>CM024700.1:28138491-28738491 GCA_014182845.1 Corymbia calophylla
AACCGATCCTCCTCTGGCATTAGATGAATAGAAGTCGTCCACTTTGATAGATATGACGACCCCATTCTGATTTTGTACTGCTTGATAATGCAATCGCTAGATTGTGGAGATATTGACTACTTCTGTATTTAACTTGTTCTTTTAACTTAAAAACTGTCCAAAGGAAATTAAGGGTAGATTGTAAATAACAACAACAACAACAAAAAACTCAGTCGAGATCCCATCAAACTCTATAAAATTCTCGCTCATGCGATCACACATCGGTTAAGAAATGATGGTGGTGAGGGCAAAGATTTCATAAGAAGAATCCCATATTTATTGCATTACTGTCACTCCCTCCTTCAAATTTGCAATCTAACGGGTACATAAGACTTCCGACAGCTCTCCGAACATGAGTCCGCACAATCTTCAACCTTCTCCTTGTATACTTCGACTTTCTTTACATCTACAAAACGTTGCAAACAAAAGGAGAGGGGAAAAAGAGAGGAAGAGCTCGTGTTATAATTATGGTAAATGTTGGGTAAGTAATTATGCATAACCTGTGAGTCACGAGGACTCACAAACATGAAAAGTAAGGTATCCACACATTTGCAACCCACTGCAGTAATTGTATTCTTTCTTTTTTTGCCCCCAAAAGGAACTGCTTAATCCCTCTCTTACCCATTGCGTGAATTTAGAGATACCTACATAGATTCGATTATGTATAGTAATGATCCAACTAATATTCATTTGAAGAGGGTAACTTGACTATCCACAACAGTCCATTCGATATTTAATTGATCGAGGAAAATGTTGACTGGACCTCGGTCCTCTCGCGCCATATGTCGTCATATATATCGACACTATTGATGAAGTCAATAGCTATCCAAAATTAAACTTGAGTATCGATATTTTGGGCATGCAAATATCTGAATGTTGATCAAAGCGCATCGATGCCAGGTAACCAAGCTTGCAGGGCGGACCAAGCCCATAACTTCTGCCACTCCTTGTGGTGCATATGGTACGGCGCGAAAGTGGGTTAGCAGTGCCTGCACAGAGATTTGCGCACAATCCGCAGCATCAGCGTTTATCTCAGCAACAAATGTCGAGAACATCAACACCGCCATGACTATCGAAACCATCTTCCTTGATGCCTTGACTTCCATGACTGCTCACATTTCAGATCTCACTCGTACGAATCGTGATCTAGTGCTTTCGAGTTTGGAGTACAAGAGCAAAGGAGCAAACCCAGGTAGGTTATATATGGGCGTGGGCTTGGGTTCAAGCCATTGAATGACGTGGATCCGCCTTAATTATTGAGGATAGAATATATATATATATAGTACTTGGCAAATATGTAATCCTCAGTCAATAAGGTCACCTTAATTGTGCGTAGAGAGTTTGAGGCTAATTTCAATTTTTCTTTCCTTCTTATGCGTCCAATATCTAATGCAATAATTAGCTATTCATTTATTTATTTTATTTCATTTTTCCAATGAGACGGTACTCTGAAAAATGATGCATATAAATCCCATACACACGAGTCATTGCATCATGATATCCACATGATTTAAGGGACCATATGCATTGAACTTGGAATGCACGCAATAATGTCTCGTGAGAATCCTTAGTTTCGAAGTCAGGGCTAAAGTAAGTAATCCACATTAATTGCTTGCTAAGTTGCTTCCTTTGTAAGGTATTATTGTCTTTTTGGATCAATAAGAAATAAATATATTCTATAGAAAACATACCTCTTATTTCTTTCGGCATTGATGCATTCGATCTGATAGATCATGTGGATATACATGATCTCACCAGAATCTCACAAAAAGCACAAAACAACGACAGCATCCACCACATAAATTCGGTTTTTCCTAAATCCCCTTCTTCTTCCCCGATGGTTTCTTTCCACGCCCGAAGCTTGCTTCCTCACCGAAACTCGCTCAACCAACGACACTGCTTAGACAAGCCCTCGCCGGCACTCAGGCCACCGCCGACCCACCGCCCAGCGTCGTCCACTCCGGACGCCAGTCGTCGGTCGACCTCCCCGCCGCCGGCCGAGAGCCACACCACGGCCAAAAATCGGACAAACTACGGGAACGATGGGAACGCGGCGAACGGCTACACGGCCGACGTCCAAGGGGGTCCAACACTGTTGGAACATCCCAATAGAACATGACGCGCACGGACGACTCGAGTTCAGCCCAAAACAAGCAAACCAGAACCAGATCTCGGTCAGACATTTATGCAAACAGCAGGCGTACGCCATGGAAACGAGGGTTCTTGGCCCGAAACGAGACTCGAAGCTATGCCGACGACCGCGACACATGACAGGCGGGGATACCAGTACAAAGTGCAAGGGCGACGGGGACCGGAGCTCGCGCGAGCCAGTCGGCCGCGAGCTCCGGCCCGGCGTACAAAACAGGGCAAGGCTTACCCGTCTCCTCTCCGTCTCGCCGTCTCTCTCCTCCCCTTTCATCTAGACTCACGCCCCCTCTCTTTTAAGCTTGGCCGGCAGGCGCACATGGCTCCTGCCACCGCCAGCTGCCGCTGTTGGCCTAGCTGCCCTGTCTGCTCTGCCACTGTACCACCGTCCTTACTGTAGCAGCGTGAAGGAAAAGAGGGGGGGAGAAAGGAGCTGGGCCAAGAGGAAGAGAATGGGCTGGACTGAACCCAGGCAGGAAAGAAGGAAAAGAAACGAAAGGGGGCGGGCCGGCCTGCCCCGGCCCGGTCTCGCTTTTTTTAAAAATATTTTTAAAAAATTGTTAATTTTGATTTCTTAATTAATTTTCTTAATATAAAAAATGCGAATAGTCCTAATGACTATATAGGATGCAATTTAATGGAAAATATATGCAATGTATTTTAATGAAAATTATTTACTTTACCATACTATTATTTTTTGCTCATAGATTAATTCCTAATTTTCTATGCAATTAAGTCCTAAATAAGAGGGATAAAATTTAGGTGTCAACAGAGTGTAATAGTATTAGGTCAAGTACACTAACATTCTCTTCTACAAGAAAATATGATTTGATTTTTCCATTGTGCTCCTTCTAATTTTTATTTTATTCCAATTGGATCTTCTAAGATTATGATATCAATTTAGTCTTTTTGGTTGAGAAACTTACATTGACGAGGGTAGTTATCAAAAAAAAAATTCCAAATTATATATAGTAAGTTTCTGATTTTATAAACTAAGAGCATGTTTAGTAAATGCTTAGCATAATCTAATGGCCATTCTTCTTTCCAATTTCATATGAGAATCCAAAGTTATGTCTTATGTTTAACAAATTGTAACGAAATTTTATGAGTCTCGAACAATTTTTTAATTTATTTTAAATTTGTGACGTTCAACATTTCACGTGAATATCATATTTTATATAAAAAAATAAGGGCTTTAATTCAAAAATTTTCATATGGGTTTTAATGCATCAGGCTTAGAATTATAATTTTCTAAGCCAAAATGTTGCTGTTAGTCTGTGCTTATGAAACTAGCTGCAAATTACTTCTTTTTTTTTCTTATGGTGCACTTGAACTGCTTCTTGCCCAACAATGAGCACAACTCAATCCACATGAAATAAACATAAAACTCACACGAAACAACAATTACCCGCTTAAAACACACTCAAACACAATCAAGCGAACCCCTTCGGTCCGGCACCGTGGTCCTGGCATTACTAGAGAAGCTCAAGCCCAGATCAGGGGATCGACTCGCCTGAAGAACCCGCAACAATTATCTCGGCACGAACACAAAAAGAAAACAAGATTTTAAGTTGAAATCCTTGTAGTTGAACGAGCTAGAGCTCGCTAAATCATGCTCAGGGAGCTCACCTCGCAAGTTTGGCATTCAGGAAAGCACCTCAACGAGGTTATTGGGCCAATATGGAAGAGAGGTAAAAAGGGAAGCAAATTGGGTAGCTAATAAGGCCCATGGATGAACCATGCTTCCATCGAATTGGGCAGCCCGCTCCGCTCAAATTCTTTTGGAATCCGATTAGGCTTTTTATTTTTTATTTTTTTTAGCATTGAATAAAATTTTCTCTGATAACAAAAGAAGAACAAGAAGAAAGAAAGAAAGAAAGAAGATGTCTCGATGGATTTGTACCAATCCACGACGCTCTTGTCACGGCCTTCCTCCCAAAGTCGGATCCCCCGCCGACCTAATTTGGCTTTTGTACCAAAATTGCAAAGCGTGGGGCATGGTTGAGTTCTATTTATTTGGCTGTTCTAGGAAATCTCATGGCTATTACTCAGACAAGCACTAAAGATGACATGATCCGATGATTTTCTAAACAAAATTGTTTATGCTCCAATGTCGAAAATGTTACATTTATGAGCATGATCGTATGCGATTTTTGAAGGGTCCGATGAATTTTAAGGGACTTTGGATTTTCAGTTCGGGTGCAGCTTATATTTCACCGAAAGTTCCATGACAAGGGAAAGTATTTTTATGGAAATCATTTTCTAATTTTCTTTTTCTTTTTATCAATCCTACCATACTCCTACTCTAATTTTCATTTGCTAGGTGATTTAGTGGGAAATGATTTCCTTCTTGCCAAATAGAGAAGTCATCCCTCTCCTCCCGCCCCCCCCCCTCCCAAAAAATATTGTTGTTTTTAATTCATAAAGAACGATTTTAGTAGATTAATTAATTTCCCGTCATCCAAACACTGAAAAGTTAGAAATTTAATTTTTTAGAAGATAGTTTTTCTTCAAGCAAGTGCTTTTATTTGGTAAAAATTTCTAAAATAATGATTGTTTGTATTGCTTACAAAAAATAAAAGAAGAAAATTCACCATTTATGAAAATGTCTAGCACAAATTGATGTCGATAATGAAATCATTTTTCATTGAGTAATATTATTTCATGCGATTTAAGCGAGATCTTTTATAGATTTCCATATAATTTATTCGAAACAAATGAAGCCTTAAATAAAATCCACTCTTGACCTTTTTTGTATCTTCCAAGTTGTTTGGTTTTAAAAAAAGAAAGAAGAGAAGGGTCTTATATATTCATTAATCCAACTTTTCAAATATCGTCACGGATAATATCGATCGCGCCATGCCGAAATGTTTTCGCATTTGAAAAAAAAAAAATAGTAGATGATGGCTAGATGAGCTAATCCATGACAAACCGATAGCAGCCAAGCTATAACCAAACTAACATACTTAGAAGTCAAACCCATAATAAAATTAGTCCGAAAATTGTTAGGTCAAACACATAACAAGCATCACTAAAGAAGTAAATACATTTCAAGCATTGAAATCTCATAAAATAATTTCCCACGTCAGCAGGTGGAAATTACGAAAATTATTATAATTTATTGAAGATCATACCCATACTAACAAGAATTACGGCCTCGATAAAACCATGTTTATCAATTGGCTAGTTTTCTTCTTTGTGTGCCCTAAGCTATGTCGTACCTTAAGAGAATTATTAGCGGGTCCATTAGGGATGTCATAATTCCTTGTAATTAAGTTGTCGATTTTAGTCCATCCAAGTCTCTCTCAAATCACAGTTGTTTTTTTGCACTAATTGGAAATCTGGCCTAGATTGAGCTCATGTTCGATGGGCCACGGCTCTATGATCAATCGGGCCCAAAGCCCTATATTGAATGCCCAGATTATTCACTCCGCCGCGAATTAAATAGCATTAATGATGTCACATCCCGCATGATCCGTCATTTTTACAGGCGAGATCTAGTCAAATTCAACGGTTCATATTCATTTTTTAGTGCATGCACGACACTCACGAAAATAGCCTCTCTTTTTTTCTCATTGCTCGATGCAAACTAATTTCCTTAGGCAAGACTCCGAACTTCTTTTTTCTTTCTCCTTTTCAAGTAGAAGATTATCATTTATCCGTAGCAAATCATATTTCAAGCGATTTTCCTTCCCCGCTTTCTTATCAAGGGCAAGGGTTAAATAACTTCAAAGGGCTAGTCAAATCAATCGAATTCAATATACTATCACAGAACCCATATCGATAGGTTCAAACCCAATGTCGATAAGTTTTCAGACGTCATCCCGAAAGGGTTCCACACTTGACATCATTAGGGCAAAAGTTGGCCAATCCAAAATTATGTGTTACCCCTAATTTTTTTTATTTTTATTTTAAAAATTTCTGTCTTTTCACTTGGTTGACTGAACTTTGACTTTTGCAGCCCTACCACAAACTCTGCGTCCTAACCAAAGTAGAGAGAAAATTACAGGAGAGAGAATCCAATCCGTCAAGCTCTTTCGCACTAAATGTAGTCCCCCTGGTTATTAGCCTAAATCTCCCCAGATCCAGATGGCATTTTTGTAATTTCGAGCAACTGAGGGTCCTCCGAGGTAATTGCGCACCCCATCGTATATAAACCCACTCTGGACCTTCCCGTTCATTCTCCTCCTCCCCTTCCTCCTCCCCCATTCTCTCACTCTCTCTCCTCCCCCTCCCCCAAAAACAACCTTCTCTCTCTCTCTCTCTCTCTCTCTCCTCTCTCCCTCCGCCCTCGCCCGCCGCAGCACCGCCGCCGCGGCCGCGGCGCCTCCGATCACCGATCCGCCCCCGGCCGTCTTCCTCCGCCTGCAAATCTGCATCTTTTCAGATCCTATTTTCCTTTCTCCGACCTCGCTCCTTTCTCTCTCTTTCTTTCTCTTTCTCCATCTTATCTCCATATTATTTTTGTATTTTTAAATCCCTCCTCTCTCCCTTTCTCTCTCCTAGCGTTTTAGTAAAATTCGACGTCGTTTTCCTTATTTTGGACGTATCCTCTCGGCTCATTAAAACCGATGTGGCGCTTTTGCCCTCGAGTCCTCCGGGCGAATTGACGTGACTGCCCCCTCCATCGCCGGGGACACGTGGCCTCCTTTCCATGCGGGCGAGATGAGCTACCACGCCCGCACGATCTTGACACCTGGCGCGTCGAGGAAACGCAAGGAGAGAGAGTCGTTTTACGCCAGCGCCGCGGCTCTGGCTGCTACTGCTGCGGCTGCGGCGACCGCAACGAAGCCGGCTTCCAGGCCGGCTCAGGCCCAGGCCCAGGCCCAGGCCTCGGCCAAGGAGGGCCCGGCCGAGCCGCCGGCCATGTCCGACAACCGGCTCCTAGCCGGGTACATGGCCCACGAGTTCCTGACGAGGGGGACGCTGCTCGGCGCGATGCCCGAGTCGTCGTCGGCCGCGGCTCGTGTGGACGAGCAGCCGCTGCCGCCGCCGCCGAAGCAGCAGCAGCAGCAGCAGACGGAGGGAAGAAGCCGAGCGGGAGCTACGGCGAGGTGGCGAGCATCCTGAAGGCCGACGGGGTCCACGTCCCGGGGATCCTGAACCCCTCGCAGCTGGCCCGGTGGATCCAGATGTGACGTGGCGGCCCGCTATTGGCCGGGGGAAAGCGGCTGCCAGGTAGCGCGAGGAGCACCCGATCCGGACCCTCCTCAAAATCGAGAGACGGTGAGTCTCTCTCTCTCTGTATCCTTGTCTGAAAGAGTGGGCAAGTGTCGACGATGCTGCGATCGTCGGCTGACGCGACAGCGCATAGGTGTAAGTAATCGAGAGAGGAAAGATCGATCGATCGATGATTCCAATTTTCGATGTAAAGATCAGATGAATCGCGATTATGCAAATTTCTCTTTTGTTTTTTCCTCCCTTCAAATTTCGTGGGTATGATGCTTTTCTCGCCATGACATGAATGAAACTCCCCCCCGGCGGCACCGGCACCGACGGCGGCGACACGGTCTCGGCCGCCGGGAATTTGGGTTTTCGCCGGCGGGGGCAGTCGGTCGAGGGGGCCCCCCCGCTGATTTTGTTCGACGGAATGATGATGACAAACGTTTTGCTTCGGTGGAGCCGCGTCGCCTAACGTGACCCGACATCGCACGACCGATCTCGGCCGTGGAAAATCATGCGAATTCTGTTCCTTAGCATAATTAGTGTTGTCGGCAATGCGCGAATCATCTGAAGA
Organism: Corymbia calophylla; assembly: GCA_014182845.1. Taxonomy (NCBI): domain Eukaryota; kingdom Viridiplantae; phylum Streptophyta; class Magnoliopsida; order Myrtales; family Myrtaceae; genus Corymbia; species Corymbia calophylla. The sequence continues at coordinate 28,146,413 of CM024700.1, forward strand.
GGCTATCGATTTTTTTCATTTGTTTAATATCATGAAAAGTCCTTAACGAATATATCTATTACGAAAATCCACAAAGAAAAATTTAAACTGGTATATGAAATATCATAAACCTCAAATCGGTAAACTAACGACTATCACATGTCTTCTAATTCAAAAATTTAACGTTAATGAAGATTAAATTTGTTGCAAGAGTACTAGTTTGGATTTTTTATAGTATAAATTTGTGACAGCGTGATATTAACTTTAAGGAATGACATAGTCACCAATAAAGGAAAAAAGCAATTATTATATACTCATTCTTATCAATAAAAATCCTTGAAGAATCGAGATTCGTAAAATCATCCGTATTACACATGAGACCCCGCCAAGTTATAATTGACGGGAGCGTGTTAAACATTTTTGGAACAAATTCGACGAGTTATAAGTCGGTGTCCTAAAGGGAAGTAGCGAATCGTCCTTCACTTTCGGCTCCTTAAAGATCCCACTCGCCATGGCGAAGAAAGCAACAAGTTATCCTCCTTTATTAACGGCATCCTCAAAGTTTTCCGGCCGCCGCCGCTGCCGCTTAAATGGTAGCCTAGCAATAAAGGTGCCTACCATCTTCTTTTAGCTACATCACCAATCCGAGACGCTCGAGCGAGGCTGCAATGAGAGGCTCGCCAATCATGGAAATCTTAACTTCGGTTAAGAATGAGGCGGGAATTTTTGGGAGGATAAGTAATGGTTCTTAAATAAGGTTTTATGATATCGACTCGTTGCAATTATAATTTAGAGCTTAGTAAAAATGAATTCGAATGTAAAATAGTGTGTTCTATATATGCATGTTTCTTTTCTTTTTGCTCGTTGAAAGAATGTCCATCGTCAACAAACTATAGATCACTATTGTGGATTTCGCCGGAACTCATACTCTACCACGACACCATGAAAAGCCCGAGACTGGCGATATATCTAAACCGAGAGACGTGTTTCACGGACTAACCAGGCATCTTGAGGCTGGGAATAGTCTGGGAAATTCGAATATGTGACCGTAAGCTTTCAAATAAAGTGTATGACCAATCGAATACTGCCACGGCGGTTCCATCTCGCATCGATTCGACGATCCTTTCATTGACCAGTTCCGTATGACTTGGAATCGCTTGCCAGTGACCAAGACAAAAACGTCCGTCCAATGCTGTCCAGTACGTCCTTTTAAAGTACAATTTTTCCAACGTCTCTCTTCCGTCCAACTGCAAAATAAATTGCTTTGACCAAATTGCGGAAGAACCTTTCGTTGGCGTTGCAATTTGGACCGTCCTTGCAATGCAAGGCTACTGGCCTGTCATGTCATGGAAATTTGTCCTTTTTTCATGTGGAATTTGCTTTGCTTCTTCATGGTTTGGAAGAAGACCATTTACTTCCTTCCTTGGAACGGCTTTCGACATCATTTCCTTTTGTATTTCGCCATATAATCTTATCTAGAACGACTTGAATAACACAAAAAAGAAGGAACGGGTAATGGATCTTTGACGTAATTTGCAAGATGGTTTTCGTGTGACTCGGCTGGAGGTTGAAGAACATCGTCCCGGTAAGGTTTCTCATGACCAAGGAACTCGATTGAGCTTTTCTGGATGCTGCTGAGCTCAACTGCTTAATCCAAATCTACATGCCTAGAGCGATGCACGAGTTTTCCGGCAACATCACATGGAATGGTTCGAATGTCACTGGGAAATGATCCACAAGTCGCAACAAGAATGAATACTAATTACGAGTACAATGCTCAGAAACATCGAATGCAAAACAAGGAAACAGAACTTTGTGATTATTGCAGTCATACTGTTGAGAGCTTAACAATGATCTATTGATCCCAGCGATACAACCTTCCAGTGAAGCAGTAAAAAGTAAAAAGGAACTTAAACGAGTAGCATGATAACGCCAGGTAGGCCCGCATTTTGCCAACATGCCCTTTTGCTTTGTTACCATGGAAATGGCCATGACCTTCTCTCATCTTAGCAGCCAAGTATAGCAATGGAGAATGTCTGTTCCCTAGACACCCCAAAACAAGCAGAGAGTGTGAGAGAGAGATGTGTTACCCTACCCTAAGCCTTCTTGACGGCAACTGATCTTGCCTTGAGATTGAGAAAGATTGCCCTGAGATGGGAAAACAAGTAAATTAGAACGAGAGAGCATTTGGTAGGTGTTCCACGGCTCTAATATGCCTATGTCACATGTAGCTTAAAGCATAAGACATGGAAACTTTTCATAAGCGCATATATACTTCGATATTGACCCTAAAGCTTAACGGTAATCATCTAACAGAAAGCAGCATTCAGGGGCTCGAGACTGTAAGATTATGCCTTAGTGGCCGCCCCTTTGACTTATTACATTCTGAACATGTATTTAGAACTCCTTAATTTTCTGCTTTAGCTTTCATTGAAGAGTTGCAGCAGTAAAATCTAGCTTGCATTAGAAATCCGGTCTGTGTCAACTCTAAGAATACTGACCATCTAACATATTGATTGTCTTCTCTGAGAGGTTTAAGCTAAAATGTAAACAGCATGTAAAAGAACAGCTACAAAATCAATTGCATGTTTTCACCTTCAATATTTCTTTTATGAGCTCAACATTTAGGAGATGTTAAGTAACAGAAAAATTGCGTTGAACTGGAAGGAACTATATACATTCATTTAGTAATAGCAAAGTGTTCAGAGCAATTGTTCCAACCAAGTAGAAATATCGGTCATGTTTCCTTTAGTCGTCAGTTATATTATTGTGACGGTCAATTGAAACCATATAACCAGTTCTTGACTAATCAAACCCATTGATTAAATGCCCCTGGACATGAGTACACAATGTATCTGCATATGCTAGGATAATTGGGATTCCAAGACAAGTTAAAGCAATGCCAAATAAGAGATATCTTCTTAAACCACCCCATGCCTTGAAGGTAATAGAGGACCAAGCACTATTAGCAGGCAACAGCACTTGCTCAAGAAAAACAGAAAGCCGAAGCAAAAAGATGAACTTACCAGCATGAGGCAACAAAGCTGTGGAACAAGACGCGAAACTGCACAGGCATATACTGGTAATTCACCCACCCAACTATGGGCCAAAACTGCATTATGTTGGCATAAAAATTAGTGAGTGACAAAGTCGTTCTAATGACATTACTTTCAGTTTGCATAGCAACAGAAGATTAACACTGTTTTACCTTCCATGCAGTCAGTTGCACCGAAGGATAGTCCTTTCGGACTTTGCTCTTGACTAAACTCCACGGTCTTCCTGCTTTGACAAAGCATATGCTTAGCAAAAAATTTCCAGTATGCAGCACAGAAAGAGTACTAAATTACAGAAACTGTGCAATGGAAAGGGGCAGTGAAATTAAGAGAATTTCAGGCAATATCCTTTTTCATGCCAATTGTTTCCAGAGATTCGTGACTAAAGAGCAACAGACAGAACTTGTGACGAGGGAGCACTTCACAAAGGAAACTGACATGCCAAATAAAGAACCACTACTAAGTAAAGTCCCCCAAAAGACAAACAAGAATCTCATAACAAACACAAAGATGTTGATTATAAGAATTCAGATTCTTATTCCCATGTGTTGACAGTTCCGCCACTTGCAAAATCAACTCTAAAAGCAGATTGATCCTTAGATAAATCATTCAAAGCAGATTAGCTGAGTCAGCATCCACCCCTAAATTGGAGAATAATATATCGTTCAGTCTGTATCAGAGCTAATCACCACATGCATAAAAAATGAACAAGGTAGTATACCCCTTTGGGGCAACATTGTAAGATCAGAGCATCCTCCATGGAGCTTATCTATATAGACGCTTCATTTTCTAATTTTATGTAGCTGCAAAAACTGCTTGAATGTACTTAGAAGGAAATGCCAACCTTTACTACTTATCAACAATAAAAATTGAAGGAAATAAACACATAGAAAGAACATAGAAGAAACTCTCGAGTCCATGGGGACTGGATGCTTGAATATGATAGTATACTCATGGATGGTGGATCACACTAATCAGTAGGCATAGATACCTCTTTCAACCAAATGCAACTTTAAAATAGCCAAAGCCATGACTGAAAGCATGGATTGTAAAAGTTACGATAAATTGTGAAGAAACGATACTTGAAGCGGCTAGGGGTGCATCGAACACATCTAGCCTGACATAAAACATCTGATATACGAGCATACCTTCGACTACCAAGCCATAGTACATCATGAAGAACATGTTGTTCCATGGAGAAGTTGTACATTGCTCCAACAACACCTATTGCAAAGCAATCTCATCCATCAAACATGAGGAGTGGCACAGAAAAGTTTGGCAGTCTACACATCGCACAAGCAAAGAAAATGCCCCAATAAAATGTGAAGGCATATGCTAGACCAACATTTTTTGGCTCCTTTCGTAACAGGTTAAACTCTTCCGCAATAATTACGGGTTTTATATCTGAAAACAGGCGTTAGGCTGAAAGTCAAAGTTCACAGCAAGTCTTCTGAAATGAATGGTAGCTGGGCCCAAGTTCCTTACTTTCATGGCGACGGTTCTGTTGCCTTTCTTCCCCTTGAAGATGATGTCCATCAATTTATGGAGAAAATGTCCAAACGGCCCTCCGTATGCAAACCCATAAAGCTGCCAAAACCATTCAGCAATCAGCAGATGAATTTCGTACACTGAACCTCGTATCGGGTCGTCCCTATTATCAGCAAAAGGATATCAATCGACAACCAACTGCACGACTGTACCATGATAAGCAGCAATCTCCTGATCTGAAGCCTCTTGATCCCGGAAATCTTCTGCGCGACCGTATCGCTGACGCCGGCCAAAACCCCAGCAGTGATCGCCTGAAACACACCCGAGCGACACACACATGTCAAGAACAGAGCGCGGGCCACGAACCGCGACCCAGAATCGCCCGCCGCGAAAGATGCGATTTTGACTCGACGGGCGCGGCGGAGGAGCGAAAACGGATCGTGGGCAAGACTCGGGAGGGGGCGAAAGAGAGAGGAGAACCTTGGTCCGGAGAGGGTGGGTCTGGAGCTGCAACAGGTACTTCCCCCATGCTTCTTTGGCCGCGTCCGACATGTCGCGCGATCGAGTCAAGCAAACGCAACCCAACACAACACGCACGCGCGCAAGCACGCAGACTCTCTCCCTCTCTCTCTCTCTCTCTCGTTCCCTGTTTTCTCGGGCTTGGGATTCGTTGGTTTGACGGACGAGCGAGGGAGGAGCAGAGGACTTTAAATGGAGGGAGGGTAAGGTTAGGTGCGGGCACGCACGTTGACTATGCGAGGCTGCATCTGCCGGCGGACTGAACGGCAAAGGCGGAGACGATGACGAAGACCCACCAAAAGCGGACTACTGGGGGGTCGTTCTCTTCCTTCTTTAACATCTCACGCTGGGGAGAGTGCAGAAAATCTAATGTGCTTCTTATTTATCTCAACTTCAACGAGGGTCACGCTCATCAGATGGGGAAATGAAAAAAAAAAACAGGAAAAGGAAAAGGGCTCCTCAGAGTTCGGATCAACTCGCCTGCATGAAGTCAAAGAGGTGCATAATAGATTGATATGAACATCACGAGCAAAATGGACAGCATTGACTGGGAATCGCTTCGATTGGATCCGATTGATTTGTTTTTCAAGAGTGTTGGTTTGATTCTCAATTTTTAAATGGGAAATCGATATTTGAACCGTCCGATTTCCGATTCTAAGAATGAATTCAATTACATATACTATTTTTTAATTATTTCTTCAAAAAAATTTAATAAATTATGAATTAAATACTATCTCAATTTGATTCCAAGTAGTGGGATTAAAAGTGATTGGTTCCATTGCAGGAAAAAGTAACCAGGACTAGACCAGTGTTTGGGTTCAGTTCCCGATTCTAGGACCAACCGGTCTAGTCCTCGACTTAATTGACCGAAAACCGATTACTTCTAAAAGTAGGTCTTTGCGACATCATTAGGTTCAACAAGACTGTCTGTCTTTCTTATTTTAACGTATGTCGACGCCGTATGCCTCATTTCCCAATTTCCCTTTGTATATTTGCCTTTCCCAAAAGAAAGGAATATATTCCGAATGTCAACATCCGCACACGAAACTGAAGTAGTTTTAGTTGGGAAGATGCAGAAAATATAATGTACTACTTTTCCCAGCTTCAACGTGGGGCACGCACGTCAGATGGGGAAAGAAAAAAAATGAAAAAAGAAAAATGGAAAAGGAAAGCGACAATAAAAATAAAAATAAATAAATAAATAAATAATGTGCTTCTTCTCTTTCGGGTCACCATTTTAATGCGTCCCGATCGCCATTTTAATGCGTTCCGATCCTGTTTACGGAGACTAGATTCCAGATTGGATTGGCAACGATTTTTGCAACCTCGATTTTTCTGAGAAATCGTCGCTCCCCCGGGCATTTAATATCCATTTTTTTAGTTGGAAAAAGATTGCCGTTGGGTCAAAGTCTATCAGCAAGGAGTTTAGACTGAGACTCGTGGATGTTTGATATTGGTATGTTGTCCTGCAAACATGGTCCTTCTCTTGATCTTCTAGAGGAATCGCGCCCATTAGGCTCCTTTTATTTTATGGAAAATGTTTTTTCTCATTTTCTAATGTTCGGATTGCTTAAAAATTGAGTAATTAGAAAATGTCTACCTACTCACGGTAAATTTATGCTTAAAGTTTAGTCAATTCCTCTTTAAAAAATCAAAAGTTTTTTTTTTCAAAATATAACTAGATATTAATGTTTGAAATGGAAACTTTGTGTTTGGATACATGAACCCCAACACACGATCTTGAGCCCTTGGCAACAAACTCAAATCTAAAGATAGGGGCCGGGTCCACCACGTTCCATTAAGGCCAAGCCTCAGTCTAAAGGCTTGGGACCATAGAGGTTGGGACCTAGACAATGGCGCCCATGTCTAGGTCCTTGACACTTAGGCCTAAGTTCACTAAGGCCAAGCCTCAGACCCTAGTCTCCTTGCCTTACTTGACTCCATGAAGATCAGGACCAGACCCTAACGGCCGTGCCCGAATAGCTAGAGCTCGAGCCCACTAGGGTTCCCGGCACCCATATTTGGATCCATTGAGAAGATTTGCACCTTGTCAAACCAATAACATAATTCTAATCTTCTACTTCCACCTTGAGAAAATTTCCTCAGCCACTCGAATGTTAGACTTGATGTAGCAATTTATGGGGCCTAAGTTCTCCACTTCTCTGTTAGTATTAGCTCGTGTTTGTTTAACGGGAACGAAAGTAGTTGAATGAGAATGGTCCCTTCATTTCTTTTTTTGTACTTATGTTTGGTGACATGGAATAAGAGTAAATGAAAACAAAAAACAATTGAGAATGAAGGTTGTTTTATCTTCGAGTTTCCATTAATATGGAGGAGCTGGGAATGAATTAATTGGAATGGATATTACTCGATATAAAATGCAATATTGTAGTTAAATCAAGAATTGTGAATCGATACTTCCCTCTCTATCTCTCTTTTTTTTCTTGAACATATTTTGGTAAGTTTGAATTAATCATTTAATTTGCCAGGAAAAAAATCTTACCAAGTTTTTATATGCAGTTCAAATATACCTTCTCTCCACAAGTAATCTTTTAATTGGCCTGATCGAATAGATTAGCCATCTATTGTTGCACCAAGTAAATAAATTTGTAAAATTCTATACTTTTTATTATCATAATTTTGTACACGAGTAGATATACGAGCAAATAAAAACACCAATTGTTATGACAACAATATGTGTAAAAGAAGTGTTAATTTCTAGGTCCTGCAGCTAATAGAGTTTATTTTTAATAAATATTAATCAATGCAGTGATTTGGAAGGAGGGGGGGACTGTTCAAGGTACTAGACTTAAAAACCTACTTAATATTTTTTTTATTAGCAATTACATGCATTAGAGAAAATTGCATAACGAGCCAATAATATATAACATGAACAATATAAGTTTTTCTTTTACGTTTTCATGGAGATAGAAATGCTGGAGAGCACTATTGAGATAAGATTAGTATTTAGTAAAATGATATTTAGTTTTGTGAGGTTTATTATTTTTTAAAGATGCTGCAAAAAAAAAATTTCAATAAAATAATTCTCGATCCTTATAAGAGATAAATCTTCCCTTTCTAATTATTACCATGACAGGGAAAGTAATCTTTTTATTAACTTTTATACGAGAAGAAAAGAATAGATAATAAAATGAGTTAAAAAAAAAAAAAAAGAGAGTCAAAGAGAGTACATGAAATTTAAACTCTCCTCGGCGGCGCAGCCCTTGCTGGCCCCTTGTCCAGGTCTTCGGCTGGCGTCCTGCGGTAGCTATCACGACTTATTCTATAATAGGCAATGAATGTGTAACCCACTTGCAATTGTTTTCCGACTTTCAGGGATTTGGATGATGAAAGGTTAATTAATTTATGAAAAATACTTTTTGAGAAAATATTTTTTCCTCTAAGTTATTGAATAAATGAAAATTAATTTCCTGCAAATGATATTCGTGAAAATATTTTCTTAAAAAGAATTTCCTAGTAAGACAAATACACATGTGCCTTACGACGAGGGATGATAACATAATTGATTCTTGAACTTTGAGCCAATGTATTTAATTTGTTTAGTGCAATCCTTGAATTCTAGTTTAATGATTTCTTAATTTTAGTCTAGTGTGCAATGTAATTTCTGAACTTTCAATTTATTCGATACAATTCCTAAATTTTGGGTACATGTTCAACTTAGTCCATAACTCATCTTTTCATTAATTCAAGCTCAGGGATAACAATGAATATTTTTGTATAGTTTAGAAATTAAGTTAAATATGTACTAAAAATTCAAAAACCACATTAAATAAATTGAAAGTTTATGGACCACATTGCACATTGAGCTAAATTTTAGCAATCATATTGAACAAATTAAAAGCCGAATGACCACATTGTACATCGAATCAAAGTTCATCAATCATTTATATAATTTTCTCCGACAATGACTGTATAGGCCGGGGTCTTTAATTAATATTTCCTGGAGGTTTCCTCTCGTTTGTTGGGAATTTCCCTTGGATCTACGTTGAGCTGACTCAAGTCCTCCTTGCAATTTCTGCGCATTTTGTCCCGAGATCGCTTTCCACGATCCACGTGAAAAAGCTTCCAACTAGGGGCCTTCTTCCTCCAAATTTGACTAAATTCTATAATACATTATCATGCGGACAGCTTAAAGTAGTATTGAAATATATAGTCTCGAAATCGATTGGTTCTTCATCGTCCGTCACTCATTAAGAATGTGGATCGTTCCTTCCTCGATACTTTATCCCATTCGAATGCATCTAACCTTCGTCATCCTAACACAAGAAAAGTGTATTGCTAAACTAAAAATTTAAAAGATATATGAAGAGAAAATCTCTCTAGAATCCCCCTTTCCCAATATGCATGAGATATCTTTCCTGTTCCTACTAATCGTATCGAAATACTCGAAGTTAGATCTTAGAAGAATAATGCAATCTCTTTTTGGGGAATTTTTCGAAGCATGAAAAGGACATGTATATTAAGGGAGATTTTCTGGGGTTTGGCTTTATTTTTATTTTTTTTTTTTGAATTTTCATAATTAGCCTGGCAATGGGATTTTTTTTTTTTTTTTTTTTTTTTGGTTGGAGCCCCGCAATGGAAGTTAAAAAAATAAAAATAAAATAAAAATTGAAGGGTTAATTTGTAAAATACGCATGTGCTACTACGATGGTGGGAGGAAAAGACGGAGGAAGTGGATCACTTTCCAACTCCACTTATAAATTGCCTTTGGATGGAAATACCCGGAAAGCAAGTTTGATTGAATACTGACTTTTTTTTTTGGTCGGTTATTGAATAATGACTTGACGATCTTTGCACATCTCTCTGATAAATGATAATAAAAAAAATTAAATTTATTGCACTTATGTTAATTCAGTTCTAAACCTTTTAATTGTACAATTTAGTATAACATTTTATTTTTTATGTCAATTAAGTCTATCTGAATAAATTAATTTTAGCTAGAAATCGCTAACATGAACATTCTTAGATAATATTTTAATAATTTTTGGAATTTTTTGGTGTTTTCCTTTTCTTCTCTTTACATTTTTTGGGGGATTAAGGGCCGACAAAGGTTACTAACCAACACTTGTCGACACTAGGCTAGGGCCGCAACACCCTTGTTTGATCTAGGCATTGCAACCTCAATCGAGGTTGGCAAGGCGCCGGCACACCCATGCTTTGGCCGGTGAGGGGGTCAATGTCCTCTCTAGCGAGTCAATTCCTATTCTTTTCTTGAATGGCTTTACTCCTAAATATTGTTCATATTTGAGTGAAAAACATAAAAGAAAAAAGAAAAGGATGAGATAGTAATATAAAGTTGCAATCTCCACAACACCAGAAAAATTAGAGAGAGAATCACAGAACCAAAATGGAGAATGGAGATAATATCGCTCAACTTAAATTAGAGCATTTAAGTTCCAAAAAAAAAAAAAACAATTTCTCCTTCAAAAGTTGTATATGAAAATGGAAAACTACCCACTAGCTGAAAAAAAAGAAAAAAGAAATACTCGAATTTATTTACGAAATGCACGTGGCCCGCACAATCTGCGTTGGTTCGAGAGGGCAAGACAGAGGAACGGGACACAAAAGGGTAAATAACGACAGGTCTTTGTCCTTGGAAATTGGGCCGGTCCAGACATCATTTGGAATAATAGTTCAAGCCCACTATCATACTTCAGATTTGGACCATAAAAGAGCATATAATAACTTTTTTTTTCTCGAGAACAGGTTTAGAACAGAAATTCGTTTGGTAATACTGATTTTATTTTTCTATTTTTAAAATCAATTTTCACTTTAAAAATAAGTTTGATACAAAAATCATAAGTAAAAATCTTTTACTTTTCTATTTTTGAAACAAAAATGAAAAATAAAAACTCTACTTGCCGTTTGCCCTCGCTACTAGTTGCTTGCCCACCGGTAGATAGCGGGTCGTCCATCGTCGGCTACTCGTTGTCTGCTAGTGGTCCACTTTGCCCAACGTCTACTGTCATTTTTTGGCCACTTGAGAGAGAGAAATTTTGTATTGTTATCAAACGAATTTTTATTTCGAGAACAAAAATTTTGTGTCATTATCAAACGCATTTTTTCTTAGAAACTCGTCTAGAAAAAAATAGAAAAATCAATTTCTTGCAAGAAATTAACTTTTTAAATAGAATGATTTTCATTTTAGCCCCAACATTACAAACACCAACAACTCGGCTCGCCGTCCGTCCCGAACGGGGCCTTCAGAATATCCCTTGTACAAAACGAGCCCTATCTTTATTCCGAGGGATGCATGAAGCACGCACTTCAAATCAAACAAACCCTAAATCTTCGAAGTTTAGATATCGTACTCATATCAAGAGATGTTGTCGGGGAGAAGGAGTCGTTTTGTACATGATGGATGGTCATTTTTGGCAGCTCAGACAATAGTCCTCCACCATCAACATCGAATCATCATTTCTTGTCTCGCCTAATAGCAAGAATCAAAACAGGAAAAAAAACAAATGTTGCTCCGCAATGATGGAAACACAATATAACTTAGTTAGCCGACTCATTTTTCTATAAATAATCGCTCGTATTACTTATAAATATTTATTTTTTGCGAAACAAACAAAATCTTAATAAACTATGAAGCACCAAATGTTTTTGTAAAAAATGTTGTGTGTATAGCTCATAAAAATGAATGATCAAAGATAGCCCATGAAATTAATTGAACAAAAATTATTATCGATAATGAAAATATTTTTTATTAAGCGATTATTTTAAATAGTGCAAGCGATCATTCTTACAATAATTTTTTCCAAAACAAACCGAGCTTTAATAAATTATTAAACACTAATTATTATGATTTAATTATCTTTTTCCTTATGAAAAAATTGCATGAATTATAACATGGACAAACTAAACATTTCCCCCTCTGACCGACTGTACGGTGGCGTGCGTGCGTGCGTGAGAGAGAGAGAGAGAGTAGAAGTTGACAAGACAAATGGTAATGGTATCGATTCAACCTGTCGGCCCAATGCTTCCACGTAGTTGCCAAACAAAGATATGATGAAAAAAGTTTGGGAAATGTAAAACGGGATTGTCCCTCATTTAAGTCATATCACAACTCTATTTCGATTTCCAATGTTTATTTATTTATTTGTTTAAGTGATTGGATGTTGCCCAACAGTTTTCACACCTCTCGACTCATCCTACTCTCTCGCGGGCCCTTCTTTAGCAGTTCTATGATATCATAGAACTTCTACGTACCATGCGGATCATCGTATTCGCACTAGCGTTTGTGAAAAATCATGTCTCTAGACTTTTAGCAAATAATGCGATAAACATTGTGACACGATGCATTTCTATTGTAGCACATGAGGTGTCCTTGAGCAGCCTAAATCATTTTGGTAGGAGGTGGCTTGAGGACCAACTTAAGGTTAGAGACTCGTCTAAACTTTACCTTAATTTCTTTGCTTTCCAATTTACATGCATCAGTCGAAGAGTTCTTAGAAGTTTTTCTTGTTTTTCATGGTATATAAAAATGGTAGAGAGTAATATTGATATGAGATTGGTAAAATGAGTTTTAGTTTTGAGAGGTTTATTATATTTTAAAGATACTACAAATAATTTTTTGCAATAAAATAATTCTTGATCCTAATAAGAGATAAATCTTTTCTTTTTAATTATTACCATGACAAGGCAAGTAATCTTTTTATTAACTTTTATACGAGAAGAAAAAGAATAGATAATAAAATGAGTTTAAAAAAAAGAAGTGAGATAGTACATGAAATTTAACGTTTAGGCTGGATTCTCTCCTTGGCCGCGCAGCCCTTGCTTGCCCCTTCTCTAGGTCTTCGGCTGGCGTCATGCAGTAGCTAATCACGACTTTAACTACAATAGCTATGTAGCCTATAAACTTTAACTTAGTATACAATATGATCCATAAACTTTCAATTTATTCAATGTAATCTCTAGATATTTAGTACATGTTCAACTAAGTCCATAAACTGTATTAAAATATTCAATATAATATGTACAAAAAATTTAAGAACCACATTAATTAAATTGAAAGTTCACATACCATATTACATATTGAATAAAAGTTTAGGAATCACATTGAACGAATTTAAAGTTCAAAGGCTATATTATATATTGGGTCAAAGTTTAGAAATCATTTATGTTATTTTATCTTATGACTATATAGGATTAGAGATGGGTTAGGTCTTTAATTAACATTCCTGGAGGTTTCCTCTCGTTTGGTGGGAATTTCCCCTGGGGTCCATGTTGATCTGACTCAAGCCCTCCTTGCAATTTGTGCGTATTTGTCCCTATAACCACTTTCCACGAGCCTCGTGAAAAGAAAGCTTCCACCGAAGGGTCTTCTTCCCTCCAATTTTGACTAAATTCTATAATACATGATCACGCGCACGATTTAAAGTATAATCGAAATCAATAATCTTGAAAAATCGATTGGTTCTTCGTCATCCGTCACTCATTAAGAATGTCAACTGTTCCTTTGACAATATTTTATCACGTTCGAATGCATCTAATTTTCGTTGTCCTAGGCAAGAAAACGTATTACTAAACTAAAAGTTTAAAAGATATATGAGGAGAAAATCTCACTAGAATCCCCCTTTACCAATATGCTTGAGGTATATTTCCTATTCCTACATAATCGTATCAGAATACTCGTGGTTAGATCTTAGAAGAATAATGTAGCCACGATTGCATCTTTTTAATAATCTTAACTTTTTTGGAGGAATTTTTCCAAATATAAAAAGGGCATGTATATTAAGAAAGACTTTTGAGGGTTGGGCTTTTTTTATTTATTTGATTTCCATCATTAGCCTCGCAACGAAAGTTTTTTTTTTGGGGGGGTCGAATCTCACTATGAAAGTTAAAAAATAAAAATAACACGAAAATTGAAGGGTTAATATGTAAAATACGCATGTGCTCCTACGATGGTGGAGGGAAAGGGTGGAGAAAATGGATCACTTTCCAACTCCACTTATAATCACTATGGTTTGTTTCGATGGTCACCCTTTCTTTATGGAAAGTGAAAAGTATGCAGTTCAAATCCTCCATTTTCGGGAAAGATTGAGATGGGGACGAATAAGGAGACGTGGCAAAAAGTCTAAAAGTGAAAGTTAGAATAAGAATAAAATATGATCGACAAAAAAAAAAAAACTCCACTTATAAATTGCCTTTTGACGAAAATACCCTCCATGTAGAAAGCAAGTCGATTGAATAATGACTAGATGAGCACAACACATCTCTCTTAAAAAATTATCAAAAAAAAAAAAAAAAGCCTCAAATTTAATTGTACAATTTAGTACAATATTATAATTTTTGTCAATTAAATCCATTTGAGCAAATCAATTTTAACCGTAAATCGCTAATATCAATGAGTCTTAAATAATATTTTAATATTTTTTGGCATTTTTTCTTTTTTTTCTCTTAACTTGTTTTAGGGGAACTAAAGGCCGATAAGAGTTGCTAACCGATACTTGTTGACATTGGGCTAGGGCCGCAATGCCCTCGCCCGATCCGGGCATTAGGCAAGGGTGTTGTGAACTCAGCCAGGGCTAGCAAGGTGCGGCACACCCCCGCTTTGGTTGGTGAGGGGGTGAAGATCCTCTCTAGTAAGTCAATTCCTATTCTCTTGAATGGTTTTACTCCTAAGTATTTTTCATCTTTGAGTGAAAAAACATAAAAGAAAAGAAAAGGATGAGACAGTAATATAAAGTTGCAATCTCCACAACCAGAAAAATTGGAGAGAGAAAATCACATAACCAAATTGGAAAATGCATATAATATTGCTCAGCTTAAATTAGAGCATTTAAGTTCCAAAAAAAATAAAATTCTCTTTTAAAAATTGTATAAGAAATCATTTATGGGGGGGAAATGACTTCGCCCTTGACGAAATATCTCCTTTTAATTCTCTAATTTAATTCTTGAAAAAGGTTAGAATCGCAACAATGTCGAAAATGGAAAACTACCCACTACCTTAAAATGAGAAAAAAAAAAATACTCGAATTTATTTACGAAATGCCAGTGGCTCGCGCAATATGCGTTGGTTCGAGAGGGCAAGGGAGAGGAACGGTGTACAAAATGGTAAATAACGAGATGTATTCATCCTTGGAAATTGGGCCGGGCCAGACATCATTTGGAAAAGCCCACTATCATACTTGAGTTTTAAACATTGGACATCCTTGCTTCTTTAGTTGACATTGTGCACTTGATCTCCTATTACTTCGCGGCCCAGCTTGGACGATAAAGTTGCGCATGGTAACCATTTTATTACTCTATTTTTCTATTCCTAAGAATAAGTTTGGAGTAAATCCATTTGGTAATGCAATTTTATTTTTAGAACAATTAAATATTCCAGAAATATGTTTGGAACAAAAATCAGAAGTAAAAATTTCTTCCTTTTTTTAATTTCTAGAACAAAAATAAGAAATAAAATCTCTATTTATTGCTCGCCCTCACTACTAGATGGTTGCTCACCATTCGTCACCAGCTACTCACCGTCTGTCAGCGGCCCATTGCCCATTCTCCGCTGCTGTTTGCTAGCCGCCCAAGAGGGAGAAATTGTATGTCGTTATCAAACGAATTTCTATTTGGAAATATAAATTTTATGTTATTATCAAACACATTTTTTTCTCAAAAACTCATATGGAGAATAAATTTTGAAACAAAATGATTATTATTTGAGTCCTAAGATTTGCAACACCGTCACCTCGGCTTGCCATTCGCCCCAAAGGGGGCTCTCGGAATAGCCCTGAATCTTGTGTTATCGAACGAGCCCTATCTTTAGTCCGAGGGATGTATGAAGCACGCACTTCAAATCAGGCAAACCCTAAATCTTCAAAATTTAGATATCGTACTCATCTCGAGAGATGTTGCCGGGGAAAAAGAGTCGTTTTGTACACGATGGATGGTCATTTTTAGCAGCTCAGGCAATAGTCCTCCGCCATCAACATCGAACTATCATTTCTTGTCTCACCCAATGGCAAGAATTGTAACAGGAGAAAAAAATGTTGCATGCGGTCCTGTTGGCAAAGGGATTTGAGGAGTCCGATCGAAGAATATTAGGTTTGGGATTCGATTCTCATAAATACCGTACACATGTACATAAAAGATATGAGTAAAACTTTAAAAAAAAAATGATGGCATCACGGTATAGCTTGTTGATTGATGCAAAAATTATTTTTTAAAATTATTTATTTTCTACAAAATAAACTGAATAATGACACTAGACATTATAATTTAATTAACTTTTTCCTTACGAAAAGATTGGATAAATTACACCCTGGACAAACCGAACATTTCCCGGTCGGACTATATGTAAAGTGGTGTGCGGGAGAGAGTGGAAGTTGACAAGACAAATGGCTTCGAATTTCCTGTCGGTCCAGTGCTTCCACGTAGTTGCCTAACAAAGATATGATGAAAAAATGTTAGGAAATGTAAAACGGGATTGTCCCTCGTTTATGTCATGTCACGACTTCTAATTCGATTTTCCAATGGGTCTCTTTTTCTTATTTAAGTGGTTGGATGGTGCCTGACAGTTTTCACGCACCTGAGGCACCTCCACTAATCACTTCTCTCCCGAGCCCTTGTTTAGCAGGTCTATGTTGGATCATTGTTATTTTTTTTTTTTTATAAAAGTAAATATTATATATGATTTTCAACCACAAAACTATATAGGTTGTGAGGCTCGGCACCAACATATACTCAACGAGACAACATGCCACTGGAATGGGGGGGCCGAGATCACGAAAGGATACAACAACAGAAACCAGGGAGCGGCAAATGCCAACCCTCGCTGACAAGCCTAACAAAAAACGTTGGGATTTATGTCCCAGCTACGTTGTAATCTCCTGTTTCTCAGGAAATCAACAACTATATCAAAAGCCAAAGCTTTATCTTTGACTGCCTTGATAAGGTATTGTTTCATAGAAGGTAGGTAGAGGGATCATTGTTATTTATACAAGTATTTGTGAAAGATCGTGTCTCGGGGGTTCGAGCAGGTAATTCGATAGATATTGCGACACGATGCATTTCTACTGTGATGTTCCAAAGCATGGCTTAAAATCGTGTTTACGTTCATAGTACGTGAGGTGTGCTCGAGTAGTCTGATTCATTGATCGACTTAAGGTTAGAGACCTGTCGAAACTATACCTAAACTTCTTCGTTGTCCAATTTACATGCATTATTTGAAGTGTTCTTATACGGCGCAAGCCTCAGTTAAATCGACATGATATATCACTAATTGACCACTAGAAAAATATAGAGTTAAGTACTTAAACGTTAAAGTACTTTTACACGATAACAAACACCACACTTGCTTTACGCGCGTATAATTCCTTTTGCTCCATAATAACGTTGATTTTCCCTAAATTCGATAGACTCAACATAAAGCAGAGGAGATGGAAGCCTTACTAAAAATCATGTATGCATGTGTATTTTACGCGAAATTGTGAGCATTTACTAATCATTTGTCCTTTTGGCCAATAGAAATCATAGTGGTTTCCCTATATTAAGTTATTTTACTCTATTAGTATTGGGAATACACAGTGGAAACTCGATATGTTCACTTAGGGAGATTGCTAAGGGGGAGTTTAAGTCTAAGTCCGTTAACTTATCCAGTTGAACCTACCTTCACTTAAAAATTTAATTTCATTAGTTATGGGCTAATTACACTAGTTCTCTAATGTGAGATTTCTCTAATACAACTCACACGTCATTCTAATAATTTCTCTCTTATGTGTGAACTCAATATTGGGTCTGCTCTCCCTTAATCTAGGTCTCTTATTGCATCAAAATATCTCATCTTGAATCGCCATCAAGGTCCAACTTCATTTTAAAGTTTGCTATCGAGCCCGCTTTACTACTCCACAACCCTTATTGCTCAAAAATCACATTGGTCACTAACATTTGGCTCTGATACCATTTGTTAGGAGCGCATAATAATAGCTTGATATCTTCATTGGATATATTACCAATGAGGAGTTCAAGTCCGAGTCCATCAAAATATTTAATTAAATTCCTATTCACTCAAAAGTTTAAGTCAATAAATCGTGGACCAATTATATCAATTCTCCGATAAAAGATTTCTCTATCAAAAGTCTCGCGTAGATGCTAACAATTGGAAGTGCTTATGAACACTCGATTTCCATTATGGAGAATCATACCACATTTTTCCATGGAAAAAGTTCCGCCCGAGGTAGCAAATTTCGAAATGGGTTTCTTCACCTCCCTATCTAATATCCATTAGTGGTGCTCACGTGGAAAATTGACAGGAAACATTACTATAGGAGTTACGTACCAAATTCAGCTCCACGTAGTTCTACATGAATTTATAAAAATTTTCTTGTTTGGATAGTTTTCGGCAAATTTCGATAATGATGATGAGCAATTGGGTGTGCCACTACGTGCAAATTAATCTAAAATTGAGGAGACCAAAAGATGCCCAGTGATGATGAATTAGTGGAGGATGAGAGGAAGCATGCGAGGAATGAAGTGGGAAGATTCACGATTTGATTCTGAATTCGATGTTTGGTTGGTAAATAATTAAATTGGAATAAAGTAAAAACCTTAGTGGAAAGCTGACTTAGCGAAAGGCAACTTCTCCGAAAATCTCAGATGGTCAATTTACAAGAAAAAAATATGAAATAATAAATAAAAAGAGGCTGCAGAGATTGGACGGTGATCATAGCACAGCTCCACACAAATTAATTAATCAATAAATACATTGCACAATAAATAAACATCATGTAAAAAATGTGAAAATAACGGCGACCGCTGGTTGATCCACCGCTTTTCTGGGATTCAATCATGACAAGCCACTTAAGATAAAACGCAATTGGGATTATTTTTTAATGTTTTTGTATCTCCACTACTCTGTTTTAATTTATTTTTTTGGGTTTTTAATATTTAAATTTATTTAATAATTTAAGATGGGGATGTCTCTCTCCCCCACACATTGGATTTTACTTTAAATTGAGATAGACCTTTCAATGGGACTGCGAGTCTATCGAGTTAGGTCAACTCACATTAACGCAAAGTCAAGAAATGAATTGTATTTAAGTCATCCCAAAAACCAAGGTCAAGAAGCCAGTTCTATCACCACATAGTATAAGAAATACACAAGTTCTACTCATATTAATTTCTTCTACACCAAATGATGATGGTAGTTGATAATGGTGATAATTTCGTTGAGATATCCTCTTGAGTATCGATATATACTATGGTCATATTTTCCTCCATCCGTAATTAGAGGGAATTTCTGCCACCTAACTTAGCATCGCATGAATATATAAGTCATATATAAATAAACATGCAACTCCGCCTTTGACCACCATCAACTGTATCATTTGAAATAGCATGCATCACTATAATAATAAGTATTTCTACTGCTAGATTGCCTCTGACCGCTGAAGCCATCCTTCATTGTTGGACCACCAATTGGTGTAAGTCTCAACCACCTCTCCACCATCACCACAATTGTTATCATGCCCCTTCAACCTCCGTATCGCCGTCGCCAAAACCAATTGCCACACTGCCGGCAACACCGTCGTTGTTTCCTCTGCCATGGTGGCAACCCCTAGTCCATTGAGACCACGTCGAAGTGCACTTATTGGTTGCATTTCATGCAATTCAGCATTTTTCTTATTTACATTGACCGATGAATATGTACCTAAAAATCGATCTCTGATGTGCTGCTCTACTTAAAAGTGCCAAAAATTAAATTTGGCAACACTTGACCATGTTAACAAAGATACCCTTAATTTACACAATGATATTGTAGAAATTCTAGATGGATCTTTGATATATATATAGATGTATGTATATTCTAGGATGATTATTCTATACATGCAAGTACGTGGTCCGACATTCACAATAAAAAAGGGATGAAGAGGAATCTAAGTATGATGATAAAATATGGCTCCATATGGAAATAACAGCAGCATTCAGATTCCACTAAGCTCCTAAATAAGGGAAAAAGAAAAGGAAAAAGAAAAGAAAGAATTTTGCAGAATCATCCCACTAAGACGAAAGATGTTTACTGGGACAAGGCGATGCGCATAATTTATACATTCTGATAAAAGAATCTAATTCAACATTTTTGTCTTTTTTTTTGTCATTTTCTTTTCAAAATTTTCCACACGTTGCGCACTTTGGTCGGTTTACATTAGACCATACAAATTCTAATGACGACGGCCCTTATATTATAATGAACTCTCGTACATAATTTAGTTCCATCTAGCAAAAAAGCAAAGTAGAAAACGCTTATGGTGGAATGTTACTAGTCACCCCATTTCAACCAATTAAGAATTTTCATTTTATACGCATGATATAGATAATTTTTTATTTATATTTGAAATGAAAAGTTCGCCGACAATTTATTTCATCTCTCAGATCAGCAACGATTTCATCTCCCACATTTACAATCCATATTTCTAATGAATTTCACAGGCGTGATAAATTGCTTGGCGTGGGCATTATTAAGGAAAATGAGATCACTAATTAAGAAGTTAATTTAACAATTTTTTAATGCAAAAATTCAACAATTACTTAGCCAAAATCAAGGAACTATTCGCACATTGTTAAATAAAAATAAGGAATGCCCATCTTTAATAATTTTGTCATCATCTAATTGTTTCCGAATGGGTCCATTCAACGCTGAAAAATATCACAATGTGATAAAAGAATCAATTAAAAAAGATCCTATAATTAAAATTAGAATTTGATTGGCCCTTCAATTTGTGAATTTTTATTCATTGAAATGAAAAATAAAATAAAAATAGAAGTAATACGAAGTAGGGATCCTTTCAGGAAGTGATTGGTCTGCTTGGAAAAGGGGGTTAAACTTCAGTTCTTCCACTTTCATTCATTGATTCACTACTTCTTCAGATGAGATAGAAGAATCTCTATCTCACAACAAGCTAGGAAATTAACAAACGACCCATTTTGAAATCTGGAGAGGGGGATCAAGGTCAAGAAGTTATTGAAATTTTTTCTTTAAGAATTCGAACAATTGAACTATTCTATATATTAATTGAATAATTTCAACAAAAGATATCCACTAAAGATGTCGATACATGTAAAAAAAAATTTTGAACCCATGAATTTCGCATCCCAATAATTGGATATTTCGATATGCCAAATAAAATCGATGGTGAACATGATTGGTAATTTGAATTTAATTGATATGGTGGATTATATACATAATGCGGTAATTAGAATCTAATCCGCTTAATTGGATATTAATTCATAGTTTATCCTTATTTTCTATATTTTTAATTCACAGTGAATATATAAGCCATATATATATAGACATGTGACCCCCATCAATTGCATCTTTCGAAATAGCATGCATCACTATAATAATAAGTATTTCTACTGCCAGATTGCCATTGACCGTGAGAGCCATCCTTTTTATTGCTAGACCACCAGTAACGAAAGCCTCCACCACCACTCCACCATCACCACAATTGTTATCTTGTCACTTCAACCCCCATACCGCCGTTGCCAAAACCAACTGCCGTGCTGCCGGCAGCATCGTCGCCGCCGCCGCTTTTGCCGCCGCTGCAGCCCCTAATCCACCAACACCACGTTCAAGTGCATTTATCGAATACTATTTATATATCATGCGATTCGGCGTTTTTTTATTTTGAATTGATTGATGAATGTGTACCTGGAAATTGATCTCCCATGTGTCGAACTACTTAAAAAGTGCTAAAAATTAAATTTGGCAACACTAGACGATGTTAACAAAGATACCCTTAAATTTTTTTGGTCAGGAAGATACCCTTAATTTACAAAATGGTATTGTAGAAATTCTAAATGGATCTTTAATGTATATTCCTAGGATGATTTTTCTATACAAGCAAGTACGTGGTCCGACATGCTCCACACTTAAAAAAGGACTGGAATGGAATCTAAGTATGATGATCAAATGTGGCTCCAAATGCAAAAAACAGTAGAATTCAGATTCCACTAAGCTCCTTAAAGAATTTTGCAGAATTGTCCCACTAAAACCAAAGATGTCTCCGAGCCCTTCAATTCCAGTCCGTACACACTGGGCAAGGTGATACGTATAATTTATATATTCTGATAAAAGAATCTAATTCAACATTTTTGTCTTTCTTTTTTTTTTTTGTCATTTTCTATTCGAATTTTTACACATGTTGCGCACTTTGGTCGGTTTGTATTAGACCATAGAAATCCTAATGATGGCGGTCCTTATATTATAATGAACAAAATGCTTATGGTCAAAAAATTACTAGTCTCCCATTACAATCAATTAATTTTTTCATTTTATACGCATGATATAAATAAGTTTTTGATATTTGAAATGAAATGAAAAGTTTGCCGACAATTTGTTTCATCTCTCGGATCAGCAATGATATCATCTCCCACATTTACATTCCACATCTCTCATGCATTTCACATGCATGATTAATGTAGTTATAAACTAATAACCACTAAATCATTAGGTCAACCACGATTATTTGAGAAGATAAATTGCTTGGCGTGGGCATTATTTAAGGAAAATGAGAACACTAGTTAAGAAGTTAATTTTACAATTTTTTAACGTGTTGACTTTTTCAATAGGATGTGTGTATTCGAACAATTGAACTATTCTATATATTAATTGAATAATCTTAACAAAAAGTATCCACTAAAGATGTTGATACATGTAAAATTTGTTTTGAAACCATGAATTTTGCATCCCAATAATCAGATATTTCAATATGCTGAATAAAATTGATGGCAAACACGATCGGTAGTTTGAATCTAATTGACATGTGGATTATATACAGAATGCTGTAATTAGCTAGGTAGCACCGACACGGACACGCGACACGACACGATACGACATGTTGTTTCTCAAAAACTAAAGAATTTCGACACGTTGGGATACATTGTTTATTCATGATAAATTATCATTTTTATGATTATTTCAATCAAATTAATTTGATTCAAATTCGCAAATAAATAAATAAATAATAAAAAATAGTCTAGAATGAATTTACACTAAAAACATTAATTCATCATTTGTTAATATCATTCATTATTTCAATTCAACAAATCAATTCAATTCAATAGGAAAAAAACAAATATTCCACATTATAGACTCTCGTGTCAAAGCATGTTGGAAGAAAAGAGGAAAAAAAACAAACTTGAGTAAGTGACTTGTGTGTCAGGGGAAGTGAAAGTCAAAAGAGAAGAGAAGAGAAGATTATGGTTTTCAAATTTTCCCCATTTATTATTTTTATTATTATTTATTTATTTACATATTTATATTTTGACCAATCATTTACTGAATTTTTAACATTGACCTCATGCATGTCAAAATCACGATTTAAAATTTTGACACGAGTGTCGGAAAAAATTGACCAAGTGCCGGATTTTCCAACACGTGTTGACCGAGTGTCGTTCGAGAGTGTTTGAGAATGTTGAACACATATTGGACACTCCAACACGACACGAAAGCTCTCGAAGAGTGTGGGTACTTCTTAAGTAATTAGAATCTGATTGCTTACTTAGATATCGATTCCCTATTTTTCTATTTTTATAATCCCCGCCGTTCCTATTTTATTAGAAAAAAGTTAAACAAAAAACACAAACTAAGAACAAATAAAAAAACAGGATTTAAGGAGAATTTGGCGGCCAATGCGATCTCAGTGCTCCCCATTACACCATGTTGACTTCCACGAGACAAAAGACTTAGAGTTCGTGGGGAAGACCCACACGCGACCCTTTTCCGACCAGAATCTACATGTTTCTTTGTCCCATCATTGTTAATTTTATTTTTCCAAGATTTGCCACATTAACTTTGGGCATCACCAATAACAATTTCCACATGAGAGAGCTAGTGGGAATCTATGAACAAGAAGCTTAATTTCGAGTGTGCTCGTTTTATGGTTCTTATGCTGCATTTTCTTGGTTAGGGTTAGGTTATCATAATGATTTTTCATGTAGATATCCTGTTTCGGAAAATGGTTGTTTTTACTTTATAAATTTCGATTTGTATAAAAAAACCTACACATTCTTCTAACCCCACAAATGTTTGGCTGATTTGTACAGTCAATCTAAATACATGTCTACCAAATATTCACTTCCGTTGACTAGAAAACCCTAATCTTGATATATTGAACCACATTTTCCTATCATTCTGTTCATACCTCGTCTTTCAAAAGTAAAATTGTATTTCCTGGAATGTGTGTATAACATTCATTATATCAGTGAATGGACATCTCTTGATGGTCTCATTCACTATGCCCGCCGAGGAGAACGGGCCTCTCGATCTGGCCATTGCCATCGAGGCATTGATTGATCTCAATGATGATGGCCACATCTCAATGAGATATAAATGAAAGCGCCAAGGCCTTCCTCAGAGGAGGAGGTTCGAATTTTGATTCGGTGTAATAAAGTTCAAATGAAATGGACATGTGTCGCATTCTAGCAAACGAAATATACAATGTTAGCGAACGAAATGACATCCTTTTCAGTGGCCATAACCTTTGTATTCCCTCCATGAAGCAATACCCGCATAAGGCGGTCAAGGATAAAGCTCTAACTTTTAAATCGGTTAATGATAACCCCAGAAACAGAAGGATGCAGCGCAGTTGGGGGATAGACCCTCAGATTTTTGGAGGGGAGCCGCCCATGACTTAGTATAGGATGGCTTAGGTCCCCTTAGTTTCTTGGGTTTCTTACCCTTTGTATATTTTATTTTGTTTTGGGACCGCAGCACCCTTCTACTCCAGGACATTTTGTCTAGATGAGTGTCTGCTGGTACTGTGTCTCCCCCCTCTGTTGTACTGTTCTCTAGTTGTTTTATATAATCTTACATTACCAAAAATAAAATATATACAATGTTAGTGTTGTTTAGGATAGAGAATCCCGATCAGAACATCAGAAAGGTTGAACCAACCAGAGCCACTAATTCCGTACCACATGTGACTATGCCCATAGGAATAATCAGATGCAAAATAATTAATCTCTATCGCAAAATGACTAACCCACCAAACAGATGGATGTTTTCTGAGTGCTTGAGTCACAGGAGCAAAGTGGACGCCAAAGGTATGACGTCAAACCACGTTCATCTCTACTATTTCAGAAACCCTCTTTTGAAATTAATGCAACTACAAACACCACTCAAAAGAAAATTATTTTTAAAAAATAAGAGAAAAAAAAAAAGAAGATACAGCAGCCGCAAGCAACATCCTCTCCTTTTCTCCCTCCACGTCTCTCTTGCACTTTCTATAAATAAACTCACCATGAAATCAAACCATCTTCACGCTTCACCAACCTCCTCCTCCTCCTCCTTCTCGTCTTGTTTTCGCGCCGACAGATTTCCTTCCTTCCTTCCTTCGATCATTTGCAGAAGAGTAATTGAAAAAAGGAGGAGGAGGAGCGAAAGAACCAGAGAGGAGGGCGGGAATGGTGAAGTTCTCCAAGGAGCTCGAAGCTCAGCTGATCCCGGAATGGAAGGAGGCCTTCGTCAATTACTGGCAGCTGAAGAAGCACGTGAAGAAGATCAAGCTCGCGAGAAAGCCCGCCAAACCCTCTGGCCCTGATGCACTGACCAAATGGGGTCTCGCGAGCTCCGTTCTCATTGACCCCGTCTGCTCGGCGGCAAAGAAAATTGCAGGCACGCTTCGCGGCTCCACCGGCGATGACGGCACTGTCGCTCAACTAGCGATTCGGGTACGTTTGCTTGCTCGAAAAGACCTCGCTTTGATGCGCGAGAGAAAGAGTCTGCATGTTCATCTTCGTTGTCCTGTGTTATTAAGCTCATTAGACAGACTTTACTCTTGCCTTTCCTCTGTCCTTCTCTTTTCATCGTGCATGCTGCTTACGCTGCGTTGAAATGGACTTTATCGTTAGGTTTGGCAAGCCTTAATTTGCTATAGATGATAGGATACGTGAAGTGAAGTGCTACAAGTTTAAAGCCAAATCTTCAGACTATATATATAGAAAAACTTGTCATTTGATGGATAGGTTGTCCATTTGTTAAGCACTTACATTAAAACATGTTTAGTTGCAGTAATTATTAAATATGTATTGCAATAGCAATGACAGTTATAATGAAATAGAGCTGTAATTACACTTTTTTTTTCCAGTTTAGACACTGAATAAAGTTCACAATAATCGAAATTTCGCGACTTGAAATTAAATTTTTTGTAATACTAGATATATACAAAATAGCAATAAATCAAGTTAGGTTACTATGACTAATATTTCTACCTTATCAATACTTTTTTCTCGCTTTAACCAACAAGACACTTATTAAAGATGCGATTTTAGGAATATTTTGAAAAAGAAATACGTCTCTTATTGAGTATACCTAATAAGTGTTTTAGAAACGTACGTTAAAGGGATTCCTTTTTATCAATAGTGAGGCTCGATATGTTTGTGGGAGATACTGTTCCCTAAATTCAATTTCTGAGGGGACATCCCTAGTCCCTAGCTCGAGACCCCTACTCTGTTTTTTTATTTATTTATAAATCTCTATAGTATGCCGTACAAATGAATAGAGATAAACTATTCAAAAGCTAATTAGGCCCTACCAAGTATAACATTGAATCCACTGCATTAAAGACAGTCGAGATTATTCTTCCATTCACTCATAGTTGAGTCTTGGCGGTCCAACATCCAAAAATTTAGCTATGTATAAAATCTTCGAAACCTTGAACCACCGTGACAAATCTGATACGATCTTTCAAAGGTGCTAAGAGAACGCGTCGCCTTTTACCCTGTGAAGAATTTAACACAACCTTTTATGGGTACCCAAAAAAGATATGCACAATCGTTGTGGGCAAAATAGCATGCTTCAGTAGTACATTCATTTTTTGCTATTATCTTATTCATGTGCCAACTCACTCAACTTTTATGGCGTCGACTATTAGTACCAACACATTTTCAACTCCCCAAATATAGTCCACTTTCATTCAATATCGCTTTCGTAGTTTATCCTCAACGCTGAAATCATATTACTTTTATCCAAACAAGGGTAGAAAACTTTCACCCCATAAAGCAAGAGCTCAGGTTTTATTTTTATTTTTTTGTCTAGAATAGGGCCTTCTGCCTAAAGTTCCGAACATTCGGCTTTTGGACGAATATATAGATTCTATTTTTTGTCACACGGGCCAAAAGTCATGCAGCTTTTTTGGTAATTCTGCAAGGTTATGTTATATTAATCTCAATAGGTAAATAGATTATGCATTTTTTAGCGTGTTTGAAAGGTGGTGTTAAATTTATCATAGTGATAAAGTATTGTGTATTTTTTTTTAATGATATTTGGCCCAAAAACGATACCCATTTTGAATCTCATTCAGCTTTCAAAATGATAGTGAATCTCAATTGACTTTTATCCTCCTCCCTATTAATCGGGCATTAAAGCTATAGCTTCATATGAAATCTTTGTTTAGTAACGCGAGTAGTCCAAGTTACACGTTTCCGGAACTTCATATAGTGACGAGTTTGAGTCCATGAAGCAAAACCCAAAAAGAGATAATACCCTTTTCGAGCTGCCAGCTTTCAGATTCACCCCTTCAAGCCGAGCAATATTCGCACGAATTCGGGTTCATACACATGACTAATCACTCATCTGTTGTGGACCCGCATGATCTAGCGGTTGTTCGGCCTCGAGCTCTTTCGAGCCGGGACTCGCCTGCTGCAATTTTCCTGTTCAGGCGAGACTTGAGGCCAAAAATCCCGGGTTAACAAGTCAGATTTTCTTTGTGTTTTTGTGATTAATAGACAGTTCTTGCCCTAAAAGAAGAAGATAGAAACACTCGCTCAGGTAGGTCTCTCTCTCGCTCTGCGTGTCACGAAGCTAACGTGAGCTGAGCACCAGAAAAGAGAAGGAAAACGACACATATACGAAAGCGACATCAAAAGACAGACGAAGTTGTTGAATTAAAGATCCATTTTTCCTGCTCTTTTTCTTTCCTTTTTCTGTCGATTTATGGTTCCTTAGGGTTTCGGTTGCAGGTGAGGAGTGAGAACTTGGAGAATGGACAGGTAGCGGACGAAGCGTACGAAACCGAACTCACTAAGCTGTTCAATGAAGAACACGAGGTACATCTATAAGACCAATAAATCAATATGTATATATATACACATATACATACATACATACAAAAATACATACATACATACTTTGAATTTATATTATATTTATAAGATGGATTGTATATCTTTAGGTGAGATTGTTCTTTGAGGCGCTGGACAAGGACCTTAATAAGGTGAACCAGTTCTACGAGGACAGGGAGAGAGAATTTCTGGAGAAGGGAGAGGAGCTCAATAAGCAGCTGCAGATCTTGCAAGACCTGAAGGCCATATTGAGCGAGAAGCGACGCAGAAATTCGTGGTCGCTGAAGGCGAATGGCAATCACGAGGAAAGCTTCTCGCGCTCTTCTTCTCGCCGTGGTTCTGATTTCTCATCAGGTGAGATTCGTAGTGTTTTGTTTTCTAAAAATATATAGCAATTTTCTTGCTGATAATACGCAATTTATGTCATTTTCCTACAACTTATGAATATGGCATTTTATTTTTTCTATAATTTAGGAGGAATGTATGTACCATGTCAGAACGAATCTAGTATGTAGTCTTGGAAGCTAAGAGTATGATTTTTTTTCGATTGGGTGAGAAAACCCGTTTTTTCTTAGTAGATAAAAAAACATGTTAAAAGGTAGTTTTACCTAGGAAAATATAGATAGCCTCGTCTCAAGCCACGTGGAGCTTAGAGAGAGAAAGCTGCACGGGTCCGTCGCGAAGTGGGTGAGCCTTATATCTGTAAACGTTGATGTGTACAACTACACAACTTCTAGATAGGGAAAGATCATAGATTTGAGTCATCTTTTGCAACCAACAATGCCATGAAACAAGGGTTACCAAAAAAAAAACAATGCCATGAAACAAATTTATGTCATATCAAGTAAAATAAGTAAAGGCTAGACAAAGACATGATTCGATAGATTGTTGAAAAATTTTCGATTAAAATGTAAATCATATGAACAGTTACCGTCGAGTATAGCAATATGAATTTCTAGCCAAACAGGACAGCCAAATATAGAATACTACTAGCGGTTGAAATTAATGAATAGGCCAAAAGCTATTTAGGATGCATTTAGGAGAGTTTTTGGGAAATGCCTTTGCATAAATGTAAAAGAATTTAGGTTAAAGAGTTCATATAAAATGCAAAAAGTGTTGGATAAACATTGTTGCATCCAATTTAAGTAATTATTTAAATTTACACTAAAAAGAAAGAACCCCAGCTTAGGCACCTAAGGGCTATAGTTTGTCAAGTCATCAAAGGTCATGCCTAGGTGACCCTTGCCTGAGGTCATCAACTTCAGGCGAGGCTTGCTACCAATTGAATCTAGCTTGCTAGTGATGTCGCGCCATGCATGCATAGTAAAACCGGCAAGGGCAAAACTGGAATTTAAATAATTTAGCAATGGCAAACTTTGAAGGGAAAAAAAATGATTTAGCATTCCATGAATGCTCAAAGCCAAAGTTGGGTGAGACTTGTATTAAGCTAAAAGCCTTTAGAAATGCTAACTTTGACTAAAAGTTGTTCGAAATTTTCTTGGCACAAAGGCCTTTAGCGGCCTAGAACCCACTTGCAAAACTGCCCCAAATGCCTCCTTAAAGTGCCAGTTAGCATATCTTTAGTAAGCGACTAACTAGGTTTTGCCCGATCTTTTGTTTTGTAATCAAACTAAATTTCACACAATTCAACATAACCTACATTATCCAGACGATATTATCGAATCCTAGAGAGCGCTCAGTGTGCAATTTATTCAATTATCGTTCGACCATGATTCGTGATATACAAACTTACTGTTGATTACATTCCATAGAGAGCTTCGGCGACCTCCTCAATGAGAACTCCATGGAAGCCTTAGAGGAAGGTCTTGAGGTTGCAACCCTGGAGAAATATGGAGTGACTTACACGAACTCAGTGATGAAGTCGAAGCAGAGAGGCAAGCCCAAGACGGGCATGACGAAGAGGATTCCAAGCCCGGCAACACCAGCAGGCGCGATCACGGCTCTCACGGCGATGCTGTGGGACGACCTCGTCACCTGGAAGAGCACGAGAAAGGATGTTGCCAGAGATTTCAGCATCAGCAATAAGAAGATTCAGTGTGCTGAGAAGATGATCAGGAGTGCTTTCGTGGAGCTCTACAGAGGCCTTTGTCTGCTGAAAAACTACAGGTTTTTTAATTTACTCACTCTTATTCTTTTTTTATAATTGCAAATATTTTCCTCTAGTAAAAGAGCATAGAAAAAGGAATTAATTCGGATAATCTAAATCGATTTCTATATATATTTGTGTGTGTGTGTGTGTGTGGGTGTGTAGATAATGGATATAATTATCTGGGTACTTTTGGCAGCTCGTTAAACTTGATGGCCTTCACAAAGATCTTGAAGAAATTCCACAAGGTAAGCATTTTAATTTTCTGAACTTACCACGAGATCATCATTGGAGATCATTTACCTTAACCTCAGTTAGACGAGACACTCTAAATTTGTAAAATATATAGCAGTAAAAAAAATGAGATAATTATTAATTTCCAATCACGTGTTCTAATTTATGTGTGCCTGTACATGTGTTACAAAAAACAACTTAGTATATTACAACTTAGAATATCATCTTGCAATAATCTATACATATATATGATATTTAATGATAGCTGTAATAGTAATGATAGCTATAACATAATCCCTTGTATGATAGATTATGTTATAGCTAGTACAACCAAATGTGTAATAGCTATTTCCAAAGTACTCCTCAATATTAAAATTTTTTAGAATTGCCCATAATAGGTAATCATGATAAATTATTATTTTTATTATATCGACAACATATTCATTTTTATATGATTATTGTTAGTAAATAATTAAGATAGCTGTATGACCAGAGTTATAGTATATTGTAGGTGTAATTATTTAATATAGGACTAACTATTATATAAAACAATCAGTAGTTGCCTAATTGAAAATTTTAGATTAATATATAATGTTTCCTATGCTATAATATAAGTAGAAATTAGAGTTAGAACAGTTAAGAATTTAGAGCTCATATTAATTCTTTGACCGTTTATAGCAATCCTCGATAGGCAGACGTAAAGCTAGAGAACTAGACTATGGTTCTAGAGCTAGTAGGCTAAAATTGCTGAATTTAGTTTCTGAATGGACAGGTTGCAGGTCACCAAGTGTCTACAAATTATCTTAAAGAAGTGAAGAAATCCCATTTTGTCAGCTCAGATAAGGTAGATTTCAAAGTTTCCAAAGATTTACACCAGGGAAACTTCTGAACCCTTCAAGCTGAAGGTGGCTATGGTTTTTTCAAGAGCCACTGATGGAGTTATTGGGTGATTTTTGCAAGGTTATTAGACTAATGGACGAAGTGGAGTCCATATTTACAAAGCACTTCGCCAACAACGACAGGAAAAAGGCCATGAAGTTCTTAAGGCCACACCAGCAAAGGGATTCTCACATGGTCACGTTTTTCGTCGGTAATGATCTTTCCCGAGTCTCAAACTAGCGCAAGAACTCACAGTCGAGTTGGACGTTAGATTTGTTCTGATTTAGCTCTCAACAGTTTCGATTTTGCTGTAAATTGGTACAATTAGAAGTTCAGCTGAGTAAATCTTGAATGTCCCGGAAGTTCAATAGGCCGCAAGTAAGTCCATTGTTGCTAAAAATGCCGATCGACCCTCTGTCTGCAGGATTACTCACTGGATGCTTCGTCACATTGTTTAGCTTATATGTGACACTAGCAAACCTCACCGGCGTTTTCTCCTCCAAGGCCGATCCTAATTTCATGGAAATTGTGTACCCTGTGTTCAGGTAGAGTTCCAATCTGATCGTTTCATCTTGTCTTGCTTAAGTCTTTATGATCAACTTGTGGCAAAATTTGACGATTTAATGCAACATTAGTGTAGCTTCACTTTCACAATCGCTGATGTTATATTTCAGTTAGTGCATAGTACTGATTTTTCACACGGATATGAGCAACAGTCTGTGTTTTTGTGCAGCGTCTTTGCATTGTTCAGCTTGCATATGTTCATGTATGGATGCAACCTCTTCATGTGGAAGCGGGCTCGAATCAACTACAACTTCATATTCGAATTCTCGCCAACCACGGCGCTCAAGTACCGAGACGCATTCCTCATCTGCACCACCTCCATGACAACTGTGGTTGGCGCAATGGTCATCCAGCTCCTGCTGCGCCACAACAATGCCACTACGAGCCTGGTCGACGCCATTCCAGGAGCCCTCCTTCTGGTATAAAAACTTCCTCAGAATTTCATTGCTTGGACTAAGTTGTCATTAGACATATTAAAGATTCACATTTTAGAGAATTATCTCTGTTTTTTTACTTTCACTTGCAGATTTATATATTGTTGCTGGTATGTCCATTCGATATCTTCTATCGTCCGACTCGATACTGTTTCCTTCGGGTCATACGTAACATTATCTTCTCTCCTTTTTGTAAGGTAAATTTCTTGCTTCTTCAAATGCATGGAAGAACTTTGCAATAGACAATTTAATCACATTCTCTCTAAATTGGTTTGAAGTTGATATAACTGAATGCAGGTTTTGATGGTAGACTTTTTCATGGCTGACCAACTAACCAGTCAGGTACAATAAACTCCATCCTGCAAATTTCGTCGGCGTCGTTTTCCTGCAATTACACCATTATAAATTGAATTTTGTTTTCTATGTTCATTGGAAATCTATACACATTTTTGCACCTTTGTCACTGCAGATCCCATTACTGAGGCACATGGAATCGACAACCTGCTACTTTCTTGCTGGAAGGTTCAGAACACACCAATATGCAACTTGTCAATCGGGCCGATTTTATAAAGAAATCGCTTACCTGATCTCATTCTTGCCGTACTATTGGCGTGCCATGCAGGTAATTTACATCCATCCCCAAATGAAGTCATCAAATGATTACAAGCTCAACTTCGATTGTGTTAGCTGAGATCTAGGTGTTTCTTGTCGATACTCAGTGTGCAAGAAAATGGTTTGACGTGGGCGATGCGATCAACCTGGCAAACATGGGGAAGTATGTCTCAGCGATGGTGGCAGCCGGAGCAAGGCTCATATACGCCAGTCAGAAGGGGACGCCATGGCTGATATTAGTCTTGGTGACCTCGACAGTGGCGATGTTTTATCAACTTTATTGGGATTTCGTCAGAGATTGGGGTGTCCTCAACCGAAGATCCAAGAACCCTTGGCTCAGAGATGATCTAATCCTCAAGAACAAATACATTTATTTCATTTCCATGGTAAGTTCTTTATTCCTTCCAATTCCTGTCTGTCCCAAGATAAATTAAAAACGCCATTAATCACTAAGAGGACAATAGATTTTGCTTAGGTTAGCATCTATTCCAATGTCACTTTCACTTGGTAAAACATAGATCCTTACTGAATTTTTGAAAGAAATACTTGGTGATGACAATTGACGAGTACTGAGGAGCTCCTGCTATTGTAGGCTTTGAACGTGGTTCTGAGGTTGGCTTGGGTAGAGACGGTTCTGCGGTTCCACCCAGGAGTTGTCGAAGCACATTTGCTAGAATTGTTCCTGGCTTCGCTAGAAGTGATTCGTCGAGGACACTGGAACTTCTACAGGTAGAGTCCAGCTACATTCTCCTCTGGTACTTCGGTCGAGTTCATTGTCCTACGCCCTATGACCAAATTTAGCCAGAAATTTCATTGTCATTTTTGTTAAACATCTGCCGCTAATTTTCGGAAGAATAAATGTGCAGATTGGAGAATGAGCATTTGAACAATGTTGGGAAGTTCCGAGCCGTGAAGACGGTTCCTTTACCATATAGAGGGATGGACTCAGACGACTGAATTAAGCCAATAGACCGAGGCAAAGCTGTCATGCTTCACTTAAATTTAGGGGCAAACGTTGAGAAACTCTGCTGCTGCCCCCCAGCATTAAGCGCTAATCAACTCCTGCTTCAATTGTAACTGCATGTACAATTCGGTTTGTCAATTTATATATGTATAGAACAAGATCAGATCATTTGTAACCGGGGTTCCTAACTCCGTCTGTAAGAGTATGAAGGATGCCGAGCATGTGAATTGATTGTGCTGCATATCCGAGCATTCTAATATTTGATTAGTGATGGAGGAATGCTAATTGCATGTTGCCCTTTGTTCTGTGGTTTGTTTTCAACTCCTGAAGCATAAAGCAGTTCCAAGAAAGAAAGTGAATAACTCCAGTAAGTAGGATCGAACAGAAGATCACTTAATCTTACAAGGCAATTTCACATCGAGTGCGATGTATGATTCAGGTTCTATACTCTGTGTTCTTTATTTGACTCCTACGACACCTCATGTTTTTCTGCAACACCTGGACTTTTTATACGTAAGCTTAACAAATTATACAACGAAGGCATGGTTTGTACATCTGGGCTGCCCAAATCTCACTTGCCATTCATCAAAATGTCACTCCTCGACTTGCGCGATTTCAGCGATCCCTGCGCAGACAGATACTCAGCTATTCTCCTGGCAATACAATAAGCTGTGGACTCGATGGTGATCATCGGGTTGACACCAACGGCAGTGGGCAAAACACTAGCATCGCACACAAACAGACCCTCAGCTTCCCAACTCTCCCCGTTCTCATCCACTGCACCTTCCTTCTCATTGATTCCCATCCTGCAGCTCCCCATCTGATGGGCAGAAGTGAGATGTACCCACTTTTCACCTATGGCCAAGGGACCATCATCTACACTGACTCTGTCCAAAAACTCCTCCACTTGGTCCTCACTGGCAGTCCCTCCCCTGCACTTCATCCTGAGACCATCACTCCGGTGGATCCCCACTTCGTCTGCCCCTGCAGCGATCAAGATCCTGAGTGATTGCCGCAGGCCAGCATTGAGGTTCTCCTTGTCCACCGAGTCCAGCTTATAGCTTATTATTCCCTCCCTTGTCACTTTTCCACTCCCCCTGTCCCGGACTATCGTGACAAAGTGAGCAGTCCTCGCAAACTTGGTCATCCGGTCCTTTATGTCGACGCCCGACTCCCAAGGGCATATCACCGCAAATGATCCAGGCCCAAGTAAGGGCGTCTCGATGATGGCCCGCACATTTGGATTTGAATCTCCCTCAACGACCTTGTGGACCGACGTGATTATCCCACCCTGGTAGGATTTGCCGCTGAGCTGCGAGCTCGAGTCCTGAGGGAAATGCCCCCAGGCCATTGCCACTGGGTGGAGATGGAGGTTCCGGCCAATATGCTTGTTCTTCAGTCCACTTGAGATCAGGAGAGGCGGTGTCAGGAGGGCCCCACATGCCGAAACGGTTACCTTGGCCTCAAACTGCAGGACGTTTTCAATATCGCTGTTCGTTGATTTCGCCCTCACACCGATGCATTTCTTTCTTCGCACTCTACCAGGAAGGTTCGTCTCAAAGACGAGCCGCTCAGCTTTGCATCCTGATAGGATCACAGCGCCGTGATTCACTGCATCCACCAGCCAGGTGCAGTCGGTGCCTTGCTTGTCTCCTTTACTGCAGCCGTAGCCACAAGAGCCGCAAAAGTGGCCCTCTGAGGAATTCCGTGGCACTGCGTTGATCTCAAGGCCTAGCTTCTCACATCCCTCTCGAAGGACCTTATTCTGAAAGCTCTCTTCCACACACCGATCTGTCACTCCAATCCTCTTGCACACAATGTCCATGGCAGAGGCATACTCTTTGCTCCCAAAGAGCTCTATCCCGTGCTTCGCAGCCCATTCTTGGAGGACAGTGTCGGGTGTCCTGATGGACGCAGACCAATTGACAGCGGATCCGCCTCCAACCGTGGACCCTGCTAGAATCAGCAGGTTCCCAGTGCAAGTTGCTAGTATGCCTCCTGATTCATAGAGTTGGTCCATGGCGGGGCCTTCCAGGGAAGGGTAGTCCTTGGAGGTGTAGTAGTTCCCTTTCTCTAGAACCACCACCTTGTAACCAGAACCTGCCAGGACCGCTGCCGCAACCCCGCCGCCACAGCCGGAGCCCACAATGACGGCATCACACTTGATTTTGTAAATCTTATTTTTGCAATTCTGTGTGACTTCCAGGCCTTTTTGCTTGAGAGATTGGAGGAGGTCTGTATCTGAAGAGTACGTGGTTTCTATGATTCCCTTCTCAAGCGGCCTTCCCATTTCAGGTTTTGACATGTCCTCCACCTCCTCCACTTGATACCCAATCGCTTTCCATAACGGGTTTTCGCCTTTCTCGTCTACCTGCAAGATCAGAAAAATATCAGAAAATTTGCGAGCTAATCCTCAAGAATCATTGCATCTTGCATCACAAAGGATAAATCCCTGAAGTTTTGAATTTTGAAATAGACAGCAGGATACATTAGCTAGCATCTGCTATTAGGTGGCTCTTTTTTTCCCCTCCTCTCCCTCGAACAGGTGCAGCAAACAAAACAATTGGTCGAGTTCGACTAGTTGAAGTACCAACTACCATCAACCAACTAAAGTGAAAATTTTCTGTTCCGGGGCCAATTTCTGATTAAACTCGTCTAGTCTGTTCTGTGCCAAATTTGTGCTTTGGATCTTTTGGAATCATTCTATTCTTGTCCATCTTCTGTGAAAATTTAAGACATCACGAGTGTTACTGTTAGCTTACTTTAGTACCTCATTCTTGTAGATTTTACTCAGCATCTGTCAGCATTCTGATCTCAATACTCACAACAAGCATACTCAAAATCATTACTTCAGCAGTACTCAGAATTAGAACATGACTTCAACATGCCCAGTTTTTTTCTCTACTCTCACCAAAATTAGTGACTTGACATTAATATTACTCTCATCCTAAATTTATTCACATGAAAAGCGCAAGAACTAAGGGAAAAATTTTCAAAAAACAAGGGCCAAGTAGACAATCTAGAAGTTCCTAATATCCCCAAACCCGTTGGCAAAGCTACCAAGCCAAGGTTAGCCCAAGAAGGAAAGTAATAATCTGATGAGATACGATCAGGAAAGAGTGGCAGAATTTGGTCAAGTGTCTCTTTCCATCCGAAACGATCTTCGAATTTTCACAAGCATCAAGCCTACTTGGCATGAAAAGATTGGACAAAGGGTGATCAAGAGATGCCAAGGCAATGGGAGCAAGAGAAGCCATTTTGACTAGTTTTGGGAGAGAAACCGACTGAAATATAAAATAAAGGTGGTGAAGGAGGATCGACGTTGAGAGTGATTTTACCTGTCCTCCATTTTTGCAAGCTTTCAATCATCTGTACGTACGACCAAAAAAGAAAAAGAAATCATCTGTATGAGCTGTCTTACACCATGCCAATTGAGACCCAATGAAGTGAGAATGCTTGAGAGTTTGTTTCTCGGGTCAGCGAAGGCAATAATAATTGAACTTCTTTCTTACTGGCAAACCTAAACTTGCGGAATTGCCCAAGAAAGGTTATAAATCTATTATATTTATATTAATTTATTTTTAAACTTTATAATTTTTTCAATTTAATTTTAAACTTTTTAATGATATATCAACTTATATCGCGGTGGGACACATGCAGTTCTCAGCCACGTATTTGTTAGGTACCCTCACCATACTTAGTAGAAAAGAAAAGGAAAAGGAAGAAAGAAAAAAATAAATAGAAAAAAATAAAAATAATAAAATGTTCAAAAATTTTAAAAAAATTACAAGAAAATGTTAACATTAGTGCTGACCATCCTACGTGATGCTATTGGCATCCACGTCAATGATTTCACCTGAAGGACTAAATTGGCAAATCGCTAAAAAATTTAGGAATAAATTGACTAAATTAAAAGGTTTATGACTAAATTAATGTAAATGTAATAGTTAAAAAAATTGGTAATTTTTCCGCTACACCAGCCTATCTAGATCGATATTACACACCTTACATTTCGTATTGAAAGTTTATTAGCTTTTGGAAATACACAGTTGTCTAATGTAGGTTCATAAAACATGTTAAAACGTTGCGCAACCCTAGTGCTCCTCTCATTGTATCCCCCAACGTTGCTCCACATCCATTCATCTTACGTTGAATAACATTCACAAGGAAAATAAAGGAAACCATCTATGGTTTTGGATGTTTTGTAGCATGAAATCATACTAATTGTGAACTATGATTGGTAGTGATTTGCTATAGTAACAGATGCCTTGTTACATAAAACTGACAGAAACTTTTTTCTCGCTAGGAAAATTGGCTTACAAAATCGAAATGACGATGTTTTGAGACAAATCATAAGTAAAGTAATTAAATTTTACATGAACGAATATTGTTCAAGCACTGTGACCCAATTTTATAAATCAATCTCCTTATCTCGCCAAAGTATTCAAGATCAAATTGTGGCATTCCGTCCTTTCATCTAGATACGGAATCCAAAAACGAGTTACACATAAAAATGGTCAGATAGGAATTTTTAGGAGTGCCTACACATGGATGTATTTGCACTAAATGAGGGTAGTTGGGTGCAATTGGGGCTCATCAATTTTCTCATAAACTATATGGGTCATATGTGTTCATGGACCTCCACACAAGTGGGCTCTACCTATGTTATGAATATATTTCATTTCCAATTTTTTGTAAAATATAGTGTAAAGATTATTTTCACAATACATTAATTGTCGGTGGAAGAGAAATCTTTGCTAAGATCATATAATTCTCCGCTCGTGTCCTATCTTCTCAATAATCGCCTAAATTAAAAAGAAGATATTACTATGAAGACGAAAGGTCTCGCCAATGAAAAGGTTTTCCTCTCATTGTCGCTTGCAATGTGTAGTTTGACAATCTCACAACCACATTTCTAAGTTACAACCTACCAAGAGTATCCTACCATTGAATTTATACACTTTCCATATATATCGAACTGTAAAATGTTAATCCTCTATTATATTTTCCGTTTGCAGGTGCAATGCATGAGAAGATAAATACGTAATTTCATCTCATTTTTTCATAGAAATTTTTCTTTTG
Source organism: Corymbia calophylla (assembly GCA_014182845.1). Lineage (NCBI taxonomy): Eukaryota > Viridiplantae > Streptophyta > Magnoliopsida > Myrtales > Myrtaceae > Corymbia > Corymbia calophylla. Next base: position 28,185,407 of record CM024700.1, read on the forward strand.
CTCCTCATTTCAGTAAAGAAATGACCAGGCAAAGAAAATGAAAAAAACAAATTGACAAGAAATATCAGGAAAAAAGAGAGAGATAACGGCAGTATTACTAAATAGTAAGATTGTTAGAGTTGATGAATTATTAATAGAACTAGTACGATAGTTTAAGAAAAAGAGAAACAATTGAGCAAAAAGGAAAAAGACATGAATACCATTTAATTGACGCAAGAAAAGATCATTAATAAAAGATTAATAAAAATTACCTTAGACTTCGATTACTCATTTCCTTTCATGACTGAGAGTATCATTTTCTTTTATCATTTCAAATACTATTTAATCAATCATTTTAAACATAAAGTAACCCTTTAAATATACATAATGGTAAACAATTTTTGCCATTTGACTTTTTTGCCGTTGAGGCGTCTTCCCTTTGTGGTTAACCCGTGTTTATTCTCTGTCTTAAAATATATCTTATTTAGCTCTATTAAAGTGGCCACATTAATCAGACTTTTATTGTCCAATATTACCATCGATATCCATTTGTTTATCTTTAGTAGTTAAGTCAATATAGTTTTCTCCTATGTTCTATATTTTCATTTCTTTTACGGGAATTAAGGTTTAAAAAGGCCATTTCCCTGAAAAAAAGAAAAGAAAAGTGATGACATTATACTTTTACCCCTTAAAATTCGAGTGCATTGTGCACATGCTAATAAGAAACATGACATTAGGATTAACAGTTCTAACGAAATGCAAATTTCGATGATATTGCCTAGCACTTAGTTCTCGAGACAAAGATGTACTAAGGGTTATCCCTAACTTCTATCTAGAAGATTTCAGAGAACAAGGGAAAGTGCCTTTGAGATATCGACCGGGGGCATTTTCATCTTGTCATTCAGACATAATCTTGAGCACCAGAAGTGGTAGAGCATCTTGGGTTGGTGTTATTGATCAGATTGCAGGCGTCAAAGGAAGAGGAAATTTGTATCGTCGTGTCGACAGACCGATGCCAGCCCGACTCGACTCTTTCCATGTAACGTGCATTTTGAGGCGTAAATCTTGCAGAGAAGAGGGCTTACGAGAAGCTGGAAAAGATGATTTCCCTTTTTGGCTCTCTCTCTCCACGTCTCTCTCTCACTCATCGCTTATTTTGATGCGTCTCAAAATTGATGTGACAACGGATTAGCCAGCATTCAAATTGTTTCGAAAGGAAGAACTCCAATTAAGATTTGAATGCAAATTCAATGTCTAAGATATATTTGTTGGATAAAACAGACGGTTTAAACTATCTTTCTTTTTCTTTTTTTTTCTTTTTTTGTGATTGTTTGAAAGTGGGGAGGTAAGGACAAAAAAAAAACAGAGAAAGTGGGAAGGGAATATATCTGGGAAAATTACTAAAAAGAGTCATAAAACTATTGTATAGTACCAGTTTAGTCATAAATCCATTTTTATTTTGTCAAAAGTTATAAATCTTTTCAATTGGACTAGTTTCGTCCAAAATATTTTTATATTTTACAAATTGAACTCATCTGGCTAATTTAAGCTATAAATTATTGACATGGACGTCAGTCGTCCTACGTGATATGACTTGTTTTGATGTAGATATTTTATAATAATTTCTTTGGATTTTCTTCTATGGCATGTGTTGGTGGTTGGCAAGGGTTGGCCTCACCAATGTGAGGGCGATCATCGGCAAGGCCACCTTTGCTGAGGCTAGATTCGCCGAGGCCGATCCTCACCCAGGTTAGGGTGAATTAGTACAAATGCAATGGGTTTAGAAATTTTCGATATTTTTCACGATATTATCTAGACTCATGAAAAATTGATGGCTTTTATACGAGTTAGCATCGTCAATAACCTTAGCTATGGATTCATATGCTCCTTGACACTTCATCTTGAGCCATTTAACATAGTGATTAATAAGCCGGTCGATATATCTTTCCCGAATCATTAGCTAGTGACTCCAAGAAAAAAAAAATTGTCAAGAACAAATCATTTATACCTGACCCCACTTGATCTATTATATTGTCATGGTGTCCTTGTCAAGGCAAGTGCTGAGAATACGTAACGTTTGATCCGTTTGACTAATCTCTAATTTTCCACTAATCATATAAATTTTGCTTAACTTGTAAATTATACTAAGCGAAATTTGACCCCAAATATTTTTTTTTTATAATAAGCCAAGAAAGTTTGAACGTAATTTACCCGAGAGAAGAGGACGTAGAGGCACAGGACTTTGAGATACATGAAGGCAACCCGGATGGGCGTGAGGTACCCATGCCGGAGCCATCCCCGCAGCACCTTCTCCCGCCGGTCGGAGCCCATGGCCGCGAACGTGTTCACGTAGGGCCACCGCCCGCCCACGCAGAGCGAGCCGCACAGCAGCAGCGTGCCGAGCCTCGTCGACAGCGCCAACAGGACCGCCCGCACCAGGATCACCGCCACGAGCAGCCCCCTCCTCGCCAGAATCTCCGCCGCCTGCAAAACAATCCACACGTTCTTCTTCATAAGTCCGTCGGATCCCCACTTCTTCTTCTTCTTCTTCTTCTTCGCCATGTCGGCGTCCGGGCCGACTCTCTTCCTCATGAATTGTACCAGCCACGGTAACATCTTTCGACTGGAAAGAGAGAGAGAGATAGAGAGAGAAGACGTGGATTACCTCGTGAGGAACTGGAGCTTGAGAGGCAGACGATTCGTAAAAGAACCGCACGGCTTCGTCTCCTCCGTCCGTCCTTCCCTCGAACTCTCCCCCGCCCCCGTCCCCGCCCCCGCGGCCGCCGCCGACGACGCCTCCATGCTCAACGGGGGGAATACCGTGTCGCAGACGGCGGCGAGAGCTTCCATCTCCCCCGAAGAGAAGGCCCGCCAGAACAGAAACCTCTTCCCTCTCTCCCCACTGCTCATGCGCTTCAACGAGGGATGGCACTCTCTCCCCATCTCTCTCTCTCTCTCTCTCTCTCTCTCTCTCTCTCTCTCCGCCGGTGAAGATGAATGGGTGTGAATCTTCTGACGTCGTGCGTTCGTCTGAACGTGGGACTTGTATTTTCTCCTTGATTTATAGTCGAAGCTCGACAGGGACGTTGCAGAAGTTGCGGGCACAGCGTGGGCCCCGCCACACTCGCAGGGACCAATGCCGTCGTAGGCATTTAACACGCGGGCCTTGCGGTGAGACGCGTCTAATCAATGGCTTATACAGCGATTTGCATGGATACTGGGTGGGCTATTTGGTAACTGGACAAATATTATTCTTTTATTTTTCGAAATAAAAAAGAATGAAAATTCGTTTTGTAATTTTTTTTTTTGTTATTGAGAATAGATTTGAAATATACTTTTTTTTTTTTATCAAGATTTGAAATAGAATTGAAAAAGTAAAAAAAGTTACTTCTTTCTTCCAAGAAAATAACTCAAGAATCAAGTAATTTTCTTTTCTTTTCTTCTTCCTCTAATCTTGAAAGAAAATGCAAAAAAGGAAAAATAAAAATGTAATAAAATTATTAAAAATTTTAAAGAAATTCTATGTCACAAAAAAAGAAGAATCGTAAACGTATTTCTATTTCGGGAATACAAATTGTGTGCAGTTACCAATCACCTTCAAATGTTTAAAAATTTGTCTAGAGAACATAATAAAAAAAAAACTATTTTAAGCATAAATTATTCTCAAGAATGTAATGGTTACCAAACGCACCCTAAGTCTATATAATACATTCTTCATGTGTTCTCTCTTAGGGATAAGAACTACGCAAGTGTCCTAACTTTTGTATAGGCGTTCATTTGAGTGCTATAATTTTTTTTTGCTCACTATCATCGGTAAATTGTTTCATCCGAAAATCCGATGTGGACATCGATTATCCTAGGTGACTTTGACAACGTTGACGTGGATAAATTTTTAATTATTATTTTTTTGAATTTTTTATTTTTATTTTTCCTATTTTTAGGGCTGGCGTTAGCCGTGACGGCCTCGCTTAGGGCCTTTGCAATCACACTAGGGGGAGGGCCACCTCACCCTCAAGTTGCAAAAGCCTTAGGCAAGGGTATCGAGACCTCACTGGTCATGGGTGAGGCTGCGTTGCCTAGATTTAGTGAGGGCCTTCGTGGTTAAAGGGAGGTGACCATTGCCCAATTTGGGCGAGGGTTTTGCGGCTGGCAAGGGTCAACCCTCGTGAGCCCTAAAAAAAAAGGAAAAAAAAGGGAAAACAAAAACAACATAAAAAAATTTAAAAAATTCACATCAAATGATTTGCCAGAATAGATATTCAAATCTCAATTTTAATCCTATGTGGCATTTAAGTAAGAAAAAAAAAAGTTACAGCATTTGTAGTGTTATTCTCTCCTCAAAACCGGCAAGCTATTTGTGTATTTTGGTATCGGTATATGAAGATGCAATACACAAGCTAGGGATATGGGCTTAAAATTTAAAATTTTATAATCGAGTCAATTCCATAATTATAAGTTCATTCTATATCGGACCATCTTGGAATAGGACTATATGCATTCTCATAATGAGAATGGGTCATTCAAGTATATCGAAATAGACACCATATTACATATGGATCCCTTCCCTCGATTGGTCCTCTCTCTCCTCTTTCGCCATTAAGAGGTGACTTCTTTCATCTTTTCATTTTACTCAGGATTAGGAGTAGGTGTAATTGGACCCCCTTTTTAAATATCTCTCCTAATTTGGGACAATGTTCAACTACTTTCAGCTTCCATTGAATCGCACAATAGATGTCCCCCTTCATTTCACCTTTTTGAGTTACGAAAATTTATGAATGAGTCATAAGGTACGGATCGAAAAGTAGTCTGCTCAACAAAAGGAGTCTCTCTCCTTAATAGTGATAGTAAGGGCCGACATCCCATGTTATGGAATCTCTTCTGGGCATTCTTCCGTGGCATCATTCTTACACAAATTCAAAAAAAAAAAAAAAAATCAAGATCACAATCAACTTCATCCACAAAATAAAACAATTCAAAATTGTCGGTGCTCTTTTGGCCGCCCATTGTCACTTTGTTGATAGATTAAGGCTTGATTTATATCCTCGATTTTACATGGAAAAAGAACACATTACAATGTTCAATCCAACATATTGAATCGATAGATAAAGAGAGATTGCACCTGTAATATGCATTTGGTAGACAAGCTAGGAGTATCTAACACCCCTCTCTTATGCAAATTGAATTAGGAATGGCACGTCGATTGTGATGAACAAGGGGCTATACATGTGAAATAAATCGGTTTTGATTCTAATTATGATATAAAATATTATTAATATCACAAAAAATTTCAAACTGATACGCCTATAATAAATTTATCCTAAACTAATTTTTGACAACAAAATGCCCAAAATTGATACATTTGCGATAAATTTATATTTTGTTAGTTTCCGTTAAATTTTACTATCAAATTGCTGAGTTAGATGACACGTGGCAATAAATAGGTGTACTAATTTAGGGTTTTACCTTTCGTTTGTAACAGAGATATCGGTTTGTGTTTTTTCGTGGTATTAATTCTATGTAACAAAAACTAATGAGTATCGATTTAGGGTTTTTCGTAGTATTAACCTTGTAAAGTAATAAGTATTTAACACACCACTCAATTAAAAATAATGTAATTATTATTTGAATTTTGGTTTTTGCTAACCATCCTAAGAATTGCGAAATGCGAACGTAGTGAGCGCGACTACCACTTGTGCGAATGCCGACACTAGAGAAGAGAATCTCTAATTTTTCCCACCATAATTTTCATCCCAACCACCTGATTTCTACTCTAGGCCAAGCAATGGAAGACACCCCTTTCGAGATGTACAAGCTCCTTTCACTTTCCCACAATCAGTTTAGAGAGAGAGAGAGAGAGAGAGTTAGTTCATGGAGGACCCATTTGGTTTCCCAGCTGGGCTAGCTTTAGAGCTCGGGACAGAAAGGCAACGTATCGATGGACAAGCATGATGGTACGGAGGAGTTATGTGATCTTACCTGCCACCCAACTCGTCCCATTTATTGTGGAGAACCGGAAGGAAGGAAGACGCCAGAAGAGCTCCATTCCCCGTGGGGCTCCTCTTCATCTTCGTGGTTCCCGAATCATCATCGCGTCAGGTTTGATCTTCCTTTCCCTTTGTAGCCATCGTTTCTGCTTTTGGACGTTACCAACATTTGGAATTCGTGAACAAGATGGTGGCTGTCTCGTTTGTTCAAGACACTCATGTAAATAGGAGATGTATGTAGCCTTTGTCTAGTTCGGATCTCGGCACCATTCCACTCATTAGTCATGTCTTGATGAGTATAAGTTGGTGCCGATCTCCTCTAGTTTATACAATTGTTGATTGGTAATTTTACACGTTTACCTTACCCAAAAAAAAAAAACATTTGGGATTCACTTGCGCAACCGGTTGCCACTACAAAGGGACGTGCAAAACGTACTATCTAAACCGAAAATCGTTCAAATCGGACCAACTGGTTTGATCCAATTATCGAGAGTGTCGGTCTGGTTAATGGTTCCTAAATGTGGAATCGGTGTCCAGACTGTCCAATTTCCTATTCTAATAGGGAACCGGACCGGACTAGACTTATTTCTTAAAAAAATTAGTAGAACCTGAATTAAATATTATCTCGGTCCAATTCCAAGTAATAGGAAAAAAAGTTATTAGTCTATTGGATTGGATCAAGCCATCACTTCGGTACCTAGTCCTAGAACCGACCGGTCTTATCCCCGGTTCTAAATTTTGGGAATTGGTCCAGTTTCCGAGTCCACCTTGAAACCAAATTAGATCGGAAACCGATCACCTCTACATTCGGACGCCGTATTCACCACTCATTCATCCAAGGTAGACGAGCCCTACTGCCATAATCATTACTAGAGGAAAAGTGCTTCAACAAAGATAACCCAAAAGAAATCTTAAATGGATCGCACTTATATCGGTTCAATCCTAAATATTTTCACGATTTGTCGATTTTGTCTGGAAATTACTTACATGGATGACAACTTTCTTACGTAACATGATCGATGCTGACTTGGAAATTTTCAAATAACATTTAAATAGTTTTAGGAATCAATTAGTAAAATGTGAAAAACTTTAAACCTAAGTTGACTCCATCAAAAAGTTTATAATTGAATTGATAAATTTACGATTTATTTCTTGTTCTTTTTTTTTCCCCATAAATATGCATCACATCAAAGCAGTTTTCCTCTAGTCATTTGATGGAGACATTAGAAGTGTATAGAAAAAATCCAATACCTTCATTAAAAGAGATTGTCAAGAAAAATCTCGACATTGAACTTGTTAACATCTCTAGTTGGGGCCTACCACACCTACTCTTCATGGCCTCTTCATGGCGGAACCTTTTTCAATGCGATTCACACATGCGTCACGACAAGAGTTATGGTAATAGGGCTCATCTACTTTGGACCGACGAGCCGTGAACATCTCACGAATGAGTCCCAACGCCGGTAACGTCCAAAAGTGAAAAAGGGGGAAACGAGGTGGAAAGCGTCGTGAGCAATCTACAAATGGAAAGAAGATCAAACCTAACAAGATGATGATTCGGGAACCATGAAGATGAAGCCCCTTGGAATTGAGCTCTTCTGGTCTTTTCCGTTCTCCACGATAATTGGACGACGGTCCCAGCCCTAAGTCTAGGGGAAAAAAGAGAAAAATTATATAATTTTTTTTAAAATTTTGTTATTAAAAATGTCAATGTCAATGTAAGGATGGCCGGCATTTATGTTAGTGATTTCCTAGCCAAAATTCATTAGATTGACTTAACTAGAAAACATGACAAATATGTATGACTCAATTGGCACAATTAAGAAAGTTTAGGACTGAATTGAGACAATTGTAATAGATTTGAGACTTTTTTAGTAATTCTCTTGTGAAAACACGGTACAAGAGTACCAAATTAATATTTATGAAAGATTTTTTTTTCGAGGAAATAGATAAAGATACGATGAAGCAAAGTGGAGAAATGAAAAAAGGAAAATGGCCAATAACTAAGATGATATGAGACATTAATAGAAAGTCACCAAATCACTTAGGTTGCAATGAAAGTTATATGCATACATGCCAAAAATCTATAGTTTAGAGCTCTAACGGTCGACTACACGTGAGGAAGAGTGAGCAATCTTGCTACACCTTTTCAGTGCAACAAATTTTGTTGCAAATAATTCGTCATTTAATTTCTAAAGTGTATATGCAGGGTATTGAATTTTAATCTGTATAAAATATTTTCATATTTTAGGAGACAACTAATCAATAATATGTAACGCATTTTGAAATCCCTACAATATTTCAACATTTAAAGGTAGGTTAGGTAGGTTAATATCAGGAAAAATCCTAAAATGATACATCAATGACAAATTTAACCCAATCTAATTCTTTTGATGGTCGAAAACCCCAAACTAGTGCGCCTATGACAAATTTATCCAAAACTAATTTTTTGATCATGGAAAACTCTAAATTAATATATTTGTGACAAATTTACCATATATTTGTTTTCGTTGAATTGTATTAATATCACGAAAAACTCCAAATCGATATACTTGTGATAAATTGATGGGAAAATCCTAAACTCGTACACACGTCAACTATCATGTGTCAACCATTGAAATTTACCCTAATGACCAACATTTCTACATGGAAAAGGAAAGTGAATGGTTCGAATTCACATCTTCTCAAGAGGGTTGGGGTGGGAGGATTTATTTTTAGATGTAGATTTTGACTCATGTCCTATAAGGAGGCGGTACAAAAGTTTAAACGTAAGAATTAAAGTAGGAGTAGAGTAATACCACACAAAAAAAAACTATCTTATATTATCCAATTCAGTAATTTAACAGTAAAATTTCACGGGAACTAACGAAGAGTAAATTTATCACAAGTGTAATAATTTGAGGTTTATAATGGTCAAAAAATTAGCCTTTGGTAAATTTGTCACGTGTAACAATTTAAATTTTTTCGTGATATTATTCCAACTATATTCTCCCCTATTCTAAGTAACTTTTTGGTTTGATATACTCAAAAAAACCCACTTGAAAGAGAGTCGCAAATATCACATGAATGGTGAAAATTGAAATAAATTCAATTGAATATTTCACACAGCAGAGGAAATAAACGTAGATGTGAACAAGTACAAACTAGGGGTGTGCAACTAGATCGGGTTTACCCGGAACTCGGACCGGACCACCCGAAAAACAGGGTCGGGAACCGGTTGAAACCGGTCCTGGAATAAGGTCCAAGCAAAGACCCACCCAGAACCGGATCGGTTTTGGAACCGATTTTTACCCTGTTAAAAAAAAAATCGTCTATCTGTATAATGCTTTTGAGTCTCTTTGTCTTTGAAGAAATGTTAAAAAAAGAAAGATTCTCTCTGAATCATGTTAAGAAAGAATTGTTAAAAAAAAATATTCTCGTGCATTGTTTTTCTTTTTTAATGGTCCCACTTTCAATTATTACTATAGTTGCAGGACAAATGCTACTAACTATTGTAGCACTAATTAAAGCATTCTCAGTCCAGCTCAAAAAAGATGTCATCTTAATGAGAGCTCTGTTGCATATACATAAGTAAGCACATTAGGTCATATTAGAAGTATTTGTAAAAATGAGACTAATATTATATCCATATTTGTTGCTAATGTTTATGCATTCTTAGGATTTTTACTTTGTCTTATAATGTTAGGAGAATTACGTTATTATTTTTTCGCTAATTAATATAAAATTCGAAGCTGTATAGAATATTGAACGGTTGCAAAACAGGTTCCAATAAAAACAGGGTTGACTCTGTTCTCGGGCCGGAAAAACATAATAGGGTACAAAGTCCAAAAAAGAAGAACCGGTTATAATAAGGTGGGATATAGGGTCCAGGTCTGGACCTTACCCATCCTGGACCCGATTACCCCTAGCACAAACTGGAACTTGGAATTCTGTTGACAAATTCTTATTTATTAATATGAATTGAAGAAGACAATGAAAGGAGAGACGGCGAAAGTGACACGTTCCCACCCCGAAACCCTCATTTCATCTTTCATTCACAGCTGCCCTCGCGGTACGATTCTGTTTCATTTGAAGTGCGATCCCATCGATGATGAATGCATACACCGACGGTTAGCTTAAATGACGCGAAATGAATGCCGTAACGATAGAGGAGGAGGAGGAGGAGGAGTACTTGGCTGCGAAACGAAATCCCACGTTTTGTGGCTATGTGCCATTGCCATCCATAACGTTGAATGAGTAGCACCAATGATTCACAACCGGGGCCTGCATTTTGAATTCGATCGTTGAAGTGAAAGGATGGACCGCCCCCATAGTTTAGAGTTGAAAGCGATCATCGAGACTTTGCTGTCCAGAGAGACTGTGCGGGTGTCCTTGCTGATTGTGTTCGAATTGCCAAACACTTCGTAGAGGATGACTGGGGATTTAAACACCTAAAATTAGAAGGATTAGCCCTTGCATTTCCACTAACCGTTAAGGAAAAGTGATAGAAGATGGAGTTGTTGTTGTTGTTGTTGTTGTTGGCTAGGAGTCACTCCCCGAGGTACAGTTTGGCCTCTCAAAATCTCTCAAAATGGACACACGAAAAAATGGAAGAGTCTAATATCTAAATGGAATGATAACATAAATGGCCCTTGAATTTTGGCCCAAAGTGCAATGTGATCCCAATATTTAATGTAGTCCCTAAACTTTTAATTTGTTCAATATGATTCATAAATTTATAATACATGTCCAATGTAGTTCATGAACTATACGAAGATGTTTAATGTAGTTATTCCATTAATTTAACACCAGGGACAAGAATGAACATTTTTACATAATCTGGGAACTAAATTAAACATGTACCGAAATTTTATGGACTACATTGAATAAACTAAAAATTCAAAGACCATATGGTATATTAGGCTAAAGTTTAGGGACTATGTTTTATAAATTAGAAGTTTAATGATCACATTATACATTAGACCAAAATTCATGAATATATATGTCATTTTCCCTATTTTTATAAGAACGGAAACAATGTATCTCATGATCTAGGTGCTTTGTCCCTCAAGCCCGTGAGCTCTCGCCGATTTTTTACGACTTAGTTCCTCCTTCGTCGCTTGTCAAAACAGCGAAGAACCATCGGACTAGCTGCTTAGATGCGCCACAGCATCTCCCAATTTGTCAAAATTTAGTGATGGTAACATGCGTTTTGCCACGAGCTTCCAGATAATTTTAGCTTTTAAGTATATGTTTGAAGAATCCCCTTGGAAAAATCTTTTCCCTCGCCTTTCTATGGTATGCTCTAAAGAACAATTGATCCCTACTCAGCAATGCCCCAAAACGATATTCGACACTTCTTGGACATGCCTAAAAAAGCATACTTAATTTGCAGATTGTCAAGATGCATGTGAAATTCTTGTGTCCTTAGCGTCGTCTTATCACTGTCACGATTGTCATGAGTCTAACCGGAAACCACCAAGGACTTTCATTTCCAACATCAATCAAAGTCCTAATCATGCTCATTAATTAGATCAAAAGAAGGACGATCCCTCAATTCAAGGAAGAAGAACGTCTTAGTCCTCTACCTTCCTTCATTAAGAGTGTCATTTGATTAAAGGATTCCTGAAGTACCCGCCCTCATCTTTCCCTAATCATTTTTTATGATCGAAAAGATCGTAGCATATCTAGTTAGTTGTCTACTTTTTTTTGCACCAAATTGCTAGTTCGATTTAGGGATACTTTGATAGTACTTGCACCATTTTGGCTCTTTATAAATAGGTTAATTTGCACTTTTGCTAAACTATGCTCGATTCTCGGACGATTATTAAGACATGCTAATTAAAGAAAACAGTTAGGGCAAAGTGTATATGACAGGGATACTGACAAAGTAATTAAACCTTTTCAACTTCATCAATTAAACCAAGTGTCTGAAATTTTCTCAAGTTATTTTCTTACATGGCGCGAGATGAATCGGGAGCCAAGGCAGCCGATCAATGACAAAAGCAGAGACAAGATTCTTACCACGTAAACATGTAATCAAAGATCTGAAGAGAAGAGTTTCATGTACATATGCATCAAACAATCGGCGGTAGAAGAAGAAACTTAACAACTAAGACTCCGTTTGGTAACACTGTTGTTTTTTTATTTTTCTAATCTTTTATTCCCCGGAATAGAAAAGGAACATAAATGTATTTGATAACGCCAATTGATTTTTCTATTCCTGGAAATAGAAAGTTGTTCCTGGAAATATATTTGGAGTAGAAATGAGAAATAGAAAAAAATAACTTCTTATTCCTAGGAACAATTTTTAGAAACTATTTCTTGGGGACTACTCACTACCTATAGCACGCCACCTCCTGCTCACCACCGCCCGCCGCCTACCGTTGCCACTGTCGCCGCTCGCCCACCGTCGCCTGCCGGTCGCCATGCCAATCTCTGCCACCTGTTGCCAACCGCCCCCACCCGCTCGCCATCGGCCAACTGCCGATCGCCACCACCTGTCGTTGGCCACCCCCACCCACTCGCCACCGCCAGTTGCCGACCTCTCGCCGCCGTCCTTCACCCTGCGGCCGGCGGCCGGCGATCGGCGGGCGGCAGGGGCCAATGACCGACGGCGATGGACGGCGACAGCCCCCGCCCCCGATCGCTGTCCGCACCCCGCCGCCTGCCAGTCTCCGCCACTATCGGGGAAGAAAGAAATAAAAAAATTTCATTGGTACCAAATGTATTTCTATTCTTTTTCAATTCCAAGAATAAGAAATTTTTGTAATTACCAAACGCCTTAATTTACTCAAAAATTGTTCTAGAGAGTAGAAATAAAAAAAAACTATTTCTCAAAAGAAATTGTTCTCAAAAATAGAAATGTTATCAAACGAATCCTAACTTATTGAAGCATTGTCTCTTGCTTACCTACCTCTGGATTCCATCCCCTAATTAGAAGCTCGTCTTTATTTCATTCGTTGATGGGTAAAATCATCAGCTATATACTTGTATTAAGATCTCACTCTTATTGTTTCTATCTAATAAAGCAAGACGGTAAGTATTCCGTACCCATTGGACCATGTGTCAGAATGATCTAAAACCACATGTTGGCTTGAATAGAACATAAGCCCCATATAACAGTGAAAAGTCTCTGGACTGAACCAGTATCTATGTGTTCCTCTTTGCTTTCTTGCGCCTAGGCCGACATAGTACTCGATTTACAGTTACCAGTTAAAAGTGCATCTCCAACCTCATTTTCTGCTGTAATAATCAAAATTCTATTCCAGTTGTCCACAGGATAGGTTCCTGTTATGATAAATAAGAACATTACATTAAGTCATAACAGATCTTCATATCCAGAAGCAGAAAATGAAGAGCACCATATGGGCAGATCATACTACTAAGACAGCCCTTCACCTCCATTGGCAAGAACAAGGAAAAAGATGAGATCCTCCAGGCATGCAATTCTTTTCGAAACCGGACCACGAAGGCACAAACCATTCATCATGTCTATGACAAGCGCCTCCACATTGCCGGGCGATCTCTCGATATAAGGAGAGCACGTGAGGACAGATGGTCGAAAGTAGGCGAGTACAAGTCATCTGGACCGATGACTTCTCTGATATTTTGTGTGCTTCCACACCCAAGAGAGTGCAATGCTTCATCCTTCACAGCATCAAATACAAATAGTCCTTGCCCACTCACCACCATCACCAGGTTTGAGTTGCCCCAGACTTGAGCTATTGCCGCATGGTCTGAGTGTAAGTTTGACTCCGGCAAAGCATAAGTGCTGAATAGGCCTTGTTTGCGCAAGGAGAACTGTTGCACCTGCGTGCAACTCAGTTTCTTTCCTACCGATTTTAGGCTTGTGCAGCCCAGAAAAATAGAATCACCACGAGAGAACACTGACTGCACACTGATCCCGAGCTTTTGTATCTTGAGTCCCACACCAGATGGATGGCGGAAGTCCATGATATTAATTGAATCGGCGCTGCAGAATATGCCATCATTGCCTTCAGCTTCCGATGAACTGACTCTGCACTCAAGACATGGAAAGTCGTAAGAGACCAGAGGATGTAAACCTTCAAATGGGGACTCAATAGATTGAATCAAATACCAGAATCATGCATGCTTTATTTGAAACAAATGATACAGCAATAGAACAAAAGCAACACAAAAATCAGAAACGGAGAGATGTGGCGTAGTCAATTTGAAGAGGGGCCAATGTAGACGATACGAAAATCCAGTCAACTTGCACAAGAAGAACTACATTTAGTATATTGTTTAACAAGGATAGAGACTTAAACTGTCTTGGAGCATTTACCTTTGTCGAACCCCTCCACCAATTTCAGCATCGGTATTGTTAACGTGAAGGGCTGATATTTTTCGTCCAGTGGAAAGCACGGAAAGTAATGGTTGTGCATTAAGAGAATTGACATCCCATAGAGAAATTGTCTCAGCTTCAGCTATAACAACTTTCCCTCTGTTTCTCCACTGCAAAGGACTCGAATAGTCCATTGCTAACACAGGCTTCTGCACCTCCCATTTCATAACTTGCTCCCCATCCCGGATATCATAGACTCGGACACCCTTCTGGCAGGTGGCTGTTGAGATAATTAGAGGTCCACATGGCTTATACCACCATAGCCGATTTTCTGGGACCATAATACTAGACTGAGCACTTCTTCTGTACAAAGTGTTACCAGGTAAAGGGCCAAGTACTGTTCTTGAAGAAGTTTCAGCAGCACCTTCCTCAATATGGCAAACTCGAACATCTTTGGTGTAGAAATCCCAGGAACAAAACCCCGCATCCATCATATTTCCAGCAGAGGCTGCAACAACATACCTCCCTGAACACCCATCTGCACCGGAGCACGGATAATCCAACAATCCCTCCATATGTTGGGTGAGATTTCCATGGAGGGCTTGTATACTGCTTTCTCCTGCAAAATCTCAAACCAGTAGAGGCACATCAGATTTATTTTCTATTTTCTTTCTACCAGACCTCACTTATGTCCCGTGATTGACACTTGTCAACAATGATGGTTATCATGGATGAATGAGCCTCTTTTGCCTGATTAAGTGCATCATACATGCAATTTTCACTAAAAAAGATATCTAATGATAAAGAAATCTTCAGAACCTATGGTAAAATCTTCATTTGTTTCAATAAACGAAGTAAAAAAAAACAGCTGGATATCTGTTGATATAGTTAATACTCAAATGAGGAAGATCCTGGTAGTCATAGTTACTTATTGTGGCCCTATCTTTATCATTGATTAAATGCAGCCAACATCAATTTCATCTTTCCTTCCTCAAGGAATGATAAACATGCACGTTTGATTAACTACCAGTGAACTATAGACATCATGAAAGAATGCAACCAGCTGTTATTCAAGAATGACAACCAAAAACCTAATAATAAAAGCCAACACAAACTTAAGAAGAAATTCACTCCACAGTCACCTTGCTCTATAAGTAAATTAAAAAATATGAGTACATTATTTTATCAATAGAAATGCAAAAGCACATTAACTGTAAAGATTATTAGTCAATTGACAAGGTTTGACACACAAGTAGTGCTGAATGCACATTGACAAAAGCTCACTTAGTGACATATGCTTCTCTGGAGTGGATGCAATCCCAATATCTAACGTCTGAAACACAAGTGAATATGCTCCTTAGGACATTGTGGCAATGAGGCATATACTCTCAGCTAAATTATAATGAGACAGAGCATATCACATACCTCCGAATTGGTAATATCATAGTAAGAACATGAGCCATCATCATGAGCAAGGAGAACTGCCTCTCCCTCGGACACAAACCAACCTCCAGTGGAGGTCTTTGTGCCAATCTCATGCAGTTGGTAAGCATAAGAATCTTCATTCTCCTCTCCAATTATAAGCCTCTGAATGTTCTCCTGATCATCAAAGTCATCAAGCTTTTCATCACTTGTAAGAATTACCTCCGGCTCAGCC
The DNA here is from genome assembly GCA_014182845.1 of Corymbia calophylla. Taxonomy (NCBI): domain Eukaryota; kingdom Viridiplantae; phylum Streptophyta; class Magnoliopsida; order Myrtales; family Myrtaceae; genus Corymbia; species Corymbia calophylla. Next base: position 28,201,314 of record CM024700.1, read on the forward strand.
TTCACATCAACAAATTTGTCTTCTACTGCTGAAGTTGCAGCACCATCCATTTCTTGAACCTCACAGTTCTCCATGCCAGACTTCTGATCCCTGATGGTGATCTTAGATTGCTCCTCATCCAATGAAGCCAAAAACTCCAAAGCTATCAGGTTGTCATCAGGGTTCAATTTCTCTTCCACCTTTGACATAGAATTAGCCTCAGAAATATTTATCTCATGCACACCTGCTTTCCTCGATGACTGTGTGCTTGCTATTGATGCCTTCACAGAGGTTCGATTTTTTAGCAGCTTGTGATGAGGAAAAAGTCGAGCTTCTAATTCCTCACTATTCAAAACTTTAACTGAACATTTCGAACTACTCTTTTTCTCAACCTGAGTCTCGCCAACCAATTTGTCACTCTCAAGGGCAGCAGTTGCAGTGTTCTTTGCAGCAGCCATCTTACCATCAGAATCACCTATTGCATGACCAATCGCCTTTTCAATCCCTGAAATCTTTTCCTGGATATCTGAAAGTATGACTTTCGACTCATCTGGGTTATTCAAATCCAGTATTTCCTTAGTTCTCTTGATATCCGAAGCAATCCTCTTAACCTTACCTTCTAAAAAAGCAAGCTTTTCATGTAGCCTACTCGAATATTTGTTACCCACTTGACCATTAACAGCTTCCGAGCTCATCCCCTTCACAACCCCTGAACTGCTCAAACATTTCGCGCTCGCATTTCCTGTCATTTCACTGGCAACACCTGATGTGGATGCCAAATTAGCATTTGTTCCCTCTTCTGATTTCTTATCCACCGATGGTTCATACAAAGGCTGACCAATTAGGTCAACGCTAACCTCTTCAGTGCGACCCTTCGAATCTGACTGAGTATCTACCGAGCTCGACTTGACCAAACTTTCAGAATCAATACACACTTCTCCATTCACTTTATGTACATTCTTTCCCTTTGCCCCTACTTTCACAATCGATGATTGCTCACAAGCGCCGCCCTTCTTCACCTTATCCTTCAAATCCCTCAAAATCCTAGACCCACCACCACTCTCATCCCTCGATTTCACCCCCACCTCCCTAACCCCTCTCTTCTCGTTCTTCTCCGCCTCCCGCCCCTCCAGCGAGGCCCTAGGCAAAACCCTGTCTTTCTTCCCATCCGAGCCAACCCGCCCGCCGAAAGGGCTGGGGCTCCGCCCCCTCGGCACCGACGACGACCACCGGGCGCCGTCGCCCGACACGCGCGGCGGCACGGCGCGCAGCGCGGGCTTCTGCGCCGACGTCAGCGGAGCCGCCTGGGGGTTCGGCTTGGAGCCGCAGCCGGAATTCTCCTTCCCGGGGACCGACCTGACGATGGCGAGCGGGGTCAGGGGCTTACCTGATCTCGGGGCCGCGACCTTGGCTCCGGCGCCGCCGCGATCCTTGATCCGGCGAGCCGATGGCGCGGACATGGGGGATCTTTCTTTCAGCTGATGCAGAATCTAGAGAGAGAGAGAGAGAGAGAGAGAGAGAGAGTTGAGGTTGGGTTTGGAGCTTGGAGGTTCCCGAAGAAGATGAGAAATGATGAAGATTTTGAAGAATTTTATTTTTTTTATTTTTTTATTTTTGGGTTTTGAGCGGGAAAAGGACGAGTTTTCGATTTTTGAAATATTTCGGTGAGATGGAGCGAGTCAGGGGGGCGTGGGGCTGGGCTTTTTAGCAATTTCGCGGTAGCCTGAGGACTGAGGAATGGAATTTGTTGGGCCGAAAGCGAAAATAAAAAAATAAAGAGATGGGCCTGGGGATTTTCTATGGGCCGAGATTTCTTTTTTCTTTTTCTTTTTTAGATAACAGTGTAAAAAGCTCAAACACGTGATCTCCTGGGTTCTCTATTGATTCTATTACAAAACGCAAAAAGAGAAAATACTAGTAAATTAGCAATAAAACTGAATTTGGCGAGTGCAAGCACTAAAATAAAAGGGCGGAATTAGTGACATTGTAATTTTTACTTGCATATTAACTTCCTCATGATCACACTTTCTTAATTGACATGTTTGTGACTTTTTGAATTATTATAATCTTTCCGAGTCAACAATTTATCAAACTTGCTCGAGTATTTAGGTGTCGGATATTCTAATTTACGGGAATTAATCGAGTTATCAAACAGGGACATGTAAATAAGTTGAAGTGCCTCCACTCGACGTTTGCAAGCAAAGCGATCCTCCTACCTAAATCTAACAACATACAACTAAGGTATATGGTAAATGCATATGACATGCCTTTCCCTATATTCATGAGATTAATAACGATGGAAAGATCAAATTATTTAGTAATTTTGCACCTACCCAACTACAAATAAATATGAGTCGTGTTGTCTTATGTCGCAAATTGTACTTTGGCAACATATGTTTTTTAAGTTGCAATACCCTGGGAAAGTGCTGCAAGTGCAAGATTGTTGTCGAATATCTCAGAGAAAAAAAAGGCATATATTTTACCTTTTTTTCACAATGGTATCTATTGTAAGAAAACAGCCTCTCTTTTTTTCTTTTGTTTTACAACCTCTTGATCAAGTCACAAAAACAGAGACACATTCCCAGAAGTTGTCTTTACAAAAGCCTAATCCTTACCTTTCTGATTGTTTGTGCTTGTCCTTTTTCTTCTGTGAATTTTACTTTTTAGGTCTCATTTTCGGAATCCTTTTATTCTGAATTATTCCATTTATAGTACTAACAGGTCATTCTTTGATCGTAAAATGGGCGTTGCGGCTTTTAAAGGTGTTTGTCGGACACCTCGACACCTGCACGACCTCCAAAGCCACTACGGTTCCTAGTAACTTTTGGTAAACCAGTGACATATCTTTGAAGTGTTGTGACTTTAAAATAAGAATTATCAAGCACATGAATTGCTAAATTGACAGCACGGTTACAATACAGTGCGGCTACAGTTCGATCACAATTATGCCAAACGAAAGGTCAAGTTTACTCCTTCATTTTGAAAAAGATAAGGGTTTTAAAAGTTATTAAATGAACATCCAAATACTTGCAATTCCAATTTTGCCAAACAATAATAAAAAAAAGAGGAGTTGCTTCATTTTAGATATTGAATACCAAAAACATAATATTTTTAAATCAAGGCGCCTTTTGTAGATGCAAATTCTCAAAGTCAAAGCATTCTCCAATGTAACATCCTGAAATTCGAGCCCTTTTGAGGAAGGAATGAACGTGAATTTCGTCGATGCATTGTTGGTTGATCTCTCTAACCGATCACTCCCGAGAGATCGACCTTGAGGGCAAAGGCTAATGAGAACGTAACTCGTGCGACTAAAGAACTTGACACGGGAAAATGACTCGATCGTGAGACTTGCGTAAGGACGATCCCGTAGTTATGCGGGCGATTTCGGGGACGACTAGAAGTCAATTCGCGGACGAAATAATGGGACGACGGGTGATTCCGTCTATTGTTATCGAACCCGCGAATGGCCCTATGTCGATCCTTGATAATCGTGTACTTTGAAATAAGAATCTATCCTTCACAATTTCACGTAGTCAAGGACGTCCATGTGTCGAGAAGTCTTGAACGTGAATTAGCACGAGTCGGTTACGCGTGAATCCTCAAAGCCGCTTGTCGATCGAGTAGTACCAAAATGGCATTCGGGCGAAATTGACATGGCATGAGAATCCAAAGCATTGGACTTTGAATTTTCGGGAACGTTCGAGAAGGACTTTTGGACGATGCTTCTTAGTCAGTCGACGGTGTCAGTTAAGCCGAGTAATTGAAAAAGGGATTTTCGGACCGAGAACACGAGCCTACGAGGACATGGGCCGGGCAAGATCAGTGTGGACCTCACGCCCAAGGTGGGACAGCCGCCATGGAAGGCCCGAGGCAAGCAAGTGAGCCCGTTGGGCCAAACCGACCCTTTACCCTTCCAATCCTATTGTCTAACCTTGAGCCAATTCAAGCCCAACAAATCCCCGAGCCCGTTCCTATTCATTTTCAAGCCCATTTCCTAGGCCCGTCCTCCATTTTCAGCCCAAGGACAGATTGGGAAATGTGCAAGGTGGAAATGACCAAAATGCCCTTGGATATTTTGAAGAAAAGTCAAAAAGAAGAAAGAGAAGATGAGGTCATTGTTTGGCAAGTGGGGCAAGCCTTGATGGCTTGGATAAGGCTTATCCTTCAGCCTTCACTTCACTCTCTCTCTCCTCTTCATCTTCTCCAAAAATCGCAAAGCACCTCTCTCTCATGGTTTTCCTTCCTTCCTTCTGTTTTTCAGTTTGACCTTTCACCGAAATCTGAGTTGTTCATTGCCTTCCCGTTGGAATCTCGTCTCGTGCCACCCGCCGTTGTGTTCAGAAGAGAATTTCCGTTCAAATAGCGTCAGCCGATCGCCAGAAAGAGCTTCCGATCATCCCGTATTCCGGCCGAAAGCCGGCTGTCGCCGGACCGTTTTCCGACCGCCCGCTTGTTCTGTTTCTTCTGTTTCGGCCATTTTCCTCCCTTTCCGACCCAATCACCGCCTATACCAGCCACAAGTGGTTCCCCCTCGACCCCAGTGCCGCTGGTCGCGGCTCGCCGCTCGCCGGAGCTCGGGCAGCCCGTTCAACTCCGATCGCCTTCTTCCTCCTCCCGGCGGTGCGGTTTTTCGAGTTGCGGTGGGGATTCCGAGTTGTTGCTGCTGTGTTGAGCCGGGACCGCCTTGGATCGTCGTGGTAGAGGTCCCCAGGTATCGGGTTCGTCGCCGCCGCCGCGTCCATGTCTCCGGTCCGCTTAACGGGTGAGTTTAGCTCCTAATCCCTATTTAGTGCCTAAACTTGCTTAGGGTTAGGTTAATTAATGGTAAGATTGGTTTAGGAAGTTTAATTAAGTTTATTAGCCCTAAGATAGGTGGTTAGATAGATGGTTAGGATTAGATTAGCTTAATTTTGCTAATTGTGCTTAATTATTGCTTAAATGAGGGTTATGTGATTTTTGTGATTAATTAAGCATGATTTGATTTAATTGAATTGATTAATTGTTTTAATTAATGTTTTGTTTAATTTCTGGATTAAATGTTTTAATTAATTGAATTTTGGAAAAATCAGCATTCACTGACATTCTTTGTTCACTAATCACTGTTCATTGACATCGTTCACATATTCGTTCACGACTTTTTGTTCATCCGAAGCTAAATTTTGTTTGAATTTGATGTGCTATTGATTGTTGTGATTAATTGGAGTGCCGATTGTTAATTATGCTCGTGAATATTGATGAAATGCGTGATCGAGTGTTGGTTAGAATTTGGATTTTTGGAATTGTCGAGTGAGATCGCATGACATATTGCGCGGGTTATCTGAAATGGCATGTCGCATGAGCATGAATGCATGAGCGATGTTGCATTCACGACCAAGCAAAAGCAAAGATAAGAATGAACTGTTTGCTGATGTGTTGCATGGTCAGATTAAAGTTGATAGCCCGGTTGAGCCGGATGATCGCTAATCCCCATTGGGGTTGTGCCGTGACCATTGGGTCGCCTGACAGTGGTCAGATGCGGAGTCGCGGTTGAGGCCGGGCCCATGCTCCTTATGGAATGCCGTCGGTGGGGGAGAGCCCATGACGTCGCCGTGCCTCACGGGGGAGGACGATGCCTGGTTTACAACCAGTTGACCGCCAACCATAAGGTTGTGCCGTGGCCTAGAGGGTCGTAATAATCGGAGCATATGTGTGGATGTGAGACATGAGAAAGTTGTGTGAGATGCTCTGATTATTCGCATGCTCTTGATGTCGTGATGATTTGACGCATGAGTTGACAGTCGTGCAGGGTGTGGCAATGGCCAGGTGAGATCGCTTGTGACGCGATTCGCATGTGATTGATGAACTGTTTCATCTAATGGCCATGTGCCTTGCTTGCATTGTATGAGATTGAACGTGCAGGGTATGGCATATCGGGTAAGGTTGCATGCGAATCGAATATTGTTATGTTGGTTGCCCTGTCTGTTGTTGGTTGTTGTTTGGTTTTGGTTGTTTGTTGGGTTGAGTGAGGGGTGGTTACGGAGAGATACCCCGGGTTGAGTTGGCGTACTAACCGGGGCTTAGGGGGAAGAACTCGCTGAGATTTTATCTCAACCTGTCGTGGTTAACCATTTTCAGGTCCTTAGAATGGCGTACCCGCATGGAGGATCCTGCCCCCGCTCCTCCCGTGATCGACTCGACGGAGCTTGAGTCCAATGGGTCCGAGTGACCGTGGTGTTGAACCCGAGGGTTCTTTGTGTATTGTTGGATTAGCCTAGTTCTTTTTGGTTTGGCTTAGAGGATGGATCGGCCCTTTTTGTCGGGCTTGTAATTCGAAAAACGATCCTCCGTTGGTTAATCCAATGAAGATGTATAAATGAGTAGTTGTTGTTGTTCTTGCTATTCATCCCTCTATCCCTGTTTGATTGTTTGTTTGTCTGGGGATGGTTCGTCTTCCGCTTGCGCTTAATGAAAGATAAAATGAATGGTCGTCGACGGGTCCTGGGACGTCGCTTTCAATTGACCAAGAGAAGGGGTTGCCGCGAGCTCGAGAGTCGGGGCGTGACATCCAACTTATGCTTGGTCAAAACTAGCATTTAGGCTAGACAATTTATATTGTGTATGGCAATTTAATTCCGTTTATCTCGTAAGTCTTTTGACCCCCTTTAACTTATTTAAACAATAGAAATTGGTCATTGTACAACTTATAAACCCCAAGCTATAAATCCACTCAACACTATAAATGCTTTTAAGGAACAAAGAAGGGGGGAAAATATTTAAATGCTTGAAAAAGAAACACAAGTAATTTAAAAATGGGGATTTGACGTGGAAAATGTCAGTGTTTATATCATCTTTCATGTTCATTTTGGTTGAACTTGGATCACTATTCTTACATTTCCCTAATTTCAAAGTGGTTTTTCATTGTTAAATTGTTTGAATTTTAAGTAATTATACTGTGATTCTATTCAATTGTAGGATCCTCAATTTTGTATGCTTGTATATGACATTACAATACTTGCACGAGACTAGACAACAAAAATGATTTTACAAATTCGTTTCAATATTTAATAAGTATGTTATGGAACTTTATCCCGTGCAAGGATGTAACCCATTTCATCACCCATTCACCAACGAGTCGTGTACCAAAATCACATCCAAGTAGAAGTATTATGACAAAAAAATCTCAACTTTTAGAGATTGAGGGTCAAGTTGCAAAATTACTGAATTTTATAATCTGCTTGGGAAGATGAGGAGGGGTCAAATTGGGAAAAATTGTTTAACTAGTCATAAACATATTATATAGATTCCAATTCATTTCTAAACATTTCAATTTTACCAATTTAATTTTAATCCTTTATGCGAAATTCTAAAATAATCATTTTGACCAATTTTCAAGAGAACTCACCGACATGGCAGTGTACCATGTAAATTGGTTGGCAATGACTAAATGATTACCACGCTAACGATTTCTAGCAAAATAGCTGGAATGACTCCATTGGAATATTACACAAAAGTTTAAAATTAAATTGGCAATTGTGAAAAGTTTAACGCTAAATTGTTATCCATACAATATATTTATGGCCACTTCATGAATTTTCCCGACGATAATATAACGTGGGTGTGGAAATATCAAATAATTTGAAACTTTCGTGAGAGAAAAATGTAAACGGTCCGTGGAGTTCACATTGAACCGAATCTTTGAGAAGAAAATTCAGAAGCATCATCGGAAAAAGGGCAAAACCCGGCTGCAAATTCTTGCCCATCTTGGCAAGAGCGCACCCGCAATCACGAGTCTCGTGCAATCATTCGAGATAGGATCTAATGAGCAATTTGCTGAAGTAGGGTTTCGAATATGAAGCTTGTATGATGGCATTCATATGGCGGAGCCTCATCTCTTGGAGCCCCCAGATCTTGGCAGCAATTCCATCATTAATATCAACGGCTCCCTTTCTTTTGCTGTCCCCACCTTACCATAATCATACTTTTTGTCACTTACGTAGTGAAAAGGGAGTGAATGATGATGCTTTGGTTTGCTTTCTTGGGTTTAGAATGTACAGAGAAAATTTCAACAAAAAAGAATCCTATTTTTTTCACGCGGACATCAAATGCAATTTCCACCTTCATAGTTTTTGTCACTTACATAGTGAAAAGAGAGTAGGAAGGTTGCCGGAAAGGGAGAAGAAAGGGGAGAGGAGGATTTGAGTTTTACAAGAGATGGAGCTGTATTTTAGTGGTTTTAGTTGGGGATATCTTTGTTTGAAAATATAAATTATAGATTTCTAAGGCTTTATTCATTTCGTGGAAAATGTGGCAGTTTCTGAAAAATGGTTTTCAAGAAGCCATTTTCCAAGAAAATGAATTATATTTTTTGGCTTTTACTAATTTTTTATTTTTTCATTTTTAAAAAAATCATATTTTCAATTATTTTTTCATTTTCTTTTTAATTTTTTCTTTTCCACCTTATTCTTCTTTGGTCGGACATTGGGCACGACGACGGTCAGCGATTGGCTAGAGGCAAGCTCGAGCCTTGCCCAAGGTTGACAATTGACTGAGGATTAAAAAAGAGGAAAATAATTAAAAAAATTGATTTCTAAAAAATAATTAAAAATTCGATTTTTAAAAAAAATTGAAAATTCAATTTTAAAATAAGAAAAAAGTGGAGGCTAACAAAGGTGTGAGAAAAAAGAGAGTGAATGGGGAAAATGTTTTTTTTACTTGAAAAGTGAAAAATATTTTCTCTTATTTTAGAAAGCTTTTTTTTTTTGTTGATGAAAAATATTTTCCCCAATCAGTTCATTTCTCATGAAACAAACACCAAAAAATTCGAAAAATATTTTCTTGGAAGTTGTTTTTCGCAAAACGAACGGAGACTAAAGCTTGAAATGGTGTTTTGACAAAAATGTCAAATTTGATCATGATATCAAAAAGATCGATTCTTTTAATAGTTGAGAAAATCAAATATAAGCCATCAATATTCCCTTTGAGTTTAGTAATTGTGATTTTCTTCATACCCAATATTTCAACCCGGAAGCTGATGTCAAAGCAATCTTGGATAAACGTTGTCGTTATCGTTTCAAATAATATAATTTGAGTCAAATTTCAAAAAAAAAGACAAAGAAAAGAAAATAGATGTAATTCAATTCCATTTAGTCATTCACAATCGACATAAATTGAAGTGGGAGTGACGATGATCTAAACAAAAAATTAAAAATTCAATATCTGCCAACCAGGCGCAATTCTCTCTTGCTTTCTTCTTTTCTTCTTATTTATTTATTTATTTATCTTTTCTTGAAGCAAAGGAGATCCAAACTTAAAAATGCTCTCTTTCCTCGTGGCCAAGGGAGAAAAAGAGACGTTAGGACTCGTAACGGCTACATTTTCTCCTCCAGTTTGAACATCCCCTGAAGGCTGAAGAAACCCCATTTCCTCATCTCCCCCGTCTCTACCTCTCTCTCTCTCCTCCGGTTCTTTCCATTTCCATCTCCTCCATCCTCTCTCTCTCTCTCTCTGCTTTGATCGTCGTACCTGGAACGATTCACATTCAAAGCAAGAAGAACGCCACCGGAATTCAAACGATCTTGTGTCTTCCTCTTCTTCTCCTTCTTGGGTTTTCCTCATAAATGGCGCCCACGCCCTCCTCCTCCTCCTCCAGCAAGTGCAGTCAACCGCACGCGACCTTAAAGACCCCTCAGTCCAAGCACCGCCTCCACTTCAATGGACCCAGATCCGGGCACCCCTCTCCGAACCCTCACTCGGCCCTCAAAGAAACGCCCGCCGGAGAGCACCCGGTTGAGGTCATCGGCCGAATCCGCGACTGCCCAGATCGCAAGGAGAAACCCGCCGCCGCCTCCGTCCTGCAGGTCAACCCGGAGGGGCGGACCGTCCGCGTCCGTGCGGAGTTCGGGTACCGCGACTTCAGCCTCGACGGGGTCTCTCTGTCCGAGGAGGAGGACCTCGACTCGTTCTACAAGAAGTTCGTGCAGTCGAGGATCGACGGGGTGAAGTTGGGGGCGAAATGTACAGTGATGATGTACGGGCCGACGGGGTCGGGTAAGAGCCACACCATGTTCGGGTGCGCGAAGCAGCCGGGGATCGTGTACCGGTCGTTGAAGGACATTTTGGGAGAGAATGGGGAGGAAGGCGAGGCAAATGGGGGGCAATTGGGGGTTGGTACTTTCGTGCAAGTTACCGTTTTGGAGATCTATAATGAGGAGATTTATGATCTGCTGTCGAGCAATGGAGGAGGGTTCGGGCTAGGGTGGCCCAAGGCTGGTTCGTCGAAGGTGAGTTTCGATATGTGATGGATTTACATTTCTGAGTTTGGTATCTCTTCTCCGTGTGATTTGAGGAATTTGTATGTTTTGAAGGTCAGACATTCAGCTATCCGTGTGCTTCTGAGCTGTTTGCTGTTTGGTAATTTAGTATAATTGGTGTATTTAGCTTAAATTGCAGAAAGATTGCAAATGAGACCATTTTCTGTTGCTTATGACTTCCATAGAACTAAGAAGTATCTGGGTTTTTGAACTGAAAGTTTGACATATGAAATGTAACAAGGGTGCCCCTGTTCACTTCCAAATGCATTGATTGTTTTGTTAAAATCAGTTGAGTTTACCCTTCTGATAAGTAGGATCATACTCTTCATGATGGATATGGCTTGGTCATAAACAATGTATGAGATATAACAACAGCATATTCTGTCCTAGCTTAGCAATGTGTCTTCTGGCAACTTCAGGTAAGACTTGAAGTGATGGGTAAAAAGGCGAAAAATGCAGCATTTATCTCGGGTACCGAAGCTGGGAAGATTTCGAAAGAGATTCAGAAAGTGGAGAAGCGGAGGATCGTTAAGAGCACGCTCTGCAACGAAAGAAGTTCTCGAAGCCACTGCATGGTATGAATCTCTCCAAACATGGATCATTAGCGACATAAGAGTCAAGAGACAGTTGAAAGTGAACTTATTGATTGAATTTTGTTCAGATTATTTTGGATGTGCCTACTGTTGGGGGACGGCTAATGCTTGTGGATATGGCTGGTTCTGAAAACATTGAGCAAGCTGGCCAAGTTGGATTTGAGGCCAAAATGCAGGTACTGACTGCATTTTATTAGGGAATGGCTACAAATTTTTACTCTGCAGTTAGAACTTTTAGTCTAGTATCTGTAAGTTACTAAAGTTTTCTTCCTCTTGATTTTAGACTGCAAAGATCAACCAAGGTAATGTAGCACTGAAGAGAGTGGTTGAATCTATTGCTAATGGTGATTCGCATGTGCCCTTCAGAGACAGCAAATTGACAATGCTTCTGCAGGTGAGTGAATTATTGTGGTTGATTGATAGTATGATTGTTTTCTTTCTTATGTCTTATGTGTATGATGGATTCCTTTTGTTTAGGATTCTTTTGAGGATGACAAATCGAAGATTCTCATGATACTATGTGCAAGCCCAGACCCGAAGGAGATACACAAGACAATTTCCACACTAGAGTACGGAGCCAAAGCAAAATGTATTGTTCGTGGCCCACATACGCCAGTCAAGGACAAATTTGGAGCTGAAGATTCTTTGGCCGCAGAAATGTTGGGTTCGAGGATTGCAGCAATGGACCAGTTCATCTGCAAGTTGCAAATGGAGAACAAGCTCCGAGAAAAAGAGCGCAATGAAGCACACAAAGAGCTCCTCAAGAAGGAACAGGAGGTTGCAACCCTGAGAACGAAACTCCAGCTAGTGGAAGGGAAAGTATCTGGTGCGAGTGAGGAGGAGATCAACATGAAGGTGAATGAGCGGATACATGTTCTTAAAACCGAGCTGGAAAAGAAATTAGCTGAATGTCAGAGAATGGCTGATGAGTTTGTAGAATTGGAGAGAAGAAGAATGGAGGAGAGGATACTGCAACAGCAAGAGGAACTTGAAATGCTGAGAAGACGTTTAGAGGAAATAGAGTCTCAGTTGAGGAACGGAAACGGCAATGAGAACAGGCCTATGGATAGCGAATGGAGTGGCTTTGCTAAGAGGTTGCTGGGAACAATTGGGGATGAGGACCCTGGAATGGTGAAATCTATGGAATTGGACATGGGTGATCAAGACTGCCATGCACGTGAAGTGAAATATGTAGACAACAGAGTCAACCGGTTTGACAGAAGCAGTACCCTCTCGGACCTTCCCAGTTATTCAAATACAAGCACTTCAAATGAGGTAGCTGCATACGATGTTTATGGGCCGCTGTTCAGCGATAGAGTCTGCTTGAGCACAGTTTTCGAGGAAGAAGAAGAAGTCGAAGAGGAAGAGGGACATAAAGAGGCCATGGATGAAGAAGTAGAGAAAGAAGTGATAGAGGAAAAGAGGGTGTGCTCAATAACTTTTCCCCAAGAACTTTCAAGTGATACAGTGAAACCTTTGAATGAGAAAGATGTGGCCTCTTCGAGACTGTTAAGGATTCAAAATATATTCACGCTGTGCGGGAACTATAGGGAGCTTTCCCAACAAATTGGAGCACCACTGACGGAGAAAGTTCCACAGACTAAAGAAGACCCGCTTGGGAAGACTCTTACCAAAGAGATTTCGAAGAATCCACCTGAGTCTACAATTGGCAATCAAATCCTCTCAGAGTTGAATACAAAATCCATATCACAAACTAAAAGCCCAGTGCTTTCAACTGAGCCAAAAGAGGTGAAATTGGCAGAATTCCAGGTGACCAAAAGCCGGGCACCTAATGACCTAGCACTGGATTTAAAGGAGAATAGTGATCCCTCTAGCAATGGATCTGATGAACAAATAGAGGTATGTGTTAAGTGGGAAGCATCGAAAGAAAATACTGGGAACATTATCACCACGCTTAAGGTCGTGAAGGATGCTACCCTGGCAGATTTAAGGAAGCTCATAGAGATCTATCTTGGAGCAGATAATCAGGCTTTCGCTTTCCTTGTGCTTGGGGTATGTCATACAGTCTTCTCTACATTATTCTGGTTTTATGAAAATTTGTTTGGTAGATTTGTCAAATACGCCAATATATTTGGAGCTGAAACATGGGGAACATAGTAAGTGGATGATAATCTGGTTCTGTTGGACATAGAGTGACTCAAAGGATTAGTCTAATTCAACAGTGGTTTGGTGTTTAATCATCCTTTTACTTGATTGTTGCCCTGATTGCCCTTATATATTTCTGCTTTACTTGACCATGTCTTGTATGTGCCTGTGAAATTCCTTGCTAAGATCCTGGCTTGTTATCTTTCATAAGTTAGACTGGAATTCTTGAGATAGATAGCAGTAGTTTTCACCTGTATCTTTTTTCCTTTTTTTTTTTCTTTTTTTGCCCCTTTATGTTTCACTCTGATTAACGATCTTGAATAGTTAGGAGATTTGACATATATATATGGATGACAGACTAAGTTAGCCAATTAATTGGTTGGTGTGTCCAAGTGTTAATATGGCATTGAAATGTAAACTGCAAGACAGAGAATATCGCAAGCTTATTATGTATGGCGAACTTCAGGATCTTTGAAAAGTTCTAACTTTTATTGGAAATATGCAGGATCCAACTGGCACCCCAGTTCCAAGGGAAAAGGAAGGAACGGTACTGGCAAACAAGCTTCCTATGTGGAACAACCAGCTTCGCTACCATCTTGCGTGCTTAAGACCGGCCAAGAGCATCCAATGCTTGAACCATCTCCCTCTAACTCCACTCGAGAACAAACTACCACTTGATCCAAATACCCTCTTGACACAAAGAGGCGGGGTTGTTTCATCGCCAAAGTCATCGGTACAACGCCTTGGCTCTTCTCCCATGGTCACGCCTCACTCCAGGTTGATCTCATGATGATGATATAGTACCAGAGTAGGTATTATTCCGGATGTGTAAAATCTACTGTTGGATTCGGAGGAACTTGAGAGAGTATACGTGCATGTATACTCTTGCTGGATAATTGATGTGGTGATAATGTGTTGCATTTTTTTGTGTATCCCTTATATATATGGCAGGAAGCAGCTTCTGCCTTTATGGTTAGTGCCGGTCTTCGCCATCCTTTCCGCTTTACAATCTTGCCCGCCCATCATGGAACCGGCAAAACCCGAGCCTTACAATTAGTAGTAGGGTTGTCGATAAACAACGTGTTAGAATCAGCTGTCATGCTGATCAAAGTTAGTGCAGAAAACTAAGGGAACTCTTAAGAAGATAAAACGTGAACTTGAAGGATTCAATTAAATAAAAAAAAAAAATCAGTTAATGAGATAAATAAGGAATGAATTACCGAATTCATTAAGTAGAACAAGCAATCAATGACAATGAAGTCTTACGGATTATATTTATTTAAAGCACACTGATAATAGCACGATTACGTGCACGATAACAAATTGACAATATTCCAGTCATCAATTTTTTGAGTAATTATCCGATAATTTTAAATTTTCTATTTTCAGCAATTCACATTATCAACACTTAAATTTAAGAAAGAAAAAAGGCAAGATAATATAGAAGTGAAGGAGACTTGTCACCCTCCTGCAAGGAGGAGAACTTTTCCACCGGCGGAGTTAGAACAATAAAGAACGACTTCTCCATTGGTCAACATCCACCCAAGAAGCTCTGCATAAATCCATCATGTTTTACTTACACAGGACGCATTCTCTATTTCTGCCTGCACCATCTTCCTGCTCGCAGCGAGTCATTTGATCTGGACCCATCTTCAAACATGTCTCCTAGGATCCGACGCATCTTCTTATTCGACGAGAACAGTCTCAACTCCACTGCCACGTCTTTCGAAACGCCGAGTCTATCCATGACGATCGTCACCGACTATAGTTTTCGATTGTCCGACACTCGAGGTTCTTGTGATGACGGGGGTATCAATGAGGATCGTCCGGGTCGCACCTCTTTCAGCGAGTGCGTGGCGAAGCTTCCGTCTCATATGCGCGAGAAACTGAAGGAGCTTCTCATCAGGAATGGTCATGAAGATGCTGTGATTGCGCTCGAAGCTTTACATGCCGGCTCGCCTTCTCAACGTCTGACCTCTGCGTCTCTAAGTTCAGACGAAGAAGAGGTCCTTTCTCTCCCTGGGGTCTTATGTTCCTTTGGTCGTTTTTCTGGTTCTTGATTTCTTAGTATGTTCACGAGGGCTTCAAGATTCTTGGATTTGACGAAAAGTGAGGACACGTCATGTTTTTCTTTATTTTCTGAACTGGGTTAGCCCGAAGGAGGAAAGCTAGAGAAAAGAACCATCCTTTTTGTGAAACCCCTGTTGAAACTGGGATTTAGTGGAAAAAATTCAGAGGCTGACTTGTGAAGGTCGAGTTTCGATTCAAAACAGATACCGGTTCTTTCTCGGTTAAGTCGGATTTTGTCGATTTTGTTTATAACACGGGTGGATTTGATTTTCAATTTGTCCTCATCCATAGAACCCCATATGTTTTTTTGGTGCCATAGGTGAATCTACACTTGAAGATCACCAAGACAGTGGCCCTGAAAGCTAGGAGTAATTCGACTGTGGAGAGAAGAAAGTCAACTGTGAAGGATATCAAAGCATTTATTCAGGACAAGGAACAAATCGATGGACATAATCATCAGCTCTTTTTGGGAGGCAAACGTCTCAAAGATGGAAAAAGCCTAGTTGATTATGGAATCCACAGTTGCCCCACACACCATGTCTTCCTTCAAGACTTGGCTACGATGACAATAAATGTCCAAATCTTATCAACTCAGAAAGAGTTGCGGGTGAAGCGAGAAATCATGATACTGTCCAAGATGTCAAATTGATGATTCAAGCCAAGGAAGGGATTCTGCTGCATGAGTTCGATTTGGTATTTGGGGGAAAGGTGCTTGCACAAGACAGGATTCTCGCCTCGCTCAACTTGCTGCAAGACCCCACATTTCATTTGGTTTTCCATCCCAAAGATGATGTGTCAATTATTGTTGACATGTCCAGTCGCAGGGTCCCATTAGGCGCTAAATTTTGGTACACTGTGTGTGATGTCAAAGCCATGGTCGGAGCAATGATGTCGGCACAGGTGATGAGCTGGCATATGGTCTATCAGGAGAAGCAGCTCGAGGATCGCAAGACCTTAGCTTGTTACAACATTGCGGATGGCTCTGTCTTACAATTAATGTCTCCCTATGCTGCTCCATTCCAGATATTTGTCAAGTGCTGGAATGGTAAGACTGTTGCTCTTCAGGTTTGCAGGTCTGACACAGTCAAGGAAGTGAAAAATAAGCTTCTTCATAAGCTGCAAGTGAGTGTGCCGGCCAAATTACGTGATCTTGCTTATGTGGGAAAAAGGCTTGCTGACCGTGACCTGGCAAGCTACGGCATCCAGGAGAATTCAACTCTCCTTGAGATCATCTCGCCTTGTAGTAAATGAAATGCATTGAGTTTGTGAGTAATAAGTGAACAGACTTGGCTTTTGAATTAGAAGGAATTTTGAACAGAAAGCTGGAAATTAGTATCTGACATTTATGCACCTGATGCTAATTTTCTTGGTATGTCATTAGTACATGTGCGAAGGTCCAGTGTATATCTCTGTTTCCTTATATTGAATATCTGGAAATTGTAGAATCTCAGCCATGCGCTATTTTGCGGGTTATTCTGTTTGATCAATGTTGTTTGCTGAAAGCTTGATCTTAGACCTACCTATTTCAGTAGGAGCACCCTGGAAAACTTCTACTTTTGATTAGCAGCACCAGAGAGAACCCGGAGGGAGGTCTCGTTTTTTATTTAGTAGTTGTTTCGTGATTAATGGAATCAATATGTGTGAGCACATGATGGTTTACTTGTATCCAATTGCACGTAATCATTATTGGAAAGAAATGTAGCCACGGTAATAGTGGTAAGACAATGAGTCAAGAAATCTTTCGTGGGCAGATGGTCGGTTATTGTTTGTATTCACTGGCAGTATGTATGTAGACACCTTTTCTTGTCTGCAAACTAAAATTTATAAGCAAGCAACTCTTTTTAAAGTTGAAACTTTAATTACTTGCATTAAGTTACTTCATTAGTTCTCTTTCCATCAGGTTGAGCTACATGTCTTGATGCAGCTTGAGTCTAGAAGTCTTTCATTGTCTGAGCCTTCATGTGGTCGTGTTCTTTGTGAGCCTACCAAAGTATGTATCGACGCCAAGAAACTCAACAAGAGAGACAACCTGGTTTTAGAAGAATTTGTTCAAGTCCCTACAATTTTCAATACACTAATCACTAATCACTTTTTGCCCTTTCCCTTCTTCAGTCACTTCAGCAACTGTGCTGAGATGACTATGAATTTTCTTTAGTCCTTGTCCATGCTTGGACCCTGATCCATGCTCTGTCAATAAGGATGCATCATTCGAAGGACTTTGCCCTTGAGATCTCAATGTTGTTATCGACCCACCACCAGATAAACCCTTTGATTTCCTCCTCTGCGATTGCTTCAACACCAAGGTGGCATCATGTTGGGGTGACTATACCCCGAGACCCAAATTCTAGTTTCCTGTAGAATGTCAGGTGGAATGCCATGATTCTTGTGTTGGGGCATCACCGGATGCAGCTGATTTGTGGCGCCGCCTTACATGTTTCATTGCACTGAAGCCCCACCCGGAAGGTGAGCTCTGAGGTGAGCCAAAGCTGGTAGATAGTAGGTGTTTCGTGAAGAGCTGGTAGATAGTAGGTGTTTCGTAAGAGCGAGTCCTGGCTTGCTGCTCCACTTTTCTCCATATCCATTGCAATGACAAGTTTGCCCATAGAGAACAAGATTATTGTCTTTTGTCCTGAATGTGTTAACAATGAAAATCATCTGGTCTTTCTAGATGCACTTTTAGGAGGAAATGTGAACCAACCTTCGGGTGCTAATTGTATGGAAGGGCCTGTGGTCTCTTCCAGAGGATCCACCGGTGGCAATGTGAGTTGGGGAGTCGAATGGAACTTTGCTCATCTGCTTCAGCATGCAGCGAATTAGCTGCTGCCATATGCTTATTCTTACGATCATGAGTATCACAAAAAAGACTCCCTGAAAGTGATGTCAATGCTAATTCTTTCAATGTCAATGCGGAGCATACTACTTAACTCATACTCGCAGGCTCCAAATGCAAATGAAACAGAGTCATGATGCACTGAATTTATGCGAAATACATTTCAGGCCCTTGAGGAGGCCCTTCACTTCCATCTGCATTTCCTCTGAGCAGCGGTGGTCGTTCTAGGAGGGCCCCCAAGCTTCAGCTATGAATAGGGGAGGAAACGTTAGGAAGGCTTGTTAAACATTTTAGGAAAAAAAAAAAGGTGAATAACATGATAAAATCAGATTTTAGACCAAGCTCACATGTAGGATTATGCAGAGAATTGCCCTAAAGACATTTGATAGGGACCAATTAGTATCAAAATGACACGCTCTGAATGTGCACTCGTATGCTTAGATCGATCCATGATTATTTTCGTTAGGATGTACAAGGAAGACGGTGATGAGACAAGATATTATGACTTTTTTTATGTCAATAACGAAAATGGATCGCCAAGTTGCAGACACAATCGGGTTGGGACACGGTTGTTACTTCAGTTTTTCCTTTGCCAGTCAATCAAAATCTGCAATAGAAACCCGATTAATTTGGTAAATCAACTTCAAGTAAAAACCAGATATGCCAGAAATCCCTGGCCCACGTCCAGCTCCACCCGCTGGACATCTCCGAGCTCCTCGACCTTGTTGAGGACCTCCGCTAGCATGAGTCGCGACTCAAGACCAAGCTCCTCGAGACTCGAGAGCACAAGCTCGTCTAAGAGACTGCATTCCTTGTCATTTGCTTGCATGTTATCACTCGTTGGTTCTGCCTATAAAGCATTGTTTCAGACTGGCGTGGTTTGCTTGTTTGACCAATGAAGGTTATTAAGGCTATAGAGAGTTCCTGTAGTGCCTTTTCGTGGATAGGTTCTGAAAGGAAGACGAAAAAATGCAAAAGCAAAGTGGCTAGATATTTTCTCGCCAAAGGAGGAGGGAGGTTTGGGATTAAAGCAGATTCACCAATGGAACAAAGCTGTCATCATGAAACCAATATGGCTGCTACCTGTGGATGCTGGTCCTCCGTGGATTGCTTGGGTGAAAGCTTACATTTCAAAATGGAAGAGCTTTTGGCAAATTCTTTCCTCTGGTTCTTCCTCTTATATGTGGAGGAAGCTTTTTAAACTGAGGGTAGAGATGGAAGCTCCTTGTTCAATATGCTGTTTGTGATGGTAAAAGCGTCTTCTTATGGTTTGATCCACTGCATCCTTACGGGGCCTTTGCTGGAAAAGTTTTCGGCTAGATGGTTTATGATTTAGGGCTTTCATTGCAAGCTAAAGACGGAATCTGGGTATGGCCAGTTGCAAGATCAGAGGAATTGCCCTTGATTCAATCTGCTCTTTGTGGTGTTGTCTACTCTCATCCATGGCAGGGATCGGGTGGTTTGGAAGGCAGCTTCTTCAAAGACTTTTCAGGTAATAGTGCATGGAGCAGCATAAGAACTTCAGCCAGAAAAGTGGCATGGCACAAATTAAGAAGTGCGGCCCTTGGAGTATCAAAATTTGGCACGGGAACACTTAAATGTCAAAAATTTGGAAAGGTACACTTAAGTGCCAAAATCGGAGAAAAAAATTAGTTAAGTGCTAACAGTGAAAAAATCCGACCAAATTGTCATGTGTTATTTTCCAGCGATTTTATTTGTTGACAGAGTATTTTTTTTTTCAAAATAAAATATGCATATGGAAATTTTAAGAAAAAAAATTATCTTAGTCATACTAGAAATTTTTTTTTAAAAATCGATTTTATTTATAAAAAAAAGGGGGAAGGGGAGGGTTCGGGCGAGGGCTGTGCAGCCTTCGCTGCCCCACCATCACCGGGAAGGGCCAACAATGGTGGGGCGAGGGTCGGCCGGGGTAGCTAGGCCACTTGTGAGCCTTCGCCCAGATCTGGGGCGAGGGTTGTCGGCCCTCACCCAGCCGGGCCAAGGGTTGCTAGCTGCTGGTCGCCCAACTAGGGTTGCCAATTGGGCGACCGGTGGCTCTTGGCTCTATTGGATGAGGGTTGGCGACCCTTGTCGGATTTGGAGGAAAGTCGCGATCCTCATCTCGGATCTGGGCGAGGGCCGAGCCCTCATCACAAGTTGGCCTAGCAAGGGTCGCCAGCCGCCCAACTAGGCGACCCTAGCTAGGTAGCGGTAGCTAGCGGCCCTTGGCCCAGTTGGGTGAGGACTGGCCAAGGCCTGGCAACCCCGGCCAATCCTCACCCACAGTCATCGACCCTTCCCAGCAATGGTGGAGCGGTGACGGTGGTGGCGACGACTGCATAGCCCTCGCCCGATCCTCCCCTTTCTCTTCCTTTATTTATTTATTTATTTTAAAATTAATCAATTTTATAATAATATGTTTTTTAATATTATTTAATTAATACATTTTTTAAATGCCACGTCAGTACAAAAACGACGTCATTTTGGTTGAATTTTTGCCGACTCAGCTTTCGGCGAACCACGTTACGATTTATATAATGAAAATAAGTCACGTCGGATTTCCGACAACTTTCACCGGAGTTGGCACTTAATAATCTAATTTTCAAAAAAAAGTAGCACTTAAGTGTACATTTTGTAACTTTTGGCACTTAAGTATCCTCTTGTGCCAAGTTTTGGCACTTGGCTGTACTTTTGCCCACAAATTGATATGGTTTACTCCAAACATGCCAAAGCATAGTTTCATCTGTCAGCTTGCGGTATTGGATGAACGCTCATGAAAGGAGGAATGCTGGTATAAATGAGACTTGTGGTACGTGTAATGCCTGTCTTGAATCCAGAAATCATTTGTTTACGGAATGCGCCATTGCTAAGGAGGTTCAGAGCAAAATTTATGCCAAGTGTGGAGTTACTCGAGTTGGGCTCAGTCGGGACTCGGAGTCGAAGTGGGCATGAAGTACTTGGAATAGCAAATCCATCTCAAATATAATGTTTAAACCAGTGACTTGATGTTTTGCACAGCAATAGCTTCGTGTTTTCTAGCAGATTTGAAGATTAGTAAAATCTAGAGATGATTGGTTTCAAGGTGGGTAGATTTCAGAGTTAGAATCTGGAACCTACCATGTTATAACCGATTCCCAATTTTTGGACCCTAAAACCTATCATGTTTGCTTGGAACCGATTATAGAACTTACCCAGTTTTTCTAATTCAGTTCTAAGGTTTACTCGAGAATTTGTTTTATTTTTTTCATTTTTTTCCTATCCTGTTTGCTTGGAACCGATTCTAGAACTTACTTTGTTTTTCTGATCCAGTTCCAAGGTCTACTAGATAATATGTTTTATTTTTTCCATTTTTTTGTTCATTTTTTCATAGCAAAATCATATGAAGTTATGAGTAATGAGACAATTTAAAGTAAAAGATAAACAACAGAAATCCTAATCCGCCAAAAACAAGAATCCATAAAATGAATATGTAGTCACGTATAATTATAAAGTGATAAAAATTCAAATATGTAACATAAAACATAAATTACAAAACTCCATTCCTTATTCATTCATAAAAATTTAGAAGAAGAAGAAAGACTAACCAGGAGTTTTGAGGAAGAGAACAAATGAGTGCTGATGTTAAACTTTAAAGGAAAAAGGAATTGTAGCTTTCAATTTTTAGCTTATTAAATAGGTTCGAAACTAGATCCAAGATATGGCGGTTTAGTCTGGTTCTAAGGTGGGTATTCACTCGGAACATGTTCTTGGACTAATTACAACCGGTTTTAAAAATTTGGAATTTGTTCCTGGATCGATTCCAATGGAAATTGATTCTAAGACCCTACTTTTTGAGCGATCCGGTTCAATTCTTGGATAAAATCGATTTGTGGACGTACTCTTAGGGCCTGTTTGATAACACTTCCGGAAACAAATAATTCTGTTCTTTTGTTCTTGAGAATAGATTTAGAATAGAAATTGGTTTGGTAAATTTTTTGTTCTCGAGAACAAATTTGTTCATGTAAATAGATTTAGAGTGGAATCAAAAATAAAATAAAAAGTTGCTTCTCACTTAGGAACAATTTTGAGAATCCATTTTCCTTTCTTCTCTTTTTTCCCTTCCCTTTCTTATTCTTCTTTCTCCTCCCACCCCACTACCACCCCATCACCGCTCCATTGCCACCCCTCGACCACCTCACTACGCCACGGGCGAGATCCGGTGAGCTTGCCGGAGCCTCGTCAGGCCAAGGCAAGGTCCGACAAGCTTGCCTAGCCACTGGCGAGGCTTCGACCTCGTAGATCTAGGCGAGGTCGAGCCTCGTCGATGGCTGGGTGAGCCTCGCCGAGTCCAGATTTGGGAGGTGAGCCTCGCCCTAGCTAGGCTAGGTGAGCTCACCGGCCACCACCGGTAGCGGCGACTACCCACTAAAAGAGGAAGAAAGAGAGAAAAGGGAAAAAGAAAAAAATTAAAAAGGAGAAATATAATAAAATTATAATAAAAAGCATTAAAAAAATTTAAAGAATAAAAAAATTGAAGATTCCTACCAAAAGTATTTATATTTCAGGAATAAAAATTTTGAATAGTTTATCAAACACTTTAAATACTCAAAAATTATTTTTAAGAATAAAATAAAATAAAAAATTTCCGAAAATATAATTATTATCAAACAAGCTTTTAGTGATACGTGGCATCTTCACGGGTGGAGGTTGGAGGCCTCCCCTCCCTTTCCTTCCTCACGAAGCAATTGAATCAATCGTACTAGGGAAACCTATCACCCCTTCCATTTGCATCCTCTAATGCTCTCGGACTCGAGACTCAAATTAGAATTTAGTTTAGAGATTTTGAAGAATTATGATTAAATATGGAAAATTTGGGCCCTTGCTGAAATTTTCTTTTTTACTTTTTAGTTTTATGATTTTTTGGCAAGAATATGAAACGACCCTCTTGAAGAAGGCGAATACAGTACAAGTGAAGGCTTTTTTTAAAAGTCACCGTTGCCGCTATAAGTAAGGGAGAGGGAGTGGACGTATTTTCATCGTTCTGCTGCCATGGCTGCTTCGCCTTCTCAACTTCCACTCTCCGTGCCTCCAAATTCTGACGAAGAAGAGGTTCTTTCTTTCTCTCTCTTCCTCTGGGGTCTTATGTACGTTTCGTGGTTCTTTGGTCTCGATTTCTTAGTATTTTGGTGAGATTTCTTGCTTTTGATGAAAAATGATGACATGTCATGTTTTTCCCGTTGTTTCTGAACTTGGTCAGACTGAAAGAGGTAAACTAGAGAAGGTAACACTATATGGAAAAGAACATCTTTTTGGTGAAACGCCTTGTTGAAACAGGAAAATCAGTGCGATCAGGAATTTTTTTTTGGTGTAGCCGTTCCATTTGAGATTTTGCTTGCTGAAGTTCTAGTTCCAAGCCGGTGGCTAAGTTAGTATTTGGAAAAAAGTTTCAGAGGCTTTGTGATTGACTTGCTGTCTAAAACAGATACCCAGTTCGTTCTTTCTTTTGTTCTCAGGTTTTTTCAACTTTGTTGATTTGATTCTCGGTTTGTTGCCATCTTCGGAACCCCATTTGTTCTTTTGTTCCTTAGGTGAATCTGTACTTGAAGATCATCAAGACAGTGGCCCTGAAAGCTAGGAGAGATTCAACTGTGAAGCATATCAAAGCATCGATTCAGGATAAGGAACAAATCGATGAAGATAGTCAGCTGCTTTTTTTCGGAGGCGATCATCTCGAAGATGGAAAAAGACTAGTTGATTATGGCATCCACAGTGACTCCACGCTCCATCTCATCCTTAAAGACTCAACTAGGATTACAGTAAATGTCGAGATTCCATTGACCCAAAAAAACTTGTGGGTCGAAGCAAGCCATCTGGATACTGTCCGAAATGTTAAATTGATGGTTCAAACCAGGGAAGGGATACAGTCGGATGAGTTCTCTCTGGTATTTGGTGGAAAGGTTCTTGCGGAGGAAAAGACCCTCGCCTCACTCGACTTGCTGCTAGAGCCCACATTTCATTTGGTTTTCCATCCCAAAGATGATGTGTCAGTTATTGTCAACATGTCCGCTCACAGAGTAATCTTGGTACACTGTGCGTGATGTCAAAGCCATAGTTGGAGCACTGATGTCTGCACAGGTGGTGAGTTTGCATATGGTCTATGAGGGAATGCTTCTTGAGGATCACAAGACCCTAGCTTGTTACAACATTAGGGATGGTTCTGTCTTACAAATGGAGTCTCCCTATGCTCCATTTCAGATATTTGTCAAGAGCTGGAATGGTAAGACTGTTGTTCTTCAGGTTTGCATGTCCGACACGGTTAAGGAAGTGAAGAACAAGCTTCATCATAAGCTGCAGATGTGTGTGCCAGCTGAACGGCTTCATATTTATTATGTGGGAAAGAGGCTGGCTGATGACCTTGACCTGGCGAGTTATGGCATCCAGAAGGATTCGACTCTTTTTGAGAAAATCTCACCTGGTAATCATAGTTCTGACTTGCTTGCTGAGTTAGAGGGAATTTTTAACAAAATTAGAGTCTGACATTTATGCACCTGATATTAATTTTCTCAGTATTTCATTAGTACATAATGTGTAATGAAGCCTTGCATTGAATATGTGGACATCATAGAATCACAGCAGTACATTATATTGCCAGTTATTCTGTTTGATGAATGTTGTTTGCTGAGAAAGCTTGATCTTAAACCTATCTATTTCAGTAGAAGCACCTTGGAATACTTCTGCTTTTGATTAGCAGCAACCAGGAACTTGGAGGTAGGTCTGGTTTTGATTAGCAGCACCGCTCTTGTTGTCTTTGTGACACTACCAACGTGTCCATCTTCCACTGACCCAAATTCTAGCAGAAAATGTCCTTAGAACAAAAAATTCAAGAGAGAGACAACCTGGTTTCGGAAGATTTTGTCTCGAGTCTTTACAATTTGCATGTACACAAATCACTAATCACTAATCACTTTTCACCCTTTCCCTTCTTCGGACGCTTCAGTAACTGTGCTGAGATGACTGAATCTTCTTTAGTCCTTGTCCATGTTCAGACCCAGATCCATGCTCTGTCAATGAGGATTCATCATTTGAAGGACTTTGCCCTTTTGATCGCAGTGTTCTTGTTGACCCACCGCCAGATGAACCCTTCGATTCCCCCCTCCATGATTGCTTGGACACCATGGCAGCATCATGTGAGGATGTCTCTACCCGAAGACCCAAATTCTGGTTTCTTCATAAATGTCAGGCGGTGTGCGATGATTCTTGAGCCGGGGCATCAGCGGAAGCGGCTAATGCGGTGCCGCCTCAGATGCTTTGTCGCACTAGAGGCACGCTCGGAAGGTGAGATCTGAGGTGAGCCAAAGCCTTTAGATTGTAGGCGTCTCGGCGAGTCCTGTGCGTCCTTAATGTTTTGCAAGGGCGAATCTGGGCTTCCTGCCCCGGTTTGCTTCATATCTGTTGCAACGACAAGTTTGCACATAGAGAATAAGATTGTCGTCATTGCGCTAAATGTGTTAATGATGAATAATCTTTGGGTGATTCTAGATGCGTTTTTTAGGAGAAAAAGTGGAACCAACCTACCAATGGCGATTACTAATTGCAACACATCTAAAATTCTGGATTCCTCTAGAATGTTGGGTGGAGGGCGATGACTCTTGTGTTGCAACATCAGTGGACGCAGTGCCGCCTCACATGCCTGGTTGCACTGGAGCCCCACTTGGAGGGTGAGCTCTGAGTTGAGCCAAAGCTGGTAGATAGTAGGTGTCTGAGCGAGTCCTGTGCGTCCTTAATGTTTTGCAAGTGCGAGTCCTGGCTTGCTGCCCCACTTTGCTCCATATCTGTTGCAACGACAAGTTTGCACATAGAGAACAACAAATATCGTCTGGTCTTTTTAGATGCACTTTGAGGAGGAAATGCGGAACCAACCTTCAGATGCCAATTGCATGGAAGGGTCTGCGGTCCCTCCCAGAGGATCAACCGACTGCAATGTGAGTTGCAGAGTCGAATGAAACTTGCTTATCTGCATCAGCATGCAGCGAATTAGCTGCTGCCCTATACTTACTTTCACGATCATGATTTTATGACAGACCATGAAAGTGATGTCAATGCTATTTCGTTCAATGTCAATGTGGAGTTGATTGAAACTCATCGTTGGCATTGTCATACTACTTAACTCATACACTCACAGACAGAGTCAAGACGCACTGAATATATGCAAAATACTTCTCAGGCCTTTGAGTAGGCCCTTCACTTTCGTCAGCATTTCCTCTGAGCAGCGTGGTCGTCCTAGGATGGCTCCCGACCTTCAGCTGTGAATAGAGGAAGCGTTGAGAAGGCTGGTTAACCATTTTAGACACAAAAAAAGGTGAATAATGTCAGAAAATCGGATTTCAGACCTAACTCACATTAGGATTATGCAGAGAATTGGCCTAAAGACAATTGATAGGGACCAATTAGTATCAAAATGATGCCCTCCAAATGGGCACTTGCATGCTCAAAACGATCAATCCGTGATTATTTTTGTTGGGATGTACAAGGAAGATGGTGATGGGACGAGATCTTAAGACTTTTTTATGTCAGTAACGAAAATGGATTGGCATGTTGCAGACACAATCGGGTTGGGACATGCTTGTTGCTTCAGTTTTTTTTTGCTAGTCAATCAAAACCTGCAATATGACCCCGATTAATTTGGTAAATCAACTTCGAGTAAAAACCAGATATGCCAAAAGTCCTCAGCCCAGGTCCAGCCCTGCCCGCTGGACATCTCCGAGCTCCTCTGCCTCGTTGAGGACCTCCGCTAGTGTGAGTCGTGACTCAAGACCAAGCTCCTCGAGAGCACAAGCTCGTCCAAGAGACTGCTTCCCTTGTCATTTGATTGCAAGTTATAACTCGTTGGTTCTGTCTATATAGCATTGTTTCAGACTGGTGTGGTGTGCTTGTTTTACCAATGAAGGTTATTAAGGCTATAGAGAGTTGCTGTAGTGCCTTTTTGTGGATAGGTTCCGAAAGGAAGACGAAAAACATGCAAAAGTAAAGCGGCTAGATGTTTGCTCGCAAAAGGAGAAGGGAGGTTTGGGATTAAAGCAGATTCACCAATGGAACAAAGCTGTCATCATGAAGCTAATATGGCTGTTACCTGTGGATGCTGGTCCGTGGATTGCTTGGGTGAAAGCTTACATTCAAAATGGAAGAGCCTTTGGCAAATTCTTTCCTCTGGTTCTTCCTCTTATATACAGTGGAAGCTTATTAAACTCAGGGTAGAGATAAAGCTCCTCGTTCAATATGGTTTGATCCACTGCATCCTTATGGGGCCATTGCTGGAAGAGTTTTCCGCTAGATGGTTTATGATTTAGGGCTTTCATTGCAAGCTAAAGATGGAAACTGGGTATGACCTATTGCAAGATCAGAAGAATTGGCCTTGATTCAATCTGCTCTGTGGTGTTGTCTATTCTCATCCATGGCAGGCTGATCAGGTGGTTTGCAAGGCAGCTTCTTCAAAGAATTTTCAGGTAATAGTGCACGGAGCAGCACAAGAACTTCAGCAAGGAAAGTGGCATCGCACAAATTAATATGGTTTACTCCAAACATGCCAAAGCATAGTTTCATCTGTCAGCTTGCTGAATTGGATGAACGCTCATGAAAGGAGGAATGCTGGTATAAATGAGACTTGTGGTACGTGTAATGCCTGTCTTGAATCCAGAAATCATTTGTTTACGGAATGTGCCATTGCTAAGGACGTTCAGAGCAAAATTTATGCCAAGTGGGCGTGTAGTACTTGGAACAGCAATTCCATCTTGAATATGGCGTTTAAACCAGTGACTTGATGTTTTGCACGGTAGTAGCTTTGTGTTGTATAGCAATATTATTTTCTCTAAGATCCACCTTGATGTTTTGTATGGGCTAAGCCTATGTTGTGGATAGGATTTTTAATTTTATAATAAGAAAGTGAAAACTTCTTAAATTAACAAATCTAAAATTATATTGCAATATAAATAATATTTGGATTCTAATATTAAAAATTCAAAATAACAAAAAATAACAATTTGGTTTTTTAATTTAATCTTATTTTTATTTACATATTCGAAGTTAATTATATCTTGTAATATAAATTCAATATAAAATTATATATTTAATAATATTTTAGGTGTTTTAATATTTTAGGTATATTAGTATAGTTTTCTAATTAATAAAAATTTATTAGAAAATGATGGAAGGGGAAGAAAGAAATAAAAAAAAAATAAATAAAAAAATAGAGTAAAATTAAATAAAAAAAAATAAAAAGAAAGTAAACAAGAGTATTTCGAGAGATTTTTACTATTTTCATTTGTAAAATTTATAGTTTATTATATTAATATGCCATTTATACTAAACAAATATATATGATACGATGTGAATATATTCGACTTTATTATTATAATCACCAAACAGTGAAAATGATATAACGAAATTCCCTAGATATTATATTATATTTATCCAATCATATCGTAGTTAGAAATTCGGATGACCAAACATAGCCTAAAAGATTTGAAGTTTAGTGAATGAGTAGGTTTTAGAGTTAGAACTTGGAACTTACCTTGTTATAACCGGTTTTTAATTTTTGGACCCTAAAACCTACCATGTTTGCTTCGAACTGGTTTTGGACCTATCTTTTTGGTTCGGTTTGGGGTCTACCAAGAACCTGTTTTATTTTTTTGTTCCATTTTTTTTACAGCAAAATCATATAAGATTATGAATAACGAAACAATTCAGAGTAAAAAATGAACAATAAAAATCCTAATCTATCAAAAACAACAATCCATTAGATGAATAAGTAGTCACGTACAATTATAAATAATCAAAAGTTCAAACACATAATATAAAACATAATTTATAAAACTCAATTCTAGATTTATAAATCAAAATTCAGGGTAAGAGGAAAGACTGGCGAAGAATTTTGAGAAATGATACAGGACAAAGGAGTACTTATGTTTGAATTTACAGGAAAAAAATTAGAGTTTTGACTTTTGAGTTTATCAAATGAGTTTCAAAACCACTTTTGAAATAGGGGGATCCAGTCAGGGTCCAGAGTGGATATTCACTCGGAACTTGGTCTCGGACCGATTACAACTATTTCCAAAAATTTAGAATCAGTTCTCGGACTGATTCTAATAGAAACTAGTTCATGGCCCCATTTTTCGGGCGGTCCGATCCAAGATACAACCAATTTGATTGTATACCCTTAGTCAAAATTGGCAACTTGGCACCATGTGGAGACTTGTGGAGCTTGGAGGTTGATGTAAAGCCCCCCTTTCCTTCCTCACGATGCAATTGAATCAATCGTACACGGGAAACCTATCACCTCTTCCATTTGCATCCTCTAACGCCCTCGGACTCGAGACTCAAATTAGAATTTAGTTCAGAGATTTTGAAGAATTATGGTCAAATATGGAAAATTGGGCCCTGCTGAAATTTTCTTTTTAACCTTTTAGTTTTATGATTTTTTGGCAAGAATATGAGACGACCCATTTGTAAAAGGCAAAAATACAGCACTAATGAAAGACCGGTGGCATGCAGGCTACCTCTTTTTACTTTTTTCCCCGTCAAAAAAAGAAAAGAAAAAACCTTTGGGGACTTTCCCCGCACCTAGAATCGGAATCGTTTCAGATAAACCAACACCCCTTCCCTCCCGTGGAATTCCCTGAATGGTTGTTGTCTCTATTCCCCCCGGCTGGGGAAGAAAGGCTTGTTCAATGCCCAATTGGTTCAGAGTTGTCGAAATCAAAGTCTGACTAACCGATTGAAGAGTTCGTTCTTCCTTCCCTCCTTCTGCCGACCAACCTCCGGTTCCGGGCCAACGTGTGCCAATTCCAACTAGGAAACTATTAGCACTTGGGCCTAAGCTCCTGAACCAGCAGCAAGAAGAAGCGCACCCAACACCCCCCTTCTGACCGGCGGAAATTTTTTTTTTTTTTTTTCAAAAATGTTTTAGCTGACCAAGTAAGGGCTGAGTGTGATGTGGGCGGGATGTATTTTAACAAAAGATAGGACATGTGTAACAAGGAAGCGGAGGTACCAGATTGGATTGACCCCTTGCCCTTACCATTAAATAAAGGGGAGTTGACCTTTTATTAAGTTTTTTTAAATCACCGTTGCTGCTATAAGTGAGGGAGAGGGAGTGCACGAGTTTTCATCGTTATGCTGCCATGGCTGCTTCGCCTTCTCAACTTCCACTCTCCGTGCCTCCTAATTCTGACAAAGAAGAGGTTCTTTCTCTCTCTCTGGGGTCTTATGTACGTTTCGTGGTTCTTTGGTCCTCGATTTCTTAGTATTTTGGTGAGATTTCTTGCTTTTGACGAAAAGTGAGGACATGTCATGTTTTTCCCGTAGTAGTTTCTGAACTTGGTCAGACTGAAAGAGGTAAACTAGAGGAGGCAACACAATATGGAAAAGAACATCTTTTTGGTGAAACGCCTTATTGAAACAGGAAAATCAGTGTGTCAGGATTTTTCTTTTTTTCTTTTTTTTTGTGTGTGTTGCCGTTTCATTTCAGATTTGGCTTGCTGAAGTTCTAGTTTCAAGCTGGTGGCTAATTTAGTATTTGGAAAAAAGTTTCAGAGGCTTTGTGATTGACTTGCTGTCTAAAACGACACCCAGTTCGTTCTTTCTTGGTTCTCTCGGTTTTTTCAACTTTGTTGATTCTATGGATGTTGATTCGATTCTCGGTTGTCACCATCTTTGGAACCCCATTTGTTCTTTTGTTGCTTAGGTGAATCTGTACTTGAAGATCATCAAGACAGTGGCCCTGAAAGCTAGGAGAGATTTGACCGTGGAGCATATCAAAGCTTCGATTCAGGATAAGGAACAAATCCATGAGCATAGTCAGCTTTTCTTCAGAGGCAATCATCTTGAAGATGGAAAAAGACTAGTTGATTATGGCATCCACAGTGATTCCACGCTCCATCTCATCCTTCAAAACTCAACTAGAATTACAGTAAATGTCGAGATTCCATTAACCCAGAAAAACTTGCGGGTTGAAGCGAGCCATCTGGATACCATCCGAAATGTTAAATTGATGATTCAAGCCAAGGAAGGGATACAGTCGGATGGGTTCTCTCTGGTATTTGGTGGAAAGGTGCTTGCGGAGGAAAAGACCCTCACCTCACTCGGCTTGCTGCTAGAGCCCACATTTCATTTGGTTTTCCATCCCAAAGATGATGTGTCAGTTATTGTCAACATGTCCGGTCGCAGAGTCACATTAGGCGCTAAATCTTGGTACACTGTGCGTGATGTCAAAGCCATAGTCGGAGCACTGATGTCTGCACAGATGATGAGTTTGCATATGATCTATGAGGGAATCCTTCTTGAGGATCACAAGACCCTAACTTGTTACAACATTGGGGATGGCTCTGTCTTACAAATGCAGTCTCTCTATGCTCCATTTCAGATATTTGTCAGGAGCTGGAATGGGAAGACTGTTGTTCTTCAGGTTTGCATGTCCGACACGATCAAGGAAGTGGAGAACAAGTTTCGTCATAAGGTGCAGATGTGTGTGCCAGCTGAACGGCATCATTTTTATTATGGGGGAAAATGGCTGGCTGATGACCTTGACCTGGCGAGTTATGGCATCCAGAAGGATTCGACTCTCTTTGAGAAAATCTCACCTGGTAATTATTGAGTGTGTAAGTACTGAGTGATCAGCATCATAGTTCTGACTTGCTTGCTAAGTTAGAGGGAATTTTGAACAGAAAGCTGGAAATTAGAGTCTGACATTTATGCACCTGATATTAATTTTCTCAGTATTTCATTAGTACATCATGTGCAATGAAGGTCCAGTGCATATCTCTGCTTCCTTGCATTGAATACGTGGACATCATAGAATCACAGCAGTACATTATATTGCCGGTTATTCTGTTTGATGAATGTTGTTTGCTGAAAAGCTTGATCTTAGACCTACCTATTTCAGTAGAAGCACCCTGGAATACTATTGCTTTTGATTAGCAGCAACCCAGGGAACTTGGAGGTAGGTCTGGTTTTGATTAGCAGCGCTCTTGTGGTCTTTGTGACACTACCAAAGTATCCATCTTCCGCTGACCCAAATTTTAGCAGAAAACGTCCTTGGAACAAAAAATTCAACAAGAGAGATGACATGGTTTTGGAAATTTTGTCTCAAGTCTTGACAATTTGCATGTACACTAGTCACTAACCACTTTTCACCCTTTCCCTTCTTCAGACACTTCAGTAACTGTGCTGAGATGACTGAATCTTCTTTAGTCCTTGTCCATGTTCGGACCCAGATCCATGCTCTGTCAATGAAGATTCATCATTTGAAGGGCTTTTCCCTTTTGGTCGCAGTGTTCTTGTCGACCCACCGCCAGATGAACCCTTCAATTTCCTCCTCCATGATTGCTTCGACACCATAGCAGCATCATGTGAGGATGTCTCTACCCCAAGACCCAAACTCTGGTTTCTTCTGAAATGTCAGGTGGTGTGCGATGATTCTTGAGCCGGGGCATCAGCGCATGAGGCTAATCTGCTGTGCCGTCAGATGCTTCACTAGAGGCACGCATGGAAGGTGAGATCTGAGGTGAGCCTAAGCCTTTAGATGGTAGGCGTCTCGGCGAGTCCTGTGCGTCCTTAATGTTTTGCAAGGGCGAATCTGTGCTTCCTGCCCCGGTTTGCTTCATGTCTGTTGCAACGACAAGTTTGCACATAGAGAACAAGATTGTCGTCATTGCGCTAAATGTCTTAATGATGAATAATCTTTGGGTGATTCTAGATGCGTTTTTTAGGAGAAAAAGTGGAACCAACCTACCAATGGCGATTGGATGGTAGGGTCTGTGGCGTCTTCCAAAGAATTAACTGGCTGCAACTTGAGCTGCGGAGTCGAATCGAACTCGCTTATCTGCATCAGGATTCGGAGTATTAGCTTCTGCCCTATGCTCATCTTCACGATCATGCTTTAAGAAACGATCACTATGACAAGGACTTCAGGAGAGCGATCTCAATGCTATTTCTTTCGATGTCATCCTTATTAGATGGATCGTCCCTGTTTCTCTCAGGAGAGTGATCTCAATGTCATAACGATCATGATCCATTATGACCAAGGCTCCATGAAAGTGATGCCAATGCGAAGTCGACATACTACTTAACTCATACTCACAGACTCCAAATGCAAAGGAAACAGAGTCAAGACGCACAGAATATATGCGAAATACTTCTCAGGCCTTTGAGGAGGCCCTTCACTTTCGTCAGCATTCCCTCTGAGCAGCGGTGGTCGTTCTAGGATGGCTCCCGGGCTTCAGCAAATAATAGAGGAGGAAGCGTTAAGAAGGCTGGTTAACCATTTTAGACACAAAAAAAAAAAGGTGAATAACATCAGAAATCAGATTTCAGACCAAACTCACGTGTAGGATTATGCAGATGATTGCCTTGAAGACAATTGATAGAGACCCATTAGTATCAAAATGACGCGCTATGATTGGGCACTTGCATGCTTAAAACGATTGATCCGTGATTATTGTTGTTAGGGTAAGTGACATAAATAATCCATAAACTTTGATTTAGTATGCAATGTGGCCCTAAACTTTAAATTTGTTTAATGTGATTTTTGAACTTTAACTCAATATACAATGTTGTCTCTAAATTTTTTATTTATTCAATGTAGTCGTTCAACTTTTGATACATATTCAATTTAATTATTAAACCGTACAAAAATGTTCAATGTTGTCCCTGAATTTGAATTAATGGAATGACAACATTGAACATTTTCATACGATTTAGAGACTAAATTGAACATGTACTAAAAGTCCAGGGATCACATTGAACAAATTAAAAATTTAAGAATTACATTACACATTAAATTCAAATTCAAATATCACGTTGCACATTAGGATAAAATTCAAGTATCATTTATGTCATTAACCTTTTTTTATTAGCATGTACAAGACGGTGATGGGACAAGATCTTTTGATTGCTTTGTGTCAATGTTAGAATACTAGGAGTGTTACAACTTTCGTACGAGGCTTACTTTGGTGCCAAAACTATTTTTTTGCTCACTTAAGTACCACAAGTTTAAAAAAACGTTCACTTGGGTGCCATTATGCTGGAAAAGCTGACATGACACTGGAAAACAATATTTTAATTAATTTTTTTGCTTTTTAAAAATTAGGGTCGGCAAGGGCCACCGTTGACCCTCGTCGACCATCGAACCCTCGCCCAGATTGGGCAAGAGCCCTTCACCGTTGGCCACGAAGACCCTAAGGGAGGCCGGCGAGGCCATCAACAGCCTCACCTGCGGCAGTTACGGCGAGGGCCAAGCGGCCCTTGCCCAGATCTGGCCCGCAAAAGCCCTAGGCAAGGCCGCAACGGCCCTCGGCAGCTACAGAGAGGCTGTGCCAGCCTCACCCAAGGCCTTCGTAGCCGACGGCGAGGGGGCCCTCTCCCAATTTGGGAAAGGGTTCCGCGGTCGGCGAGGGTCAACGGTGGCCCTCACCGGCTCTAAAAAAAAAAGAAGCAAATTTTTAATTAAAATATTATTTTCTGACGTCATGTCTGCTTATCTGGCGGAGTGACACTCAAGTGAACGTTTTTATAAATTTGTGGCACTTAAGTGAGCGAAAAAATATTTTGGCACCAAAGTTAGCGCCGTACGAAAGTTATGGCACTCCTAGTGTTCTAACTCCACGAAAATGGATTGACATGTCGCAAACACAATTGGGTTGGGATACGTTGCTTTAGTTTTTTCTTTGCCAATCTGTCACATCCCAAATCCTATAAGGACAAGGGGGTGACACGGCCGTCCTTCTTGCCCGAAGAACGCAGCCTTAGACTACCCCAAAAATTTCAGCTCCCAAGAGTTCCCGTGCTCACTCTATCGGTTGCTAAGCGAGAGACTGAAAAACATGAAGATTAGAGGAGTGAGCTACCACGGCTCGATAAGTAACACATTTCTTCCAAGCGGATCGGGAAATCACTATGCACCTTTAAGATACCAATACAATCCACTTTGAACATAATATATATACATACTACAAATATCTCAAGAAAAACAACAAAGTAGGTACCAATGGTCGAATCCACTGGTCAATCTCATCAAGCACATGCCAAGGGTCTATCCCATTGGCTAAACTCGTTAAAACACGAGTCAACGGTCCATTCCACCGACCAAACTCAAATCAAAATGTCAATGGTCTACTCCATTGACCAAGCTCGAGCTCAAATGTCCAACCATGGTCACGCTTAACGCCCGTGACGAGACGACCAAGATTCCCCCTTGGTTAGGTCTCCACCTACTATAAGCGGTGGCTCGGCCCACAAGGATATCCTAGACTAGTATGCGCATACCTACACACCCCTCAGGGTTCACAGAGACATTGAGCATCAACCAATAACCACAAATCTCCAATAATCCACAATAGAATCAGAATCCTTTCACAATTCAAGCATTTAATAAATATTGAAATGCTTAACATAAACCAAAAACTTTCCAAGGTCCTTTGATAAAGGTTTCACAAACCACTTTCAGGCAAATATCTCAACAAAGGACAATTCCCTCATTTAAACAACAAATGGTAGTGAAAACCCGATCCTATTTTCATGCATCAAAGAATGCTATTTTTCAACTAATAGCATATATTACCCATAATATCTTTCAAATTTGAGTTTAAAATACAAGGAAGAAACATGTCACTCACCTGAGAAGAGCAAAAAACCAACTAAGCCCTTATTTGAGCCGACGTACTCGAATTCCTAACAATTAATTCAAAATAATATCAAAGATCGAGTAAATGGACATTCTAAAGAATGACTTGGCTATACTACACCTATTTGTCGATAAAACGACACCTACGTGCCAACGGAAATCAAACGGAAACCTATTGTTATCCGCGATACATGGACACGCACTCAACTTTGTCGCCCCATAACTTCCTCCACAAAACTTGGTTTCAAGCCCACTTATAGTCATTAGAAAGCCCTTTCGATGCACTACAACAACCCCATAACAGCCGCCTCAAAACCTCGCCGAAAACAGCAGAAAATCAGTTCCGAAACTACTGTTCGCTACAGTGACAGAACGCGCGCCGAACTTCAAAAATCCGTTCCGGACAAACCGCAAGTTCAAATTCAATTCCGCAAAATGCTATAGCTTCACAACATCCTAAAGTATCATTCCCATAAAAATTTTCAGCTCAATGACTCAAAAATCGGACCTCGCCACACAAATCTCCATAAACTCCGAATTTCAAACCCTAGTTGCTATTAATCCTTTCCAAGGATGATTAGAAGCCTTAATCACTTACCGGCGCCGTAGGGTAGTGTTGAGTTAGCTTGGTGAGTCGTCCGGACCATGGGTGCGCCAAAAATTCTTCCATTTTGCCCCTTTTCCTTCTCTTTCTCTTCTCTCCCGTTTCTGCTTCTGCTCTGTTTTTCTGTTCTGGTTTGCTTCTGTCTTCAGCACTCCACGCAGCAAGAATAAGGGGAAAGAAGATGGGCTGGGCTGGGCTGGTTTTTAAAAGGAAAAAGGGATGGGCTGACTCTTGACCCATATGTTACAGTCTACCCTCCTTAAAAAATTTCGTCCTCGAAATTTATACGTACCTCAGTCATGAAACAAGTGAGGATATTTGTGTCTTGCCTCATCCTTAAGCTCCCAAGCGGCCTTACCCATATAACTATCTCATCGATTAGCTCTCTCAATAAACTGGCAATAATATCCATAGTGATATACTCCATTTGCATTTAGGTATTTCAAGAGGCTCTTACCATCCTTCCACTTCTAATTCTCGTTTCTCACTATAGTGAAAACAAACATTAATCATCAAGCGCAATTCTAGACTTGAGTAAATAAACCATTTGATACTTTAATTTGCAAATAGCCCCACTGCTCCTATCAGAAATGTCCTCCACCATTAAGACTAATTGGATTCCTTCTAAAACCTTCCTGGGTGCTCTCTCTCTGGAGTATGCTAGCCATAAATTTCTCACGGATACTTTTGAATGTTGTGATCCACCCTTGAATAAAACAAGTTTATGCTCAAATGAGTTGTCATGTACATTTGCTCGTGATGGATCCCATTAGAAGTAGCGAATAAGAAAAAAAATGGAAGCTATTGTCCATCAGAATTTATTTGTATGCCATCCACTAAATTTCTCTTTGCTTTTTACTCAGCTTGAGGCTCACCAGCTTCTTAACATCTTTTCCCTTCGACTAAGGACAAGGTTAAAATTTTCCATTAGGTCTGGTTCAATTTCATAATTTTTTTTTTTTCATATTTCGCAAGTCCTTGCTTACATTAAACTGGAACCTTTCCATGAGTTCAATCCCGTTTTCTTGCTCTACCAGCTTTGGCCCTTTGCTATTAGGCATTATACTCAAAACCAACTATACAAATTGAAGTCCCCCTCTTGCCACCTTAATGTCAGCAGACCTTATCAAATCAATAAACTCCAAGAGACATCCAATACCTACAAGTGAAATAAGTGTTCTCGAATTAGGCTTGCATCCCA
The DNA here is from genome assembly GCA_014182845.1 of Corymbia calophylla. Taxonomy (NCBI): domain Eukaryota; kingdom Viridiplantae; phylum Streptophyta; class Magnoliopsida; order Myrtales; family Myrtaceae; genus Corymbia; species Corymbia calophylla. Next base: position 28,238,639 of record CM024700.1, read on the forward strand.
TTCAATTGGGCCAACACAAGAATTTCTCAGGACGCAAGTCACTTCCTTTCTTGCATCAAATGGGGCTGAGAATAAGAGGTGTAATAACCATGACAATGCCTCCCTCGAATATATTAACCTTTTGTATTAACTAGTGGCTGTATTAAATAACACACATCCTAATTCCATCTTCAAGACTTGATGCTCACTTTTTACACATTTTACAAGGACCTTCACTACCCCATCTGTGACTTCACTCCTAAAGAGGAGGAAAGCATTCAGCCATTTCAAATTTTATAACTTATCATTGGTGAAAAAAAATGATGTTGTTTGAACCATGTGGAAAGATTGGCAACATCGAGTAATTTGCAATTGCTCATTCCAGTATTGCGGGGTTTAGGTAACCTTGTGGACAACTACCCAAGCAATCTCTATTCCTCACTCCTCATCCGCCCTTTTCAAGTATCGAACAATCGCATGCAGCGTCTCATCCCTCTCTCTTCTTCTTCTTCTTCTTTCTTTTCTGTCGCTCTTCTTCACGCTTCTCTTTGGGTATAACAATTGCGGCATCCACAAGAAACTCTCAAGTTCAGAACTCTTGTATGCATCTAAGGATGTGAGCATTCTCCATCAAGCTCATTTATATCCTTGTCCATAGAGCTATCATACTTTTCTTCCTTAGCCTCTTCCACAAGTTCAAAAGAAAACTTCTAATGCTCTCCCTTTTTGTAATTGCCAGAAACCATTGCACACAACAAGCCTACTATGTGCACATTATTGACCACTTAAAGCATGAGCTTCAACAAATTTATCAAAAGATTTGCCATCATACTCAATAACATGCATCCAATTGTCATATGTCTTATTTACCAAGGTGTCCGCATTAACCTTCTGATTGTCTAAAAGAGAATCCGTAAAGATATATTGTCAATATGTGATTAAGCCATCGAATTGATAACCATTATTGAAAATAACTCATATATTCATGGCATCATCTAGATATAACTCGTAAAGGCTTCCCACTAAAGATACATGTCTTCACATGGTCTACAAAAACATCCCACATTTTGTTCTTCAATTATAAATGTCCCGGCCTCATTTAGCCTTTTATGGAAGGTGCCATCTTTTCTAATTTTCTCTAATTTCCAAACTTCATTGTACAGTGAAGGTGGATAATATTTCTTGTACAGTTCTCCCCAATGATCCTTAATAGTGAAAGCCTTTGTTTCGCGTCATGCATGCATATGCCTTCACAAAAGTCCAATGAGACTTTCAAATCGAGTTTGAACCTCCTACTCCTTATCCAGCTTGAGTTGCTAGTAAAAGTTACCTTCCATAGCGTGTCTATACCATCCTTCAGTGTCACTCATTGTTCCCCATTAGAAATGACCTTTTTTTCCTTCACGTTCTTACACTATAAATCTGTCAAATTCTCATTGAGTCCAAGTGTCGCCATCTTCATTGTTGAAATTCACTTCAAGGACAACAATATCAAATTTCACAAAGAACCCTAAACAACACAGCTTGTAATTGCATTAATTAAGACGACATGGATTGTAACAACTTGCTTGCATTCTGCTTTATCTCCATTAAAGAATGAGAGTGCCAACCTAGTCCTGAATTGTGGTTGCAATTTCTTCTACCGGATCATTCTATGCGTTTAAGAAAAGAACCCCCAATAATGTGACATTCCTTCATTGTATAATGTCTTTCCATCGAGAGATTCTAATAACGCTCTCCATGCCAACTTCTTCCATGGCATTTGTTACCAATTCACCAATTTTCCTTTGCGTCAACTACCATGGTGAAGCCACGTCTCAAACTATTATGTTTGTCCCGGTTGCAACAGAGACTTAAATCCCTCAAAGAAAATTTCTCACGTGAGGAATGTAGTACATGTGGTGCCATCTCCATCAACATCATGGGTTGCATTTACAACTTGCCTTAAATAGCACCAATATTTTTAATTGTCCTTGAACTCAATACTTCTTGCCACGGTAACACCACCTTGGGAGCACCAATACTTTGTTCAATCGAATCACGACCCTCCGAGCCTAATGACCTTTATAACATATGCAAGGTCTTCCACGCTCTTAAGCATCAAAGCACACGTCTCATCTTTGGCAATATAATTCCTTGTCCACCTTGCTCTACTTCCTGCGAGTCAGAATGTACATCCTAATGACCCTCTTTATCTCATTGTCAAAACCGCTCCTCGAAATTCTTAAAATACGATCCTCATATCAAAAGTAAGAACTCGCTTACCTTTTTGTCCCTCAAAAACAAATCATGCTTCTCTAAATCAAAATTGATGACCAGTTGGACCCAAAACAAAACATACATCTTAGTACCTAACAAAAGACTAACGCACTAAAATTTCTCGCACAACTCACAACGTCCCATAAAATTTATACCCAAACGATCACAACCTAGGCTCTGATACCAAAAATGTCACATCCCAAATCCTATAAGGACAAGGGGGTGACACGGCCGTCCTTCTTGCCCGAAGAACGCAGCCTTAGACTACCCCAAAAATTTCAGCTCCCAAGAGTTCCCGTGCTCACTCTATCGGTTGCTAACTGAGAGACCTGAAAAACATGAAGATTAGAGGAGTGAGCTACCACGGCTCAGTAAGTAACACATTTCTTCCAAGCGGATCGGGAAATCACTATGCACCTTTACGATACCAATACAATCCACTTTGAACATAATATATATACATACTACAAATATCTCAAGAAAAACAACAAAGTAGGTACCAATGGTCGAATCCACTGGTCAATCTCATCAAGCACATGCCAAGGGTCTATCCCATTGGCTAAACTCGTTAAAACACGAGTCAACGGTCCATTCCACCGACCAAACTCAAATCAAAATGTCAATGGTCTACTCCATTGACCAAGCTCAGGCTCAAATGTCCAACCATGGTCACGCTTAACGCTCGTGACGAGACGACCAAGACTCCCCCCTTGGTTAGGTCTCCACCTACTATAAGCCGGTGGCTCGGCCCACAATGATATCCTAGACTAGTATGCGCATACCTACACACCCCTCAGGGTTCACAGAGACATTGAGCATCAACCAATAACCACAAATCTCCAATAATCCACAATAGAATCAGAATCCTTTCACAATTCAAGCATTTAATAAATATTGAAATGCTTAACATAAACCAAAAACTTTCCAAGGTCCTTTGATAAAGGTTTCACAAACCACTTTCAGGCAAATATCTCAACAAAGGACAATTCCCTCATTTAAACAACAAATGGTAGTGAAAACCCGATCCTATTTTCATGCATCAAAGAATGCTATTTTTCAACTAATAGCATATATTACCCATAATATCTTTCAAATATGAGTTTAAAATACAAGGAAGAAACATGTCACTCACCTGAGAAGAGCAAAAAACCAACTAAGCCCTTATTTGAGCCGACGTACTCGAATTCCTAACAATTAATTCAAAATAATATCAAAGATCGAGTAAATGGATATTCTAAAGAATGACTTGGCTATACTACGCCTATTTGTCGATAAAACGACACCTACGTGCCAACGGAAATCAAACGGAAACCTATTGTTATCCGCGATATATGGACACGCACTCAACTTTGTCGCCCCATAACTTCCTCCACAAAACTTGGTTTCAAGCCCACTTATAGTCATTAGAAAGCCCTTTCGATGCACTACAACAACCCCATAACAGCCGCCTCAAAACCTCGCCGAAAACAGCAGAAAATCAGTTCCGAAGCTACTGTTCGCTACAGTGACAGAACGCGCGCCGAACTTCAAAAATCCGTTCCGGACAAACCGCAAGTTCAAATTCAATTCCGAAAAATGCTATAGCTTCACAACATCCTAAAGTATCATTCCCATAAAAATTTTCAGCTCAATGACTCAAAAATCGGACCTCGCCACACAAATCTCCATAAACTCCGAATTTCAAACCCTAGTTGCTATTAATCCTTTCCAAGGATGATTAGAAGCCTTAATCACTTACCGGCGCCGTAGGGTAGTGTTGAGTTAGCTTGGTGAGTCGTCCGGATCATGGGTGCGCCAAAAATTCTTTCATTTTGCCCCTTTTCCTTCTCTTTCTCTTCTCTCCCGTTTCTGCTTCTGCTCTGTTTTTCTGTTCTGTTTTGCTTCTGTCTTCAGCACTCCACGCAGCAAGAATAAGGGGAAAGAAGATGGGCTGGGCTGGGCTGGTTTTTAAAAGGAAAAAGGGATGGGCTGACTCTTGACCCATATGTTACACAATCAATCCAAACTAGCCCCAATTAATTTGGTAAAACAAACTTGAATAAAAACCAAATATACCAAAAGTCCTCCGCCTAGGTCCAGCCCCGCCGCTGGTCATCTCTGAGCTCCTCCAGCTAGTTGAGGACCTTTGCTAGTGCGAGTCGTGTCTCTAGACCAAGCTCCTTGAGCACAAGCTCGACCGACAGACTGTGTCCCTTGTCTTTTGCTTGCAAGTTATAAATTGTTGGTTCTGTTTTTCATAATGGTGTGGTGTCTTTAACCAATTAAGGCTATAGAAAGTTGCTGTAGTGCCCTTTTGTGGTCGTTCTGTAATGAAGACAAAAAAATGAAGTAAAGTGGCTAGACGTTTGCTTGCCATAGGAGGAGGGATGTTTGGGATTAAAGCAGATTCACCAATGGAATAAAACTGTCATCATGAAGCTCATATGGCGGATGCTTGTGGATGTTGTTCCTTGGTGGATTGCTTGGGTGAAATCTTGCATTTCAAAATGGAAGAGCTTTTCGCAAATTCTTTCGTCTGGATCTCCCTCTTATATATGGAGGAAGCTTCTTAAACTCAACGCAGAGAAAGTGGATATTACCAAAAAACAGTCATAAACTTATTGCATTCGTACTAACTCAGGTCTAACCCTTTCAATTTGGCTAATTTAGTTTTAAATCTTTTGACAACTTGTCAATTGAGTCAATCTGACCAATTTTTCTTGAAAACCACTAATGTAAATGGTAGTCCTCTGTGTGATACGGTGGTGCTAACACGGACAATTTTGGTTATTTTTTTCAAAAAATTCTTTTTTATTTTTATTTTTTTCCTTTTTCTCTTTACTTTTATTTTCCATTGTGCCAACAACCCTTGCCGCTCGCACAACCCTTGCCATATATGGGTGTGGACCGCCTCACCAAAGCAACTAGCGAGGCCATGAAGGCTCTTGCCCACAATTGGCGAGGCCACTATGGCCTTGCCCAAGGCTTTTGCAACCAATGAGGGCCTCACCAGTGGCCACAAAGAAATAAAATAAAATGATCAATTTTGTTATAAAAAAATTACAAAAAATGTTCACATCAACGTCAACCATGCTTCATTGCCACTTTTGTCCGTGTGAATGTCCCGTTTGCTTCCGTTTCCTCATCCTCCCCATACGCATCCAAGGTATATAATCCGTCGCACTCCTCCCCATTATTTATATCTAAGTGAAAAGAGGGAGAGGAAGAAGAAGAGGAGGAGGGCATAGGCTGTAGGGGTGATCGGGTCCAGGGTGGGTAGGGTCCAGACCTGGACCCTGTACCTAATTCTGTTATAATCGGTTCCCTCTTTTTGGACCCGTACCCTACCCTGTTTTTACCGGACCCTGTTTTGGACCCGATCCTGTTTTTTCTGTCCGAGAACAGGGTCTACCCTGTTTTTATTGGAACCTGTTTTGCAACTGTCCGATTTCCTATAAGGTTTTGAATTTTATATTAATTCACGAAAAAACAACACCGTAATCCTCTTAACATTATAAGAAAATGCAAAAATTTTAATAATGCATAAACATTAGCAACAAATATGGATTTCATATTAGTGTCATTATCTAATGAGCTTGCTCATGTGTATGCGACGAAACTATTATTAAAAGAATATCTTTCTTGAGTTGGACTGAGAATGTTTTGATTATAGTTGAATGTGGGACTATTAAAAAAGAAAAACAATGCATGAACACAGTTTTTTTTAACAATTCTTTGAAGACAATTCTCCCTTAACTTAATTCAAGGAGAGGTTTTCTTTTTTTAACAATTCTTCAAAGACAGAAAAACTCAAAAGCACTGTACATAGACTATTTTGTTGTTCTTTTTAACAGGGTAAAAATCGGGTCCAAAACTGATCCAGTTCGGGTGGGTCTTTGCTTGGACCCGGTTTCAACCGGTTCCCAAAAATTGGAACTGGTTCCCGGACCGATTTAACCGGGAACCGGTTCCCAACCCTATTTTTCGGGTGGTCTGGTCCGGGTTCCGGGTCAACCCAGTCCGGTTGCACACCCCTATTAGGCTGCGTTTGGTTCAGCATTTACAAGGGGCTTTGAGTCAAATACAAATGCTGAAAGCCCAAAGCTACTTGGGGAAATGCAATTGCGTTTGGTAAAATTTTTTTGCAAATGGACTTTGAGTTGAATGTGCGTTTGGTTAAAAAATTTTCGCAATGGGCTTTAAGGGGTATTGTATGTATATATATATTTTGGAAAATTGGATTAAACCCTTCGCCGGTCCGGCGAATGGCTGCCCCTTTCTCAATAAAAAAAAAATCAAGGGTAAAATCGGAAATATGAAGAACTAGTGATGATAGTTTTGGAAGGGAAAAATTTTGGTACACTGTGTGTGATGTCAAAGCCATGGTCGGAGTAATGATGTCGGCACAGGTGATGAGCTGGCATATGATCTATCAAGGGAAGCAGCTTGAGGATCACAAGACCTTAGCTTGTTACAACATTGCGGATGCCTCTGTCTTACAAATTAATGTCTCCCTATGCTCCATTCCAGATATTTGTCAACTGTAGGAATGGTAAGACTGTTGCTCTTCAGGTTTGCAGGTCCGACACAGTCAAGGAAGTGAAGAACAAGCTTCTTCATAAGCTGCAGGTGAGCGTGCCGGCCAAATTGCGTGATATTGCTTACGTGGGAAAAAGGCTTGCTGATTACCGTGACCTGGCAAGCTATGGCATCCAGGAGAATTCGACTCTCCTTCAGATCATCTCGCCTCGTAGTAAATGAAATGCCTTGAGTTTGTAAGTGCTGAGTGAACAGCATCATAGTTATGACTTGGCTTTTGAATTAGAAGGAATTTTGAAGAAAGCTGGAAATTAGTATCTGACACTTATGCACCTGATGCTAATTTTCTTGGTATGTCATCAGTACATCATGTGCGATGAAGGTCCAGTGTATATCTCTGTTTCCTTATATTGAATATCTGGAAATCGTAGAATCTCAGCCGTGCATTATTTTGCGGGTTATTCTGTTTGATCAATGTTGTTTGCTGAAAGCTTTATCTTAGACCTACCTATTTCAGTAGGAGCACCCTGGAAAACTTCTACTTTTGATTAGCAGCACCAGAGAGAACCCGGAGGGAGGTCTCGTTTTTTATTTAGTAGTTGTTTCGTGATTAATGGAATCAATATGTGTGAGCACATGATGGTTTACTTGTATCCGATTGCACGTAATCATCATTGGAAAGAAATGTAGCCACGGTAATAATGGTAAGAGGATGAGTCAAGAAATCTTTCGTGGGCAGATGGTCGGTTATTGTTCGTATTCACTGGCAGTATGTATGTAGACACCTTTTCTTGTCTGCAAACTAGAATTTATAAGTAAGCAACTCTTTTTAAAGTGGAAACTTTAATTACTTGCATTAAGTTACTTCATTGGTTCTCTTTCCATCAAGTTGAGCTACATGTCTTGATGCAGCTTGAGTCTAGAAGTCTTTCATTGTCTGAGCCTTCGTGTGGTCGTGTTCTTTGTGAGCCTACCAAAGTATGTATCAACGCCAACAAACTCAACAAGAGAGACAACTTGGTTTTGGAAGAATTCGTTCAAGTCCCTACAATTTTCATATACACTAATCACAAATCACTTTTTGTCCTTTCCCTTCTTCAGTCACTTCAGCAACTGTGCTGAGATGACTCTTTAGTCCTTGTCCATGCTTGGACCCTGATCCATGCTCTATCAATAAGGATGCATCATTCGAAGGACTTCGCCCTTGAGATCTCAATGTTTTTATCGACCCACAACCAGATAAACCCTTTGATTTCCTCCTCTGTGATTGCTTCAACACCAAGGTGGCATCATGTTGGGGTGACTATACCCCGAGACCCAAATTCTAGTTTCCTGTAGAATGTCAGGTGGAACGCCATGATTCTTGTGTTGGGGCATCACCGGATGCAGCTGATTTGTGGCGCTGCCTTACATGCTTCATTGCACTGAAGCCCCACCCAGAAGGTGAGCTCTGAGGTGAGCCAAAGCTGGTAGATAGTAGGTGTTTCGTAAGAGCGAGTCCTGGCTTGCTGCTCCATTTTTCTCCATATCCATTGCAATGACAAGTTTGCCCATATAGAACAAGATTATTATCTTTTGTCCTGAATGTGTTAACAATGAAAATCATCTGGTCTTTCTAGATGCACTTTTAGCAGGAAATGTGGAACCAACCTTCGGATGCTAATTGTATGGAAGGGCCCGTGGTCTCTTCCAGAGGTTCCACTGGCGGCAATGTGAGTTGCGGAGTTGAATGGAACTTTGCTCATCTGCATTAGCATGTAGCAAATTAGCTGCTGCCATATGCTTATTCTTACGATCATGATTATCACAAAAAAGACTCCATGAAAGTGATGTCAATGCTATTTCTTTCAATGTCAATGCGGAGCATACTACTTAAGTCATACTCACAGGCTCCAAATGCAAATGAAACAGAGCCAAGATGCACTGAATTTATGCGAAATACATTTCAGGCCCTTGAGGAGGCCCTTCACTTCCATCGAAATTTCCTCTGAGCAGCGGTGGTCGTTCTAGGAGGGCTCCCAAGCTTCAGCTATGAATAGGGGAGGAAACGTTAGGAAGGCTTGTTAAACATTTTAGGAAAAAGAAAAGAAAAAGAAGGTGAATAACATGAGAAAATCAGATTTTAGACCAAACTCACATGTAGGATTATGCAGAGAATTGCCCTAAAGACATTTGATAAGGACCAATTAGTATCAAAATGACATGCTCTGAATGTGCACTCATATGCTTAGATCGATCCATGATTATTTTCGTTAGGATGTACAAGGAAGACGGTGATGAGACAAGATATTATGACTTTTTTATGTCAATAACGAAAATGGATTGACAAGTTGCAGACACAATCGGGTTGGGACACGGTTGTTGCTTCAGTTTTTTCTTTGCCAATCAATCAAAATCTGCAATAGAAACCCGATTAATTTGGTGAATCAACTTCAAGTAAAAACCAGATATGCCAGAAGTCCCTGGCCCACGTCCAGCCCCACCCGCCAGACATCTCCGAGCTCCTCCACCTTGTTGAGGACCTCTGCTAGCATGAGTCGCGACTCAAGACCAACCTCCTCGAGAGCACAAGCTCGTCCGAGAGACTGCATTCCTTGTCATTTGCTTGCAAGTTATAACTCGTTGGTTCTGCCTATATAGCATTGTTTCAGACTGGCGTGGTTTGCTTGTTTGACCAATGAAGGTTATTAAGGCTATAGAGAGTTCTTGTTTGACCAATGAAGGTTATTAAGGTGGCTAGATATTTTCTCGCCAAAGGAGGAGGGAGGTTTGGGATTAAAGCAGATTCACCAATGGAACAAAGCTGTCATCATGAAGCCAATATGGCTGCTACCTGTGGATGCTGGTCCTCCGTGGATTGCTTGGGTGAAAGCTTACATTTCAAAATGGAAGAGCTTTTGGCAAATTCTTTCCTCTGGTTCTTCCTCTTATATGTGGAGGAAGCTTTTTAAACTGAGGGTAGAGATAGAAGCTCCTTGTTCAATATGCTGTTTGTGATGGTAAAAGCATCTTCTTATGGTTTGACCTACTGCATCCTTACGGGGCCATTGCTGGAAAAGTTTTCGGCTAGATGGTTTATGATTTAGGGCTTTCATTGCAAGCTAAAGACGGAATCTGGGTATGGCCAGTCGCAAGATCAGAGGAATTGGCCTTGATTCAATCTGCTCTCTGTGGTGTTGTCTATTCTCATCCATGGCAGGGATCAGGTGGTTTGGAAGGCAGCTTCTTCAAAGAATTTTGAGGTAATAGTGCATTGAGCAGCATAAGAACTTCAGCCAGGAAAGTGGCATGGCACAAATTAATATGGTTTACTCCAAACATGCCAAAGCATAGTTTCATCTGTCAGCTTGCTATATTGGATGAACGCTCATGAAAGGAGGAATGCTGGTATAAATGAGACTTGTGGTACGTGTAATGCCTGTCTTGAATCCAGAAATCATTTGTTTACGGAATGCGCCATTGCTAAGGAGGTTCAGAGCAAAATTTATGCCGAGTGTGGAGTTACTTCAGTTGGGCTCAATTGGAACTTGGAGTCGAAGTGGGCATGAAGCACTTGGAATAGCAAATCCATCTCAAATATAATGTTTAAACCAGTGACTTGATGTTTTGCACAGCAATAGCTTCGTGTTTGCTAGCAATATAATTTTCTCTAAGATCCATCTCGATGTTTTGTCTGGGCCAAGAGATTTGAAGATTAGTGAAACCTAGAGATAATTGGTTTCGGGATAGGTAGATTTCAGAACTAGAATCTGGAACCTACCATGTTATAACCGATTCCCAATTTTTGGACTCTAAAACCTATCTTGTTTGCTTGGAACCGATTCTAAAACTTATCCAATTTTTTTGATTCGGTTCCAAGGTCAACCCGAGAATCTGTTTTATTTTTTTCATTTTTTTCCTATCTTGTTTGCTTGGAACCAATTCTAGAACTTATCTAGTTTTTCCAATCCGGTTCCAAGGTCTACCCAAGAATCTGTTATATGTTTTCCATTTTTTTGTTCACTTTTTCATAGCAAAATCATATGAAGTTATGAGTAATGAGACAATTTAAAGTAAAAGATAAACAATAAAAATCCTATCCACCAAAAACAAGAATCCATAAAATGAATACGTAGCCACGTATAATTATAAATGATAAAAAATTCAAACATGTAACATAAAGCATAAATTATAAACTCCATTCCCAATTCATTCATAAAAATTTAGAAGAAGAAGAAAGACTGACTAGGAGTTTTGAGGAAAAGAACAAATGAGTGCTGATGTTAAAATTTAAAGGAAAAAGGAATTGTAGTTTTCGCTTTTTAGCTTATTAAACAGGTTCCGAAACTAGATCCAAGATATGGCGGTCTAGTCTGGTTTTAAGGCGGGTATTCACTCGAAACATGTTCCCCGACTAGTTACAACTGGTTTTAAAAATTTGGAATTTGTTCCTGGATCGATTCCAATGGAAACTGATTCTAAGACCTACTTTTTGAGCGATCTGGTTCAATTCTTGGATAAAACCGATTTGTGGACGCACTCTTAGGGCTTGTTTGATAACACTCCTAGAAACAATTGATTTTGTTCTTTTGTTCCCGAGAACAGATTTGGAACGGAAATTCATTTGGTAAAATTTTTATTTCCGAGAACAAATTTGTTCCTGTAAATAGATTTGGAGTAGAATTAAGAATAAAAAAAAGTTCTTCTCGCTTTTGGGAATAATTTTAAGAATCCATTTTCCTCTCTTCTCTTTTTTCCCTTCCCTTTCTTCTTCTTCTTTCTCCTCCCACCCCACTACCACCTCATCACCGCCCCATTGCCGCCCCCCGACCACCCCACCACCACTGGGAGAGATCCGAGGAGCTTGTCGGAGTCTCGTCAGGCTAGGGCAAGGTTTGCAAGCTTGCCTAACCATCGGTGAGGCTCGGCATCGTAGATTTGGGAGGTGAGTCTCACCTGGCCACCAGCAAGCTTGCCGGACCTCACCCTGGCCAGGCGAGCTCACCAGCCACTACCGATGGCAGCGATCGCCCACTAAAACATGGAGAAGGTGAGAAAAGGGAAAAAGAAAAAGAAAAAATTTAAAATAAGAAATATAATAAAATTATAATAAAAAGTATTAAAAAATTAAAAATTCCTATCAAACCCATTTCTATTTCGAGAATAAAAATTTTGAATAATTTATTAAATACTTTAAATACTTTCGAAATTATTCTCAAAAATAAAATAAAATAATATTTCTAATTAAAAGTTATTTTCGAAAATAGAATAATTATCGAACAATCTTAATGATACTTGGCATCTTCACGTGTGGAGATTTGTGGAGGTTCTCCTTTTCCTTCCTCGCGAAGCAAATGAATCAATCGTACTAGAAAACCTATCACCCCTACAATTTGCGTCCTCTAATGCTCTCGGACTCGAGACTCAAATTAGAATTTAGTTTAGAGATTTTGAAGAATTATGGTCAAATATGGAAAATTGGGCCCTGCTGAAATTTTCTTTTTTACTTTTTAGTTTTATGATTTTTTGGCAAGAATATGAGACGACCCCTTTGTAAAAAAGGCAAAAATACAGTACAAGTGACGGCTTTTTTCTTAAGTCACCGTTCCTGCCATAAGTGAGGGAGAGGGAGTGGACGTGTTTTCATCGTTCTGCTGCCATGGCTGCTTCGCCTTCTCAACCTCCTCTCTCCGTGCCTCCAAATCCTGACGAAGAAGAGGTTCTTTCTCTCTCTCTTTCTCTGTGTCTTATGTACGTTTCGTTGTTCTTTGGTCCTCGATTTCTTAGTATTTTGCTGAGATTTCTTGCTTTTGATGAAAAATGAGGACATGTCGTGTTTTTCCCGTAGTTTCTGAACTTGGTCAGACTGAAAGAGGTAAGCTAGAGAAGGCAACACCGTATGGAAAAGAACATCTTTTTGGGGAAACGCCTTGTTGAAACAGGAAAATCAGTGCGAATTTTTTTTTTGTGTGTAGCCGTTCCATCTGAGATTTTGCTTGCTGAAGTTCTAGTTCCAACCCGGTGGCTAAGTCAGAGGCTTTGTGATTGACTTGCTGTCTAAAACAGATACCCAGTTCGTTCTTTCTTGGTTCTCTCAGGTTTTTTCAAAATGGATGTTGATTTGATTCTCAGTTTGTTGCCATCTTCGGAACCCCATTTGTTCTTTTGTTGCTTAGGTGAATCTGTACTTGAAGATCATCAAGACAGTGGCCCTGAAAGCTGGGAGAGATTCGACCGTGAAGCATATCAAAGCATCGATTCAGGATAAGGAACAAATAGATGAACATAGTCAGCTGCTTTTTTTCGGAGGCAATCATCTTGAAGATGGAAAAAGACTAGTTGATTATGGCATCCACAGTGACTCCACGCTCCATCTCATCCTTCAAGCGTCGACTAGGATTACGGTAAATGTCGAGATCCCATTGACCCAGCAAAACTTGCGGGTTGAAGCGAGTCGTCTAGATACTGTCCGAAATGTTAAATTGATGATTCAAGCCAAGGAAGGGATACAGTCGGATGAGTTCTGTCTGCTATTCAGTGGAAAAATGCTTGCGGAGGAAAGGACCCTCGCCTCACTTGACTTGCTGGCAGAGCCCACATTTCATTTGGTTTTCTGTCCCAAAGATGATTTGTCAGTTATTGTCAACATGTCCGGTCGCAGAGTCACATTAGGCGCTAAATCTTGGTACACTGTGCGTGATGTCAAAGCCATAGTCGGAGCACTGATGTCTGCACAGGTGGTGAGTTTGCATATGGTCTATGAGGGAATGTTTCTTGAGGATCACAAGACCCTAACTTGTTACAACATTGGGGATGGCTCTGTCTTACAAATGGAGTCTCCCTATGCTCCATTTCAGATTTTTGTCAAGAGCTGCAATGGTAAGACTGTTGTTCTTCAGGTTTGCATGTCCGACACAGTCAAGGAAGTGAAGAACAAGCTTTGTCATAAGGCGCAGATGTGTGTGCCAGCTGAACGGCGTCATATTTATTATGCGGGAAAAAGACTGGCTGATGACCTTGACCTGGCGAGTTATGGCATCCAGAAGGATTCAACTCTCTTTGAGAATATCTCGCCTTCTAAGAATAATAATTGAAATGCCTTTAGTATGTAAGTACTGAGTGATCAGCATCATAGTTCTGACTTGCTTGCTGAGTTAGAGGGAATTTCAAACAGAAAGCTGGAAATTAGAGTCTGATATTTATGCACCTGATATTAATTTTCTCAGTATTTCATTAGGACATCATGTGCAATGAAGGTCCAGTGCATATCTCTGCTTCCTTGCATTGAATATGTGTACATCATAGAATCACAGCAGTATATTATATAGCCGGTTATTCTGTTTGATGAATGTTGTTTGCTGAAAAAGCTTGATCTTAGACCTACCTATTTCAGTAGAAGCACCCTGGAATACTTCTGCTTTTGATTAGCAGCAACCCAGGGAACTTGGAGGTAGGTCTGGTTTTGATTAGCAGCAGTGCTCTTGTGGTCTTTGTGACACTACCAAACTGACCCAAATTTTAGCAGAAAACATCCTTAGAACAAAAAATTCAACAAGAGAGACGACCTGGTTTCGGAAGATTTTGTCTCGAGTCTTTACAATTTGCATGTACACTAATCACTAACCACTTTTCACCCTTTCCCTTCTTCAGACACTTCAGTAACTGTGCTGAGATGACTGAATCTTCTTTAGTCCTTGTCCATGTTCGGACCCAGATCCATGCTCTGTCAATGAGGATTCATCATTTGAAGGACTTTTCCCTTTTGGTCGCAGTGTTCTTGTCGATCCACTGCCAGATGAACCCTTCGATTTCCTCCTCCATGATTGCTTCCACACCATAGCAGCATCATGTGAGGATGTCTCTACCCCTAAGACCCAAACTCTGGTTTCTTCTGAAATGTCGGGTGGTGTGCGATGATTCTTGAGCTGGGGCATCAGCGCATGAGGCTAATCTGGCGTGCCACCAGATGCTTCGTCACACTAGAGGCACGCATGGAAGGTGAGATCTGAGGTGAGCCTAAGCCTTTAGATGGTAGGCGTCTCGGCGAGTCCTGTGCGTTCTTAATGTTTTGCAAGGGCGAATCTGGGCTTCCTGCCCCGGTTTGCTCCATATCTGTTGCAACGACAAGTTTGCACATAGAGAACAAGATTGTCGTCATTGCACTAAATGTGTTAATGATGAATAATCTTTGGGTGATTCTAGATGCGTTTTTTAGGAGAAAAAGTGGAACCAACCTACCAATGGCGATTGGATGGTAGGGTCTGTGGCGTCTTCCAAAGAATTAACTGGCTGCAACTTGAGCTGCGGAGTCGAATCAAACTCGCTTCTCTGCATCAGGATTCGGAGTATTAGCTTCTGCCCTATGCTCATCTTCACGATCATGCTTTAAGAAACGATCATTATGACGAGGACTTCAGGAGAGTGATCTCAATGCTATTTCTTTCGATGTCATCCTTATTAGATGGATCGTCCCTGTTTCTCTCAGGAGAGTGATCTCAATGTCATAACGATCATGATCCATTATGACCAAGGCTCCATGAAAGTGATGCCAATGCGAAGTCGACATACTACTTAACTCATACTCACAGACTCCAAATGCAAAGGAAACAGAGTCAAGACGCACAGAATATATGCGAAATATTTCTCAGGCCTTTGAGGAGGCCCTTCACTTTCGTCAGCATTCCCTCTGAGCAGCGGTGGTCGTTCTAGGATGGCTCCCGGGCTTCAGCAAATAATAGAGGAGGAAGCGTTAAGAAGGCTGGTTAACCATTTTAGACAAAAAAAAAAAAAAAAAAAAAAAGGTGAATAACATCAGAAATCAGATTTCGGACCAAACTCACGTGTAGGATTATGCAGATGATTGCCTTGAAGACAATTGATAGAGACCCATTAGTATCAAAATGACGCACTATGATTGGGCACTTGCATGCTCAAAACATCTATCCGTGATTATTGTTGTTAGGGTAAATGATATAAATAATCCATAGACTTTGATTCAATATGCAATGTGGTCCCAAACTTTAAATTTGTTTAATGTGATCTCTGAACTTTAGCTCAATATACAATGTTGTCCATGAATTTTTTATTTATTCATTGTAGTCGTTCAACTTTTGATACATATTCAATTTAATCATTGAACCGTACAAAAATGTTCAATGTTGTCCCTGAATTTGAATTAAGGGAAAATTTCAAAAAAGGACCCAAAGTGAGCCTCTTTTCTCAAATAAGGACCCAAAGTGACCGTTATTTCAAATTAGGACCCGAAGTGGCTAAACCGGTTTCAAATAAGGACCTCAAATCGCTAGCCAGCCAAATGTTCACCGGCCGGCAAGCGTGTGGCATTTTCGATGGCTGGAATAAGGGCAATTTTGTCAAAAAAAATATTAATAGAAATTAACAAACCCTAAAAACAAAACCCCCAAACTCTTTACGTTCTCTTGTTTTCTTCTTATGCTCTTCATCTTCTCCGTTCTTTGTCCTCTCTCGATTGGAGCACCCAAATTTTCTATTACAACAAGAAACCCCTACCTTCATTTTTTCACATTTTCTTCCTTTCTTTTTTTGTCTTCATTTCTTTCCAACGAAGAAGACAAATTTCGAGTAAAGCCACCTCTTTATTATTCAGACACTCGTATATAACACGAGAGCCTCGATTCTTCATCATCTTTTCCCAACTAAGAGACGGAGAACATTTTGATGTCGAGGACCCACATCTCGGGCACAATTCGAATCCACTTCTACGGAGAGAGAGAGACAAAGAGACAGAGAGAGTCAAGGGGGTGCTAGCACGTCTGTTTGGAATTCAGTGAGTCAAGAGTTTGGGGGTTTTGTTTTTAGGGTTTGTTAATTTCTATCAATATTTTTTTGACAAAAATACCCTTATTCTGGCCACCGGAATTGCCACATGCTTGCCGGTTGGCGATTTGAGGTCCTTATTTGAGACTTGTTTAGCTACTTTGGGTTCTCATTTGAGATAACGGCCACTTTGGATCCTTATTTGAGAAAATAGGCTTACTTTGGGTCCTTTTTTGAAATTTTCTCTTGAATTAATGGAATGACAACATTGAACATTTTCATACAGTTCAGAGACTAAATTGAACATGTACTAAAAGTCCAGGGATCACACTGAATAAATTAAAAATTTAAGAACTACATTACACATTAAGTTAAAATTCAAATATCACGTTGCACATTGGGACAAAATTCAAGTATCATTTATGTCATTATCCTTTTTTTTGTTAGCATGTACAAGACGGTGATGAGACAAGATCTTTTGACTGCTTTACGTCAATAACGAAAATGGATTGACATGTCGCAGACACAATTGGGTTGGGACACGTTGCTTTAGTTTTTTCTTTGCCAATCAATCCAAACTAGTAATATGACCCCAATTAATTTGGTAAAACATCCTTGAATAAAAACCAAATATGCCAAAAGTCCTCCGCCTAGGTCCAGCCCCGCCGCTGGTCATCTCCGAGCTCCTCCGGCTAGTTGAGGACCTTTGCTAGTGCGAGTCGTGTCTCTAGACCAAGCTCCTTGAGCACAAGCTCGACCGACAGACTCTGTCCCTTGTCCTTTGCTTGCAAGTTATAAATTGTTGGTTCTGTTTGTTTTCATACTGGTGTGGTGTCTTTAACCAATTAAGGCTATAGAAAGTTGCTGTAGTGCCCTTTTGTGGTGGTTCTGTAATGAAGACAAAAAAATGAAGTAAAGTGGCTAGACGTTTACTAGCCATAGGAGGAGGGATGTTTGGGATTAATACAGATTCACCAATGGAATAAAGCTGTCATCATGAAGCTCATATGGCGGATGCTTGTGGATGTTATTCCTTGGTGGATTGCTTGGGTGAAATCTTGCACTTCAAAATGGAAGAGCTTTTCGCAAATTCTTTCGTCTGGATCTCCCTCTTATATACGGAGGAAGCTTCTTAAACTCGAGGCAGCGAAAGTGGATATTACCAAAAAACAGTCATAAACTTATTGCATTTGTACTAATTCAAGTCTAATCAATTTGGCTAATTTAGTCTTAAATTTTTTGACAACTTGCCAATTGAGTCGGTCTAACCAATTTTTTCTGAAAACCACTAATGTAAATGACGGTCCTCCTATGTGATATAGTGGCGCTAACATGGACAATTTTGTTTATTTTTTCAAAAAACTTCTTTTTTTATTTTTTTCCTTTTTCTCTTTATCTTTATTTTCCATTGTGCCAACAACCCTTGCTGCTCACGCAACCCTTGCTAGATATGGGTGTGGACCGCCTCACCAACAACCAGCGGGGCCACGAAGGCCCTTGCCCACACTTTGTGAGGCCACTATGGTCTCGCCCAAGGCCTTCATGACCAATGAGGGCCTCACTAGTGGGCACAAAGAAATAAAATAAATAAAATGAACAATTTTGTTATAGAAAAATTACAAAAAATGTTACATCAACGTCAACCATGCTTCGTGAGATAACTAGCGTTTACGTTAGCAATTTCTAGCCAAAATTTGCCGGAAGGACTCTATTGGCAAATTGTCAAAGGTTTAAAATTAAATTGGCCAAGTTGAATGGTTTAAGACTGAATTGATACAAGTACAATAGGTTTATGATTTTTTAGTAATTTTCCCCAAAGATAAAGCCCCTTGGTATGCTATTTGTGATGGTAAAATCATCTTCTAATGGCTTGATCCGCTGCATTTTATGGGGACATTTTTGGAAATGTTTTCTGCTAGAATTTAGGGCTTTCATTGCAAGCTAAAGATGGAAAGTGGGTATGGCCAATTGCAAGATCAGAGGAATTGGCCGTGATTCAATCTACCGTATGTGGTGTTGTCAATTCATATCCATGGCAGGCTGATCAGGTGGTTTGGAATGCAGCTTCTTCAAAGAACTTGTCAGGTAATAGTTTATGGAGCAGCATAAGAACTTCAGCAAGGTAAGAGGCATGGCACAAATTAAAATGGTTTACTCCAAACATTCCAAAGCATAGTTTTTCATCTGATAGCTTGCTATATTGGATGGAATGCTGGTATAAATGACACTTGTGGTTTGTGTAATGCCTGTCTCGAATCCAGAAATCATCTGTTCATGGAATGTGCCGTGGCTAAGGAGGTTCAGAGCAAAAAATCTGAGCTAAGTGAGGAGTTGCTAGATTTCAGTTCAGCTGGGGCTCTAAGTCGAAGTGTGCATGTAGTACTTGGAAAGGCAAATCCATCTCAAATATGATGTTTAAAGTGACTTGATGCGTTGCATGGCAGTAGTTTTGTGTTTTCTAGCCATATTATTTTCTCTAAGATCCATCTTGATGTTTTGTATGGGCTAACAGAATTGAAGGGTAATGAAACCGGCATCTTCACACCATGTAGAGATTCGTGGCGCTTGGAGGTTGATTATAAAGCGAGGCTAGTTGCTGCATTTTGGTTCCCCGTCTAGCAGATTTCCCCTGCTTCATTGGTCTTGGTCAGTACCGTCGGTGGCCTCAGTTAGCTTGGTGGCACCTAGTCCCGATCTGGGCTTACCACGGCCTATCCCTCCACTGAGGGTGCGCTCCATGGAGGTCTTCCTTATTTAACGTCGGACTCCCACTGACTCTAGTCCCCCCTCAATTCCCCTCCGTAAAGGAGATTTAGGGCATGTTTGGTAACTATCTGGTTTTTCTATTTTGTTGATCTTTTGTTCTTCGAGACAAAAAAAAAAAAGAAATCCGTTTGGTAATGTCAGTTAATTTTTTTGTTTCTAAGAATAAAAAAGTGATTAGGAAATAGATTTGAAACAAAAACAAGAAGTCAAAAAAAACCTACATTTTTGTTTTCGAGAACAAAAGGAGAAATAAGGTTATTTTAAAAAAACAAGCTCAACTTAACCTAATACTCATCTTTACACAATCAACACAAGGTCTGATCTCTTGACACGATCCAAGTCCCCAATTTTGGGAATAAAAAATAAAAAATAAATCATAAATTTAGGAAAAAAATTAGAAATTAGATTTTGAGTAGTTTTACTAGATTTAGTGTTAATTATATTTTAGAAATAGCTTAGCATAGAGACACGTGAAAATATTTTGAAGAAAATTGGATTCTATATTGAATATATACTAGATGGATTTTTGAATGTCTTTTCTTTTTGAGACAATACTAGGTCGGCGAAAGCTTGGCAACTCTACTAAGATAAGACGTTTTCTTCCCTTATGAGACATCATTTAAGATCATTTGCAATTATATTTTAATAAAAAATTAGATATATCTAAACAAGTCTTTTGCATTACCATTTGTCTTTTGTTCATAGCAAGTTTAATAAGTCTGTACTCTATGGATTTCCAATGTCTTTTTTTATTTTTTTTGTCGAATCATGGATTTCTAATGTTATTCGCTTGAAAGTTTGATGAGTTTGTGCAAATAAGTAAACCAACTTTAGGATCGCCTTCACTTTTCATCTTTGCCCATTCCACCAAACGTATACTCTATTTCTTGCAGCTAAAAAAACTCAAAAGATTTGTGCTTCTGTTTACAACCATTTTAGAATATCTTGATCAATCAAATCCTCATAAAAGTTCAATTTTATCTAAACATGAATTGTTAAGTCTCCATTGACATTTTTATAATTAAATGAAAAAAAAATTGAGAATAGAAACTTCTAGGATCGTACCAAATGCATTTATATTCTTTTTCTATTTCTAGAATATAAATTTTGTGCAATTATTAAACATATTTTTCTGTTTAGAAACGCATCCAAGGAATAGAAATAGAAAAAACACTATATCTATATAGATTTTTAGTTTAGAAATAGGTTTGGAACATAAATGAGAAGCAAAAACTTTCTATTCTCTATTTCAAGAACATAAATAAGAAATAAAAAACTTGCTCATCACTTGTCCTTCCTACTAGCCGATCGCTCATTCGTTACCATCATTGCCTGTTGCCAGTCACTACCTATCATTCACCACCGTTGCCAGCAGTCTTTAGCCACAAGCTGACGATCACCATTTGCCGTTCGTTGTTGATCGTTGTTTGCCACTATTCACTGCCCCACTGGCCGTCCCCTACCATCCATTGCTGATCATTGCTCGCTGTCCGCCTCCATTCAAGATGGAGAAATTTTGTATCATTATTAAACGAATTTCTATTTCAATAATAGAAACTTTGTGTCATTAACAAATATTTTTTTTAAAATATAAATAAAAATCAATTTTTGATCAAAATGATTAATGTTGGCACCGAAAAACTACCCAATGAAAAACACTAGAAAAGAGGCATTTTAGCTCTTTTATTTTTGTTCTCTTTTTCTTTTATGTATTCGGATGATTTGAACCTCCAAAGCAGCAAAAGCAGTCAAAAAGCAAGAAGCAAAAGGAGAAGGTGGCCTCCTTTCCCCCTCTCCCTTTCCCTCTCCATTCTTAGGGAAGCAATTGAACCGATCGTACAAGCAAAACCCATCATGCCTTCCACTTGCATCCTCTTGCGGGGCATCGGTCGTGCTCCGAGATTTGGACCTATTTTTGTTGACCAAGTCCTTTTAAGTAGTAAACCTATTAAATGGACGTACAGATTTTTGAAGTGCCAAAACTTGACATGATAAATATTTAAGTGCCAAAAGTTCGAAAATGTATATTTTAGTGTCAAAATCGGAGCAAAAATAATCAGTTAAGTGCCAACGACAAAAAAATTTGGTTAAACTATCACGTGTCCATTTTCTTGCGATTTTATTTGTTGATGGAGTTTTTTTTTTCAAAATAAAATATCTACGTGGCAATTTTAAGAAAAAAATTTTATCCAAGTCAAACTAGAAAAAAATTTTAAAATTTATTTTATTAAAAAAAAAAAAAAAAACAAAAGGGAAGGGGAGGGTTTGTCAGCCCTCGTCGGATCCTCCCCTTCCTCCTCATTCTTTTTTTTTTTTAAATTAATTAATTTTATAATAATATATATTTTTAATTATTTAATATTATTTAATTAATACATTTTTAAAATATCACGTCAGCGCAAAATGACGTCGTTTTGGCTGAGTTTTCACTGACTCAATTTCCGGCGAGCCACGTAAGCAATTTATATTATTAAAATAAGTCACGTCGGATTTCCGGCAGTCTTCGTCGAAGTTGGCACTTAAGTGATCCAATTTTTTAAAAAAAAGCACTTAAGTGTACATTTTGTAACTTTTAGCACTTAAGTGTCCATTCGTGCCAAGTTTTGGCACTTGAGCTGCACTTATGTCCTGTTAAATGAATAGATCGGATCATAAACAATTTGACTCAAATAAACTCATTTAATATATTTTAACTTATTTGCATGAAACCATTGAGAGTCACCATTCCCACCTGATAAGGGCTCCAATAGGGGTTTAAATCCTCATTTTGTTAGGGGTTGAAGTGATGACGATTTAGTTTTATATATGGATTTAGACTTTCATGCTTTGCAATGAGATAGGGCAAAAGTCTGAGAGTGAGAGTTAAAATAGAAGGCAGAGTAAGACCAACAAAAAAATAAGAGTTACAATAGGAGTAGAGTAGAACCGACTAAAAGAAAAAAACTCATTTTCATGCAATGTAAATCTAATGACTTATATCAGACCCGATTCATATCACTAAAATACTTCAATATTTCTAAATTGAGGTGAGAGTGAGGACTGAATGGGTGCAAGATTAAGTGAAGGTGAGAGTGACTGAAGAGAGAATCGTAAAAATTTGTTGGGTTTAAATAAGTTGTAGACTCACTTATAATCCATTCATGACTCATTTAGCAATCATATTGTATTTAAGCCAATTTATGATCCATCTATTCAATATAACCATGTCATTCATGACCTATTTGATATCCATTTTGACGGGTCTAGCATCCTCCAAGGCTCTTGAACTCAAACCTGAGCCTAAAGTTTGAGAATTGCGAGGATCCCGATCTAGTTTAAGGATTTTGGGAATTATGATTAAATTTCAAAAATTTGGAAAAGGAGTGTGAATAAATTTGGACAAAAATGCCCTTGTCTATGGCACGAAGAATGGCATTTGACACACATGCACAGTAATTATCTAGCAAAAGACTCGTATTGTCAATAGAAGTGAGTATGGTTCCAGGTTCTACCTGGAACCTAAGAGTTGGATCAATGAGAACCTATCCAATTCCAAATTCCAAGGTATACAAGGTAGGTTTCAGGTTCCAAAAATTGGGAAGCTTGATTTAATGGGTAGATTCTAGGTTATAGGATTGGTGAACTGGAACCTCAAATAACTTTTTTTGTGTTTTTATTTGTATATGTCTTCACGTGATCATGTGGTATTCTATGGCATTAAATGATGAGTCTATAATTTGAAAACACTGGTCCAAACTTCCATTTTATGACCAATATTTTTATTTTTTTAATGTTTCATATTTTTTGTATGTCTAAATATAATTTATGGTCAATAAATTATAGTAACAAGTAATGATTATTAAATGTGATAATTTACTGTAATTGTTTGATTAATAATAAAAGTGAAACCTAGGAGGACCTTGGAATTGACCCGAACATGTAACAGAGTAGGTTCTATTAATATGTAATTTATATGTATTTAAGGTATTTCTGTAATTATGTTTCTATATATACTCTTTTTGTAATTAGTCACTCCTATATATACATATCATATAACCTCAATTGAGGTTGAGTCACTGTAAACACTTTGTTGTTATTTTCTCTCTAACTCTAAACATTAACATGATATTAGAGTAAGAAAACGCATCAAATTCTTCAACATCTCTTCCCCGAATCAATACTTCCTTTGCTCCAATTTCTACCTTAACAATGTCCAATACATCTCTAAATTTTTCTTCTTCTCTACCATCTCTTTACCCACTGTCTTCTCTTTTCGTTAATCCCGATTTCCCATTGCTCTATAATTTCCCGCCCACTTTTACCTCTTTTTCCCTATTCTCTATTGTTCCAAACTCTACTGTTATTGCTTCGATTACAACTTTGCAATCATCCTCGCCATCTCTTGTTCTTCTCAATATCACAAGTCTCGTCTCTATCAAACTCAATGCAAATAATTATCTTTGTGTAAATCTCAATTTGAACTTATTTTAATTTGCAACAATCTGCTAGACTATGTGGATGCTTCTTTTTTGTGTCTTTTAAAACTTATCAATGATCAAAATGGCACCATAATGATCAATATCTCCTTTCCAGTTGGGTAAAAACATATCAATGTATTCGCAATTTGATCAATTCAACCCTCTCAGTCAAGATTTTTCGTGAAGCTCACAACCTTCGGACATTTTGAGAGATTTGGCTTGCTCTTGGACAATGTTTTACTGATTGCTACGCAGCCAAGGAAATTGGTCTAAAACTTTATTTTTAGAATTCTATGAAGAAGCCCAATCAGTTAATGTCTAATTATCTCCAGCATCTAAAGTCAATTGTGAACTCTCTCACTGCAATCAATTGCTCCATCTCTAATTAAGGACTTGGTGATTCATGCCCTCAATGGGCTCTCATTTGAGTACGATCCTCTTGTCACCATTAGTCACAAATGGCCTAATAATTCTCTCCTTTGATGATCTGTAGTCACGCCTCCTCGTACAAGAAGAATGATTTCTCCAAAAATCGAATGCATCATCTTCATCTGATATTCATCATGCTTTAATCAATCATGCCACCTCACCCAGTCCATTGTTTTGAGCATTTCATGTGGACATAATTCTAGATGCTGCAAATATGGTTGGGGACAAAGTGGATGATTCTCGCGTGATCAACCGAGTTGGCAATCTTCCTATGATCGGTTCAAATCACAATCATTATCGGCTCTCTATCCTACCTCCACCTCCTCTAGTCAACCTCGTGGTGGTTCGAAGCTCTATGTTCCTCCATTCACATAGGGAGGAATTCTCAAATCTATGCCTCATCTTACTTGTCAAATTTGTAACGGCGTTAAGCACACTGCACTACAATGTTACCAATGATTCAACCATGCTTTTACCACTACTGATCTATTGGACTCGTTCTTAGCTCTATCAGTTGGCAAGACCTTTGATTCAACTTGGGATCTTGATAGTGGAGTGTCGGCACACATGACTAGTGATATTAGTAACATTCTTAATCTTAGACCTTTTTAGGATTTGAAAGTTTCGGTTGGTGATGGTCGTTTATTGCCTATTAAGCAAGTCAATAAAGCCTTTTTACATACTAGTTCCCAATCTTTACTATTATCTGCTGTCTATCATGTTCTAATCTTGCTTGTGATCTCCTCTCTATTGCACAACTTTGCCGTAAATATTCTTTTGTCATTGATTTTAATGGTTCATCTTTTTCTTTGAAGGACAAACAAACTCGAAAATTCTCCTTTAAGATGATTCTTCTCATGGTCTTTATCCGATTCCCAACTCGATGGTGTCATCTCACTCGAATCTTATCATGGCTTCCTCTACTTCACTCACTCACCGGCATGCTCGTCTTGGACATCCAAATAAACAGGTTTTGAGTCATATTTGCAATTTTAGTTATGAATCAATATCTTGTGAGTCATGTCTTGTAGGCAAATCTCATCGATTGCCTTTTGAGTCTATTAGTCATCGTGTATCTTTTCCTTGAGTTGTAATTCATTCTAATGTATGGACAAATCCAATATTTATCTAATTCTAGTTTTAAATATTTTGTGTTATTCATTGATGAATATTCTCGGTTCACTTAGGTCTTTCCCATGAAAAATAAATCCAAAATGCCTACACACTTTCATCGCTTTTGTTGTTTTATTGAAAATCTATGCAATGCCAAAATTAAATTTTTACAAACTGATGGGGGAGGTATAACAATAATGCGTTTTAAGCATACTTTCATGAAAATGGTATTATTCAACATTTTTCTTATCCAGACACCCCATCTCAAAATGGTCCGTCAAAACACATAGTCAAAATGTCTTGAACCTTATTAGTCCATGCTCATATACCTCCTTCATATAGGGTTGATGTTCTTCTCACTATTGTTTACATTGTTAATCAACTTCCCACTCATGTCATATCTAATATTTCTTATTTCCACTATTTATTTGGGTTCAAATTTGATTACTCGTTATTTCGGGTATTTGGGTGTACTTGTTATCCTTTTCTTCCATCTCATGTCTCTCAACAGCTAGCATCTTGTTCGGTGCCATGTGTATTTCTCGGATACGCATCAAATCTCAAAGGCTATTGTTGCCTTGATTGGTCGAATGGTCATGTTTTTATCAATTGTCATGTTCAGTTTGATGAAGAGAATTTTCCCTTCTCACAAAAACTTTCAAATCTTAGTCCCGCAACCCACTGTTTCATATCACCTCCGTCACTTTTTGTTCACTCCAATCAATCTATTCTTCCTTCCACCTCCTTTGGCCCTCAATCTCCTCATCCACCTCTTTCTTCTTCTCTAGCCCAACCTCCTAATTTGCCTCTCTCCTCCTCTCGACTGTCCCAACCTACTTCCAATTCTTTTTCACCTCCACCTCCCCTCCCTTCGAACTCACTCACTGTATTCCAACCACCTTCCTCTCCCAACCAAATTCCTCCTATAATGGACCCACAAATCTCGTCTACATTTCTATCTAGCTCCTCCACTTTTGTTTCTTCTCTTCCAACTCATCCTATGCAAGCTTGTGCCAAATTTGAAATATTTGAACCCATGAAAATTTTTAACCTTTCTCATTCTTTTCATGAAAAGGCACCAACTTGCTACTCTAAGGCCATTCTTGGCCCACGTTGGAAAGCGGCCATGGCAGATGAATTTAATGCCTTAATCACCAATCACACGTGGGATCGTACCACTTGATCCTGCTAAGAATGTAAATGGGTTTTTAAGATAAAGGAAAAATTCAATGGAACTATGGAACACTTCAAAGCTCATCTCATTGCACAAGGATTTAAGCAACAAGCCGAACTGGACTATGATGAGACATTTAGTTGTTCAACCCACTACAATTCGGGTTGTTCTCTCTATTATGATTTCTTCAAGATGGACATACATCAAGTTGATGTTAAAAATGCTTTCTTGCATGGCATCCTTTGTGAAAAAGTTTACCTATGACAACCTCCTGGTTTCTCTCATCCTAAATTCCCGAATGATGTGTGAAGTCTCCATAAAGCCATCTATGGTTTGAAACAAGCTCCACATGCATGGTTTCATCGCTTCAACAACTTTTTATTATCTTTGGGTTTCATGATGAGCAAGGTTGATCCTTCGAATTCATCTATGCTTCTTCTCAAGACTATATGTATCTTCTATTGCATGTTCGATGATATCATTGTCATTGGTAATACTCTTGAGTTATTGTGGTCTTTGATTACTCGACTCTCATAGGAATTTGCTATGAAGGATCTTGGATGACTTCACTATTTTCTTGGCATTGAGGCTCATCACCACTCTAACGATACACTTTTATCTCAAGCCAAGTATGTTGATAACCTTTTGCATAAGTTTGACCTTGTTAAAGTTAAATTTATATCTACTCCTCTAGCCTCAAAGACTTTGTTGTGTGCTAATGATGATGAGATTTCACTTCTTCAACATTGTATTGACAAATGGTTAGTGCTCTACAATATGTGTCTATGACTAGACCAGATATTAATTTTGCTATGAACTTGGTTAGTCAATTCATGCACCAACTAAGATTACCTCATCTCCAAGCCATCAAGCGTATATGTTGATATTTAGTTGGCACCTCCACTCATGGATTGCTCATTGAACGGTGTTCTCCCACTTCATTGATTGTTTATGCAAATGTAGATTAGGCTGGATGCTCAAATACTCAACAATCCACCATTGGGTTTTGTGTTTTTCTAGGCACCAATCTTGTTTCACGGAATGCCAAGAAGCAACCAATTGTAGCTCTTCTAGTACAGAGGTTGAGTACTGTGCTATCACTCAATGTGTTGCCGAGACTATTTGGATTTCTCATTTACTTCATGAGCTCGAGGTCCCTCTTATAATCCTCTCATGGTTTATTGTGATAACATCTTTGCTGCCTATCTTGCTATCAATCCTGTGTTTTATGCTCACACAAAACACATTAAGTTAGATAGATTACCATTTTGTTTGAGAATGGGTTGCTTCTGGCGATCTATGTGTTCGTTGTGTCTACAACGGATAATTTGGCAGATATCTTAACCAAGGGATCACATAGTCCATGTCACACGTTTTTGAGATCCAATCTCTCAATTGTCACACCTACTTCGGATTAAGGGGGTATTAATGTGTCATTTATATGTATTTAGAGGATTCTGTAATTATGTTTCTATTTGTACCCTTTCTGTAATTAGTCATTCCTATAAATACATATCATACAACCCTAATTAGGATTGAGCCACTGTTATTTTCTCTCTGACTCTAAATATCAACATGTTCCAAAGTATATAGGTCTTAGGGTTCCAAGTTCCAAGGGGAAGAAATTTGGAATCATTCACCCTTAATTATTGAGTAGATGGTCAAATTGAGACGAATTCACTAACTAATTCATAATTTTTTTATCGTTTTGCGATGATCACCAACTTCTTCTTTTTTGACGAAAGATGATTACCACTTTTGGAAGTTAGTTTGGGAAAAAGTGGACCTGCTAAAATTTTCTCCGTATTTTCTTAGTTCTATGGAACGACTTTTTTTTTTTTTTTTGGGATCAATACGGAACGACCGTTTGAAGAGGGGAAAGTTACAGTGCAAATCAAGGCTTTTTATCTGTCACCGTTAACTATTACAAGAGAGAGGGAGAGGGTGTGGACGTATTTTCATCGTTTCTACTCCAATGGCCGCTTTGCCTTCTCAACTTCCACGCTCCCTGCCTCCAAATTCTGACGAAGAAGAAGAGGTTCTCTCTGGGGTCTTATGTATGTTCCGTGGTTCTTTGGTCCTAGATTTCTTAAATTTTCATGGGAGATATCTTGCTTTGGACGAAAAGTGAGGAGATGTCATGTTTTTCCCCATGGTTTCTGAGCTTCGTCAGACTGATGGAGCTAAACTGGAGAAGGCAACATGGACAAGAACCATCTTCTTGGTGACATGCGTAGTTGAAACTGGAAAACCTGATCAGGAAACTTTTATTTTTATTTTTTTGATGTTGCTGTTTCATTTGAGATCTTGCTTGGTGGGGTTCTGTCAAGCCAGTGGCTAGGTCAGTACTTGGAGGAAAGCTTCAGAGGCTTTGTGATTGATTCGCTGTTCAAAACAGATACCCAGTTCGTTCTATCTCAGTTCTCTCAGGTTTTTTCCACTTTGTTCATTCTATGGATGTGGATTCGATTCTCACTTTGTTGCCATCTTTGGAACCCTGTTTTTTTGTTGCTTAGGTGAATCTGTACTTGAAGATCATCAAGACAGCGGCCCTGAAAGCCAGGAGAGATTCGACCATGAAGCATATCAAAGCATCGATTCAGGACAAGGAACAAATCGATGAACATAGTCAGCTGCTTTTTTTTGGAGGGGATCATCTCGAAGATGGAAAAACACTAGTTGATTATGGCATCCATGGTGACTCCACGCTCCATCTCATCCTTCAAGACTCAACTAGGATTACAGTAAATGTCGAGATCCCATTGACCCAGAAAAACTTGCAGGTTGAGGCGAGGCATCTAGATACTGTCCGAAATGTCAAATTGATGATTCAAGCCAAGGAAGGGATACGAACTGATGAGTTCGCTCTAGTATTCGGTGGAAAGGTGCTTGTGGAGGAAAGAACCTCGTCTCACTCAACTTGCTGCCAGAGCCCACATTTCATTTGGTTTTCCATCCCAATGATGATGATGTGTCAGTTATTGTCAACATGTCCAGTCGCAGAGTCACATTAGGCGCTAAATCTTGGTATACTGTGCGTGATGTCAAAGCCATAGTCACAGTATTGATGTCTGTGCAGGTCACGCGTTTGTCTATGATGTATCAGGGAATGCTGCTTGAGCATCCAGGACCTTGGCTTGTTACAACATTGCGGATGGCTACAGATATGGATGACTAGAGCTGGAATGGTTAGACTGTTATTCTTCAGGTTTGCAGTTCTGACACGGTCAAGAAGTGAAGAACGAGCTTCTTCATAAGCTGCAGGTGTGCGTGGCCGAACAGCACCATATTTCTTTGGTGGGAAAAAAGGCTGGCTGATGGCCTTGACCTGGCGAGTTACGGCATTCAGGAGAATTCGACTCTCTCTAAGATTTTCTTATCTTGTAGTAATTGAAATGCCTTGAGTTTGTAAGTACTGAGTGATCAGCATCACAGTTCTAACTTCTTGCTGAGCTAGAAGGAACTTTGAACAGAAAGCTGGAAATTAGTGCACATTTTTGAACCTGATGCTAATTTTCAAGTATTTCATTAATGCATCACGTGCAACGAAGGTCCAGTGTATATCTCTGCTTCCTTGCATTGAATATGTGCTTGCATTGAATATGTGGACATCGTAGAATCACAGCAGTACATTATATTGCCAGTTATTCTGTTTGATGAATGTTATTTGCTGAAAAGGCTTGATGTTAGACCTACCTATTTCAGTGGGAGCACCCTGGAATACTTCTGCTTTTGATTAGCAGCACCCAAGGGAACTCGGAGGTAGGTCTGGTTTTGATTAGCAGCCCTCTTGTAGTCTTTGTGACACTACCAAAGTATCCATCCTCCACTGACCCAAATTTTAGCAGAAAATGTCCTTTGAACAAAAAATTCAACAAGAGAGACAACCTGATTTCGGAAGATTTTGTTTCGAGTCTTTACAATTTGCATGTACACTAATCACTAATCACTTTTCACCCTTTCCCTTCTTCGGACACTTCAGTAACTGTGCTGAGATGACTCTGAATCTTCTGTAGTCCTTGTCCATGTTCGGACCCAGATCCATGCTCTGTCAATGAGGATTCATCATTCGAAGGACTTTGCCCTTTTGATCGCAATGTTCTCGACGACCCACCTCCAGAGGAACCCTTTGATTTCCTCCTCCGTGATTGCTTTGACACCATGGCAGCATCATGTGAGGATGTTTCTACCCCGAGACCCAAATTCTGGTTTCTTCTAGAATGTCGGGCGGTGCGTGATGATTCTTGAGTCGGGGCATCAGCAGACACGGCTGATTTGCGGTGCCGCCTCAGGTGCTTTGTCGCACTAGAGGCACGCTTGGATAGTAGGCATTTCGGTGAGTCCTGTGCGTCCTTAATGTTTCGCAAGGGCGAGTCCGGGCTTCCTGCCCCAGTTTGCTTCATATCTGTTGCAACGACAAGTTTGCACATAGAGAACAAGATCATTTATATCTCGCTAAATGTGTCACAATGAAAATCTTTCGGTGATTCTAGATGCCTTTTGTAGGAGGAAAAGTGGGAACTAACCGTCCACTGGCGATTGAATTAAAGGGTCTGTGGCGTCTTCCAGAGGATCAACCGGCTGCAACGTGAGCTGCGGAGTCGAATCAAACTCGTTCATCTGCATTAGGATTCAGAGTATTAGCTTCTGCCCTATGCTTATTTTCACGATCATGCTTTAAGAAACGATCAATATGACAAGGACATCAGGAAAGTGATCTCGATGCTCTTTTTTCGATGTCCTCCTTATTAGACAGATCGTCCTTGTTTCTGTCGGTGAATCGTCGAGAAGTGACACCATGTGAAATGGAAGCTGGTTTTTGGGACATCATTGGAATGCATCATGTATTCGACTCTCTGTAAGCTAATCTGCTTATGATTGCCTAATCCACAATTCACGTATTCTTGAACTGATCATCAGACCATTCTAAACCTGCGATGCCTGGAAAAATGGAGGTGCCGAAAGAGGATGTTGAGCAGTGACTGTACCCAGCTCGGGGCGTTGGCGGAGGGGCCTTCCCATCCGATGTGAGCGACGTGCTTTACATCCGTGGGAAGCCCGATCTGCAATTCTTGCTCCTTTTTGTTGTCTGCACCGATTCAAAATGCCAAACTCTTATCAGTTTCAATTTCTACGTTATCATCGTTTGTCAAGTGCTTAATAAACACGACGATCGGTTTTCTTTTCTGCTAAATGCCTCTAAATCGAGGTGGCGTGATTTAAAATCGAGTTCTGTCCCAATCGATGTGATGGTAATTCTCTTGTCACGCTACTTCAGATGGAGGGGGATTGGATTAGATACGACTCGCTCTACCATTAAACATGATAACCAGTAGGCGATGAACATTTTCTCTCCGACTTATTGTTGGCATTGACATACTACTTAAGCTCATATTCACAGACCAGAAATGGAAAGGAAACGGAGTCACTACGCACCGAATATATGCGAAATGTATCTCAGGCCTTTGAGGAGGCCCTTCACTTTCGTCGGCATTCCCCTGAGAAGCTGCAGTCGTTCTGGGATGGCTCTGGATCTTTGGCTGTGAATAGAGGTGGAAGCATTAAGAAAGTTGGTTAACCATTCCAGACAAAGAAAACAACATTCAGAAAGTTCCGTCACCCCAAACTCACATGTATGATTATGTCGAGAAAACGCCAAGGCGATCTGGCTCCCTTTGGACAGCTAGTCAGGAACAGAAGCTCGACCAGCTTGCCATTGCTCGGCCCGATCAGCACAACGCCATTCTCTTCCAATAATCTAAGGATCGCTGAACAAGTTCAGAATGGGAGATCAAAATATGTTGACAGGCTGACGGCGGAAGAGGCAGTCGGCACTCCCAGGATGCGTTCCTAATGCTCGAATTGGTCGACCCACAACGATGAGACTAGTTCTTATGACTTCTGCGCTCGTCAGGAACGAAGTTGGATTGACATTTGCAGACAGAGATATGTTTGGGACGCGCTTGTCTGTTCCAAATCCTTGCTTTGCCAGTCAATCAAGAACCAGAAATTTTTGACCCGGATTCGCTGGGGCAAATTAAGGTTAAAACAGAAACCAGATATGCCAGGAGTTCTCTATATTTAGGGAGGGAAGGAGATGGTTTTGAACGGGTCTCTCTAGGGAAAGCGCGGGGACAGCGGTTGTACAGGTCATCATCCACGGAAGAAAGCCCGTGCGTTATCGGCACACGCCACCATGACTCACGACGAGGCGAATGGGATGAGCTTAAATGACGAGAGAAATGGCAAGCTTCGCTGCGCTTGATTGTTTGAGATGGCAGCAATGTGATGTCCTGAAAGCACCTGATAATTGTTTGATTGAGATTTTAGAGCGTCGTGCGTATGTCGTCGGGCACATCGTTTGCCAAATGACGAGACATTAGATCAGCATGAATTCTAGTCAGATTGAATTTGTACGAGCCAAATCGAATAGGTTAATGTTATGACAATGAAACAAGCTAATGATCAAGAGCTATTCTCGTACTGTCTTTCCAAACTATTACTCTAATTGTGATGCTGATGGATTTGGATGGCGACATGCAATTTTCAGTACAATTTCCTTTTAAAGGTTTCCTTTATAAGTCAGCATTCAATGGCTTCAATAACTCAGATGTGTAATGGCTTATATTATAAAGTTTTAGATAGATCTATAAAAATGTATTTTTTTAGTCTTAATCTCAGTTAAGCATTATTTGAATGGTTGAAATAACTTCCGTGAATAGATGCTAAGTAATTGTGTTTAAATTTAAATCTGTTATTTGATAAGCTAGTCATGCATTTCTTCAAAATCATTTCTAAATTCATTTTAAGGATGTGTTTGTTTCGCAAAAAAATGGACAATTTGAAAAATATTTTTCCAAAAATTATAATTTATATTGCTTCAAATTATTAATCAATAAAAAATATTTTCATCACTGACTATAATTATGTCTAAACCTCTTAACAGATAAAAATATTTTTAAATTCATTTATTTTTATAAGAGATTTAAATGATCATTTTTAAGAATATATTTTCTAAACTATTCGATTTTCAAGAAACAAGCGTTAATTTCCTTAGATTCATAAGGCTAAGGGCACTTGCTAAGATTAAAAATCAACGATGTGTACCTATAAAGCTGAATTTCAGCCTCTCCAGCAGAACAAAACAGAAAGATCTTACCTTCATCCCATGTTTTTACCATTGAAATACTAAATGACTTCTCTAACAGAAGCCATGTTGCAGAGATTAGATTGATGGCTTTTCTATGGTCTCTCGAGAGATTAATCTCAGGTGGTGCCTCGTCGTGGTCAAGGCTCAATCTGTCGTAGAATGTCACGATGCTAGGCATCGGAATTATGGTAAGTATAAACCCTGGTTACGACGAGGCACTGCAAGAGATTGGTCCCCGAAGAGACCGTGGCTGAGCAACCTTGTTTAGGGGCTTCTCTATGGTCCCAGATGTAGAAGAATATAATGAAAAATTAGCTAAAAGTGCATCAGTTAGTTTCTGATCAAACATAAATGCTTACGGTTTCTTTCACATTCAACTCCAAACTCTAGTTTTTCCCTTCCAAACAACCTAGCAATACAGCAGATGATTAAAAAATAAGCTTAAGTTCTGAATTCCAGTCTCCTGCTGTAGTTGGCAACCTTTCCAAAATTATGAACCGCATTCGACGACTGATAGTTTATTATGTGTAAATTGAAAAGCAATGCGTGGACGGGGACACATATAAGTGCGCTAGAAGCACGCCACCCTTGGTAGATTTGATTCATTATGAAGCTTTCAGACCGTCCACGCCGACACTAGCCTGCATCAACAAAGTAGATACATTTTAGTGGGACAATCTTGCGAGGTATTGAAAGCTAAACGAATGGATACAACAACATTGACGCCGCGAAAAATGCGAAAGAGGGGGGAAAAAGACTATGTTCTATTAACATTAAGAGAGATAAAGGGGAGACTTAAAAACCTACATGCAAGCAAATGCTAACATTAAGTCCTCCTGTTTTCACATTATTCCTCTGGATTCGATGTATTATCGCTAATTTGTCGAAAGGATGTCTTCGAGAAGTTATTAGTCAATATGTAAAAGTGAAATTAGTCATACCCAACAACCAAAAGGTAAAGATAGAGGAGAAAGAATGACAATGTGTCCAGCCAGTTTTTGTCACTTAGAATGCCCTATGCTAGTGCCTCAATCACATGTCAACTGCATGCGATATGATAAGAAAAATAATAGCAAATCAAGAAATTCCATCAGAACCATTTTACCAGAAACTTGTGATTCTCTTCCAGAAGAGGAGAAAAGGTACTGCAGAATTTCTCCATGTCAGCATTCACATCACCAGAGCCACCTATCACATCCATGAACTTTTTCCTATCAGGAGCAAGCTTCATGGCGACCTGTGATTCCCAGTACCCATATAAGAATAAAGCTTAGTAAACAAAAAATTCAGATCCAAATTGACAAGACGGGTTTTTTCCTAAATTATGGATAAAAGTATCTTTTCAGATCTGCAGAATGTTCAAGTCTTCATTCTCATCACAAGCTCAACCACAACATATAGACTTCAAAGATTTCACAGGATCCCTGGGAAGTCTAAGTTGAAAGGAAGGGTGTACTGGGCATCTTGAAGCCAGAGAATAAACAAATGTTGCAAAACAACTATTAACATATAATATCTTTTTTTTCTTTTGGCAAAATAGATGGAGGAACTTCAAAGGAAAGAAAGACTCAAATCCTAGGTTTTCCCAACTGATGCAACAATTGATGATCAGATAATCATTTGGCATTTTAAGTCGATATTATTAAAAATAGTGATTTTTCACAAGGGATAATAAGTATTGGTTTGGCATAAAGACATTACAGTGAAACTTGAGCTTGCAAGCCAGCCGTGCCACTTTTTGAGAGTCTTGCCATAAGCATCCGAGCAAGCTTGTGACATCGTCCAATCAGGATGAGCAAGCAAGTTGCGAAACAGTTCGACCAGAAAATCCATGGCTCTGTAGCATATCAATTATAAGCATAATGCGAGCAAGTCATCATGTCAACTGAAAAATGCAGATGCTTGAGCAATGGGTAGCTTGCTTAAAGGTTTGAAGACAACTGGAAGTCTAAAAAGGAATTCATTAACAGTGCAAAATTGGAAATGATACTGGGGAAAACCCCCCAAGAAAGCTCCCAAAGAAAGCTCTCTGGGAATGATAAGAATGTGTTATGGTAATATATTTAATTCTTAATATAGAAATTTCCAATTATCCTCTGACTGGAAGCTGTTCTGCAGGTATTCAAATATGGAACTTTTCCTCTTTTTGGAAAAGGCATAGTACAGGGAGCATCAAAACAAACTTACTATTTGAATTTTTTCCTAATTATTTGATTCTCCGAAAATTAAATGAGAATACCAAGTGCATCGTAGTACAATTAACTTTTGGCAACAAATGATTGAGCCAGTGATCTTTTAATAACCCAAAGACGATCTGATGAAGCAATTAGGTGTTTGAATAAATAAAATGAATCTAGAAAGCCATTAACAATTCTCTAGCAACAACATTCTGTATAGAAATTCTACTATGGTTTAAAGAACATACGATTTTCAAGACTTTTACAATAAGTCAAAGGTGTTTTGGCATTATTGTTTTATATCATTTTTTCTAAATTGCAAAGAGTTTCAGAATAAACATACAAAGCAAGCATTTAAACATGTCCCTTAACCATTCTCTGAATATATTTACCATCAGGTGCAAGCACGCATTAGTATGCACAAGCATGTGTAGTTCAATCACAGGTATGTCTAACCTTCAAAATTGCAAAGTCCATATTCTTGGAATTAATCACCTAAAATTTCAACAGTGTCTTACTTTCCAGATTGTGCAGGAGAATCTCTGAATTTCTCTTTCTTATCAGCTTACTTATCAGTTGTCACCAGTTAAATAATTTCAATCATCATTCCATGTTATCCAATGACCTTTAAGCTTGAACCAAATAGATCAATTCTTATGTTCTGTACCTTGTCAACCAAAGAAGTCCATTTGTGCAACTGGAGGATGCCTTGGCTGTTTTAGCTTCAACCTCTACTTGTACCATACTGTACAAGAGTTTGAATTGAGATGGATTGGATTCATACTTAGCTTCCAGCCTCTACAAGGAAATTAACAAGTCATGAGGTCATTTCAACTAGTACTTGACAAAGAGAGAATCAGACCACACTTGCTCACATAGGTACAAGAGAATTGAGAATGACTCAAGAAAATTGTCCTCTGAAATGACCATTGTCCCTACTAGATACCAGAAATCTAATAAATATCAATTCAATTGCAGCCAGGTACTTCAACAAGCACCTCACCTCTTTATGGCAAAGTATCATAAAGAAAGTAAATTGGAGATTGCCCAAGCAAGGGATGTCACTAGGAAATTTCATTGGACAAGTGCATAACACTCTTCTGATATACCACTGAAAAAGTTACAAAACAGAACCAAGAGAAGCTGTTCTTACTGATATATTTCCACCGATGTCAGATTTAACAAGTGCCATAGCAGCACCAAACTTATCTGAAAAACAAAGGAAATCCATATATTAGAAAGTTCTCCATGGGTAATCACAATGCTTTAGATGTAGAGTATGACAAAACAAGTGTGCATGTACCAATTATATTCTGTATACAATGGATCTGTTGCTTCTAAAATGCAACATTCAAATTCTAAAAATTTTTAGGTACATGAGAATGATGCATAGCAGTCAGAATAAAAGAAATAAGTATAGTGCCTTCTGCAAAAGCAAATGGCCGGCGATGCAATTGGTGATTCTTGTATGCAGTTCTTTATCAAGATAACTGATTCTACTGTCAACCTGATTGGAATTCAGCTTAATTTATTCTTATTCAGTTTAGGAACATTGTTTAGACTTGGAGTATCTCTGAAACCATAACGCCTGACCATAAGAAGGATTATGGTGATGGAAGTTAGCTTGCAGCAGGATCAGACTATGATAGACAAGGAAATTATGCAGTACAAAAACAGCTCACTCAATTGTTAATATGCAACCTGAGTACTTCTCAATGCCTCACCTTTCACTTTATTGTTTCTCTACAGCTTTGAATTTCATAGTAAATTTGAGCATTGCCCTATAACTTTCACACTCATTTAATCAAAGTCTAAAAAGTTAATGAATGAGTTTCAGCATGAGAAATCCCTAGTCAGGTTTAGTATGATGCAACTCACACCATAACGGTTGACCTACTTTTCCAGCTGAATTATGATAAGGACTCACCAATGACGGGCAATATCAGTTTGCACACATCAAGAAAAGGCTTGGTCAGCATTTCCCCTTCTTCTGACTTGACATGCTTCATGCCCTCCAATGAGGGAGCAAAAACGGTTCCCTCCATGTCGAAGCCAACTGCCTAAGCAGAGACAAGAAGGCATAAATAATAATTTCAGCAATCACACAGCCCAGTTTTCTTGGGCACTAATTTCCACGTGATATAATAGGATACTATACCATGCAAAGTGTATCTATTTTAAGACTTGACCAATTAACCAAAAGAGGTGACATTCACTATAATCATTGCAAGTGCAAAATGTGATGACCAAGAAAATACCATACGAATGATTCAATGCCAACCCAAAGCAAGACGTCGTCCGCAGTATACAGTACCCGGTACAAGTGTCAGATCACAAACGCGTGGAAGCATTCAGCTTTTCCATCCACGAAATGGATATCAGGAGAAATTACAAGAAAAACAGAGAAACGGAACCCTGTAGCGAACGGATCGCAAAAACAAGAACCACCCACGATGCAGAACAATTAGAAACTCAAGTCATCAATCAAAATATCAAGATCACACCAATGCGTAGCCACAGACGATAATCAAAATTCCCTTCGACGGTTCATTTGATTCCTCACAAACAACAGGGGACTAAAAACAAAAGAACCCACAAAACAAGAATCTCGAAATCGCAAAAGTTCAATCTGATCCGATCCCGTTAAGCCACCACCCAAGATGGACCAGGCCAAGCTAGACCCAGCATTACAATCAATCAAACAAGAGCGAAACCGATCTTGGGAAATGCACCTGAGATCGGAATAGAAACGAATCCGACTCCGGCGAAAGAACCCACGACCGGAGAAGCCGAACTGCGAAGGCCTGCGGATCGGATTAGGCGCACCGAGCGGAAACGCAACCTCTCGCGAAACGGAAAGGTGGGATTTTTAAGGAATCTGGTTACGAGGAAGCGTCGTGCGGAGTGAACTCGGCTTCACGTTCGCGACAGTCAACAGCGTGGACGCAGGGGGGGTTGTGCGTGGCGCGATCTGGCAATTCCGCGGATCAAGCGGACGCGAGATTGGCGGCAGGGGGAGAAAGGGTCCGATCTGGACCGTCGGTTACTTCAGTGTCAATTTCGTGAGAAAATGTTACAAAGGGAAATTTTAATAAAAATTTCCAATTACGAGGAGTCAATAGAATTTTTTTTTTAATGATGTTACTCTATTTATACTTTTAACTCTTATTTTAAAATTTTTATCACGTCTTCTCAGAAAGCGTGGGAATTAAAATTCATTTAAAATTAAATCATCTTCAAAGAATATGAAAATTCAAAACCATTTTCTCTTTTTCCACATGAGAAGAGTAGTCATTAGGGCAAAACCCTAATAGTTAGAAGCAATGAAATTTATTGTGTCGGTTTTGAGTTAATCTTATCGCATCAAGTTTCGATGATATCGTGATTGCATTCAAATTGTGTTCTCTCTTGATCAGTCATTAATTCGTAGCCGTTCTCTAGCTAGGGATAATATGTTTTGGGGTATCGATTGGATCATCAGTGATGTGGAGTGGTTGCGGCATAACTTAGTGCTATAAATGGTGCAATCATAATCTGTAGATTTGACCTGACCCATCTCTGAAGGACGTCGTTTTGTGTAGGGAGAGAAGACGACAGCATTTTGATGCGTCAAGGTGAAGTGCGAGGTTTGGATCAGTGGGTTTTTTTTTTTTAAGGGTTGGTTTGATGCATCAAGGCGAGGCACAACATTTGGATTGATGAGTTTTTCTTTAGGATGGGAATAGGCAACATTTGCACCATACTCGCTATAAAATTTTGAGTTTGAGTCCTAACTAATTACTTCGCATTACCTGTAAGTAGAAAGTCTAAGTATTGGTGAGCCTGCTAGTCTCTTGGATTTGAAACATTACTAATTACTTCGCACCACCCCTTAAAAATAGAAAATCCGAGGTCGGTGAACTCACTCGCAAAAGAACACAATGCTAATGGTCAGGAAGTTTTTCTTTATAAGATATGCCACTATTAAGTAACATGGCATTAGCTTTCTAGAGATTCATTTATGACGTGAATCGATCCCACGGTCTTATAGAAGAAAAAGTGACCCTCTTATCACCGGACCATCTACCATAACGGCTTGGATTGACGAGGTACAAGGGACACTTTTAATGCCATTTGCCGTGTCTGATGAAATTTTTGGTTTTTTAGGGTCAAAATGGGCGAAATAGTTGATGCGGCCAAGTTTGTCCCCTGAATTTTTGGCTTTGTGTTTTCTAAAATGAGAAAATTATCCAAAAAAATTTTAATTTACTATATTTTAATCAATTCAATCTTAAATTTTTTAATTTTATAAATTAAATCATAAGCATCTTCACATTTTGTCAACTAAATTCATTCAACTAATTTAGCCGAAAATTATCAACGTAAACACTGACCATCCTGCGTGGCACGACCAACGTCAATGTAGACAATTTTTATAATTTTTGGATTTCGAAATTTTGAATATGTATTATTTTCTTCTTTTTCTTCTTTTTCTTCTTTTTCCTTTTATTTCTTCCAAGCTCGGCAAAGTCAACCCTCCCTCACCGATCACGAGCGACCGACCATCACTTCTCATAGGCAAGGGCCGACTGCAAAGCCCTCGATAGTCGTGGCCCTCACCTAGACTTGGTGAGGACCTAACAGCCGTCACTGGTTGCAAGCAAGGGTCGTGGCCCTCACCCGATGGCTAACAGGGTCACTGACCCTCCCCTATGGCTGGCTGACCCTCACTTGTGATCAACGAGGGTTGGTTAGCAACCCTCGCCTATGATCAGTTAGGGTCGTTAACCAACTCTTGCCAGACTTGGTAAAAAAAAAGGAAAAAGAAATAAAAAAAATAAAAATTATTTAAAATTCTAAACAATTGTCCGTGTGACCACAATTGTCATACATGGCACTATTGGCATCCATGTTAGTGATTTCCAATTAAATAGCCGGATAAATTCAATTGACAAAATTATAAAAATGTTTAAAACTCAATTTGATATAATTGAAAAGTTGCGGACTGCATTAGTACAAGTACAATAGGTTTACTTTTTTTCACAATATCCCAAGTTCTAAAATATCCTTCATAATTCATTTTATGGATATTTTATCTAAAGGACAAATTGACAAATTAGCAGTTCTAAATGAAAACATTAAAATAATAATTTCAAGTTAACCCCTCCCAATTTCATTACTCATCTTTAACTTTGGTTCTCTCTCTTTTAAATGAACTTTATGTCCTATTTCTTGATTATCTATTAAAACATATTGTAAATAAGGTGTGAGAGATGCTAAGATGTTTAGGATTGCTTATGCGATTCTTCAAAAAAGTGCCAAAGTGAAACCCTTCACAATCTTTCCATTTGTGGGTTTTTTCAATGACAAGATATGGAGAGCTCAACAAAGCACATCAATTTTCCCTTTTGGCCTTGAGAGATGACATGATTTTCAGTAGGCGGCCTTGTCGGCAGGGTACTTGACGGCGTTCTTGACGATCTTCTTGGCGGCGGCATCGCCGAGGTCGATCCCGCAAATGTCGGCCAACCTCACGAGGTAGAGCAAGACATCGGAGAGCTCCTCCCCGAGATGCTCCTTCTCCGCCTCCTCCCAGTTGGGCAGCCCCTTGTCCACCTCCCCTCTCCACTGGAATATCTCCGACAGCTCTCCCACCTCCCTAATCTTTTTTTTTTTCGCAAACAAGAACACGGACATAGTCACAATAAGAAAAAGAAAAGGCTAGAAATCATGACATGGCGTGCGAGAAGGAAACGGTACATCGAACTCTCATGTGACCAAGGTGTGACGGACCTGAGTAGAGCCAACACGGTGTTGTTCTACTCGAGCTCCACTCGATCGCGAAATGAAACCTGTGGCTCGACCTTTTGTGATGCAATGAATTCACCAGCAACGAAAAGGATGAGTGCTAGAAAAGGATTGATTTGATACCATGGCAAGGAGGAGATTTCTAGGGCTATGGTACTTTTCCCAGTCCCTGGCTCTTGCAAATTCTTCAAGTCTCTTGGACAAGTCCTTGAGGCCAACGTCCATCACTCCCTCCTCTGCTCTATCTTCTCCTCCACCTCCCATCTCCTCTATTATGCCCTAGAGACTCCTATCCTCCACACATGCTCAATTTATAGCCCTGACGTCCCTAGAAAAAGAAAGAACATCTGAGGGGAAAGACAAAGTTGATCTACTAAACAAGAGTGGGAAAGAGAGGGACGGAAAGTGGGGAAAAGGGGAAATGCCCTCCTCTTGTTTATTAGCGAGATGGGAGATTCTTCATCTCCGAAGCAAATGGCCAACTTCTCTCCGCTCAAAAACCATCTTGAGGCTATTCCCTTCCCATTTGCTTTTTTCGTGCACCAATTGAATTGACAGTTTCATTCGTGGAACCATCTTTGAGGTAACTCAACCTTAAGGTAGGGTTTGGTTATTATTCGGACAAATCGGCGCCTTAAGTTCAAACCAGATGAGGATGGTACATGTTCGAACCTAACCTTTGACCGAGGCGGGTCGTGTCGGGCACTTTTAGGCGTTCAGGGTTTATATATCTAGAGCGTTGGGCTATGTCCCGGGAAGTCAAAGTACCCCATGTGGCCCGTTTATATGGAGATTACAACACATGCAACTCTTCTCTCCGCCTAAATCCATAAGCGTCCAGAGTAAATGGATGCGTGCTCAAATTTTAAATCGGCCAAGTGCACCTCCTTAAAATGCGGTGTACATAGCACGGCGGATGCATGGTATCCCTTAAAATGTGGGTGGCCATAAAAGAGAAATTTGCGTCCCACGCTTTGTGCTTTTCTGAAATCTGATGCAAGTGCCACCGATGGCAATGCTTTTCCAGATGTGGAAATGCAAAGGGAATAATTCAAAGGTTGTTTCGTGGAAAGGGCAAATGGACGGCAAGTCATAAAGTAACTATGGAAAGAATGGAATATGGCAGAAACTATACAAATGATCCCAAAATTTTAGCCTAATATATAATGCGGTCCTTAAACTTTTAATTTATTCAATGTAGTCCATAAACTTTAACTCAATATGTAATGTGGTGCATAAACTTTTAATTTGTTCAATGTGGTCTCTAATTTTTTATAAATGTTAAATTTAGTCTCACAAATATATGAAAATATTCAATATTGTCCTTCAATTAGTAATTGTGGGAATTCACGGTACCAAAGTGTTAAAAAAAAAATTATGGTACTCAAATGAGTATCATACAAATATTATGACACTTTCAATTTCAGATGTCAGATTTAAGGTTTTGATCGGTGATCAATTGAGAACTTAGAGATTTTATTTTGGTCAAGTGAGGACTCAACGTTTTAAAAAAGAAACCC
Source organism: Corymbia calophylla (assembly GCA_014182845.1). Lineage (NCBI taxonomy): Eukaryota > Viridiplantae > Streptophyta > Magnoliopsida > Myrtales > Myrtaceae > Corymbia > Corymbia calophylla. Next base: position 28,281,742 of record CM024700.1, read on the forward strand.
AAAAAGTTCTTGATCTCTGTCAATGAAATTCGGTCATCATAAATGACATTCGGCTAGTGATCATATATTCCACTTGGCAGCCATGTGGATTTCTGATATGTGAATCCCACCGGGCAACTCAAGATGTGATTGGGGCTTTCTTAGAACCTTGAATCCTCAATTAACCAAAAAATAATCCTAGGAAAATTTCTTCCCTACTTTGATAGCCATGTCAAATGCCCTCCTCACCTTAGGAAAGACTTCAGTCCCTCGCGACTCAAACTATGTCTAGACAAGCCTGCGAGCCATAAGCTCACAATTACAACTATAATCATGGACCAAATCGGTTTGATCGAGTGACACGTGCGTTCCAAAAGAAATGCCGACTGTCTTACTAGAGTTTCTTAATCTTTTCTTCTAGATATGATCATCTTTATGAACTATAGATTAATATGCGCCCACGCTCACAATATGGTCTTCGATTCCTAAGGAAAGAGAAAAGGTGACGAGTACTTGACCAAAAATTCTATAAAAAAACATGTTCGAGAACTTCAAATATTCCCCTAAGAGGGTTGTCAATCTTTGGTGCTCCTTGTCTATGCACGATCTGAATTGCTTATTAGAAGAAAAAGAGGAGGTCGTATTTGATACCCTTAATGGCTAGGTCCGCCAATGATAAGAAATCATTGTTAAAACTCGGCTTTGAGCACTGAGGATCCACTAGAATAAAAGCTCTTTGATCGTGAAAGCACGAGAAAGATGCGATAAGATAGAAATGATTTCATGCTCATCTCAAGAGCATCGGCCTGCCCGGGATTATCGCACTTATACATCCATTTCTCCAACGTACAGAATGAAAAAAAAATTGAACTTTATTTTTGTCCCAAGAGGTTTATGGCATCTTTGAACCATATCACCTTTGATAAGTGTCTATTATACAAGTTTTAGGACGACATTTGTTTCACATAAAATGTATTTTTCTGGAATACATTTTCCTTAAAATGACCGTTTGTATCTCATATAAAAAAATGAGTGAAAGGAAATTATTTTCATCGTCAATGAAAATATTTAGACTTGAATTTTATCAGTAATGGAAATAGTTTCATTGATTAATTATTTCAAGCTATTCATTTTAGGAAAATATTTTTCAAATTATTTATTTTCTATGGACAGAATCGCTGGAGTTGCACGGAATCAGTTTTTCCGATTCCGAATTTGCCTTCACGAGGAAGGAACTTTGCAAATCTTCATTACCACTGCAAGGAAAAGTTTGAGAATTGAAGCAACTTTCCTTCGTCATCATGAAGATATCATTTTTATCGTTCAAGGCATAAGCATAACCACGTATGTCATTGACCAAACGCCAAGGATACGATATTCTCCTAGGGTAAAATGTCAAACATTCTCCAGAAACTACAAAGTGGCAATTAAACATCGAGGCACTGTTTCGCATAAGTAAAGATTGCTTCCATTCTCGCAACTTCTTTGTTGACACGTTGAACTTTTGATTGGAAAATTAAAGCTTGAAATCTCAAAAGGGATGGCATTTTCTTGATTGAACAGAGTTCAGACACAGAAATTGAAGAATATTGGAGGAATTGTAAATCGATATTGCTATATCAATTGTACATGTACATTGCTCTATTTATAATGCTTGAAAGAAAGGTGTATGATTGGAAAAAATATACATGATTACATTTTCCTATTTTACTGAGCCAATCACAGATTAACTGAATCAATTATTGATTAATTAAATATATCAATTCATAATCAGAATTGATATCTCCATTTAATTGATTCATATCTCCTATGATATCAAAACCATATTTCCAACACTCTCCCCTCAAGATGGTTGCCTATATATATCAAGGTTGTCTAGTTTGTTTAGTAAGTACATATGTTGTCTTTGACATAATGAAATAGTAAAGATATCTGCAAGTTTCTCTACAATTCCAATTCCTCTTATTGTGATAATCCCTTCTCGAATCTTGTCTCGAGTGAAATAACAATCAACCTCTATATGCTTAGTTCTCTTATGAAAGACTGAATTTGCTGTTAATTTAAGTGTAGCATTATTGTCACAGAATAATACGTTGGGTCCATCAATTCATACCCCAAGTTTTGAGAGTAGTCTTCAAATCCAAATTATATCGCAAATAGTCTATACCATGGCTAATATTCTGATTTGGCTAACGACAATTAGACGATTTATTATTGTTTGTTTTCCTTGAAATGGGTGATCTTCCCCCACTTGATACATAAACCATTGATAGACCTTCTTGTCATTGGACAAGTAGCATTATCTATATCATAGTAGGCTGTCATTTTCATATTGCAATCACAAAATAGAAAAATAACAAGTCTTAGGCATCCCTTCAAGTACTTTACAACTTTTATTGTTGCATTCATATGAAACTGCTTATTGTGCATAAATTGACTGAGTATCTACACTGCATAACATATATCAAATCTTGTCATGGTGAGATAGATTAATTTCCCAACAAACCACTGAGATCCCAATAGGTCTTTGAGTAATGGATTTGTGATAGATGAAGATGAGCTCACATCATGTTCATGTGTCGTTAGCTTCACATTTGTTTAATCGGTATAACAACTAGTTTACATCTTGACAATCCTGCTTTTGAAACAATCTTCAAAATGAATTTATGTTGGTTGAGGCAAATTCCCTTGTCATATCTAGCTATCTATCTCAATCTCAAGGAAATATTTGACAAGCCCCAAGTCCTTGATATGGAAAGTAGAGTGCAAATATTCATTGAACTTTGTAATAGCAAACTCATTTATTCCCCATGATAAGAATATCATCCATATTTATTAAAAAATAAATTGAAAAAGCACATTTAGTCCAACGAATAAGGCATAATCATGCTTAGAATGTTGGAATCCCGCACTAGTTAGTGTAGAAGTGAACTTGGTGTACCATTTGCCTAGAAGCTTGTTTAAACTTATATAGAGATTTACGGAGATGACATACATGAGACTCCCCCTATCTGCATAAACCCTGTGGAATTTCCATATCGATTTCCTCATCCAAATCCCCATGTTAAAAAGCCTCATGGACATTCATACGATGTAGTGGCCAACTGCGAAGGGTAGCAATGGAAAAAAAACTAGTGAAATTGGTCACGGGAGAAAAAGTCTCATGATAATTAAAACTTTCTCGTTAAGTGAATCCCTTTGCAACTAAATGAGCCTTGTATCGTTCAATGGAACCATTTGCCTAGAATTTAATCTTGTAAACCCATTTGCAGCCAATGGGCTTTAAATGTGGGAGTAGTGGAACAATATCCCAAGTATAGTTTTCCATGAAAGCTTTTAGTTCAACCTCCATAGCATGTTGCCATCGGGGGTCACATGCCGATTCATAATAAGAAGACGGTTCTTGTTCTTTGAAAATGTGACTAATACAACATGTGTTATGATGATAGTTGACCAAATGAAACATATGAGGATTTTGGGTATTGTGTACTCAGAGAATCCAATGTAGGGCATATATAATATTTTATCCATGTGGAGGGGGTCAAATATGGCAACCGGAACGTCGAGGTTGTGCAATTCTTGTCTCTCCAAGAACTACAAGGGATGACTCATGATGAATCTGCAGTGGAGAAGTCATCAAAGAATTAAATGGGTTATCATCCTCAAGTGAGAAAGCTGGTGATTCAAATTCTTGGTTTAAGGGGTTTGTTATGACTAGCACAGGTTGCTCAGGTGCAATGAGTACATATTGAGAACCCACAAATAAGTCCTCTTCTAACAAAAAAGGACGATCATTGGATTCCGAGATAGAGAATTAGGACGAAGGCAGTCTCTCTCAAATGGAAAGGTGTCTTCATGAAAGATAACATATGTGCTCACAAAGAAATGCTCTATAGAAATCTCCACGACTCGAACCTTTTTGCAGAGGAGGATATCCCATAAAAACACATTGAATGGCTCGATGATCCATTTTATCCTGAGGGACCACTACGTTGCATAACATAAACAGCCAAATAGTTTGAGATGATCAATCTTTGGCTATTTTCCTAAAGCAACTTGAAAGGAGTTCATTTGTCAAGAATTCAAGTTGGCATGCGATTAATCAATATGCTGTCGTGACTTGAGAGCTTGGGCTACTCCTAAAAGGTGTTGATGTTTGCACTTAACAATTCCATTTTGTTGGGGAGTATAAGTACAAGAACTCTCGTAGAGTATCCCTCGAGAGGATAGGAAGGATGCACATTCCATAATAATGAACTCGTGTCTATTATTTGTATGAATTCGTTAGACAAATTTATCGAATTGATTTTTTTATAAGAGAGAGAGAGAGAGGGGAAATTCGACAGAATGGAAAAGGTTTGAGCCTTGCATTGCATAAGGAAAACCCAAGTAGCGAGAGTATAATCATCAACAATGATGGGGAAAAATTGTGAGTCGTTACGATGTGAGATGTGATAGGGACCTTAGATATCCACATGAAGTAAGGAGAAGACACCAGTGGCTCGAGATGTGTTGATTGGAAAGTATACCTGAGATTGTTTTGCCAAAGGGCAAATTGGACATTTGGGATAAGGAGAACATGCACTATGACCCAAGCCTTGATGAAAAATAAGATTTTTATTAATAGTAATGACATTACAAGAAATGATTTTATTCAATAAATCAAAATCCTTTGGGAAACTAGTCCAAAAATATAGTCATTGTGCAACACTACCTAAGTCCATCAGTTTTCCAATCAAAAAGGTCCTAAAAGAAGCAATTGTCGGAATTGAATAGGGTACGACAAGAATTATCATTTTGAGCTTTTGAGATGGATAAGAAGTTGAACTCAAAATCAGGACATTTTTTAGGATAATTTTCGAATTGAAATGAATAGTGCTAATTTTGGTGACATGAGTGATGTTTCCATTCAAAAGACATACTAATACAGATAGTGTGGACTCTTTTGAATATAAGAAATTAATAGTTCATTGCAAGTTATGTGGTTACTAATACCCGAATCAATTATCCATGCATCAACTAATATTGAATCCGTCTTGTAGAGAAAAGTACCTAAAAAACCTACAACCTTGTCATTAGTTGTCAATTGACTTGGAGCCTTCATAATATTCTAGTACTAATCTTAGGTAATTATTTGGTGTGCCCCCATCAGTCCTTTGTGCTGATACCTAATTAGTTGAAAATTCCTTTTCCTTTTTGTCCTTGTCATCCGGCTTTCAATGTAGTTTCTAACATGTATTAATGGTATCACATGAGCATTTGGCGAACTATAGGTTGATGAGCCATAGGTTCGTTGGCCGGTGATGTATAAAGTGGGTTGTGGGGCTTAGGGCAACCATCATTCATTGGAAACGCGTAAGGCAGGAACCTAAGTTAGAGAACCAAGTAGGGATTCATCCCTAAGCCTAGTGGGATGCATTTGGGTCTAGACCTGATGTTGTCCAACCAATTCCACTATTCAAGTTGTTCTCTTGCAGAAATGGAATTAGTCCACTTCCATCAGGCTAAGTTCCAAAGCCAGGAATACTCTCCTTTCTAAGAAGCATGTTGGGTCCACGTGTGACTTGGCCCAGATGCCCATTGGCCCTGAACTAGATACCAATGGACTTGGGGCCATTGGATTGGATCGGGGACTTGAACTGGAGCAGAGCATATTGCTGGGCTTTAGATTGCTCTTCTTCAATCGGATCAACCTAATCCAAAACTCACCGATGTTTGTGTTTTTTAGCATGGTATAAAAAAAATTTTGAATTCCTACTCGGAAGCTAGCTTCTTTTGTAGGACTAATAGTGCAACAACTGATCAAAAAATAACTGAAGGCAATTCTAGGATCATGGAAGCTAAGCCAAGATATAGACTACTTTGATACCATGACTTAAATTGAAGAATATTGGACGAATTATAAATCTATATTGCCATATCAACTGTACATGTAAATTGCTCCAATTATAATGCTAGAAAGAAAAGATGTAAGACAAGAAAAGATATATACGGTTTCTTTTTTTTGTATTTTACCAAGCCAATTACATATTAACTAAATCAATTATTGATTAATAGGATCAATCAATTCATAATTAGAAATTGTATCTCCATTTAATCAATTCATATCTCCTATGATATCAAACAATATTTCCAACAAGTTCTTCATCCGGTCAAGCTTATGTTCTTTTGGAGGTTCATGATGAGATTAGCTCGATAGCCTCTCAAATGTGTGAAATAGATTGACAAGACGTGGGATCCCAAATGGGGTTCCTAATCACATGAAATTGTGGCTACATGCATTGCCTTTTGAAGAAATTGCACTTGGCAGTATTATTTGATGAAACGAGGCCTTTCCATAACCAAACCTTCTAGTAGTCAACAACCATCTTGAACCACAATTATTAATATTGATGGAGGGGCAATTGTGATCAAACCTGATGGATAGACAAGTTCAGTTGGGCTCGAAGGGCCAACTAAAATTATGAGCTAGGCAATCGAGCTAGAACTAATTGGGCCCACATGTGGCCCAACAAGGCTAAAACCGCTATCCATGTATTCACCAGGGCAGGCAAAACTCAATAGGCCATGATCCAGTAGAGTTGTTAGAAACGACATTACTCACAACACCACGACGCATCGCGCCATTTTTCTAATGGTTGCATGGGTTCTAACCCGTTAGACTCGACCCAATTTGAAAAATAAAATCATGGATAATTACTAGATAGAAAGAAATTAAAATTGAAAAATTACTGGATCGTAATATATTGGATTAATAACACGAGAATCTCAAATCGGTATATTTATGATAAATTTACCCAAAATAATTTTTTGACCATCAAAAATCCAAGACTGATACATCTATAACAAGTTTACCCTCCTTACAGTCAAATTTATTGTCCATTTCTAATAGGTTTATCAATTTGTAATTTTTCATGATATTAATTTAATTTAACGAAAACTAACCAAAGGTAAATTTGTCACAAATGTATCAATTTAAAGTTTTTTGTAGTCAAAAAATTAATTTAGGGTAAATTTATCATAAGTATATCAATTTATAATTTTTGCGATCAAAAAATTTATTGAAGTAGATTTGTCGAAAGTGTACTATTTCGCGATATTAACTCTAATATTTTTTAAAGAACCTGATTATTTGGTGGCCAACGCAAAATCGACGTCAAAGCCCAAACTCTTTACACAAAACCAACAAAAGGCCCGTCTTCAATTTGGGCCCTCCCATGCGGCGGAAAAAAGCCCTAGGATCGAACGGCTGAGGATCCTCCATCTGCGTCGTCATCGAGCGATAAAACCTGAAACCCAAACCCTAGCACCGTCCCGCACTTCTCTTCTCGTTCATTTTCCTCTCTCCCGGCCTCTCTCCGCCGATCTCTGCTCCCCCACCAGCACACACCCTTCACGCCCCAGGAAAGATGGTGAGCAGCCCTCTTCTTCCCCCGCAACCTTGTCTTCCGCCGTGAAAACCCATGAATCTCAAACCCTTACCCTTCTCTTTGCGTGATCTTGAGTGCCCACTGATTTGTTTTTGTGTTTTGTTTTTGTGGTTGTTGGTAGCCGTTCAAGAGGTACATAGAGATCGGGAGGGTTGCGCTGATCAACTACGGCAAGGATTACGGGAGGCTCGTCGTCATCGTCGATGTGGTCGACCAGAACCGAGTGTGTTTTGCAATCCTTGTGCTATCTTTTGCTCTTATCTCTTGCTTTGGTGTTTGTTGTGTCGTGCGACTAAGTAGCTGAGTTGAAGTTTTCTATTTTCTTTTTCTTTTTTTTTTAATGGGAATCTAGATTTACTCATATATGATGCGAGTGAAAGATGCAATGCATTTGGATGGTGTAGTTCTATGATGGGTTTGATTCTTTCAGCTGCTTTGAAGTGCTGATGCGAGTGAAGATGTAATTCATAGGGATGGTGTAGTTCTATGATGGGTTTGATTCTTTCAGTTGCTTAGGAGTGCCTTGAGGATGGTTGGGACTCATTCAAAATGCTCTGTTGTAGGTGTACTCATAAATAGAAGTATTGGACCCCATTGGTTTTCCGAATCGATTGTGTTGATTTAAGTTAGATTCCACGAATGACAGTTGTCCTGTTTTATGGGGACATTTGCTGGACGCTTTGGAGTCAGATTCTATTCACAAACATCTGAAAAGATCCACTTGATTACTTTCCTTTGTGAATTAATTTCTTTGGCATCATTCTTGACATTTGCGTACCGTGGATGCTGAGAGCAAAACTTAGTTGTTCATGTTGTAAAGAATCATTACTTGGGACATTGACCTCTTCCTTGTTTCGCGTTGCCATGGCGATAATCATATGTTTGCTTCAGCATAACTAGAAAGATCTTAGCAATCTGTTCAGACTTTCCCATGCTAGATTTGTTTCTCTTTTTGCACCAAACATGTCCCCGGATACTATTACTAAATCTGAAGCTTTGATTTGCTTGTCCCAGGCTCTTGTTGATGCACCTGACATGGTTAGGTCGCAGATGAACTTTAAGAGGCTCTCACTCACCGATATTAAGATTGATATCAAGAGGGTCCCTAGGAAGAGCGCTCTCATTAAGGCTATGCAGGAGGCTGGTAGGCATACTTTTACTCAAATTCTGGATGAGCGTACTTTTTAAGGATTCGTTGTCCTGTGCACTATGATAACTTTATTTCATCATTGCAGATGTCCAGGGTAAGTGGGAGAAGAGTTCTTGGGGGAGGAAACTTATTGTTCAGAAGAAAAGGGCATCCCTTAATGATTTTGACAGATTTAAGCTCATGTTGGCCAAAATTAAGGTTTGTGGTGAAGTCTTCTCCGGGATTTCTTACATCTTGTGGTTGCTCTAGATTTTTTTAATCCTTGTTGCCTATCTCCTTTCCTGATCATGATTAGTCACACCTCCCACAGTTCATGCTGTTTCACCCTGTTTTTTGTCGCCCCCCAATGTGTCCACTGATGCCGTTTTCTTGGTTTCCTCATTTATGTTTTCGTTGAAACTGATGATGTTTTAACATATGCTTGTGCAGAGGGGTGGATTGATCAGGCAAGAACTGGCAAAGCTCAAGAAGGAGAGTGCATCCTAAGCAGGAGTATCTTGTGTCTTGCAGGCCAAGAGTTTTTGGAACATGTAGCATTTGCTTTAAATGGATTTTTTCCTGCTGCTTTTACTAGAGTTTAGAAGTATCCGATGGTCTATTGTATTTCGCAACTTTACTGAGTGCATTTAATGAAGATAATGTGTTTTGGGACATGTTTATTCTCTATCAACATCGTATGAAATGTCGCAGGTCTCTTGTTTTCTTTTAATGATCTTTATGACCCAGAAATGAGCTCTACTTCCTTAAATGCAAGTAATGTTTTTAACTTTATATAATGCACAATTGTGCAACCACGGGTAGCTCAAAGTTCAGAAGTCAGAACAATGAAATCAAGTTCGGCATTGTTAACGAACCTTAACTGTGATGAATCTGTAATTCACGAAACATAGGAGTTATATCTTTTCTTGTTGGGGCTAATAAGTGATTTCTTACTTACTCCTGTGTGTATCTGTACAGGATGAATACAATCCTGTATATACCATGAAAACTCTGTGAAAAACAATTTATGAATAACTCCTAGAGCTGCGGACCCTGCTATTAGTGTAATGTTCAGTATCCAATTGAAAATTGTCACTCGAAGTTCTTCCTCATCGCCTTTCTGGCATTGGATGAACTCCTGAATGCATTATTTTGAGTACTCTTTGCTTTTCATGGACTCGAAGCGGCCAGCTTCGAGCAAATCCTGCTGCAGACTGGCTAGTAGCGTAATGCTCAATATCCAATCAAAAATTGTCTCAATATCCAATCGAAAATTGTCGTTCAAAGTTCTTCCTCATTGCCTTTCCAGCATCGGACAAACTCCTGAATGCATTCTTTTCAGTGCCCGTTCCTTTCCTTGGACTCAGACCAGCCAGCTTCGAGCAAATCCCACTCACCAGGCCGTTCTTCTGCTCAGGATAATGGTCTTCTGGATCGAGCAAGGACCTTATTTCTTTGGTTGCGTGGTGATTCCACCGGTGTGATCGGTTCTCAGTTTTAGACAGGAAATCACTAGTATCGTCATCCTTTGTTCTTCCTTGAGAGTAACCCTCTCTAAATTCCTTCCTCGGGGAAAATAGGTCGAGCCTGTATGGATCGTTGGCCTCATTCCAGGGCGAACTTGCAGAGCTAGAGCCAAAGGACCACGTCCTTAACGTTTCAGAATTAGAACAAGAAGACAGTGACGATGGAGACGTGGTGCAACTCCCAAATCCTTGTATTTCCTTCGTTATCTTCAGAGCTTTCAGACGAGCTTCCTTGAGCGCTTCTCGGTCTCCCAGAAGTTTTAGTATCTGCTCAGCTTTCTTGTGCATGTTGACGCCCCAGTTGAATCTGAGACACGGGAAAAAAGAGCGAAGATGCAAAAACCAGGGAACTTAAAGTCAAACAGGCTTATATATCATGGTTGCGAATAACCAGGACAGTGAAATAACTCGAGGCGTCGCTTATAATATACCCTTTTTCATCAACATGTTGAAAGGCACTAAGCTCCTCGATGATGGCGACATCACCTACGAACTGTTCCGCGAATTCCTCAGGACCATGCGTTAGCAAGAATTCAAGGAGGACCAGAGTTTTGTAGGATTGCCTCCACTGCTTCCAATCAATGCTCTGCAACCTGCATTTGGTGATAGGAGGGAGTATTAGTGATTATGTCCAATGTGATGCTAAATTTTGACTGATTGTAACAATCGAAAGATAGATCTTGATGATACCTTCTATGGAGAACATCAACGACTCTCCAGTAGTCATCTATATCATAGGATGCATCAGCGATTTGAGTCATCGTTCTCGCATCCGGGCTCGATGGATCATTGTTCGTTACATCCTCCGCCCAGCTTTGGAAAAGGAAGAATGGAAGTCAGTGGATGGCCCTAAACACTCATTGTGCAATAGAAGGTCATAATGAAAATAGGTGAGAGAGATGGAGACGTACAGTTCTGCTTGAGTAACATCAGTTAAGGCCAGCCTAGCGGCTTTGTACTTCTCTTGTAGAAAAGATGATGCCTGCTTTTTCACCTGGTCAAGCAACAAGTTATCCATAACCTGACAAAAGGGGAGAAACAGAAATTCTAAGATAAAACTCAAATCCTTCCAAAGACTGTCTAGGTATGTTATTCTCTGTTTCCAAAACTTAAATCAAGCACAAGGGCCTGAGTAACGTTCCCTCTTTTCTGACAAAACACCATTCAGCATCCTGAGGTTGACCTATAAGAAGAGTGCTTTGGTGGATATCCTCATTTGTAGCTCAGACAATTGAGGAGAGCTCTAGTACTTTTATATCCAAATTGACCACCCAAAAACAATGGCCTTACTAAGAATCAGGATTTTCAGTCACACAATCCCAATTTGCGCTCATTAAGGTTATTTTATTGGAAAAAGTCTTTGGGAGAAGTACCAAAACAGGATTTAAGATTTTGGCCTCTCATCGATTGAGATAAGGTATTATTTGGATCTATTTGAGGATTTGAGGTTTTCAAAAAAAATCGCGGTCAAGTAGCGGACTTGCCGTTGACGAATTCAGCCAATGAAAGTGACATATGGCAATGACTGAGTATTTCACGTGGGAGCCACGTTGAATTATCCGATACCTAAATTTCACAGGCGGCGAGCTTGAGACCTGGTTTTGAATTTTCAAAAACCTTAAAGTCTTCAATTTGGCTAACATAAAATCTTAAATTCTCATGAACCACGAGGGACATGGCACGCGATCACTGTACATGTTTACTGTTAAAGAAACTAGTAGTACAATGGCTAATGCTAGGTATAACCTCGTGTATTTAGGTCCACGAAGGACTCATAAACACCCAAGAGTTATGCACTTATATACCATAAATACAAGCAATGCCGTCGCCTACTTGCTGCTATACAACCTAGAAACTAACATTCATGTCCATTGATGCATGATGAGGCAAGAAGATGGAACCTCGAATTTCTTTTGATTGTCTGTAGATACTTCGATAAGCAAGGAACAAGAATTGGGTCTAGGCATAACATTGATTTCAAAGGGACCATACTAATGGAATACCCAAAATGTCACAATCTCCATCATTAATACAAGATGAAGTACATTATGGAACATCATGTGAATCCTAAAAGAGTTGCACTGGACCAAAAGAAGACATTCAACAACAAAGATCCTCCACCAAATGCAGAACAGGATACAAGACACCATTACATTAAGAGGGGCATTGATATGGCATCTTATAGATAAGACAAATGTTCTTCAGCAGAAATTAAAGAAGGTACTTATTACAGCTACAAACGGTCTCAAACATATTAACAATTTCCTCATGTGAGATTTTTCACAAGCTTTCCTGCCCCAGATAATGTGCTTCTTTTTTTTCTTTTTTCTTTTTGATGGAAATAATTCCCGATGGAACAAGGAGTCCAACCTGCTTCAAGAACTTCAAATAGGTTCTTCAGCTTCTGAATAGAACCCAGCAACGGGAGATATACATATGCAGCAACGAAAGTAATCATGTCGTCTCATAATAGCTTCCTGGGTTCATACACTACAAAGAACATTAGAGCACCAGCAAAACGCATGCTAGCCCCCATCAGGCAGAATCCCATCATTTATTTTCTCTTGCTAGTCCCAAGAGATAAAAGCTCAAAGCTCCGAAGTGCATCGTCCCGGCTGCCCCTTGTGACCCCGGAACGAGTGAAGGATGATGATTTGGATTCGAAACCAGGTTGAACCCTCTGGGTGGTGGACAGGCGTCCACTGCTCGATACCAACCGGCTCGACCGACCATCACTGGGCTCACCAGAGGAGCTTGGTCGGCTGCTCGATATTACTGCTCTCTTTGAAGTACTTCCATTGCGAGAAGAATTGCGGCCTCTCTCAGAATCGGGTTGCTGGGAATAAGAACACAGTCAGTAATGAGGCAAAGACACACTGACTACAAACATAAACAAGATCCAAATTTTAGCATGCACCCAACCCCTTGCAAGTGCGGGATTGTCAATTACTCCAGTGCATGTACCCATCACATATGCAAGAAGATAAGCATTTGAAAGCATGTAGCAATTTCACAAAGCATGCATATTTATAAGTCCGAATTAAAAGAGAACCCATATGTACATGTGAGGATGGACTCAAAAGACAAATTCCAAAAATTGTCATGGAAGAAATATAATGAACAACCACTTGGCACTTCAATACATTTTTCAATTGTAATTTCACTTTACCACATCCTTGGATGAGGGCGCATCATCTGAAGATCTGTGCCTGGAATGATCACCATGCAAACCATGGCCGGCGCCATTCCTCCTGGCAAATGCCTCAACTGCACCTGAGAGTCTCTCTCGAATCTCTTGTCCCACTACACATACGTGTAAGTAAATGTTCGTTAAATTGACTTGACGTGTAAGTAAATATTCGTTAAATTGACTTGTCATTTAACAAGAAATACACTATAAAAACACAAACCAAAGGTTCTCCACATACTGCTTCTCTAATAGTACTTTAGAACAGAAATTTCTCAAATCAGTTATATACACTACCAAAACACATAGAGGCTTTAACTTTTGAAGGAACTTACCAGAAGGTCTTTCTGCTCTTTCCGCAGAAGGTCCAGGATTTAGAGCAGGTTTACCGCTTGGCTGTAAGAAAAGCATCAGAATTAAGAACTGGACTTCTACGACAGAGGAAAACAGGCACACAAAACTTTGTGATCCCTAAAAAGTAAAAATCCAAAAGTGGAAACTAAAGATTACCCGTGCTCTAGAACTGGAGCCAATCTGTGGGTATTTCAGTATGGTCCAATCAAAAACATAGTCAAATTGATAACCTACAACATGTGATAAATTTATCTTCAGAAATTCACAGAAAGACCACTTTAGCAAATAGATAACCCAAAGAAAACCTGCCCTCACTTTCACGAATAAATAGATCCCGGAATAGCCTCTTCAGGTATGAGTAATCTGGTTTGTCCTCAAACCGCAATGAACGACAATAGTGAAAGTATGATGTGAATTCAGATGGATATGATCTGCAGAGAACCTGTAAAATACACAGTGATGTTCATTTCCTGTACTTGATGTTAGTTTCCTAGAAATGGGACATGCCCAAAAACATGTTGGATCCAAATCCAATAGATTCGCCTAAGTTAGAATGGGTCCCATCAGCTTCCCTTAGTTAAAAGCAATAATACCTCAATGGGAGTAAGCATCTTCTTTTCACTAATCTTGTCATATTTCTGCTTTTTAGTGCCCGCTTTCAGGCCCTGCCATGGAAGGCTGAGACGCAAAACAAAAGAAGTGTCAAAGTATAACTTGAATAACAGTTTAGGTAAAACAAGCATCTCAGTTTGCTGTCAACCTTCCTCGAAGAAAGTACATAAGCACATAACCAAGAGATTCCAAATCATCTCTCCTACTTTGTTCTGCATGAAAAATAAAAACATGTCACTACACAATTGTAACGTTTGAAATTTGTCTAAATGAGTGCTTGCAAAATCTAAAAATGCCTTTGTTTGATGCAAAATATAAACTGACCAACTCCAAGATGAGTGTTGACACTTGCATAGCGAGCTGTTCCTGTAAGATTCTTGTTTTCCCTGAGGAAGATAAAATATGTAATCAATGATTCCTGCCTTCGGAAATTTTGAAGAGAACAGGAAAGCTCTAAAACAGGGGAAACAATTTCAGGGATGAGTATTGCCACTTCAGTGAAAAGACAAGAACAGTTGAAAGCATAACAAAGCAGTCCATAGACTTTCATGCAAAAGACAGACAGAAGCAAGAGATACTTTGAACAGCGCTAAGGCACCAAAGAAATGCAGAAAGTTCAACCGTCTTTGCAAGCAAGATGGTTTTACTTCCTCAGATACCAAATTTACAGTTTTACCCATGAGCGCGCGCATTCTTCTGGAAAGAAGATATGATTCACATACATAACTAGTATAACAAATTTAATAAAGAACAAAATAACAAATTTACAGTTCCAATTCCCTGCTTGGCTTGTGTGCATGAAACAGACAAGCATACACTTGTTTTGGATGTATATATAAACAGCATTTATCAAATATACATGTATGCATCTCCAATACCTGTATGGAATGTGCTTGTGTGTTTGAAGATCCCTGTATTTTTTAGCAAGACCATAGTCAATAATGTACACCTGGGAAGGAAAAAGTCCAACAGTATTAGATGATAATGCTCAGGTACAACAAAATCAAGAGATAAAATTAAACAGACATGACTGATGCAGAGGTAAACAGTATGAAATGCTAGTGAATATTTCTCCACAATTTCTTTTCATTAACATTAGGTTTCTTTTCCATTCCATTGAGAAGGGACTCAGTCAAGCCCTAACCAGCCAGTTGTGGGCCTGTGGTCCCAAAATGTGAAACATTAAGCATAACCATTTGCATATCTATCACCATTGAAACAAACAATCTAACCAAAGCAATATTCCAGACATTCTCACTTCCACCATCCAAAACTTCAAAGAAAAACCATGTGGAAGGCTTTCAAAGGCATGTGAGAGTTCTGTATGAGTTCATACATAAAGAACATGTGCTAGAAGAATCTATAGGTGAATCATCAACTTACCTGATTAGCTTTTCGCCCTAAACCCATCAAGAAGTTGTCAGGCTTTATATCACGGTGGAGAAAACCCCGTGAGTGCATATACTCAACTCTATTTATCTGCAAAACATGCGCAGAGTGCAAATAAGTTTGGCATCTACTTACTCCAAAAGCGTCATTCATTAGAATAGGAAGACTTACTAATTGATCCGCGAGCATCAAAACAGTCTTCAAAGAAAACTTCCGATTACAATAGTTGAATAAGTCCTCCAAACTTGGTCCAAGAAGATCAATAACCATTACATTGTACTCTCCCTCAACTCCAAACCACTTCAGATGGGGAATACCAGCTTCATAAATTAAGAACAAAACATTGGCCAAACAATAATTGATTAACATATATTACACCACTTGTAACTTAAACTCATGCAAAAAGAAAGGAAGGACAGTAGAAAGAAAGAAAGAAGAAACATTAAGCACAACTCACTTCCTCCCTGAAGCAGCATGTATATTTTTGACTCATAGTGAAGCTGAGGGTGCTTAGTCTTCACAGATTCCTGAATATCAGGTTCCATGCAACATTACATACAAAAAATTAATTCCTTAATTAAGTCTACAATTCTCACGCAATAATAACAAGAAGAAATGCAAAGAGAGAGAGGGAACATCAAATATGAGCAAAAATAATGTGGAAATAAAATCTGGTTCGTTTTAGAAATCAGCGAAGTGAATTCATACTCATCAATCTATACGAATAACTAATAACCATGCTTGAGAAAGCACCTTCAGTTGAGAGGCTGGACCGATAGTTTTCTCTGAAGCTATCTACTCAAACGAACAGAACACATGAGACAACATTTTCTATGGTGACACTAGAAGATGCTCAAGATGAAGGGCACCTATTAGTGCAATAGCCATTGGTGCACTGAGCAATGAAATAGGTTCGTCGTGAGTAATGTGTGATGTTCGCATGGAATCAAACAGTTTAATCTGAAACTTTCTTAAGACCCACTTTTAACATGATTAGACAAAAGCACATTGTACATATTCAAAACCAGAGCATAATGAAGGTAAGTTCCAGCCTTAATTTGCTACAGCCTCTACTAATGATGAACAGGCAAACAAGGGGGGAAAATCAGAAAACAGGTTAACATAAAGAAGCCACACCAAATTACTGACAAAAGGCACTGATTTCCTCGCAAAGCGTAATATATATAATCAAACATACATCTCCTCAAGAAAGACCAAATATATATCATATTAACAAAATAAAAAATAATAATAATGGGCATTCATGCTATCAATGCCACAATGCGAGTTCTTACACTCAAGCACCATTAACCAACAAAAATTATATTCAAGGACCACATCAGGCAACAAATTCCTATCATCTAAACCACAAAGCTCCAGAAACTTACCAGCTTTATTGCCACCTCCTCTCCACTCTGCACATTGATTCCTGAACAAAACCATAGCAACGTTAGTCAAACATGCTCCGATCCACCATCAAGGAAACACAACACAGAGTTGCAAATCCCCAGAAATAAAAGAAAGAAAAGATTAAGAACAGCCATTGTTTCAATTGAGTAAGAAATCAATGCATACCCAAATATAGTTCCCCGAACGATCCGCTACCGATCTTCCGGCCAAGCTTAAATTTGCCACCAATCACATGATCCATGATCCAATCGGTTCAAGAAGCGAGACAGCACAGGAAGCTAAACCAACTTTTCCCCAACTCCGATAAATTCCGCCCCCGGGTCAGAGATGATCCCAACGCATAAATCCTCAAGACACTCGCCCCAGATCCAAACTTATTCTCTCTCGCACGAAAGAGGGATCTTTCTTCCCCCAAAAAAATCAAAAATTTTGCAGATCGATCGACTTATCGCCGAAATCAAAATGCCCCCCAAGGAGCTTTAAAAGAGCTTCAAAAAAAAATAAAAAAGAATCTCCTCCAGCAAATTTCAAACGGAACCCTACAAATCTATGCAGGGAGCTCCGATATCGGGGGCCGGCGAATCGCAATCGTCAAGGAGCGAACTTGAGATGTACCCATGAACCGGCGGCGAGGGAAAGCCCTAGCGGAGGCGTCGGCGATGCGACATTGTGCCGGCGAACGAGGAGCAGGAGGAGGATGGAATTGGAAAAGAGGAAAAAGGGGGGGAAAGCTTTGGAATGGGAAAAGAATAATCTTGGGCAGGTGGGTTTCCCCAGAAATTGAAGATTGAAGATGGGGAAAAGGGGGGAAATTTCTGGGGAAATCAATCAAGGGGGCGGAGGTATCTTCGGATCTGAGGTGAAGGACAGAGAAGGGATTTAAGGTTTTCTTGGGCAAAGAATTGGAGATTCTGCAGAAGAAGAATATCTCCACCCGGAGAGAGAGAGAGAGAGAGAGAGAGGGGAAAAGTGATGAAATTGGATGATTGATGAAGGCAGAGGAGGAGAGAGAAAGAGAGAGAGGAAGAAAGGGGGAGAGAGAGAAAGGGGAAGAGGAAGGGGAAGAGAGAGCGCCCGGGGGGGGGGGGAGGGAGATGAGTGATATTATTGGAGGGATTTTTTTATTTTTTATTTTTTATTTTTTATTTTTATATTTTGTTTCTGGGGTTTTTTTCATAGGGTCTATTTTGGTTTTGATTGTTTTTTTGTTGTTGTTGTTGTATGCATCTGCTAATTTCTTTTTGTTAAATATTATTTTTATTTATTTATTTATACGTAGAAGAGAGATAAGGTGAGGTGGGTATGTTCTTGCTGTGCGTGAGCTCTCTTCCATCTGGCACTCCCCAAACAGAATTGATAAGAGCAGCCCCCCGCATTTAGATGCCAAAAATTGCATATGCCCATGTTTTTTTCCTTTTCCAATAATTAAAAAAAGAAAATATAAGAAATTAAATAATTTAAAGAAAAAGAAAATATTTCTCTTTTATAGGATGTGAGGCCAGGTTCGATTTCTTGAAACTTCCTCCACTCGAAGATTATAAAATCTCATGCTTCGATTGTTTTCTATTTCGAGCCTCTCGAGCAAATGGAAGGGGGTCCAATTTGAGCTTCATGTGCTGATCTGATTGAACTAGGAGTGAAATTAAGTTGTTGAATTTTATATGTTTTCATTATTGCTTTTGTGCATTTGTAAATATAGAAGCATTTCCATCGCTCTTTTTCGACGGATATTATCCTATTAGAACTCAAGTTCGGGCTCGAACTTAGGTTAAAATCTAAAACAAAATTTGTTGTTTTTGTTTTGTCAATCGAGATAGATTCGATTTTGTGAGAACGTCACATAGTAGTTGAGCTCGAGCTAGAGAAATTAAACTCAATCGAGTTTCAAAGCGTACCTTCCTAACGCATTGAATTTAGGTTGAATATGTGTCGGCCTAATTTAACTCAAAACCAGAAGTCAAAAAGAGAATTTAGTGCAATAACTTTTGATGTTTGAAATTTACAGCACTTTTAGGAAGTGTCACGTGTATAATCATCTTGGAATCTTTTTGGAATAATTATGCTTTCCCATTGTGAGGTTAATACAGACTAAATCGCCTCTGGCCAATTGAGAAAAAAAAAAAAAGTAAATCGCCCCAATTATAGATTAGCCGTACTATACTTGGACCCCAAAAAAAAAAAAAAATCGATCGTACCAACCGATCCTCATCCAAGCTCCAATCGGCACATGAAGACATGCACAGAACAAAAGACAAACAGAGAAGTCGTGCAAGAGACCTAATTTGCCTGCGAGATAGGCCTAATTCATTGACCTCTTAATTCCCTCCCCAGAACAAGGACCGGCCGGCTTCTCGAAGCGGCACGGAAGGAGGTCCGGACACCACCCGACCTTAACTTCTTCGACGACCGATGAGGATAATTTTTATGCACTGAAGAGATTGCTTACCGCCGTCCCTTCGATAGCTAGATACTAATCTATCCACCAAATTTCAACTTCATACCACGCGCGCCGCGCCCGCGGAAACTTGGCCCGACGATCGTTCGACCAAAAGTCGCCAGTTCGCAACTGATTTTGACAGAGAGATCGTTGAGAAAGCTTGAAACTTGACATGGGTAGTTGCTAACTTACGGAAGACACGTTAGCGCTCCCAATTTCAAGGAGCTCAATGCACGGCACCCACTCCCATCCACCGAAAACATAAAATATAAACACAATTCCAAATCGCAAAAGTCAATCGAGAATTGTTTTTGCAGAGTAGTCCCCACGAGTTATGATATTTCCTCTTTCGATCCAACCCCTAAAAAGAAGTTAAAACGCTGGAGATACCTCAAAAGATTGATCCAGGAAAAAAGGGCCGTAAGGAATAAGGACAAAAGCCACTGCCACTGTACTCTCCCTGAAAAGCTGCCACATACCTCAGGACTTTGTGAAAAGTCAGTGCGACAGAAAAACAATCGACGTCTCCTCTAAACATTCCCCCCACCTTAAACTACTCAGCCTGAAGTCGAGACGTAAAATTTGAAGATAATTCATTAGAAAGACAGAAGAAAAAATAGTTCTCTTCAATTAAGCATGGAGACCGACGAGTTAAAATAAGATATGTAATCCCATCAGCCGACAGGTGGGGCAGCCCGAGAACTGCCATTAACTCAGGCCTTCGGGATAATGTCAGCGTGACAGAAAAACAGCATTCTCCTCTAAACATCCCCTTCTTCGACCAAGAACAAAACAAAATGCAACCAAAAAGTGATTCCCACCCTTTTTTCAAGATGATACATTCACACTTCTTTTCTCTTTTTAAACTCACAGTCGTATTCACACCTTAAAAGCTTTCACCATCTATTGCGTTTGTTCTAATTACATGACCACTGCGACGAAAGAATGCACATCACTCCTCAATTGAATCACAACAAATTAATTTTCGCCAAACCCCCCCATATCTTACAGAGTTTTTTCCAGATTCAAGCTAAACACTGAGGGCAACTTACGACATCAACAACATCTTGAACTCAGTTGTTTCAGGGACCCTCGCCCGCCCTTCCCCCCAGAAAGAGTCAAATCTACAACACCAGAATGCCAGAAGTGGCAAAACTAAACGTGTCAATCTCCCTTGGTCAGGGCAGGTCAATTAGATTCATTATGTTTCTCGGGAACTTCAAGTTGAGGGGGCAGGAGGTTCATAAAGCTGCCATGAACAGGTCGACTCGCAGCTGTGCCCGACTCATCATCTGTGAACATACAAATACACAAGGGAAAACCAGTAAGCTTCTCAGGTGTCAAAATACAAATGTTTTTCTTAGGTGGCTTAATTAGCACCTTCCCACCAGCTATATTTGATCATTCCTCAGCATAGAGAAGTATAACAAGCTGGGTACTTATTTGTAAAAAAGAAGGAATGCATGCGCGAACACTTGTCTATAGAGTTATCAAGACAAAACATTATCTACAGCTCTTACCAAAGAGAGACTTGATGGATGGCCTTTTGGGTTTCGTGTTCTTCTTCTTCAGTTCGGCTGTAAATAGAAGGACCAAGTAAGTGAACTATTGCAGTCTTTGAGAGTTCAACATTATATATACACTTCCTATGAAGAATGCCACACTATGAAAATGAAAATAGGCCAAGACCGTCGGAACTTTAATGTAAAAAATTTTATGACAAGACTAATTGTAAAGATGGAACACCAAATTTGATCCTCTTTGAGATAGCTTTAGACTGGTGTAGAATGCTAAGTATCAATAGTCCAAAACCTATAGTAACACAATTTTTTCATCAAGTACAGAAAACAGGTTGACTGGTAGAATAGTCGAAAATGAAATGGAGCAATTTGGTCAATCTGTTGAGTTTGGCTTGTTCAAAACCAGAAGATGGTTTCCACGAGCTTCAGGGACCATGCGCGGTTAATCGAATATAGACAACATCCACACTATCACATCGTAGCATAACTCCACGTTAGCTGATGCCTTATTGCATTAATAAAGAGAAAGCATTCAAGTCCAGCAGACTATTAACAATTCCAGGAAGAGAATTATACCAATTCCAGGCAACTGATTATCATTGACAATCTCAAAGTTCTTATATGTGTAACCAACAAAGTTGATGTCCTTGGATGAGAGCATCTGCAGTAAAAAAGGGAACAATTCATCAGATGCCAGTACACTTCCACTTCAAAGTCTCTTAGAACACTTCTACATATGTGTGCGCATGTGTGTGCGCATGTGTGTGTGTGTGTGTGTGTGTGTATGTACATTTATATCACAATAGAGAGTCCCAAGGGTGATTCATAGAGAGTAACGGCAGGTCTGAGTATGAAAGAAAGGTATATGGATACAGCCCGTCACAAATCTATGATCAAAAGAGAGGGTAAAAACAGATACTTAAGACCATGCAATAGTAACTGTTCTGATGAAGATAAATGAAGAAGGCCTAATATAAAACAGAGAAAAGCTTGGTGTTTGGTCCAATTTTAAAGTTTATTTAGGTTTTGGCCAAAAACCCTTAAAATGGCCTCATCAAGGCCAATGATTTGGTCCAACTAAACCCAGTTATTGTGGACTTTTTATGGGTACAAGGTCAATGAAAAATGCAGAAGACAAATACTTGATTTTTTTCCAAATTGACACCTTCAAGGAAAGGACCAGACCCAAAAAAGGTTTTTTGCATTGTCAAGAACATGAGGAAACAACAGTTCAACATTGGTATCAACATGCACCTTGCATTTAGTAGAATGCTACTGCAGCAGAAGCCAAAAGAATAGACTAAAAGTAGGAATATGGCACGGTTTATAAAATGCATATGACAATGATTTATGTACAAACCTTTCTCCATGGTCCTGATCTTGTTGAAGTTTGAATTTGATTGTCGGTCTACATCACCATAGTATAGAAGTCAGAGATAGAAGGAAAAAATTGTATATATCCTAGCAACAGTAATCTGCCAATTGTATTTCTTCCTTTAGCAATCATTTTCATGCCAAAGCAATACATTATGCACTCATCTACCTCTTCAAATTTTTCAAAGTTCTGAGTGTCCAACTCATCGTTGACCTCAGGAATAAAAGCAGCTTTCATCTGATACAACCGGTCCCATTCGATCCCTTTAAACCATGGATGGGCCTGAAACCACAAGTGTACCCTTTCAATTGTCATTTTCAGCTCATTAGCTAGAGCAGTGTTCAATAGTCAAGAATTGAACAATTAAGACCCCATACTTTAATTTCATCAGCCCCTTTCGTTCCCAGCCTCTGGTCGACATTACATAGAAGTTTGCTAATGAGATCTTTAGCTTCTGGAGACAGCTTTGCTTCTTCAGGAAATTTCAAATGAGTTCTCCAGTTCACAATCTGCCAAGGCAAGCATTCATATTAAATAGTTGTGAGGCCAAAAGCCCAAGTATAGTTGACCGAATTAAACAACACCACACATGAGAATTCCAGCTCAAAATAAAAATTTCATTTTGACCTTGAAAACTGAATAATTCAATGTGCTCAACAACGCATATATAAGCCTGTTATTCATTTAAAGTTTAAAATAATAAATCCATATGAATCTAAGCCCCAATCATACCACATTTCAGCTGCCACAGTACACAAGCTATGAAATGTTCATCATTGTCATAATCAAAGAAGGATGGGTTTATTGATCACTAAAAAAAGGCCATAATTTGGTCCATATCTACAGCTACAGTGTTATATATAGATGCGTACATTGACATCCTGTTGATGAGAAGAGATTACATTTTTAGAAGCACAACACCGTCCCTAAAACACACATATTGGTAACAAGGGGAGCTCATCTTCTATTAAGTGATTTAACTTCACTTTTCCATAAATACACTGGCACCTATGATGGTAGAGTATCAGCGAAAAAAAAAAATAGTATTTCAATGCTAAGATACCTTTCTACATGTTGACATAGGATCATCGGAGTAAAAAGGAGGGTATCCCACAAGCATTTCATACATGATGGCACCAAGAGACCACCTGCAGAAGTAGTAGCCAAAGATCACCAAAACAAATAACAGGAAAAACATCAAAGTTTTGAAAACAAAAAGAGACAAAATGATGAGGAGAAAGCATTTTCTTTTCCACTACTTTTTTTCTTCGAAAATACCCACCAATCACATTCCATCCCGTAACCTTTCTTCAAAAGAACTTCTGGGGCAATATAATCTGGTGTGCCAACAGTTGAATAAGCCTGCATTAGGTATTGTTAAAAGTTTACATTACAAGTGCCGGGAGTTATGAAATTCCATGGAATAATACTGAAAATTGGCCATGAATGATCATCCACATAAATCCCATGAATGTCCCGGACAAGAATAATAGAGGAACAAAAAAAAAAATGTGAGGATTAATATTTAGCATGATCTGTTTTGTATTGACCGACCAAAAAGGTCGGTCAATACAATCCTACTCGAGTTAAAACTTACCAGCGTCCTTCTGTTCCTCTGCCAATGCTGCAGTTGCTCCTGTTGAGTTCGCCTTGATGCCAAAGGTCGGCCATCACTTGAAAGGGCCCCACTAAGATTGTTTCCCACAGAGAAGTCCTTCTCTTGCAGATTACTGCAATCTAGTGGTTTACATAAACCAAAATCCGACAATTTCATATGACCATTTCTGTCAAGCAGCAAGTTGTCAGGCTTGATATCTCTGCAACATAAAATGACAATATGCGTCATTAGTCATGTCAATGAATCATAGGGGAAACAACTAAAGGAAATAGAAGTAGGGTATTGACTATTAACAGTGCACTACCTATGAATATAATTATGTTTATGGATAGATTCAATTGCCAGAACAGTCTCTGCAACATAGAATCTGGCCTCATCTTCAGTCAATATGTCCTTCCTCATTAGCAAAGTCATCATATCTCCACCAGGTAGATACTCCATAATGAGATAGAGATATTCTTCATCCTGGAAGGAACAATATAGTTTGACAATGCAATTGCTATCAACCTCAGCAAGAAGATTCCTCTCTGCTTTTACATGTTCAACCTGAAAAATACATTCGCAAGTTACAAGTAGATATAATAAGATCCTGAATCCCATCTTTGGCAGCCTGGAGACAATAATACCTGCCCTCTACGAAGCATCTCAGATTTTTTTAACTTCTTCATAGCATATACATGACTTGTTGCCTTCTCCCTACATATTCTGACCTGCACCATAAAAACAAACACTAGAATCAGGATTAAAGGCTTGATTCGCCATAGAAGCGGATCAGAAAAAAAATAGTCAATACAATACAAAAAATATGATACTCAGAGAAGACACGTAAATGGATACGGAAAAAGTTTCAGAGCTGAGCACATCCATGAAAAATGTACAAGAACACATCAAGAACCATATTCTCAGTTACTGCGGATGCTCAAATAGATTACGCTCCACAGAAAGAGCCATTTTCTTGCAAGAACAGCAATCTTGAAAACTAAATACAGTTCCCATATCTGCTACTATGCTGAAGTCATTCTACAAACAAATCAGATTTTGCACTAAATAAGAAATTCTCATATACAAAGAGTTATCACTAAACCAACTAATCTGCAAAGTCCTCTTACAAAAACATTTAAGCCTACACAAACAACATATGGGAATAACCAACATGGAGCACTATGTGATAACCATTATGCCATACCTCACCAAATGCACCTTTCCCTATCATTGTCAATGGCTCAAAATCATCAGCACCCATTTTATGCCTCTGCAGGCGCATGTATTCTGTTTCCTTCTTCTCCAGGTGCTTGAGCAAATTGTTTTGCTCTTCCTCGGAAACATCGGCATCAGCCAGCTTCATTTCCAGTACATGACGACTACAAAACATACATTCACTTCAATACCATGAATTACAGGTAGCAAAGACTTTTTAATGTATGAATATACCCCAACCATCCCATTGCATTTATCGACAATACAGACAATTCTACATGTACAAATAAAATGATGTATCAAAATACTCTGTAGTTAGTACTTGGCCACTTTCCTACACTCACATCATTATCAAACTGACTGTAATCCTTTTCTATCTGCGAGGATTCCACCAGAACCTCTCACTAAAATACCCCTAGAAGGAAATAGGGCTAAGCGGAGTGAAAAGTGCATGAATACCTTTTCAATACCTTTCTCAGAAGAAAAAAATGCAAAATGTGACTTCTCTTAAAAGTTTTCCACACCCTGCAGAAATCAAATATATAGACCACGAGATATCGACAGAAGACATTATCACGCAGCTACAAACTAAGTCGCCTGTTCTCATCTTTGCCATGGACCAGTCATCAGGACAGCTACTTAAGAGACATTCTGTATCCATGGGAAGTATTATCTTGTAGATCCTAGGGGAGCTTCTTCAAAATGTATCTATGACATGCATTTTTAGATTGCTAAATTTCACCATTTGCTGTCTTATCCCTGTCTGATCTGTTTTGATTTGGTGAACTATGCATTGCTTGCCAAAACAGAATGTCCTACAATGAAAGGAACCTACTTGGATCCAAAGCTCATAGAAATGTGAGGGATGCGATAGTTAATTATTTTACAATGCATCTTCTTCCATTAACATCAGAAAATGCAAGAAGAAAAAAGCTCTACCACAAACAGAAACCAAGGAGACATCAAGAGGCAATTGACTGCCCAAATGTATAGAAGGGAAAAGGTATTGACTAGGTGCAAATATTTTCTTTATTTAACTAAGGTTCTTCACAACTGTAGTAATTACAGAATGTTGTACTAACATCAACTCTTTGTCTCGCAGAACCTTGAAGAGTAGGATTTAAAAGCCAACTTATGGTTCTGACCTAAAAGTCTCATTGAATAAGAAACGCAATTTCACAGAATTAAGTATTCTTCTCTTTGCCAAAACCATAATACGTCCTTCGGAATAGGAAGATAGGACCAAAGGAGGTTGAAGACAACTACAATATGTTCATTTAAATTAATCATACCCTACATCTCACTACTATCACAAGTAAAGCACATGCTTTTAGAACCTTCCAGCATTATCTTTCCAACACTTCCTACTTCACTTGTCCTCCTCCATCTAAAGAGTTCACCGCCTCATCTGTGGACAATTTGAGCTAAAGACAATATTTCTATCAACTACCTGAAGTTAGCATCTATAAATGCCCTCACTGATAAATGGAAGACAAACCACAACCTGTTATAACCAGTCAAAGGAATAAACTCTAGCCAGTCAAAAAAAAAAAAAACACAGAGTTAATGACATCATCATTTGGAAGATCATTGTCGTATCTGGGATACTCCGATGAATAAGGCATTAAGTAAAAAGTACAAGTTCTGCTCAGGTGTTCTACAATTACTTCACACCAATTCACTCATTTGATGTGCTTTAGGGCAAGACAAATATTTTTGAGTATATTCCTCCCAATTCCATTCAATAGATCAGTTTATTCTAACTTTCCCTCAAGCATATTTATTGAAGTAAAACGATCATTCCATTGACATCATAGGCCTTCGAAAAATTAATTTGAAGCCATGAAAGATCTAAGTATTCTATCATGTGGCAGACATATTAAGAGTTACTTCCTCATTTAGTAGCCATGCATCTCCTGAAAGAACCCAATCCTCAGAAATGGCAGCTCAGAGAAAGGAATAACTCAGTTTATGAGTACAATAAGAAAGAAGTGCTCAGCACAATCCAGTAGAAAAGAATCATAAAACACGCAGTGCTGCCAATTTAGTACATCCATAATGCCAGAGTAAAACCATACCGCTCTTTCCTTTCTTCCAGATCCTTCATTTGCTTTTTGTAATGATTTTCTATGTACTGCTTTGCTGCTGCAACTTTTTGCTTGGTGACACTTGAAGGTGCTTCTTCACTTGTAGGAGGTTTTGACCCATCTTTCCCATTTCCTGCAACGTCTTTCTTTTTCGACGACCTCGCTCCATCTTTGGACCTAAACTTCCCAAACCAACATCTTGCGGAGTCCATTAGCAGACTCCCAACCCTAAACCTTACCTCCCAAATATACTTGTCAATTAATTGTCACCAACTGCTAAAGAGCACAAACTGCACTAGGCAAATATCTCAAGGATATATCCAGATCCTTGCATGCCATTGATCACTTGATGGCCCAATTCATGCTCTTCAAATCTACAGAAATGAAACGATGGTAAGTCAGCCCCATAGGAATATATAATTACAATACAAGGGCAAACAATTAGACACAACATTCTGTTCCTGAAGAATCAAATGATTCTTCAGGGAAGCAAAACACTGATCCAAGAATGCTAGAATAAGATCTTTCAATATCCAAATGACACACTTCTTTTCCACGAAAGATTCAATCTCTAGACAAATGGGATTCTCCCGAAAAGTCAATACCGCATTGAAACCGCCAGCACGTACACTGTCCATGCACCTCGTCACCAAGAGAATGACATGCCGTGGCCAGTTAGATTACACATGCGACAAGCAAGAACTAACATATATATAATGAGTTGCCTGAATGCTCAAGTTAGGAAACAGGAGGGACAAGATTTTAAATTCAGTAGCATTAGGTGCTGAAAATTACATTAAATCCTCCTTAGCTGAGCAAGAGATCTCATGATCTTAACTGACAAGACATCTGCCAACGCAACTCTAATGGGTTCCGCACAAGCGACATTATGATCCAGTTAGGCGGCAAGAAGCAGATACACGCACTTCGAAGAAAGAGCGACTAAATAGATAATTCAAATCTCCAAAATTATTGGCCAGGAACCACTTCGAGACAGAACGAGAACGCAAATCAGGCGTTAATCCCGGCGATCGCATTCCAATGCACGAAGGGCAAAATTCCCCCGCCCAACGGAAGCAACCGACGCGACTCTACAACTATCCCAAACTCTCAACGGCGAAGCAAACGAGAGTCAAAGCTCTCGCCGTCCGACTCTCGAAAGCAGAGCTAAACTACTCACAAGCGGCGTGGGGGTGGCGCAGCTCCGAAGCAAATTCCGATATTCTCTCTGATCCAGAGCGCCGGGGCGACCGGGCCAGCGAGCCCCTCGGGAACCCTAGAATCGAGGCGCCCGCGTGATGCCGGCGAGTCGTCGGCGGCGGGGCGGCGGGGCGGAGGGCGGCGGCGGCGAGGGGGAGGGGCGATTCCGGGACCGGCGGCGGAGATCGCGGCGGCGGAGAGAGCGCAATTGGCGGCGAGGGAGGGAGGGAGGGAGGGAGGGAGTTTTTTTTACTTGGGAGGAGGTGAAGAAGTGGCTGCTGCTGGTGGTGGTGGTGGTGGAGGTGGTGGTGGTGTGGTTGAGTTCATGATTCGCTCTCTCTCTCTCTTTCTCTCACTTTCTCTTTCTCTCACTATCGATGCCCCCTTTTTCTCTGCGCGTTGAAACTTTTGTTTTTCCCTTTTTTTTTTTTTTTTTTTTCTTCTTCTTCTTTTTTTTTTTTTTTTTTTTTGCATTTTCTCCCGTTTTACTTTTCTTTTTTTTATAACGCTTGCTTTGCGCGTATTGAAAATTGAAGCCCCTCTCTCTACGCTTTCCTCTTTCTCCGACACGCGCTTACGGAATTGAGACATTTTCGAGGTTGGACCGGGATGGCCAGGCCTCGTCTGGACATAATTTTGTATAAAGGTAATATTTTCTTTTTAAAATTAATACTATGAAAAATCATAAGTTTATATATGTGACGAATTTATCTCAAGTTATTTTCCAAACCGATACATTTGTAACGAATTTACATTAAAGTAGATTTTTCATTTTTGTCTATCATATTCTAATTCTTAATTACGCTCAGATTGAGTGTAGGAGTCGAATCTCATGCCTAAATATTCTCACTCCCAACTCTTAAAAAGGTGAGGAATCGAACTATTCACATTCCCTTCCCATGTGAGGAGAGTAGCCACTAGAATAATCGCTAATGATTAAATGTTGAGTTGGATGGTGCATGATAAGTAACATATGTACAAGTTTAGGATTTTACCTTCCATTTATCATAAATTTACTAGTTTGTATTAAGCAGATGGTAAGTGTGCTGGAAATATTTGGAGTTTTTGATAGTTCAAAAATTAAATTAAGGTAAATTGGCATGAACGTGCCGGTTTAAGATTTTCTATAATATTAACTTTTTTTAATATTAACTTTTTTTAATATTAACTTTTTTTTAATTATCTTTAACCCATCGGTATAGTAAAAAAAAATTATTCTAGTTAATTGGGAATTCGATTATCAAGAACTACAAGGCTCATTAGATAAAACGGCGATTTCCACTGTCCTTGTCCTTCGTGCGTATGCTCGATTCTTGCAGTACTCATAAATGTTCACCAGCACAAAAGTTATGTTGATTAATGATGCAAATATAAACAATCAATGCAATATATATGCAATAATATTATTAAAATATTTAAATAATAAATCAAATATTCATTTAGTAGCTCAATCTTTTAGCAAAGTTGGCAATGATTTCACCCATCAAAACTAGAGGTTCTGAATTTGAATCTTTTTAGGCCAAATTTTAATATAATTAGCAAGTTGATAGTGATATTATCAAATCTCACTAATATATTAATAAATACCATTTTTTTGGGGGCTAAGCAATTGCAATCGTACAAGTTTCTTGATATCCAAAATTTCAAATGCAACTAGAATTTTGAACGCACCTGGCCAATGCAAAGAGCATGCCTTAAGATAGAGAAGTGGACTAATCGAGATACGCAAAAGCAAAATAATTACCGTATATTAGAGAGTAATAAAGAAATTTGCCCGCCATCTTTAAGTTTTAGAATCACTTTATGTACTAGCAAAACCTTCGTGGACCTGAGGAATCTCTTCCTAAATTTTGTGCAAGAGAAAAAAAAAAAGCAAAAAATAATAAAAAGATGTTTTCATTATCCAACTTCAAAAACTTTCAAGATCAAATTTAAAGAATAGCAATAATTAAAATAAGGAACAAGTGTACTCATCGTTAACACCCATTGATGACTTGTTTACCTGAAAATAATGTGAAAAGAATATCACAAGTGTCATAATTTCGCATCCAATATTCAATTTAGTACCATAACTTTTCAGTTGATTGCTCGAAAGCCGTAATTTAAAAAATAAATTCCTATATGAAATCTTTTTGTTATCAAATTCAAATGGTCATTTAAGTTATATCGCTCATATCCACTTATGGACCTTAGCAAGACATTAACATGTTACATCTGAATTTTAGAACATAAAATTTCGAAGGCATTTCTTATAAAAAAAATAAAAAATACCTCCAATTACAGGGACGGGTTTTGTCATAGCGGCACATTAAAATAAGAAACATATATGTGTAACTCAGCAATATAATTTATCAACTCATATATATATCATCAAGGGAAAAGTGCAAAAAAGAAAAAAAGACCGATGAGTTATGTCCAAATTATATGAAGGAAAAATCCCACTGACAATCCTAAACTTTCTCCGTGGATGTCGGAATTTTAACATCTATTAAGGATAGAAGTCCAATGAAACGTACTTTGTGGTCATTGATGCAAATTCCGGGGTATCTTTAAGGAAGTGGAGAGCTTGGTTTGTTTAAACATGTAATGGAAATTTAATGATTGGTCAAAATGATAATTAAAGAAGGAAATATAAGATTAGTGGCATCTTTAAGGGATGATGATGGTGATGAGCTGGACCACAAGCAAGCATGGGTCTCAAGACACATTTGCTTAGCTTTTCTATACGTTTAAAAAGCCTTGATGTACGCCTGAGATACAGAAAGCATGCCTCACACGTGGCATGCTCACATGCGTCGTCGGACGACCATTGGACTTTTGGGGACCCGGGTTCTTCTTTTCCTTTTTTTGAGATGATTATAAGAACGGCTCATGGATTTTGATATTGTATAATATCATTTCTAAAATTTTAATTTATTTAATATGATTATAAGAACTTTTGATATGCATTTAATTTAATCCCTAAATTATATAAAAATGTTCTTTTGATGAAAATATATATTATTATTCTTAGACATAAAATAATAACATTGAACAATTTCATATAATTTAATGACTAAATTCAATTGAACAAATTAAAAATTCAAAAATAACATTTCACGTTAAATTAGAATTCATGGATCTATTGAAAAAATTAAAAATTTCTTTAATCAAAGTTCAGAGATTATTAATGTCATTTTTTTTACGAGTTAAATAATCATTATTTCCATTTTTTTTGGAAAAAAAGAATGGGACAACATCTCGTACTTATTCATTAGCTTAATTGAGAGGGAACACTGTACTACAATTTTGAAGTGTCTCGATTATAAGAGAGAGATTTGGATAATTCCATATTGCTCTCTTGTAACCATGTATCACTGGTATAAATATAAAAGGTTTAATTAATTGTCGTTTTTGACGTGGAAGTTATTGCGTTATTCTAATTTAATCCAAGCATTGAACTTTTTTTATTTATTTGATCCCTGCATCTTTTAGCAAAATCTAGGTTGCTCCTCCACACATCATCCCGCTTTTGCTTTTACTCGCAAAAATTTCTCTGCGAATCCTTTGCAGGTGCCATCCTCTCATGTTCCTATACTAATAAATTGGGAGATATCAAAGTGAGAATACCGACATGAGTTTTACCCAAAATCTTTTGACTCATGCACTTTTAACTTTTTGAAAATCCGAAACTCATAAAAATTTTGCAATTATGTGAATACTAACACGTATATTCAAATAAATTTTTTCATAATTTTTAAAATTTCGAATAATATTTTCAAAGATTTTGGCCGGGTACAGTTTCCCATTTGGCTCAAGTTTAAATAAACTCGCAAAATTATGGTTTAGACTTTAGAGGGCTACATTATACAAAGACTTGATGTTTGAGGACCAAACTGTAAGGGGAAAAAGATATAACATTGTTTGGAAAACTGTAGGAGCATATCTAGATGGATTTTTATTTTTTCTTTAATCTAAGTCTTTTGGTGGATACGCATATAAACTCTTTTTTAGCCGTAAACACATGAAACTTCCACAATACATAAATATTGACAAGTAAGTTCAAATTTATATGTTTTAAATTTTTTTAAAATTTGAATAATATTTTGACGAGAAAAAAATATACTTTTCATTTGAACTTAATTCTTAAACAAACAAGCCCCTTCATCTTTCTCGATTATGACAGATACATCAAATACTTCTTTTTGAAAAACTTGCTCCTTTTGTCTCTATCAACCCCTTTCAATACTTCTTAAAACATAGAAAGACAACCATGTAATAATAAAATATATGTACATGCACACATCCAAAGTCAAATAACATAATCTCTCTCAATTTCAGGTACCTAATAGTTGCATAAATAATTCATAACAATAGTCCCAATCGAGTTTGTACAGTGATAAAATGCTTGAATCTTTCACCTCGACTTAATTAAGGAAGATCCCAAGTTTCAATATCTCACATGTGCCAAATACCAAAGAAGAGTCACCGGCTTGCATAACTATACAATCACTCAAAATGGTATAGGGACAAGTGGACTTCCGCCACGCTAGGACAGAATTTAGTTGGTTGTCAACTGGCGTCGATGCACTCAAGAATGATCATAAAAAATCATTAATTGTATCATATATCAATCATCCACGTATAACACGTATAAAAGGAGCCATTATAAAAAGAAATTACTTGAGATGTATCGTTATGCTAAGAAAATCTTCAATTTCAAAGGGGAAAAACATGCACACTGCCGAGCCATTTCACGTTGGGATGAAGAAAAAGTCAATAATTAGTATTTTTAGAAAAAAATATTTTCAAAATATTTATTTAAAAAAAAAAAAAAAAAGCGGGCCTAGGGCGCTCTCATTTTTCAAATTCATACCATCATCTGACACCTACTTTCTATCAATTCCTTTGACCAGAAAATAAAAAGAGAAGCTTAGCCAAAGTAATATGACCGCAACCTCCTTGATTTGTTGACTTTTGGTCTTCTAGAAGATGAATTCTTGGTTTCAAAAGATTATTAAGTTAGCTTAATATATGATTTCTCTCGTATGTAGATGATCGCATTCATATGGGACCGTTATTATATAAGAGGTGAAAATACATAGCGGGTGTATATAGTTGATGATTATTCATTATTATGAATATTTTCCTTTCCTATTACGGAATGTTTTTATTTAAAGCGTGTTATTTTTCAGAACATATTTCTTTTCAATTTTTGAAGATGTGTCAAAATATATTTTTGTAACTTGTAATTCTAGATTACGTTTCTTAAAATAGTCCCTTTGGCACTGGCTTGCTTGTGACTTCACGACCCAATAGTTATCTGTCTTTTCGAGTTTCTTCACCACTAATCATGTGTATTTAATAGTCAGGCTATGTTCACTGTTCTATTTTTTTAAGAAATATTACTTATTGATATTTTTGGCAAAATAAAAATCTTATTCACAATTCAAAAGATTAAGAAAGAAATTGACATGATTGCAAAGTTTTCATAAAATATATGGGTATAATCGAAATGTACAAACTCATAAATTAAGAATTAAGTAAAATTATCTCTTTACCAAAAATATATATATATATAAAAGTGCACTAGAAGTCCTAAAACTTGTCATAAAAGTTCAATTGAATTCTAAACTTACAAAAAGTGCAATTGAATCATAAAACTTATTAAATTAGTACAATCAATTCTTTTTGTTAACTCCGTTCAACTTGGTTAATGAAAAATGTTCATTTTCATTAGACTAAAACCATGTCGTTTTGATTAAAATAAAATTTTTAATAAAATTAAAAAAAAAGAAAAAGAGAAATGTTTGAAACGAGGCGGTGAGCACTCCTAGTCGCCAACGCCCCACCATCATTAGTAAGGACTGGCCAATGGCCAATGACCCTCACCTAGATCGGGCAAGGGTCGTCGATCCTCACCTAATCTGGGGAGGGCTAAGACTTGACAACTTTCGCCAGCCATCCTCCACCCGATGGTGGGGTAGGCCTAGCAAGGGCTTGCATAGCCCTCACTACATAGTTCAAAACCATTCTCTCTCTTTTTCTAAATTTAATTTAAAGGGTTAATACTGCAAAAAAAAATTCAAATTTGTACGCTCGTGACAAATTATTTCAAACTAATTTTTTAACCACCAAAACCCCAAAACTCGTACATTTGTAACGGATTTATTCTTCATTAGTTTTCATTAAATTGGATTAATACCACGAAAATCACAAATCGATACACTTGTAATAAATAGAGAGTTAAAATCCCAAATTAGTACATATGCCAATTACCATGTATCATCCAAATAGGCAATTTAACGAAAAAATTTAATGGAAATTAACGAAGGGTAAATTTGTCATAGGCATATCGATTTGAAGAAATTAGTTTGGGGCAAATTGTCACAAATATATCAATTTGGGGGTTTTCGTGGTTTTAACCATAATTTAAATAAAACTTATATGAAAAAGCATATTTAGACCAAAACGACATTGTTTGTTATCACCACATAAGAGAGAAAAATAAAAAAGTCACATCATTATTTTCCGTTAACCAAGTTAGATGAAGGGAGGAGGTAGGGAATTCAAATCTCCACCTTCTAAGCAAGGATTGAGGTGTGGACGATTTAGTTTTAAGCGTAAATTTCAACTCCCATACCTTATAAGGAAATAAAGTAAAAGTCTAAGAATAAGAGTTATAATAACAGTAGAATAGCAGAAACAAAAAAAATAAAAAATAGATGGAGTTAATAGAAAAATATGATTGCCCAAATTTGACAAGTTTTATAAATTAAATTACACTTTTTGTAAGTCTTTTGACACAATTGCACATTCTTGATAAATTTTAAGACTTTAATATATTTATCTTAAAAAATTATAAATTGCAATTAGTTAGATTTCAAATATTAAAATTAGCCTAAGAAAAGAAGGAAAAGCAAAAATCACTCCAAAGAGATGGCTGAGGCTTTAGGAAAAGGTTTAAGCATAATATGATTGTCGCCTAAGCCTAAAAGTACGGCCACGTGCTTTGGTGGATGAACTGATCCTGATTTACATTATTTTTGCCCCTTTTAGGTCAGGTATCATGATTTTATTCGAATGTTCCTTTTTACAAACTAATTTATTGCCAATTGATAGGAACCTACATACATTCTATTTTATTCTTGGGATGATTATATAAATGGTGATTAAACTTTGGCTAGATATTCAATTTCGCCTCTAAATTTTTAATTTGTTTAATATATAGCCTTTAAGCTTTATCCCAATATGTAATGTGACCCTAAACTTTGGAAAATTTACAATATGGTCCATAGACTATATAAAAATATATAATGTTATCCTTTCATAACTCAAGTTCAAGGTCAATATTGAATATTTTATTTAATCAATGGGCCAAAATTGAACATGTACTAAGAGTTTAAAGACCATGTTGAATATATTAAAAATTTAGAAGTCACATTGCATATTATGATAACATTTATGAATCATATTGAATAAATTAAAAATTCATGGACTACAATGTGCATTTGGTCCATTTCATAGATCATTTGTGTCATTTTTCCTTTATTCTTTAGATTCCTATCACCAATCGCCCCTTCCCAAAAAAATTCCTTTACATATTTGAAAAAAAAAAAGTGAAAAAAAGGTCAATCTAAAATAATAATTATTCTTGATATTGATTTTTATAATCTAACAAAGTATATGGAGACATGTACTTATTGAAAATGTGTCTTAAATATCTTCTATATTTTAAGCAAAAACTATTCTTACATCATATTCTTTTTTAAAAATTTTCTAATGGTGCGCCCAACAAAAAATAAAGAAATTAAGTATCTTTTTTAAATCACCCTCATTAAATATCAAAAGGACAAAAGAAATATAACTAGTACATCTCTTATAACTTGTTATTTTATCTACTTTCTCATAAAATCACCAAGTTTACTCGCATAAACAATCATTCCATTTACGCACGTATGTTCTTGTGCCCCGGCTTTATTATATATTTATCATAAGAATACCAACCGTGGAATTTATTTATTTTTACTATTGATGTACTTGATAAATTTTAAATGAAAAAGAAATCCCTATACAAAATTATTATTGGATGTGTTGCAAGCATATATGCATCATGGTGCTTCAACTTTCTTCCCTCATCTTTACTGCTTCATCAGAACTGTCCATTTCCATGGCCGAAACTAGCCAAAAGAACCCCTTT
The DNA here is from genome assembly GCA_014182845.1 of Corymbia calophylla. NCBI lineage: Eukaryota > Viridiplantae > Streptophyta > Magnoliopsida > Myrtales > Myrtaceae > Corymbia > Corymbia calophylla. Next base: position 28,318,371 of record CM024700.1, read on the forward strand.
TTTAACCTAACAGGACTGATGCAACGGGTTGGAATGTCAAAAAAATTTCACCTAAAAAATTAGAGATCATATGATCGAGTCCCATCCGCAACATGCAAACTGATCTGAGTCAAGACCATTTGCACATGTCAAAAAAGCGGATTGAACCGGTTCATGAGATCTACGGGATGTCCCACAGGCTTCCAAATGTTTGCCCCTTTATGCTCGTGCTCCTGTGATGGGAAAAAAAGAGCCTTTGTTTTTTTGGTAAGATGGCTATACATGATCATCACTCCATTTGTAGGCACGGTGTCCATGTCTATGTCGATGTTCTCTCACAAGCGAGGACTCCGAATTCCTTAAATTAGAGGATAAGAATGGAGAAAATCAGGAAAGGTGTCTATGGCTCACAAAAGGCTGAAGAGTACAGTAGGGACTGGATGGGGACAGGGAGGGGGATTTTCCCTTGTAGGTAAGGCATCAAGGTGGGGGGACCATATTCTCCCCATTGGATGAGCATCTATTCAAAAAGTCAGTGAGATAAAAAGAGAGAGAGAGAGAGGGAAAGATCACATGTAATCCTTCTAAGTTACCCTACTTGTCAAGTCAACTTTTGGTGGGAGGAGGAGGACAATGTCATGGGGCGGTATTATTTTCCACTAGACTTCTTGCAAAAATTTGATTTTGTTTGGTTACTAGAGGAGATCCCAAACTTTTCAACCGGAAAAATCTCAACAAATACATACACCATTGCATTTATATGTATCAAGGAAGGCTTGACTCACAAGTAAATGTGATCATTGGGCAAGTCTGGGTTAGGCCAGGCTAGTAATATTACCAAACCCGCCATAACATATATATTGCGTATAATATTTGGGTTGGGTTGGGCTAAATTTGGATGGCTCATGCTCTCTCCTATAAGCTTGTTGTCGAAACCGATCACTATTGGTTAAGTGAGCAGCCCACCCCATTAATCACTGGTATTTCTCGGGGCATTAACATATGCCTCTCAAAATTGTTTTAAGGGGGAAATGTGTGAATTAAATAGAGATATGCAGTATGAAATTTAAAATTCTATTATTACGAATTTGATTTAGATGTCATCAAAAGAAAGGAAGTGTAAGAAATCATCCCATAATTCAAGAATTGTGTGGAGTATTGTGTACGTTTTTGTCAAGCCACCATAGATCATGAAGATCGGTCCTTTGCATTTTATGTGAAGAGAAGCAAATGGTGTAGGCCCCTATATAAGTTCATGGATTTCCTCTAATGAGCCAAGACCATGGACGAAATCAATCATTGTCCATCATGACGCTCTTGAAAAGAGCATAAAATGAGAAAATCCATGATATCTTCTATGAGATTTTTGATTTTTGTGTTTCTTTTTACCATAACTAGTGATCATGAATACTTGAAACAGTGCATGAACTTGATTGTCAATTACGCATTGTGTATATATATATCTTATGTCACCAATGGTAAAGTTAAGGATCATCACCCCATTTGACAATGAAATATTACCAAAGCCTTGCTCAAGTTTTTCTTCATGTCTTGATGATGTTAATTAGAGCCATCTTGACAACATCTACGACCTCCTATTGTCAGGAAGTTTGTCTCTATCGAGTTGGGAGTGTCGAGTTGCCCGTGTGCCAAATCTCGAATCCATCTTGAATGCCATAAGATTTTGTAAGTAATATCCCAAACCCGTTTGTTAATCCTAAACTAGCAACCCAATCAAGCCCCCATTAGAGTTAAATAAGGTTGCCCCTATTGTTAATCTCGCAAGAACTCTAGGGTTCTGCGACCCCTCTCAATCCCAAGAGCCTTTCGCAATCAAAATCACTCACATCAATCTTATGCACATTGATTCTCACTCTAATTGAATTTGTTATTTTTAGAGAAAGACGACGGAACGGGTGAAATTTTGGTGTGCAATTGAATCCTTCGATTAAAAAATTTCCCAACATGCTTGTTTGTTACTTGGAGTCAAGAAAGGGGGCGGCTGTTGAATCAAACAAGTCAAAAGAAAAACAAGAATTTGTCAAATTGTTTTGAGAATCTTCTTCTAAAAGCAACAAACCAAATGGGCGAAAAAGCGAAAGGATATGATTATTGAAACCTACCTCCAAGCCTTTAGCACCGTTTGCACGTCAGTCCCCAAACTTTCAAAAGTTATAAATCATCTCCCCAAACTTTCGCAACTTTGCACAATAGTTCGTAAACTCTCACAACTTGTAGATTGCCCCGTCCTTAATTTCGTTCCGACTGTTACTTTTTTTCGTCTGCGTTACTTGAGTGCTTCCTGAAAAAGGACTAACTCATTTGTCTTGACCAGAATAAACTTTATTACATGATTAGTGAAAATAAGAAAAAAAAGAGAGTGATGCATCGTTGTTGAGTTTAAGAAAATTCTGAAGAGTTTGATTTAATTAACAAAAATGAGTAAATCCATTTTCAAGAAACACTTACCAACGGCTATGCTGAATTTACGGGAGCAATTTTATTACTTTTTAAAGTTTGAGGTTATTACATAATGGTGCCAAATTTTAAGGGAATATCAAGCGACTACGGAAAAAAAAAATGAAGCAGAACACAAAAAACTGATGAAAAGGCAATTAATTACAAATAACTTAAAAGGATAATGACACCAATGGTTCCTAATTATTCCCTCAATGCTCAATGTCAGCAATATCTACACTAGAAAATTTTAAAAATGCCATGCCGCCTCAACAACTATGGCCATGAACTCGTCGGAAGGATCAAATAATATCTAATAAAAAAATTAGGACTTGATTGCACACGGTTTAAATGTTTAGGATTTGATTACACGGAGGCCCAAAGGTAGGATTGTTGTCGCAATTTCCCTACAATTATTTTAGCTGAATGAGGCCAAGGCAAAAAAAAGAAAAGACAAAAAAAAGGGCCCAAAAGGCACTGAAATGGTTAGAGTTTGATTTTGACGCCTATTAAGTAAACCCATGCGCGCAGGATTGGAAGTTCTATAATTTCTTTAATGTATATAATGCATAAGAATGCAAAGAAAAGAAAAGAAAATTGAGTGTATAAGGCTCTCTAAAAAAGTGAATGATTTGAAAAATATTTTTTTTTAAAATTGATAATTTATAATCCTTTAAAAATAGAAAATAAATATTTTCATTTTTCATCATCCACAAAAATATTTAGGCACAAAATATATGAAAATAATTTTCATTGACTAATTATTTTAAATAATATAAATAATATTTTTTAAATTATTCATTTAACATAAGATATATAGAGCCTAAATTTCGACACTAGGAAAAGACTCAAAAGGCTTCTATAATGCACAAGGATCTCACCCTCAATTATTGTAGACCAAAAAAAAAAAAAAAAAAACAATGAAGAAAGAAAGAAGCTGAAACCAAGAGACACAGTACAGAAACAAGATAAATCAATTGCTCACTTGAACACGTTCTGAATTGACATCAATTTGTTTGTTCTTGATTTGTCATCTTTCCAGCCTGATTGGATTGACACCAATCAACCTGATGGCTAGAAGCTACTACAACAGAAGATAGTGCTGCCTTCCAGGAGGGAAAACCCACAAGGAAAATGTTTAATCATGACAGAACATCAACATATGCGAATGTCATGAATAATTTTTAAAAAAAGAGGTTACATAGATCCTAGAAACATGATCCATCACATAGTAGAAAATTTCAGGTGATTCTTTTGTTACAGCATGTGTACAAATTCTAAACAATGCGTCATGACATGCTATTGAATTTTTATGTACATTAAGGACATGGGTATGTGCTCACCACAGCATTCTAGCTCTGGTGGATTTCAAGTAAAACTCTACAGTCAAGCAAGAAATCGGCCTACATAAATCAGCTTCTCATGTTCTTGAGCTAGAATATATATATCTATATAGGTTGACAACATAATGTAACTGTTGAATGATTTCAGGAATGGTTGTGCCAGAAATATGGAAACGAGGGATGTGGAAGGGATCAGAGAAAGCAATTGCAGCACATTAAGAGGGGAAGGAACATGTGCCTAACTTGACTGCGGATGAGGAATCTAAAAACATTTCATGTGCCATCTTGTTTGGTCAGAACCCAAAAAAAAAATAAGGAAAAAGATTGGAGGTATTTTTCTAGGGTTTCCATGCGCATGCGTGTTTGCTTGCTTGTCCACCCCCTTAGCGTGGCATAATAGATAATCAAATTAATCACTTTTTCAAATTATTTCACAACTTGACATTTCGGGTCAGACCGCAACTTGTCGAAATCCAAGATTCTTTTGAATACTAGGCTCGATTAAACTCCATAACTCAAAATTCTACACTGGACTGCACTGGTAGAGTGTTGAAATTCTTTCAATACTAGGCTTAATTGAACTCCTGGAGATTGTGATTGTTTGTAGGGCCGCAGCTCGTGATTTAACTGCTTGTGATCATGAGGAGTTATCAAGAACATGCTCGAAACGGCAAGTACTGAGAAATTTCTTTTTTGGAGGGTGTGTAACTTTGTCAAAACCTTTTGCGATGTAATCCTAGCCACGATGGAGGAAGACAGCTGCCTCGGAATGGACACAATGCAAGGCTGTCCGAGAAGACTTTGTTGAGGCAAAGACGAAAAAGAGGGAGTTCGAAGAAAAGAAGGCTCCAGGATTCACGGGGATTGATTGTTTAAAACGCAGCCTTAAAAATTATCATTTTCCCACCGAGCGAAATTGCACTCCGAGTAGATCACAGCTTGCTTGGCCTTGCTAGGGTTCAGGACTTTTTAGGCATCTCTCTCGCTTCTGTATTTTAACTTACAAATAGAATCCGATGTTACGTGTGAATCAGGGGTATCTCGATCTCTAAATGTGGTGGGTTTCGTGTGGAACGTGCCTAATTGGACGATTGAAATATGTTGATGTGTCCTATGACCGCTTCTCGTCACGAAAGTCGAACCTCTTTTGCTTTTCCTTTTTTGTTTAATTTGGTTTTGGATTTCTTCAAACTCTCCTTTCCCTTCCTTCGCTTGGACTTGGAATGGTCAGTACGGTAATCCATGTCTACAATGATGGGCATTGGTAATTCCTCATGTCACTCACATTGGGTTTTCTTTTTCTGAAATTAGTTGGAATTAAAATTGATTAATTTACCGAATTGATTCTCATCAAATTGGTCATTTTTCAACCCACCTATTTTAAAAGCTTAATGGTTACCATCTAATAAAATCCGTAAGAAGGTTAAATCTCTCCTAATATAAAAATATTTATCATAGTTGACACTAATTACTATACACCAATAGAGTTTCTTAATGCAAATCTCTATTAATTTTTCCATAGATAATTGCAATTTATATGCATGCAAAATAAATGTACACTTCAAACCGTTGACTTTTTTTTCGGGGTTGACTGTTCATCCTCCTCTTCCTCCATAGTTGCCCAAGGCTGGCCACCACTGCCTTAAGGGGTGGCATGTCCTTGGCGACTTCCGCCTGGGTTCACGCGACCCAGGCGGTGGCCCCTAAGGTTGCAGTGGTTGGCTAGTAGTTGGTTGACAATGGAGTTACATCAGATTTGATTTTAATTTTTTTTTAAATTAATAAAAGTCTTTGCAAAATGTAGAGTTTACCAAACAATATTTACGCCAAATCACTTTCCAATGCACTCTAAAAGTTACAATTTACCAAACACTAAAGCATTTCGTAAAACTCCTTAATCCCAAAGGTAATTATATTTTTCCAAAGCCATTTCCTTAAAACCGAACCAAATGGCCCATAATCATGCCACTGATTAGTAATCATGGAGGAAAGAAACATTTTCATTTTAATATGCGCACAATTTCTCACTTTTGTTTAGGAAATTTACAAATTTCAGATTTTTTTTTTTTGGTCTTTCAATTTCAAGTACATATAACCTTTTTTTGGGGCCCAAAAAAAGAAATTGGCAAGTTGACTTTTACGTCTCCCCCTAGTTGAGGCTAACGTCAGGCTCAGGCCTAAAAAGACAGATTATGTAACATTCAAAAGAATATACTGAAATGAGGTTCTTCTAAATCTTTTTGCCTGTCCAGAGTGCTTAAAATGGTCCTCTTCGGAGGGTATTCACGATAATTGATGGCACCGCATCAGCATTCATGATTAGACCATCAATAATTTGGTTTGCCAACGTTTGAAGAGAAACATACAGAAGTGACAAGAGAAACATCAACCAAAGCTTCATGCTGCTTTGCAAAATGATCGGCCAACATGAAGAGAAGTACATCGACGACGCCTTTAATATCAATGATCAGGCTGAAGTCATATCAATCGCGTTTCCATGAGAAAAAAAAATGACGGGAAAACAAATAAATAATGGCCTATATAATATGTGGTATTCCCTGGCCGACCAAAACAACCAAACATTATCATGACAAAAACCTGAAACAATAGCAGAATCATCACTGCTTAATGCTGTAAACCATAAAGACTCTCCAGACCACACCATGTTCGCTGCATCAGACGGGCTTCTTCGTTCGACACTGGAGAAAGAATCGTCTCCATCGTCGTCAGGTTCCGAGCCCGAGTTGATCGTTGAAACCGCTTCCCAGTGCAAAGCCGTCAAGGGTTTCTTGACAAAATCAATAACTGGTTGCTTGTCCCTGATGACTATGAAAACCAGTGGGCCTGAGAATACGGTCCATCTCGATGAGGAGATGATCCTCCGCGCTCCACCCTTCCCTCTCGATATCCGAAATGACAGTCCAAGCATGGAGCAGATCATAAGCTCGAGGGTAGGTTGAATATGCTTCGCACCTGTTGCATCAAATTGTTATCCAACTTTGACCAGTCGAACACTGTTTTAGAACTTATAAAAATTGGGAAAGTCAAAATCCAATGTTTAATTGAATGTCAACTATGGCTGCTCTTTCTTGCACTGCAAGAATATGACCCAGATTTCAAAAACAATTGGCTACGATGCGGTATTCATATTGCGGACGTGCAGGGATAACTCTAGTAAAAAATTCGAGTATTAAGCTATTCTTATCCACCAAGAAGTCTGAGCCTGTTACTTAAATAAATAATTAACTTTGATTGGCCCGCACAAAACAAAAGTTAGCAAACATAGTTCCAGACTGGTAGGAACATACTAGTTGTGAACAGAGCCAATTAGGCCTTTGTCGTAGATTAGCTTAAAAAATTTGCGTTTGGTTTGGCTTTTGGAGAACTTTCAGTTGAAAGCTAACCTTCAAAATGCTGAAAGTTCAAAACTAGTAGAGACTAGTTTTGGGCTTTCAGCATTTGGTGGAATGCTAAAATTAATTTTTCCCTTCCAAAACTATCCTCACTAATTCTTCATATTTTCGATTTTTCCCCTGATTATTTTTTTTAGTTAGAAAAAAAGGCAGCCCTTTGCCGGTCCGACTAAGGGTTTAGTTCAATTTTCAAAAAATATATATATTATACCTCTCAAAGCCCATTATAAATTTTTTTTTACCAAACGCACATTCAACTCAATCTATTTACAAAGAAATTTTATCAAACATAATTGCATTTTCCCAGGTAATTTTGGGCTTTCAACATTTGTATTGGACTCAAAGCCCATTTGCAAAGCTAAATCAAACACATCCTAAGAGTGTTTGGACAGTCTTCACGGGACGGCATTCATTACCCACACATCCTTTCCTCTCAGGGCAGCCGCAAATGACCCCATGTTCGCCTTCATGTCCATCAAGTTCCTCAAAGTGTCTGATGTGATCTTCGGGCTCAGTAAGTTCCGAAAGTTCTCGGAACTCTTGCCGCCAAATTTCCTGAGAAGCAAATCTTAAGTCAATCCATGTGCCTGAACTTACTGTGTCCTTCTTAAACATGTCTCTCGATTAGCCAAAATCAGCAAGTCGAGGAGTAGGGGAATGTTGGGAGAACAGTAACATCCCCAATAATATCGGTTTAGCGCAACAAAACAAAACAATCTCCCCTAATGTGAAAACCTAATAGGATATGAAAGATTAGCAAAATAATTACCAAGCACGCAAACATAATATAGTTTTTTAACATGAAAAACCTTCACAATGTGAGGACATAAAAAACCACAGGATTGGAGTCCATCCAAAATCTTCACTACTAATAAAATTCGGTGAACAAAGTTCTTCTTTAGTAGATACTAGAGATACATAGCAGCAAGGACTTCAAGAGCATCATTCTTGGAAATACACATAAATTTCACAAGAGATTAATGATAAATCTCACAAAAAACGCTGATTTTGTGCAACTTATGAAAAAACTGATGTAGGGAGCTTCCAATGAAAACAAACCATTACATTCGAGAAGAGTGTGCCACAAACATGCTAATAGAATTTCAGCTCAATTAGATTAAGAATTGACTTTCGATGCCAACTTTATGTAAATCAAATACTACTCTCAACCTAGATTTTCTACTCTCCTTTTCTCTTATCGCTGCACCTCCACTAACTTTTTTGCGGTTACCACATAAAAGATGGCAAGAAACCTGTTTCTTCATATAACTTATTATATAGCATCAAGCTCTTTGAACTTATAATTCATTGGGTTTCCTCTACATGGAAGTGAACCCAACCCACAAAGAAGTCAACCTAGATGGCCAAGAAGCTAAGCCACTCCCCTTTGCTTTACAGTCATATGATAAAAGCAAAACAAATAAGTTTTTATCTCTAAATCAATCCAACATTTACTGGATGAATTATAAGGCCAAGATAAAGTTTAGGATAAGATAATCATTTTTTGCTTTAGAGTCATATGATAAAAGCAAAACAAATAATTTTTTATCTCTAAATCAATCCAACATTTACTGGATGAATTATAAGGCCAAGATAAAGTTTAGGATAAGATAATCATTTAATACTTACTCAAGATAGGAAAAAATCGGATATAACAAAAATATAGACTGTATAAAATTATCCCATAGGAGAGATGGGATAAATATGGATAGGATTTATTCATAATAGGAAAGTTATTTTTATCAATTAACAAATTTATTAAATTAACAATACTAAAATTATATTTCAATATAATAACAAAAAGTAACAATTTAGTTTTTTAATCTAATCTTATTTTTATTAATGTATTAGAATTTAATTCTATCTTATAATATAAATTCGATATATATTTATATCTATTAAATATTTTAGGTGTATTAGTATAGTTTACTATTTAATAAAAAATTTAGAGAATGATGAAGGAGAAGAAAGAACCAAAAAAGAAATTAATTAAAAAAGAGAGGAAAATAAAATAAAATAAAGCAAATAAAAATAAAGTATGTAATAATGTCGTAAGAGATTTTTACTATCTCCGTTTGTAAAAATTTTGGTTCATTTATACTAATATATCGTTTATATCAAACAATGTTACATAATGTGATATGTATATATCCGATTTTATTACTGTAATTTATCAAATAATGGATAGGTTTCATATCCTATCATATTCAATCCTATCTAGATGAAAAATCTAGATGACCAAATGGTGACTAAAAGATTTTCCACTTATATCTTGTAGAATATCTTCTGTAAGATCAAAATTTTAGATCCTTCTTTTAATATGTACCATAAATTTAGTGTTCAAAACCCTTCTTTGAAGTTTGCACCAACATGATGTAATTCATTGGTCTTTTCCTTCCAATCGGATTCACTTTCATAGAAGAATTAACTTCTTAAGCAAACATTTCATCCAAACGCAAGTTCTAGTGAAACAAAGGGATTATGCAAAAGTTAGATCTTATCAAAAGAGAAGGATTCGATAAATTTATATTGGCATAGAAAAATATAGCAGTACTTGGAATAAGGGTTTAAAGGCTGTTAATAGGTAGGACATAATTTCTCCCCCTTTTTTGCATTTTTACCTCGTATGAAATGGGTATGAGTTAATGAGTCATGTTTTGTACTTCTCAAACCACATATAAATTATAGTAATGAACACTTTTGAACTATCGTCTACCTTAGAATAAATACACCACAAGTATTGATGTCATAATTCTTCAATTGATTATTTAAGTTTTATAATTTTTAAAAAATAGTCACCATAGTCACGTAACTTTTTCGATCACTTGAATGTTATAACTTAAGGATAAAAGAATAAGTTTTCAACAAGTGATACAAATTGTAGCATCAAGTTAAATTTTCCAGCAAGGGAAATCACCAACGTCATTAAAAGTGATTTTTTCTTTTTAAGTTACGGCACTCAAGTAATCGATTGAAAAGTTATGATATCAAACCGAGTGTCATGTGTAAAACTATAATACTTGTGGTGTTATTCTTGCATAATTTTAAGGCAAACTTAGATATTTCAACTCATCAATGGGTATTGATGGTTATTGATGGTTGAGCAAAGTTATTCCTCATTTTAATCATTACTTTTTTTTAAAAATTTGGTCTGGAAATAGTGAAACGTCTTGTTTCTTATTTTGCCTTTTCTCTTGCACAGAATTTACAATGAAGATTTCACTAATGATCCTAAACATAAAGATGTTAGTTATCCAAGCTTCCTGTAGACCTCAATTAGTCCACTTCCCTGAACGATCTTAAGGTGCGCAATCCCTCGCATCGGCAGGGTGCATTTAGGACTTTATCAATAAGGCCCGAACCCAAGACCATCTGGAAAGAAGTGACTCTCTTGACGTCTAAGCCAACACTTTATTGATTTTCTTCAAAGCTTTTTATTAATGCACTTAAGATCAAGATTCAAGTAGAGAAGGGATTTTTATAGCAGTATTTCACCATTTCTTTTTTGGTAATGTACAATTTTCCTTAATAAGAGAAATTGATATGAGTAGGCTGCATGAATGATTTTTGGAGAATACTCATTTATAAAAAAGTTGATGCAACGTTAATGAATAGAATTTGTTCTTCATATCTCATATTTCATAAGACCATTTTTAATGAATTAGGCAATATTTTCTGGATTCACTTATATAGGAACGAAGGTAAGCTACTTAACCCAAAGTTTCTCAAAAAGATACGTTAAATTTTAATTATAGTCCTGCAACTTATATAAATCTTATTTATCAGGTCTATACACACATGTATATATACCATGCCAATACATAATTTATGCGAAAAAGTAATGAAAGATCTACCCAAAGGGCTGTGTTGCATTCAAAATCTATATAAGCGAAATAGTCATTATTGAAATGGCCGTGATAGTCTGCGATAATCGAATTTTCAATTTAATCAGATAAATTTATTTAGCCGACGCATTAAAGATAATTAAAAGAAAATAGGAGTTCATTGAAAATTCTCTTCTAACAAAATCTCGTCAGCCAATCCAACCTCCAAACATCATAATTCAAGTTTCAACATACACAGAAAAAGAGCGAATCCTCCGCACCGCCACTGCTGCCGCCGCCGCCGCCACTTGCTCCTTTGGTCTCGGAGCCATCCTTGCCCCATCCCTGTGCCCTCCCGGCCCCCCGGGCGAGTCTCGCCTGTTGCCTCGGCGGGCCGTCTTGCTGGGAATCGCTTCGTGCCTCGAATTTTAGGGTTTTCGAGGAGTGCCCTCCGCTGGTCAGTTTCGCTCGCTCTACTTTCCAGAATCGGACGACGAGAGTCTTGTCCTTTTCCTTTGGCTGCATTTGCTTCGTCATCTTCCTTGTGAAATAGAGGAATTGGGATAGTTGTAGAGTCTCCCGTTAGGGGAATTTTGCCTAAGTGCGTTGGAATGCGATCACCAGGAATAATGTCCGCATTACTTTCTCGGACTATGTCAAGTGACTCCTGGCCAATAATTTTGGAGATTTGAATTATTTGGTTAGTCACTCTTTCTAAAAGCGTCTTATCTGCTTTGCGTCAACTGACAGGATCATAAGTTGCTTGCAAGGATCGAAATGCTCTTGTGGAAACCATTAAAGTTGAGTCGGGGATGTATTGTTGGTCAAGATTATGAGATCCCTTACCGAGGTAAGGAAGCTTTAATGTATTTTTTGCACTTGATGCCACTAAATTTGAAATCTTGTCCCCCTGTTTCCTAACACGAGCCTTCAGGTGACTCTCATTATGTTAGTTTGCATGTGGCGCGTGTAATTTGATTATCCATGGCATGTCATTCTCTTAGCAACAAGGTGGATTAAAGTGTCAAAAAGTCATAAATCTATTGTATTGACGTCAATTTAGTCATAAACATTTTGATTTGATGTCAATTCAATTCTAAACCTTTTAATAATGTCGATTTAGTCATAAATCTTTTGAACTAAATTGACTTAGTGCCAATTTAGTGTTTAGCCAAAATTAGCCAAAATGACTGAATTGGTATCAAGTCAAAAGTTTTAGAACTAGGCACTAGTTCAAAAGATTGAAGATTGAATTGGCATTAAATCAAAAGGTTTAGAACTTAATTGACATCATTAAAAGCTTAGGACTAAATTAACATCAATATAATAGATTTAGGATTTTTCTAACGGTTTTCCCTTACAAGGTGCATAAATAGTGTGTGTGGCGATTTCAATGCGATCTTGACTTTTCGGGAGTATGCCATTTGGCTGGAGGTTGAATTTTTGGTGGAAAAGCAGTGCGTTATTTGGTTATTGAAAAATCTTATTCTAACATTCTTGGATAAGCGTTTTGCTTCTCTCGAGAACCTGAAATGATTCTTCAGGAACAGAATGTTGTGTCTAATTGTTTGCACATTTATTCTAATTATATATTTCTATGGGGCTGATCTACTATCGTTTCATTTCCATAGATACAAAAAGCATGAATTGGGTCATAATGTCTGGTATATCAAGTTTAGAAATTAGGATCTAGAATAAGGTATTGACTTTTCAGGAGTACGTTAGAAATTGAATCTTTCGCGGAAAAGAAGCGTGTTATTTGATTATTGCAATATCTTATTCTAACATTCTTGGATAAGCATTTTGCTCCCCAACATTTATGATAGTAACTATAATTTGTAGTGCAAAAGAGACTTCTTCAACCTTTCATCCGATTAATGGCTACCAAAGTTTTGATAAATAGAGCTTCCAGTACTCTTCGGATTCACTACATTTTAGCATGATGATATATGTGAGGGTTTCATTTGATTTTTTATTTTATTTTAAACTGAACCGATTTGGAGATTTTTATTTACTTGATGCAGGTCCCCTTGGACGTCAGGTGGTACACCTGGCCGCTAGTGGAAGAATATTACCCCAGAACCAGAACATTATATTACACCTCTACGATGAAGATCCAACCAATCTGATACAGGAGATGTGTTGATGGCATTAAATATGTTAAGAAACCCTAACCTCCAAGGCATGTGTACCTTCTCAGGTAGTAATATGTATTATTTGATTATAAATTTTTATAATAGGATATACAACGTGGTACTTGAATAAGTTGTGCCGGCTTTCAATGTCATTGAAGAAGCATGTTTCGAGATTGACTATGCGGTTTTGATAGGAGAATTTGCAACCCCATTATGTTTTCAAGAAAAGATGAGGAGGAACTTGAGCATGTATAGAAAGATGGCTCGAGCATTGCCAGCACATGCCCATCCAAATGTTAGGGTAATTTTTTTTCCTTTGGATGTGAGCCAGAGGCCTATGAATAACTTAATCTGCAAATAAGTGAGATGATTTTCATTTGGAAGTCTTTATACACTTTGCACGAAACGGATACAACTCTCGAGATGTTAGTTTTGTAGTAGTTTAGCCTACTTACTAATTCTGGGATTGTGTTGGATATTTTCGATTAGTTAAATCTTTGTTCTTTTTTTTTTTTGCAGGTTTTGATTGTTAGCCACCTTGCCACTATGGGGCCCTTGGTTATTCGGCATTTTATGCCATACATACCCGAGGGAAATATCACGAGTCCGACAAGAGCAGACCAGAATAATGCGGTAGGCCTAATGTGGATTTACGTGCCGTCGTTAACGATGATAATTGGTGAATCAAATTTTTTACGTTAACTGTTAACATATTTTTTTTGGGTATTGAAGTATTAATCTTTACTTGTGGCAGAGTGATGGGACAATTGATTGAGCATATTAGAAACGAAGCATGCGATATGGACAGAAGACCTGAAAGGTATCTTTTTGTAACTGATGCTGCCGCTTCTATTTGTTGTCACATTCACGACCGGTTCGTGGGAACTCCACAGGCATTGCCGCCCTTTTACTTTTTCTCACCACAGCCTAATTTTATTCTTAATCTTTCGAGCCCACTTTCTCAAGGTCAATGGGTTTCTATTGTGACGTTTTCCGATGGCCTCTACAATGTGCCCGCAGGCACATTTGCTGCATTTCCAGCAACTTGCGAAGCTTGATTTATTCACAAGTGAAAGGAGGACAAAATAATTAAACAAGTCATATCATTATTATATACACTTAATAATGTACATATGCATCACTTCGAGAATATCATAACACAAAATGCCTGGAGAAGGTTCAATAACTCCTATCTCACTACTATATCTCCACTCTCAAAAGCCTACCTATACAACATCAATTCAATATCTAAGAATTAATAACCTCCCCTAACATTGGCTCTTCGGTAACATAACTAGGAGGACCATCAAAGCCTCTAAGCAGCCCCATCAAGTCACTATCAAAGATCGTGTACTGGGCTATATATTGATGGGGAACATAATCGACAAGTCTTATATCGATCTATACCGTGATGGTACACTTAATATACACGAAAACCAAATTAAGAAACACAATCTCTTCATAATCATACTCAATATATGCCAAGACTCCAAAAAGTGGTGGTGGAAGGGCCATTCTACATGTCTGAAAAATAAAGGAATAAGTCAGAACTTACCAAGTAAAATCTCTAAATCTAAATTAGGGGTTCAAATTCACACTTGCCATGGCATAATGATCACAAACATTCATAATAACATGATCAATACGTCTTACTTTCTTTGCAAGTGTCTCATACAAATGAATGGCATTATCTACTCAATACACATGTATGGCATATAATTTCTTGATGCATTAATATCATTTAGTGTCTTATCAACATGCATATATGTAAATTTATGAGATGCACCATCTTTTTCACTTCTCTTTCCAAACACTTCCCGGAGCATCTTAACATATGGGGCATCTCAATCTTGAGGTGATATTCCCACATGAATTCCCACAGGGCATCTTGCTATATGCATACATAATCTTAAATGTGAGCATCTCGACTGCTGAGGCATTGGCAACACTCCTTCACGTGACAACAACACTTTTCTTTTCAATATTCAATGTTATCATGTCGCATTAGTGCACATGAATATGATCAACATCAACATTCAATGCACCATATCATTCTACTTATTCATCTCGAAATGAACATATTTACTATCAATATTCTATGCATGCTTCCCAAATATAATGGATATGCATTTATTAAATAATAATGCTTAAAAACACATGAAAGGTTAAGATATCCAAAGAACATAAAGCACATGTGTTTTTTCAATAACCCTTCTCCACTTGGTAACTTCCCAATTCGATTACTTTTTTTTCTTCAAAAATCAGTATCTCCTAAATTCAGTAACCCGCTAAAATCGGTAATCCTCCACATTCAGAAATGTTCCTTATTTCTTGCTCTTTTTACACACTTTTCACCGAAATAACTCCAATCATCAAAGAATTCCACAGAAGTAGGAAACTCGACATGCTATTACCAAACTCACACATGTTCATAAAACTTACTCAAAATAAGTAATTACCAAACAATCAAGTCAAGTATTCATTAGAACAATCTAGCTTAATGCCTAGAGTTTTCACTTACCTTGATAATAACTCGCACAAAAACAAAGTTTTAGTTTTTCTTCAAAGTAAAACAAAACTGAAATCAATTATTTTTGTCTTGAAAATGATAAAACAATTTATGAAGAGTAGAGGAAATTAACAAGTCTACCTAAATCCGGAAATGAACCCAAGACTTTAATAAAATATATAATGGAATCTTTTGCTTTTACTCTCGGAATTAAAAGAGAATATCTGAAAGGGAAGTGGACAGTTTGGTGAAGCAATGGAGTGGGGCATTCTCTTGGGAATTCTCTCTCTCTCCCCGATTTATACATGGGCAATACAAAGAAGGAAAGAGAAGATGGATTAACCATGGTTAATGAATTTGATACCCATAGGTTGAGATCATTAAATCAAAGAGTAGATAGGGTAAGTGTTCTAATAGAATTTCTTCATGTGGCCCCTAGGTGAATAGCTTAGGCATGTGGCACGTTTTCATAAGCTAAGAGAAGAGTTATTTGAATCCAAATGAAGGATGTCTTCTTAGGGCCTATTTGGTAACCCTTCAGGGAATAATTGATTCTATTCTTTTGTTCCCGAGAACAAATTTGGAACAAAAATTTGTTTGATAAATTTTTTGTTCCCGAAATTAGATTTGGAATAGATCAAGAATAAAATAAAAAAAGTTGATTATTACTTCTAGAAACAATTTTCATAATCAATTTTCACTGTTTCTTTTTTTTTTTCCTCTTCTCTTTTTTCCTTTCCCTTTCTTCTTATTCTTTCTCCTCCCAACCCACTGCCACCCCATTGCCAACCACTGCTGCCCCTCAACCATTGCCACCCCATCCCCAGCCACCGCTACCCCCCGACCACCGTCGTCACCACCGGTGGAATATTTAAGTACTAAAAGTTCAGAAAAATACATTTAAATGCCAAAATTGGAGAAAAATGGATTAGTTTAGTACCAACGCGAGAAAATCTGATCAAAATGCATATGTGCCATTTTCTAGTGACTTTGTTTGCAAGTGTGGTAATTATTTTTTAAAAATTATCCACACGGCAATTTTTTAAAAAAAAACTGTCCGTGTGGCATTTTAAAAAAAAATTGATATCAGCCAAAAAAAATCCCAAAAACCAATTATTATTTAAAAAAAGTGGTTAAGCGAGCAAGGGCTATGTAGCGCTTACCGTCATTGCCGACCCACCATCGCCAAAAAGGGCTAGTGACGATGGGGTGAGAGTTGGCTAAGCCCTGAGGAACTGTGGACCCTTGCCCTGGCCAGTGCTAGAAACCCTAGGCAATTGGTCATGAGGTCCTTTGGGCCCTTGCCCTAGATCCCTACCACACCTAATAGTTGGTAGCCCTTTGCCTAGCTGGGTGAAAGCAAACGACCCTCGTTAGATCTAAGGGAGGGTCACGACCCTTGTTGTTAGTTTGTTGCCAGTTGACCAAGGTTATCGGCCACTGGCCAAGACCCAGTGACCTCAGCCGACCCTTGCCCCACCGTTACCAACCCTTCCTAGCGAAGGTGGTGCCGCAATGGCGAAAGTTACACAATGCTCACCTGCCCCTCTCTCCCTCTTCTTTTTTGAATTTATTTATTTTTTCAATTAATATTTATATTAAAATCCACGTCACCACCAAAATGACTTTGTTTTGCTTGGGTTTTTACTAACTCAGCTCTCCAGCGAGCCAAATTAGCGATTTATATTATTGAAAATAAACACGTAGGATTTTCGAGAGCTTTTGTCAGAGCTGGCACTAAAATGATCCAATTTTTTTTAAAAAAAATTGGCACTTAAATATACTTTTCGTAACTTGTAACACTTTAGTGTCCATCTATGTCAAATTATGTTACTTGGCCACCAATTTTAATCACATAAACAATCACTCAATTTCATGCATATACGTTCTTGTGCCCCGACTTTAGCATATTCTGGAATTTTATTTTTTTCACTATTGATGTACTTGATAAAAATTTTAAATGAAAAAAATTCCTATATAAAAGTATTATTGGCTGTGTTGTCAGCATACGTGCATCATTTCAATGGCCGTAACTAGCCAAAAGCACTTTACCCTTTTTCTAACCTAGGGCTGATCGGTTTGAACGTCAAAAACTTTTCACCTAAAAAGTTAGAGATCATTCGATCAAATTCCATCCACGGTGCACAAATTACTCTAAATTAAGGCCATTTGCACATGTCAAAATAGCGAATTAAACCAGTTCATGAGATTTAAGGGATGTCCCATGGGCTTACCAATGTCCACTCCTCTATGCTTGTGCTCCTATGATGGAAAAAAAGAGCCTTTTTCTTTTGGGATAATAACATAAATAGTTCATGAACTTTGGTCCAAAGTGTGATTTGGTTCATACAATTTTGATTTGTTCAATATGATCCCTAAACTTTAATTCAATATACAATATGATCTTTGAACTTTTAATTTATTAGATGTTTTAGTATATATTCAATCTAATCTCTTAACTGTATGAAAATATTCAATATAATCTCCAGTCTTGAATAATTTTATACAGTTTAGAAGTTTAAGGATGACATTGAATAAATGAAAAGTTTAAGGATCACATTACATATTGACTCAAAATTCAAAAATTATTTATGTCAATTTTCTCTTTCTTTTTTCTTTTTTGGTAAGATGGCCATACATGATCAGCACTCAATTTGTAGGCATGGTGTCTGTGTCAGTGTATTCTCCCAGGCTGGGACTCCAAATTCCTTAAATTAGAGGATGAGGATGGAGAGACTGAGGAAAAGGGTCTATGGCTCTCAAAAGGCCGAAGAGTACGGCAGCGATTCGATGGAGACAGGGAAGGGATTTTCCCTTGCAGGTAAGGCATCGAGGTGGGGGACCATATTCTCCCTATTGGGTGAGCATCTGTTCAAAAAGTCAGTGAGATTGAAAAAGAGAGAGAGAGAGAGAGAGAGGGAAAGATCACATAATCCTCCTAAGTGACCCTACTTGTCAGCTCAACTTTTGGCGGGAGGGGAGGATGACAGTGTCATGGGTTGGCGCTATTTGCCACCGGACTTCTTGCCAAATTTGATCTTGTTTTGCTTACAAAGAATATCACGAAATTTTCGACTGGAAGAATCCCTACAGATACACACACCTTTACAGTTGTAGGTAACGGGAGAGGCTTGAACCGTGAGTAAATGTGATCATTGGGCAAGTTTGGGTTAGGCCATATTGGTATTATTACCCAAACCTACCATAAGATATACGTCGCATAAATATTCAGGTTGGGTTGGGTTAAAGTTGGATGACCCATGCTTTCTCATGTAAGCTTATTGTCGAAATCGCCCACTTGCCCAGACGCTGGTGACGTGAGCCGCCTATCCCGTTAGTCACCAATATTCAAACGTAGGGCTCTCGAAAATGTTTTTAGTGGGAAACTTGTGATTTAAATGGGGATCTATTGTATCAAATTTAAAATTTTACCATTATAAATTTGATTTAGATAGTCATTAAAAGAAATAAAGTGTGAGGAATCATCTTGTAATTTAAGGAATCGTGCGGAGCGCTGGGTATAATTTTGTCCGAGCCACCATAGATATGTGAAGATCAATCCTTGCATTTTATGTGAATAAAAGCAAATGGTGTAGGCCCCTATATATGCTCATGGATTTGGTCTAATGAGCCAAGATTGCGGACTGAATCGATCATAGTCCATCATGACATGGTTTGAAAAGAACATAAATGAGAAATTCCATGATATTTTCTATGTGATTTTTTATTCTTGTGCTTCCTTTTACCATGACCAACAATCATGAATACTTAAAAAGGTGCACAAACTCGATTGTCGATTAAGCATTGTGTTGTCATGTCACTAACGGTGAGGTTAAGGATCAGCACTTCTTCATTTGACAAGGAAATCTTCCCAAAGCCTTGCTCGAGTTTTTCTTCATGTCTCGATGATGTTAATTAGAGCCATCTTGACAATATCTAATGCCTCCTAACGTCGGGAAGTTCGTCTCCATCGAGCTCGGGGTGTAGTGTTGCCGGCATACCAAATTTGGAATCCATATTTAAGTGCTGTAAGATTCTGTAAGTAATATCCGAAATCTGTTTCTTAATCCTAAATTGGCAACCCAATTAAGCCCCCTCAAAGTTTGATATGGTTGCCCTAATTGTTAATCTCACACGAACTCTAGGGTTCCATGACCCCTCTCGACCACGAGGGCTTTTCACAATAGAAATCACTCACATCAATCTTATGCACGTTGAATATCACTCTATTTGAATTTGCTACTTCTAGAGAGAGACGGAACGAGAGAATGCAACCGGATAACCTCAACTACGAATTTCACAACATGCTTGTTTGTTACTTAAAGTCTAAGAGAAGGGGGGCGGCTGTTGAATTACACAAATAAAAAACGACAAGAATTTGTCAAATTGTTTTGAGACTCATCTTCTAAAAGCAACAAACCGAAAGGGCCGAAAAGCAAAAGGGGATGATTATTGAAAAACCTACCTCCGAGCCTTTAGCACCGTTTGCACGTTAGTCCCCAAACTTTCAAAAGTTATAAATTATCTCCCCGAACTTTTGCAATTTTGCATGATAGCTCGCAAACTCTTAAAACTTGTAGATTGCCCCCATCCTTAATTTCGTTCCTGCTTTTAATTTTTTCGTCTGCCTAACGTTAGTGTTTCGCCAAAAAGGACTAACTCTTCTGTCTTGACCAGAATAAACTTTATAACATGATTAGTGAATTCAACAATAAAACAGAGCGATTTTACAAAATCCTTTCATTGCGACCCATTTTCTAAATTGACAAAAAAAATATGCCGTGTTCTGAAAACGCCATGCGGTCTCAACATATTTTGCCATGAGCTCGATGGAAGGATCAAATAACACTTAATTAAAAAAATATATATAGGACTTGATTGCACAATTTCAAATGTTGAGGACTTGATTATTCAGATGGCCAAACGTCATTGGTGCAATTTCCCCTACAATTATTTTAGCTGAATGAGGCCAAGGTAGAGAGAGAGAGAGAGAGAGAGATGGCCCAAAAGGAAATGGTTTTGAGTTCGATCTTAAAGCCTCTTAAGTAAACCATACACGTAGGATTGGAAATTCAATTATTTGCTTAATATATGTTTACTTGATGTATATAACGTACAGGAATGCACGCAAACAAAAAAAAATTGGGTGTATAAGGTTGCTTTTGTTTCAAAGAAAATGAATAATTTGAAAATTATTCTTTTAAAAATAAGTTTTTAAATTACTCATAGAAAATAAATGAATGATAAATATTTTCATTTTTTATTATCCACAAAAATATTTAGATACAAATTATTATTGATAATAAAACAATATTATTAGCTAATTATTTTAAACAATATAAGTTATTATTTTTAGGAAAATATTTTTTAGATTATTCATTTTGTACAAGATAAATGAAGTCTAAATGCTTTTACACTTGTAAAAGACCCAGATAAAAAATAAAAGGGAAAATGCTACAAAAAAACCTCAAACTTTGCTCAACGTGACAAATTTACCTCAAATTTTTTTTGTAACATAAAAAACCTCAAATTTGTACCAGGTGACACATTTGCCCCAAAATTTTTTCTGCAACACCAAAAACCTTAAACTTGATTAATTTTGACACATTTATCCCAAACTCTTTGACCGAATAGCATTTTTGTCTTCTTTTTATTTTCTTTTTCTTCCTTTTTCTTTTTTTTTCTTTTCCCTCAAGCAAGGGTGGCCCTCACTAGCGTCCCTCACTCAATGCGAGCGAGGACAGCCCCCGTTTGATGCTAGCAAGGGTAGCCAGCGGAGTGAAGAGAGAAAGAAGAAAAAAATAATAAAAAATGAAATAAAAAGAAAGACCAAAATGCCCTTTCCGGCCAAATAGTTTGGGGTAAATGTGTTACATGGGTATAAAGTTTGGAGTTTTGGTATCACAAAGAAAGTTTGGGGTAAATGTGTTGCATAGGTATACAAGTTTGAGATTTTTGTGTTATAAAAACTTAGATTAAATTTGTCACATTAAGTAAAGTTTGGGGTTTTTAATGGTATTTTCCTAAAATAAAAAAAAAAAGCTAAAACCAAGAAACACAGTACAGGAACAAGATAAATCAATCACTCACTTGAATATGCTATGAATTGACATCAATTTGTTTAAGGGAATAAGCCACAAAAAGCCCAAAACTTTACCCATTATGACACATTTATCTCAAGCTATTTTTATGATACCAAAAATCTCAAATTTGTACCTATGTGACATATTTATCTCAAACTTGTAAAATGTGACACATATATCCCAAAAAAATTTGTGACATAAAAAATCCCAAATTTATACACATGTTCCAAAAATTTATTATCGCATAAAAAAGTTTAGGATTTATGATATTACGGAAAAAATATGGGGTAAATGTGTCACACAAATAAAGATTTAGAGTTTTTGGTGTCATAAAAAGTTCAAGATAAATGTGTTATACAAGTTTAGAGATTTTTGTTTCATAAAAAATAATTAAGATACATGTGTCATGGGGTAAAATTTAGAATTTTTGGTGGTTTTGTCATTTGTTTAATCTTGTTTCATCATCTTTCCAGCCTGATTGGATTGACATCAATTAACCTGATTGCTAGAACCTACCACAACAGAAGATTAGGCTACCTTCCAAGATAAAAAAAACCCACTTAGGAAAATGTCCACTCATGACAGAGCATCAACATCTGTGAATGTCACGAATAATTCTTAAATAAACAAAAAAGTCGGACAGATCCATTGTTGATATAAAAACAAGATCAATCACAATTTAAAAAAATTCAAGTGGTTAATAATTGATGTGTCATAACATGTTATTGAGTTTTTCTGTATGCCGAGTACATGCATATGCACCAGCCACGACATTCTAGCTCGGGCGGATTGAAGGTAGAACTCTATGATCAAGCAAGAGATCGGTCTATGTAAATCAGCTTCTCACATTCTCGAGCTAGAATATATATGTATATAGGTCGACAACATATGTGATTTTGAATGATTTCAGGAATGGCTGTGCCAGAAATAAGGAAACAAGGGATGTGGAAGGGATCAGAGAAACAAATTGCAGCAAATTAAGAAGGGATTGAATATGTGCCCAACTTGACCTGTATATGAGGAATCTCAAAACATTTCGTGTGCTATCTTGTTTGGTCAGAACCAAAAAGAAGAAAAAAGATTGGAGGTTTTTTTTTTTCATAGGGTTTCCATGGGCACTCATGTTTGCCTGCTTGCCCACCCCCAAGTGTCGCAGGATAGATTATCAAATTAATCACCTTTTTGAGTTTTATCATAACTTAATATTCTAGGTTGGACTGCAACTTGTCGAGGGTCGAGATTCTTTCGAATACTAGGCTCGATTGAATTCCATAACTCAATATTTTAGATTAGACTGCACTGATCGAGTGTTAAGATTCTTTCAAATACTAGGCTCAACAAGTTGCGGTCCGACTTTTTTATTATATACAACTAATAACTATTAATATTAGTTAGAAATACATATAAGTCCATAACTCGATATTTTAGGTCGGACCGCATTGGTCGAGTGTCGAGATTCTTTTCAATACTAGGCTCGATCAAACTCTGAGAGATCACGATATTCTGCCTCTGGGAGCAATGTCCCTAAAACCTATTCATTATTAGGACGGCACGGCATAATCCTAAGAAACAATAATCAATTTTGCCTCGACGATAGCAAAACTCGCCGGTTTCTCGGCCGTCGGAAGGCATAAAGATTAAGGATTGTGGTCCTCCATATCGTTTCATTTTCTTTCTGAGGATCCACATCTCTAGGATTACATTATTGATTATCTAACAAAAAGGAGATTAGCATAGAATTTGTAGAGCCGAAGCTCGTGTTTCAACTCGCTTGTCATCATGGGGAATCGTCAAGAACATACTGGAAATGCCAAGTACCAAGACATTTATCTTTTGTTGAGGTGTGTAATTTAGTCAAACCTTCTGCGGCGTAATCTTTAGTCTCAGTGGAGGAAGACAGCTGCCTCGGAATGGACGCATTGCAGGGCTGTCCGAGAAGACTTTCGTTGAGGCAAAAGATGAAAAAGAGGGAGTTCGAAGAAAAGAAGCCTCCAGGATTCACGGTGATTGATTGTTCAAAACGCAGCCTTCAGAAATTGATTATTTTCCCAATTCAGCGAAATTGCACACTGAGTAGATCTCAGCTTGCTTGGGCTTATTATGGTTTTAGGATTTTTTTAGGCATCTCTCTCACTAGTATGTAAACCTACGAGTAGAATTTTATGTTATGTATGTATTAGGGGTATCTTGATCTCTAGATGTGGGGGGTTTTGTGTGGAACGTGCCTAATTGGACGGTCGAAGTGCGTCGATGTGCCTTATGACTGCTCGTCACGAAATTCGAACCTTTTTGCTTTGTTTTTTTTGTTTAATTTGCTTTTCAATGCCTTCAAACTCCCCGTTACCTTTCCTTCGCTTCGACTTGGAATAGTCGGTACAGTAATCTATGTCTACAGTGATGGGCTGTGGTAATTCATCGTGTCACTCACGTTGGGTTTTCTTTTTGTTCGAATTTATTGACACTCGAATTTCTTAATTGACCAAATTGACTACCGTAAAATTGGTCATTTTTCATCCCATCAATTCTAAAAGCTTAATGCTTTTTACTATCTATTATAATTTGTAAATTACCACAAAGAAGGTAAAACCTCTCCTAGTAGAAAGATATGTATCATAGTCGACACTAGTTATTATATGCCAATAAAGTTTTCTCGTGCAAAATTTTATTAATTTTGCCATATATAATTGAAGTATATGTGCATGCAAATTCCATGCAATGCATAGTGATGCCACCAATTAGCAATTATGGGGAAATTCTAAATTGGGCACAATTTCTCACTTTTGTTTCAGGAAATTTACAGATTTGACAGCTTTTTTGTTGAAGTCTTTCACGCAACTTTTTTTGGGGGCCCGAAAGAGGAAATTGGTAAGTTGACTTCTAACCATCGCATCCTAGTCAAGGTTTATGTCAGGCCCAGGCCTAAAAAGACAGATCATGTAACATTCAAGCGTATGCTGAAATGAGATTCTTCTCAATCCTTTTGCCTGACCAGAATGCTTAAAATGGTCCCTCTTGGGATTCATGATATTTTATAGCACTGCATCCGCATTCATGATCAGACTATCAAATAACTTGGTTTGCCAACGTTTGAAGAGAAACATACAAAAGTGACGAGAAGCATCAACCAAAACTTCATGCTTCTTTGCAAAATAATCAGCTAACACGAAGAGAAGTACATTGGCGACGCCTTTAATATCAATGATCGTGCTATAGTGGTACCTATCGCGTTCCCATGAAAAGGACAAAAAAAATGACGGGAAAACAAATAAATAATGGCCTATATAATATGTGGTAGTCCTTGACCTACCAACCAACCAAACATTATCATGACAAACCTGAAACAATTGCAGAATCATCACCGCTTAATGCTACAAACCATAAAATTTCTCCAGACTTCACCATGTTAGCTGCATTGGATGGGCATCTTCGTCCGACCCAGGAGAAAGAAACATGGATCGCGTGACGCTTTCTATTCTGCATCCCTGAGACTTTCGCTTGTCAGCCACATTTTCTTTTGGACAATGAGCACGACATCGTCTCCATCCTCGTCAGGTTCCGAGCCTGAGTTGCCCGTTGCAACCGCTTCCCAGTGCAAAGCCGTCAAGTATTTCTTGACAAAATCAATAACTGGTTGCTTGTCCCTGATGATTATGAAACCAGTGGGCCTAAGAATACGGTCCATCTCCATGAGGAGATCCTCCGCGCTGCACCCTTTCCTCTCGATGTCCGAAATGACAGTCCAAGCATGGAGCAGATCATAAGTCCGAGGGTAGGTTGAATATGCTTCACACCTGTTGCATCAAAATGTTATCCAACTTTGACCAGTCAAACCCTGTTTTAGAACCTATCAAGATTGGGAAAGTCAAAATTCAATGTTTAATGCCACAAGAATATGACCCAGATTTCGAAATAAATCGGTTATGATGCAGTATTAAAATTGCAGGATGTGCAGTCATAACTACTAAAAGATTGGAGTATTAAGCTTATTCTCATCCATCAAGAAGTCAGTCTGTTACTTAGACAAATAACAAAACTTTGATTGGCCCACACAAAACAAAAGTTACCAACCATAGTTCCAAACGGGGTGTAGGAACATACCAGTTATGAGTAGAGCCAATTAGACCTCTGTCATAGATCAGCTTAAGAGTGTTTGGGCCATCTTCAGGGACAACATTCATTACCCACACATCCTTTCCTCTCAGAGCAGCCGCAAATGACCCCATGTTCGCCTTCATGTCCATCAAGTTCCTCAAAGTGTCTGATGTCGTCTTCGGGCTTAGTAAGTTCCAATAGTTCTCAACCCTTCGTTGCCAAATTTCCTGAGAAGCAAATATTAAGTCAATCCATGCACCTGAACTTACCAAGATATTGTAAGTAAAACCAGCAAAAGAGAGATTTATCTGCAAGAAATTTCAAAAGTAAATAAGAGAAGCCTGCTCAGAACTTACTGTGTCCTTCTCAAACATGTCTTTGAATAGCCAAAATCAGCAAGTCGAGGAGGAGGGGAAGTCAACCTAGCCGGCCAAGGAGCCAATCCACTCCCCTTGGCTTTATGGTCATCTGATAAAAGCAAAACATATAAGTTATCTTTCAGCTGTTATCGCCAACTAGTTTAGCATCTACTGGATTAAACATAGACTGGGTCAACCATAAAAGATTTTCCACTTATATCTTGTAGAATATCATCTGTAAGATCAAAATTCTAGATCCTTCTTTTAATATGTATCATATATTCAGTGTTCAAAATGCTTCTTTGAAGTTTGCACCGACATTGAAATTCATTGGTCTTTTCCGTTCCAAACAGATTCACTTTCATATGGCAGTAGAATTAACTTCTTCAGCAACAATTCATCCAAACGCAAGTTCCAGTGAAACAAAGGTATCATGCAAGATTTAGATCTAATTGAAAGAGAGATTCGCCAAATTTATACTGACAGAGAAGATAGCGGTAGTTGAAATAAGTGTTTAAAGGCTGTTAACAGGTAGGACAGATTTAGCCCCATGTTACATAAAAGTAAACACTGTCCCATATCTTACATCCGGTTTTAGAATGAAAAATTAGATATTGAACTGTGTATCAACATAAGCACTTATTGCTCGGGAGCCCTGATCAGACAGCATACTTCTGCAACCAAATGGTCATTTGATGATGCTACTACAATTACAAACTCAGGACATAGAACTTTCATTGTTGGAGTGAAGACAAGTATCGTTTATTAGAATGCATTATCAATGTGAGGATACTCTAGAATTTCCAATTTCCAGGCAGTTATTTATGCAACCATTGGCTCCTACTAAAGAGCTTGCTAAAAAACTCTTCATACATGGTTTGAAAAGATATCAACTACTCCAGCATGTTTACTTCTTCCTGAAAATAAATTCTCTATATTCCCAAAAGAGATTCATAGCAACTCAAAAATATAGATGTGGCAAGGGAAAGCATAAACGAAATGGAAACTCACGGTCAGAGTAAGGTGTGATGCATGCTTCCATGGGCGTGCCCCATACTGCATCCGGATCATTGTCAGATCGGCATAGAGGTGGTTGAGTCCCAGGTTCTCTTTCCATGTAACAATCATTTGTCAGAGGTTTTTGCCAAATGACAGTTTGGTTCCTCTTCGCAGCTATTCTCCAACACATGCGTTCAACAAGGGCACTCATCTTTTTCCAGATTCTAAGATCCTCCTCATCCTGCGCATATGCTTCAGGAGAAGAGTAGGCAAAATAACCTCCAGGTCTGAGAACCCTATCCAGCTCAAGAAGAAGAATGCCATCTCTTTGAAGCCAATCAATTCTACACCGGGAACAATGTGCAAGCTCGAAGGACCTACTAGGATAAGGGAGCCTCTTGGTCCCTAAAACACCAAGATATGCGGGAATCCCTCTCTCCAGAGCAAACTGAATTTGGTTTTGATGCACGTCATTGGGTGCCAAGGACATTGTTATGATGTCTGATGAGAGTAAATACCCTCCAAAACTCGCCACACCACAGCCAACATCGAAGACTGTCCTTATTCTTCCTTCATTGTTCAGAATATTTCTCGAAAAGTTGAGCATCTGGCAAAACGACGGCCAAAATAGCATTATTTTCACACCAGCAAACACTAGGAGCATAACACAGCAAAATCTTAAGGTGGCCTACAACTATTTCCAATGACTAGAATCCTTACATTAGCCATTGAAGCAATGTACTTATCAGCTCCATAGTGAAAATGAGTGCCTCCTCCAGGAAAGTTGATCTTTTCGCCTTTCACAACCATCCAGTTCTGGTCAGATTTCTCATGTGCAAGGTGAGTATGTGGGATGTTTACTTTCCAAACTTCATCTCTGCTTTTAGGCCACTTAATAGGGACCTGTGGCATCCCACATAAGAACAGAACAAAGACAATGGCTGTTTTAGTAAGGTACTGACAAGCCTAGAGGTTAACCTAAACCCACTTGAAACTACTAAAATGATGCATGAACATACCTTGTACCCTGGCGGAGGAGGAATCAAGCAGTTGTACCGTCTTTCAGGGAGAGGGCAGTGTCTCTCATAGTGCTCCATCAAAGATAGATCCAGCTTCAACCTCATTTGGTATATAAGGTTCCTATCTAAGCAAGGAATCAATTCAGAATGGCGATCATCGCAAACCTGCAATCAGAAAGATCCCAAATTGACCAAGACGGTATTTTAGTAAATGATAAATGTAGAGAAAATTCCTTTCACTTTTCTCTCCCCATCTTTATTAAAAAACAAGGGATCATATGTATCAACAATGACAGAGGCAGTTTCCATTAAGTTACTTACTGGGAAGCTCTTTACTGTCACATCATCTTCATCTTCCTG
The DNA here is from genome assembly GCA_014182845.1 of Corymbia calophylla. Taxonomy (NCBI): domain Eukaryota; kingdom Viridiplantae; phylum Streptophyta; class Magnoliopsida; order Myrtales; family Myrtaceae; genus Corymbia; species Corymbia calophylla. The sequence continues at coordinate 28,346,943 of CM024700.1, forward strand.
CCCAAACTTAGCCTCATCTTGCTTTCCATCACTTTCATCATCTCCACCCAAATATGATGAGCCAAGCCTTTTCAATGACTTGCTGCCATACTCCAGGGCTGATGTGCCATGCCCAAAAATCGATCCATAGTATGCATATAGAAAACCAAGAAAGATCGCAACTACAAACACAGAAGTTATTAAGCGCTTCTTTTGGGATCCGTCGGACCTTCCCCTCATCATTTATTATACTTCGATCCACTATCTCAAATTGAACCTTTCAGTTCCGCGTATCTTGAAAGATCATATGGCAGATCTCATCTCAGCTAAATAATAACACCCACACTGCCTTATCTGGCCTTCTTATAGCTTTGATATCAACAAAACCTGGAAATCCACAGTAACAGCAAGATCAGATCAGAGAAGTAAATGATCAACTTATACAAGAATTAAATAATGAAAAAAATGTACTATGGTCAAGGATTAAAGGATAAGACTAATAGCAATGCTAGCAACGCATATGCTCATGATTAGCATATCATCATAGACAAGAGCCAACAAATGCAAAGACACAGGGAAAGGTATGTGGCGATTTCTCCATCGCCCATGAGATTGAATATCCTCAAGTCGTGCTTAATGTCCAAATGAAGTAGCAGAACAGTTGCTAGTTTCCAATCCGAAAGCCACAGATCTTTGATTTAAAAAGGCTAGCCACAGGCAAACACAAGCACAATCACCATTTCGATATCCTGAAACCACAGTACCACTTCAACCATCACGAACTTTTATAATAAAAAAGCCTTGGCGATTTCGTTTTGCAACCGACTTTAGCGCATTACAATGACTGAATGGAAGGAAGCAATTCTACTTCAAGAGTAAGGACCAAAGAGCACCAGCAAGCAAAAGAGGACAGAGAGCCGTCACAACAATGACAAGAACAATACAAGTGGAGAGGTAATCGAATTTCCAGTCCAGAAATTTATCAGTAACTTAAAGTGGAACATCATCTCACAAGATCTAAATCGAAGATCCCCAGCCGCGACAAAATGCCAATCAACTCAATAAAAAACAGTTGCATTCGTGAGGAGAAATACTGCCGACACCAACTGGCTAGCTCATACCAAAAAAGAGATGAAAACTTATGTGAACCGGACAGAGACATTCCTTATTTGTCAAGCATTTAATAAGTCCCTCTTCGAATAAAGTCCAATCGAAACCCAAGGAGAGGACGACGAATCGCGTAAATGGGAGCTACCCAGATAGCCCCTCGATCGGGAGAAGAGATCCGGGACAAAAACCCACGAATTCGACTACCCAACAGACCCCAGAGCAATAATTCCACCGCAGATCTCCACCAGTCCGGCCCAGATGGCGAATCCGGCAGATCTCAGGCGAAGAACCGATTTTGACGCAAACCCACGAGCGAGAACGCGAAAACAGAGGGAAGAACTTACTGGGTAATGGAGATCGTGCAGCAGGAGTGGGAGCAATGAGAATGCGCGATTCAAGAGAGAGAGAGAGAGAAAAGAAAGACTCAGATTTTTTGTACGGGGGAGATCTGAGGGAAGGAAAGGAGGGAAGGGGTGATGGTTCTACAGGGGGAATAAATGCCGCAGTGGGGTTAGATTGGATCTCAGAGTTCGCTTCCCCCTTCCCTTTGGCCCTTTTTCTATATTTGGGGAGAGAATGAGAAGGAGAAGAGAGAGAGAGAAAGGCTCACTGACTCCCCCACTCGGAGCAAGTGGGTTGATGATGCGCCCAGGCGGAGGAAAGCCAGATCTCGAATCGTTTGCCAGTCTGCCTGCTCGGAGGAAGTTCCTCCACGCCGTCGTTTTGCAGAACGGGGACGCGGTCGATGTCATTTTCGTCCCATAAACTTTAATTTAATATGTAATATGTAATCTGATTTCTGAATATTTTAATTTATTTAATATGATATATTTGTTAGGTATTCAAGACAATTCTCAAATTGTATGGAAAATGTTTGATGTGATCCTTAATAGGAAGTATATGGAATATTTCATATAATTTGAGGATTGTATTGAACATGTATTAAAAATTCATAAATTAAATTGAATAAATTAAAAGTTCATGGATCTAATTGCATATTTGATCAAAGTTCAGAATTCTCTTTTTTTCTGTCAAATTTATAGAACAGAGTATCGTAACGAACTAGCCAGTTGGGTTCACATGAGGCAATGCTACCAGTTCATATGGACCGATTTGATCAAGAAGGAATGGAGTTGGAGTCAAGCTTGATCACAGGCTCGACCCATCTTTTTTTTCTTTGTTTGATTCAGTCAACTGAAACAGACGGGGACACTAGAAGGTTTCCATACCGTCGGCATGCATTTGGAAAGTGCTACTCATTGATAAACATGCGAGCACGATCATGCACGAAGAAGAGAAAAAGAGAGAGGACTTCCATGAAAACCGAGAAGCGGAGCTGATAGTGCCTGCGGTGAAAATTGGGGGGGGCCCTTATCTTGATGAGAATCTTTCGTTTGCTTTTTACCCTTGAAAGTCAAAAAAAAAAAGGGGACTTTTGCTAAATTCGTTTAGAGGGGGGAAGATAAGATCTAGCTAGCCCTTCACACGATGATGATCTGGGTAGGTCGAGCGCCACCGACACGCCGAGGGTCCGCGGATTTTTGCGGTCCCACCTTTCCGCGTCCAATCAATTCCTGCTTTCCCTTTGCTCCTTTTTTTATTATTTTAAGGGGCAACTTGTGCCCTGTCGTCGAGAGGGGCCACGCCGTGCCGACAGCCCAGGCCGATGACCGCCGGTCAAATTAGGGCCTGTATGGTAACTTGCTAAATAATAATAATTTCTATTTTTTTGTTCCTGGGAGTAGATTTAAGCAAACCGTTTGTTAAAATTTTTGTTTAAAAACGATTTGGAACGGAATCGAGAATAATAAAAAAAAAAGTAGGCTTCTTGTTAAAAGAACAACTTCAAGAATCGCTTTTTTTTCCTTTTTTTTTTTTTCTCTTCTCTTTCTCTTTCCTTTTTTTCTTCCTCCCTCAACCCATCATCACCCACCGCCGACGAGTGGCTGGGCGAGGTCCGGCGAGCTCGTCGGAGGTTCGCCTGGCCACCGGCGAGGCCATCTGGCCAAGGTCGCCTCGCCCAACTCACGGCGAGGCTGGGCGTCGCCGGACCCCGGCGAGGGTGTCTGGCAAGTCGCCGACTCCCGGCGAGGGCTTTGGCCCTCATCTGGCCGATCGCCGGTCGCCGGCAGCCGGCGATCTATTAAGAAAAAAAAAGAAAGGTGAAAATGGAAAGGAAAAAAGAAAGAAAATTGTATTTAAATTATTAAAAAATTAAAAAAATTATTTTGGACTAGAAATTTTCAGGTTTTACCAAACGCATTTGTTCCAAGAATAAAAATTTTGGACGATTACCAAACACCTTCAAATGCTTAGAAATTGTTCGGGAGCGAGAATAAAAAAGAATCACTTCCGAGCAAAAACTGTTCTCAGGAACAGAATCGTTACCATGCGCACCCTTAGTGGTTGTTCGCCGTTTTGTAGCCGGAGCCTGCCCGACTCCGGAGTCATTGGGCTACTTCTTGTGGCCCCAAAGGCCCAATAGATCGGCGGCATCAGATGAGTCGGTGCCCAATGTAGCCCGTTCGCAAAACGAACTTGGTAAGGCTTGTTTGGCGAGGCCCTTTTCTTTTTTGCCATTCATCAACAGTGGCTATTGGCTAAAAGTAATTTCTTTAAAGGATGCGTTTATTTCGTGAGAATTTTTTTGTCGGAAAACATTTTTCTCATTTTCAAGCATTTGGATATCTTAGCAAAAATGAATTAGTGGATAATCCTTGAAAAAATGATTTCCGCTTTTAACAATTAATAATTATTTTCTAAAATAGACTAGCAATCAGTGCTTGAACCAAAGACCTCAGCAACTAGGTACGGGAACTCCAATGCCCATGCCTAGGTCTGGGCCCATTGAGGCAGGGACCAATTTCTCAACTGTTGGGCTCAGATCCACAAAGGTTGGGCGCAAGGTCCTGAGACCTTAGTGCCCATGCTCAGGTACTTACCTCATGTGCCCAAGTCACCAATACTTAGGCACGGGTCCACAAAGGCTAAGCACACCTTAATTCCCATGTAGGGGTCTTGTGGCTCTGCCCAAGTACCCGGCTCCCATATCCAAGTCAACAAAAGGCCGGCCCAAGACCTCAATGGCCATGCTCAAGTACTTAGCTCCAGTGCTTAAGTTAGGTCCCAAGTCTCTCAAGGCTGAGTGCCCATGCTTGTGTGTGTGTCCAGGTAACTCAGTTCTTGCATCCATGTTAATGTTGCTTGACCATAGTTCCTTGCAACCGAGCTCGGTCCATAAAGGCTAGATCCGTCCCTTGAAATTGGGGCCAATGCTCCAGTGCTTGTGTTCAGGTCCTTAGCGGTGTTGTGCCCAAGTCATCTACACCAACTAGGTTCATCATGGTTAGGTGAGTCCCTAGGCCATACTCAGTTTCCCAATGCTTTAACTCGAGAAACCCCAACTCCTATGTTCGGGACCCGAGCGTTTTGGTATCCTTTATATCATGTGAATAGTATATGTCATTATGACTCTTTGGAAAATAAAATCAAGTTCTTTTTTTCAAACAATGAAAAATAATTTTCAATTTATTTTTCATATTTAAGTTAAATACTTAAAAATATTGTATTTTATTAAAAAATGACTTCTTGAAAAAATATTTTTAGAAATACCAATTTTTTTGCAATATAAACGGATTTTTAATACTAGGGTTGGTTGCTCTAGATTCCTCAATGTGGAACTTGAAATATGAAACATATCCATCGAAATAGATTTCCTAATTTTTACAACCCGAAACCTATTATGCATACTAAATCAAGAACTCACCCTATCACATGTTCCACAGTCAGTTCCAAGGTCGACCTAGATTCCATTGATACTCTTGATTGAACGATTGTAGTAAATCATCACTTCTAATGACCATAATTTGCTACAATCTACTGATCACAACTCATATTTAGATACACAAATATTATAAAATATTAATAAAGTAAAAGTCTCGGTCATGGATATTGTTGAAAATGAAAACTCAGACCAGTGATTTCATATCACATACTCATCATTAGATGTCATGAATGTTCTAGGATTGCATGAAGACATAGAACATGAAAAACACAAAGGCTTGCTTTAAGTCCCAAGTTCAAGGTTCTCAATTCCACCTGAAAAGTTGGAACCTATCTGTTAGAATAGATTTCTCAATATTTTGAACTAGACCAGTTCTCACTAATTCAATTCTCAAATTTCTGGTTCTATCCTAAAACTATGCTCATCCATAGTTAACAATAAAAACCTTGTTCCATGAATAGTGGGCATTTGGGCCAAAGGCAAACCACAAATTCTTCTACAGTACGCTTGCACAACTGTTTTATGCTTCGCAATCCGCAGGCATATCGGACAGGATGCACCATTTGGCTCATCCTACGAGAAGAACAGCCTCCAACATGTGACAATTCTTTGAGATCAGATAATTACCGGATCAAGGTCATTGTATAGTTTGTAAATAACATGAGAGAAGTTTTGTCTGTGGTCTAAAACTGAAGAAAAATATAAACAAAAAGGTGCAAAACCTATTGCATTCGTGTTAATTTAGTCATAAACCTTTCAACTATGACAATTTAATTCTAAACTTTTTGACTATTTATCAACATAGTTCTTCTAGCTAATTTTGATCAAAAAACACTAACGTGGCGATCTTATATGACGTGGCCAGTATTGACATTAACAATATTTCAATTTTTTTTTTCTCTTTTTTTGTCTTTTTCGCTGGTGGCTAGTCTCAAGCAATAGTTGGCAAGGGCTAAGCAAGGGTCAGCCTCACTAGCCACAAGTGAGGGTTGCCCTTGCCCTTGCCCAATCTAGGTGGGGGTTGCCTCACTTGGGGCCAGTAAGGGCTATGACCCTTGCTGGCAGTAGGCGAGGGCTTGCAAGCCCTTGCCTAGTGGCTGATGAAGGTCGCTAGGTCCTCATTGGCCACAACAAAGAAAATAAAAAGAAAATAAATAAATAAATAATAAAAAATTGCAAAATTCATTCACGTTAGCGTCAGTAGTGGGACGTAGGATGACCGATGTCCATGTTAGCAATTTCTCGCCAAAATTGACAAGATGGACTACATTTGTAAATTGTCAAAAGGTTAGGACTCACCTGATCAAATTAAAAGATTTAAAACTAAATTGACATGAATGTAATAAAATTAAGACTTTTTTTGGTTAATATTCCCTCTTAAAATGAGAGAAATATGTCTAGGTTGTCCATATATATCGATTTCACCCTACAATCGATAGTCAATAATTGAATTACTTTTTTTTTAAAATTTGGGAAGAGGGAGGGGGGCATCGTACCAAATTTAAACTTATTTGCGGAAAAAAAAGCAACAAAAAAAAGAAGAAGTTAAATAATAGGCCAGCCGCATGATGGGCCTAGACTGGGAGCACCCGGCCGGACCGGCACGGCCCGACACGGCGCGGCCCATCCGGGCACTTTTTAAATTTTTTCAGGGCTTGTCCCGACTCCCTGTCGATGCATTAAAAACTCAGGCTTCACATGAATGGCAGTCCTGTCCATAAAACAAAAGAGTGGGACGACAAAGGACTCGGATTCGACTGAAGAGTACTAATGAAAGTCGAGGACTGCTCGAAAGTTTCGACTAGGGACCCGCGAAAAATCAGTTTCTCTACCTTCAAAAAATGACATGAACCAATAATTATGTACCACGCGAGTTTTTCCGGCCACACCTTGTCGGCACGAAATTTAATAACCCGGGTCTCCGAAAATGAACTTTTAATTGTAACTTAAGAAGCACCAATACTGTTCAGGAATTTTCGTATTGTGAGGACACTCCAACACGCGGTCAATAGGTGTCAGCAAATCCGATACATTGTCAACTCTCCTGACATGCGAGTCCAAAATTCCAATGTATGATCAATTTTAAAAAATTTCATTTATGAATGGTCAAAATGTCAAAATGTCGGTATTTAAAAAAATAATTAAAAAAAAAAAATCTAGTATTCTCTTCTCTTATGACTCTCATTTCCCATTACACAAACACCCCCCAAGTTTTTTTCTCTTCTCTTCCGACACACTTCGACACGTGAATCCAAAATGTGGATTGTTTTTTTTTTTTTCCTCCAAATATTATGGATTATTGAAATGGAATGCTATTGAATTTGTCAAATTGAAACAATGAATGATATTAATAAATAATAGATTAATATTTTCAGAATAAATTCATTCTAACCTCTTTTTTATTATTATTTATATATTTATGAATTTGAATCAAATTAATTTGATTAAAATAATCACAAAAATAATAATTTATCATGTATATATAAAAATATACATTTAATATATAGCGTGTTGGAATTCTCTATTCTTTGAGAAATGATGAGTTAACATATTGTGCCGTGTCGTGTCGTATTGTATTGCATGTCAGTGTCGGTGCTACTTAGACTATATCAGTAACATTAAAGATTTTAAAAAGGGTTGATGTAATGAAAAACTAAAAATTGATACATTTGTGATAAATTTACTCAAAACAAAATTTTGATTACCAAAAACCTAAATTAGCACATTTATGACAAATTTATCATCCGTTAATTTCCATTAAATTGGATTAGTATCTTGAAAAATCACAAACTAGTACACCTGTAACCCCACATGTCATCTAATATAGTAATTTGATGGTAAAATTTAATAAAAACTAATGAAAAGTAAATTATATAAGTTTGGGGTTTTTTGTAGTCAAAAAATTAGTTTGGGATAAATTTGTTATAAATTTATTATTTTCAAATTTTTTGTAGCATTAACCTTTTTAAAAAAAATGAAAGAACCAAATTGCATAGTTGAAATCACAAGCTCGAGAAATGGAATGAGGGAGAAGCTATGTGTCTAACATTTCTCAAATTAGAAAGATATAGGAAGAGCTATTAATACCCATACACAATATTGTTAAAGGTCTAGCTTAAAAAGATGTTCCCAACCACACTTCGAACTCCCAAGCCACACTATCATAAACACACCACTAATTCAAAACATGATAGTTAAATAGATGGGATTCATTTTTATAAACTACGGTGTCATGAGCTTTTTGATGATATGGAATGTGTCCTGTATTCATTATTGGACAAAGAACATGTACACATATAAGATCTTTGAATTCTTAATCAAATTAGTTCGAACTATACCATATCGGCCTTGTGCCAGATCAAATGATCAAACCGTACAATTCTCCATGCGTATCAGAACATATATGAGAATTATTCACATGCAAGTCACATCAAGAAGAAACATCACACGTCAAATCACCTATTCCATATCACGCGTGCCACATCCAACACATGTCGTGTTATGGATTGTTATCTAAACCATGACGTAGATTTTTATATCTTGCATTCTACACCTAGCCCTTTCTAATCTTTGATACTTCTAAATGACCTAGTGAAAAGCCTTATGTCCTTTCCTTTTTCCTTATCTCTATCTTATTCTATATTGCATTTCATCGTAGATGTGATTTACTTATACAAATCAAAATCAAAATGTCGGAGATAAAAGAGATGCAAGGTCGTTTGTTTGCTTGACTAGTCAAGCATGGACTAGTTCATAAATCTTTGGGCTGCAATTATCAAGGAATAGAGACTTTACAAATAAAGCCTGAGGATTGGCATCCCTTCGCTATTATTTTATATGTATATGGCTACAATTGTCTATCTTCCCAATCTGTTTACGATGTAGCACCCGGTGGACTGTTAGCTTTGCAGATCTTTATGGATTTTGTATTGAATAAATCTACACAGATCGTCCCGAGTATACTTAATCTATCTCTTAAAGGATTTTAACATCATTTTGGAATAGAAATTTACTATTTCTTCAATCTCAAAAGATCAGGTGGCGTGCATTCGATAACATAATAAGATAAAATTCGGAAACCTTTTATTCCTTTAGGAATATGATTCGGCTGCAGAGACGATCTAACACGACCAAGAACGGGCCGACTTGATATTCGAACTTTCTGACCACGACTAGAGCTTTCATCTTTAACTGATTAGTATCTTCAAAGAACTGAAAAAGGTTGATCATGAATGCAGAAAATAAAAATGCCAGGCACGGCCAAATTAGGCGAAACCCTCAAATGAGATCGCGATACTTGGAAAGAGAAAGCTGGTTAAGAAATGTCTTTAGCAGCTCGCAGAAATTTTGAATACTCTGATAACAGTTCTCACCGAAACTAAGAAACAAGAAATTGTTGTATTGAGTTGTTTTCAAAAGTCCAGCAATAAGGGAATAGAACCGACTTTATGAAAGGTTTTTTCATGTATTATTTATTACAAAACAAGGATTAGTGCTTTGCAAGCACCGATGTTTATAGGCAGCTAGTTTTACATATGGAGGACGTCCACAACTTGTAGCTCACCAAAAAGAATATATAATAATGTGAATAATGCGGTTTAGAAAAACAGACATACGAGAATAAATTTCTTTCAATATATTTTCGGGAATCATGAGAACTGGATGTATGTTCTCCCAGCAAAAGGAAATCCCTACCCTAGAAGGGTTGATAAATACTCAGGATCAGATCAAATACCTAAAATATAGTCCAGTATTAAGAGTGCCCGAAAACCATGATCTTCAAAAGAGAGTTCAGCATGAAGGCGCATGCAGCTGGAATTAGCAAGGCAGATCGACACTAAAGCCGTTTACTAGCAATATGACGCACATTGTGACCGAAACTTAACTAATACTCACAACTCGGCTCTTCTTTTGCAGTGAGATATCTCATCCAGACTGTCACTGAGTGCTACAAATTTGTAAAAACTAGCTATAAGTCAAACCAGATCAAGCATAGTGTATAAGTTGAACTCTTGTTCAGCAGGGTAAAGTTTGTCAAAAATTAGAGATACATATCGATTGTGATCATGCAGATTCAAAAAGGAATCACTATCATTCTTACATCGAAAGGACACATACTCAAGCGCATATGCATGTGCTCATGAATAACTCATAGTTTTGCTTCTAGTTTAATCAGGAGGGATTACTGAGTGCAAATATAGCTCATAGGTTTAGCATCTCTCTTGGTGTGTTTTAATTCCACAGTTTATCAAGCAAGCCCTACAATTCATTTACCTGAACAACTCCATAGAGAAGAGTTCATATCAAAGAAAGACAGACAACTGCATCGTGATTGAGTATAATATGTGCTTCAAATTGGTGATGCGGATGCATATTCTCTATAAAGGCAAATATGATGAAGTCCCCACTTTCTAGTACGAAAACCGTTCTGCACTTCCAGTGCAAGCAAGAGACACAAATCAATGTAATTATAATTCCTTTGTATTGAAGAATTCCAATGATTTAAATGCTTAACTTAATTCTATAGTTATCTCTTCCTGTGTGGATGACAAGGACGGGCCAAGCATTATTGGCAATGTAAAGCATTGGCAACCTAGAATGTATCATGTGCAGAATATTTAACAAGATTCAGAACAATCGCGTATGATCACCCCTCTGTGTCGAATTGTTATAAACTCAAGCACGGTCTCAAAAGGTTTCTACATTGTAGATTAGATAGAGACATGGACCTTGTCCTAACAAACCCAAACCAAACTATAATAAAAGAGCACCAGTGACACACATGGCAATATCCTCTAGACACGAAATTGTTTCACTTCATATAGAAGCACAATGATCACTCCTTGATATAGGCCTTTCTGGTAGGACCTTTAACCGGGAAACAAATATCAAAAGCAAGCCCTTGACACGCTCACTCATGCACAATATAGCAAAAACTAGAAGAAGTCGGAACATGCAACAAATGTTCAGCAGTGTGAGCTGATTTCGCCTAATCCATGACGGCAATGCCCCAGGCTGGACACATACAAAGTCCGTACACATCAACGTTGTTCTCGATAGACTCTTCTTTACAAAAAACATGAGGGTCGTTTCATTTGTGAAAATTTCATGCTCAACAGAGACAACTAAGAACGGTCAACGGTTTATCAGACATCATGAAAAATGGTCTTCACTTATTAAATGATGTAGCTGCCCTTCAGGGGACATCAAGATTGATTTGACACAAAGAAAATAAATGGGGCGGTTCTGAATTGCATCATAAATGAGGCCTACATTATCCTACTCACAACACATGGAAAAAGAAAAAGAAAAATCCCTTGGTTTTGAAGAGATGGAAAGCTGAAGCATATGATTTTGGTTGAGCCTCTCTTGTTTTATTCCTTTCATTCGACGACACTTGAACCAAATTAGGCATGCAAACACTTGAATTTGCGTGTTTTCTGACAAAATCACCAATAATCAATTCGAAGTGACGAGAAAAGCAAACAAATTCGACTCAGGAAGCGAAAGGAGTGAAAAGCAAATGTCACCACTGACTACCATCATATGTAATACCAAAAACCCAACAGGATATATACACAGTGCTAGACAAATCTGACACGATATCTTTTCGCAATTTCCATCATATCTTATGACCGGGTTGATTTGACAATACCTAATAAAAAATAGATTCGAATTAAAATTGCGCATGAAATGGGGAGAAAACCCAACCAAACAAGATCTGCAAATCCATTTCTGCTCCTCATTCATCGTCATGGGGGTTTCACCAAGTACACATTAGGCAGCTGACAAAGTGGAAGTTTTTATGTGACACTTCAGATCTTCACTACAGATTTGATACATAAACTGCATAATTTGAACCCACTTCTAAAAGTGTAACACTGTCTCTCTTGCTGTGGCTCTCTCTTCTTTTTCAGCATCCAATAATGGAAAAACAGGTAAGGAGCAAGCATTTGCTATCATCATGGTGCTTTTTATAGAACAAGGTCTTTCACCATATGATGCGCTATTCAGACACGACATATATAGACTGAAGAACTTCGATGATATATCGTACTGTCGTATATCTAAGCATTTAAACTTACAGAGATTGGACTAGAACGCGACCGACCTTCGGATTATTGATCATGGCACATGCTAAAGAGTGCTTTTTTCCTTACTGATTTTCGACCCGACCTGCTGCCGCGATCATGGGGGCTTGGGGTGGCTTCTTCCTCTTCTTCTTCTCGTAGCTGATCCCCCTGGCCTTGGCCTGAGAGTCCCGGACCTCACGGAGGTACAGCCGCACGGCCCGCGCGCCGAAGGGGTTGGCCTCGGGCTTCCCGCCGTTCTCCTCGAAGGCCGCGCGGAGGCGGCCGATGAGGGCATCGAGGCTGCCCCACGCCTGGCGGAGCGGGCATGGGCAGGGGGCAGGCGGGCTCGGGTGGCCGAAGAAGGGGCAGAGCTGGGTGTGGACCTTGGTCTTGCCGAACTGGTCGAGGTACCGGAGAAACTCGAGAACGTGGGCGCCGCTGCACCTGGAGAGCGAGAGCGGCGGCCGGTGGTTGCGGAGGTACTGCCCAAAGGTGTTCCAGTCCCGGCGCTTCTGGTTCTCATATCGGCTCGACGTGGTCGCCACCGTGCCGGCGGCGGCAGTGGTTATCGTCGAGGGGGAAGTGGAAGAGGAGGAGGAGGAGGAGGCAATGGTGGTTATGGAGTTGGCGCTGGTGGGATTGAGGACCGTGATGGAATCAAGTTCCGGAAGCGAATTCATCATGCTCCTTCTTGAAGTTGCTTGCCTGCGATCACTCGGTGAGAGATGCTTTACACAAACTAAGTGCCTAATGGTCAAGACAAGGAAGTCTCTCAAGAGCACACCCGATCACAGAGAGAGAGAGTACATGCACAGGTAAATGAAATCTCAAGCTGTGTATGGAAGCTGGGTTTTCTGGGAATATAATAAGGGGTGCTAATCACACTGTTACCGAAGAAAGAGAGAACCTGAAAATCAGTTACTTGATGATCAGTTCAGGAGATCTCAATAACTCAGAGAGAGAGAGAGAAAGAGAGAGATAGTAGGTATTACAGTATCCATGTGAAAGAAATGAAAAAGCAAGAACAATAGCTAGGGTTTTTGTCTCCTTCTCTGTAGTTGGATGGCCGTGAGCTTCAATATCAGCTTGAACACATCATAGAGAACTTGGAATAGCTAGCTTCGTAATTACATGATGTTGGAGGAAACCTTCTCTTCTGGAAAATCTATGAAATGAAAGATTGGCAGATGGTTTGTTTGGCTTCTCTCCTCCTTCCGGAAAAGAGGGGAAACAGACACCTATGTGTCTAGCCCAATCTCAGAAAGCACTCATTGAAGAGAGAGAGAGAGAGAGAGATTGACAAGTAGCTTAGGGAAGAGAAACAGGTTTAGGGCTTTTTGTGGAAATGGGAAGAGGATGAAAGTGAGGTTGGAGGTGATGGATGGAGACAGCATAAAGCGGGTACTGTCCATCTGGGGCTATAAAAAAATACATAAATATGTTAAAAATTAGGAGGAATAACATGATTTTGTTTGCTCTCTCTTTAGCATTGATTGACAACTCCTTTTTGAATTGACCATAATGCCCTCTCTCTCTCTCTCTCACACATATTTCCTTATTCTTCTTCCCTTAAATAATGCCAATCTGAAAGATGCACTCCCACAAGCAAACGCAAATAGGCAAAAGGTCCATCAACCTACAGTTGCAGTCCACAGTACCAACTGCTCAATACACAGTCTTAGGAATTCTCAATGAATTGATAAAGAATTTCATGTCTCTGGGAGAGAGAGAGAGAGAGAGAGGGGCTCAACTAGCTTGGAAATGTTCCTCTCCTTCAAGCGTACCAAAAAATTCCGTACACTGGATTTAACTTGATTTGGTTTGATATTAATGTTTAATGATATCAAGGGTGACTTTTTTTCACTAAAAATTTCATGATACAAAAAATATGTACTTAAATTTTTTTTAAAGAAAATGGTTAACTTTCATTTATTTGACCATTTAGAGAAAGTGATTATTTTTCTTGCTAGAAGAGAGAAGTCATTTCCTCTATTTTAACCTTGTTGTTTTCAATCCACCGAAAATGTTATTTGTAAATTGATTAGTTTTGTCATCCAAATACTAAAAAATTAGAAAAGAAATTTCCCCGGACCCTAATATCAATTTATATGTACACATATAATTAGGTTTATAGATAAGAATACAGCTAGAAATCGTTTGTGATCTTATGTCATCACAAGTGCTTAGTTACAAGCAACTCCAATCCATTACTTCTTGTGAAGCTCAATTCAAGTGTTAGATCTCAAAAAACAAATCACAGGACTTGAACATTCTTTAAGGTATTGGAGCATGGACCGACGGAAATCTGATCAAGGTCGATGAATTGGATCTTAATGACTCGACCCGACAGAGTTTCACATTTCTTGGTTTGTGAACTTGGCTGTTGGAAGATCGCTGGGGTGTTAACCACACGATTGGAATGAACTCGACTTTATAAGATCGAAAAGTGTCGGGGTCATCGAGAGTTGAATCCGATAGAGCTTCGTTTCTGTATCTTCCTGAAGGTTGAATGTCTCGATCAGCTTCAACTTTGGATGGATGAAGGTCGCTGGGATTAGAGCGGATTCTATAGCTTGACTTTGATTTGAGTCCATGAAGTTCGCCAAGGCTTAGAGCTTTGATTCATCGATTCATCCATCGAGAATTGGTCCGCGCAATGCACCATAGAGCTCTTGATGGGGGCCTTCAGTTGAACGAGTGATGTGAAACCGGGTAATTGTTGCGGAAATTTTATTTTATTTTTTCATTTGTTTCCTCGTCCTTAAGATTTTTAGGAGTTCAGAGATATTACTTATTACGATTTAGGATTTATGAGTGACACAAGACCCAATAATTTTCGATATTTAGTATTACGTGTCAGACCCATGACCAACTTCTAGAAAATCAAGTGTTGCTCGATGAAAGAGAATAGAGGTACAGGTGTGCTTATTGATGGAAGCCCACTCGAGCACACAAAGTAGGCCAATAACTCATATAGTCTAGCACGCCTGTTAAAAAGATTTAGCCAAAATGTGAAAAATAAAAATTAGAGAAGAAAGCACGTGAAATTTTAAGTGACAAATCCTTGTAGAATCAAAAAGAAAAACTTCAATATTGCACTAGACAATTTATTTATTATCAAGATTAGTATTGAGTTACAATTGTAAGCGCGATTCCCCCGATATATACACGAGTTTATGGCATGTAAAGTTATAATCAAAATTACATATATATATCTTTGATAACAATAGTTTTCACTATCAGACTCCAAAATTCTATCAAAATCTTCCATTTGGAATCTAATCTTTACAATGATAATAGTTTCTTAAGTCTTCTTTCTTGATTGAATCCGGTTTCTCTCTCAACAAAGCTTGCTATAGATTCTTCTAATTAGGGGTGTGCAACTAAACCAAGTTTACCCGGAACTCAGACCGGACTACTCGAAAAACAGGGTAGGGAACCGGTTCACGGTTAAACCGGTCCGGGAATCGATTCCAGTTTTTGGGAACCGGTTGAAATCGGTTCAGGAACAGGGTCCAATCAAAGACCCACCTAAAACCGGACCGATTTTGGAACCAGTTTTTACCCTGTTAAAAACAAAATAAAATATTTTCTTTGTATAGTACCTTTGAGTCTCTTTGTCTTCGAAAAATTGTTAAAAAAAGAATGTTTCTTTCTAAATCAAGTTAAAGGAGAATTGTTTTGAAAGAATTATTAAAATTAATTGTTTTCATACATTGTTTTTCTTTTTTAATAGTCCTGCCTTCAACTATTACTATAGTCGCAGGACAAATGCTATTAACTATTGTAGCATTAATTAAAGCATTTTCAGTCCAACTCAAGAAAGATGTCCTCTTAATAAGAGCTCTATTGTATATACATGAGCAAGCACATTAGATCATATTATAAATATTTGTGGGAATGAGACTAATATTATATCCATATTTATTGCTAATGTTTGTGCATTGTTAGGTTTTTTGCTTTGTCTTATAATGTTAGAAGGATTACGTTGTTGTTTTTTAACTAATTAATGTAAAATTCAAAGTCATATAGGATATCGAACGGTTGTAAAATAGATTCTAATGAAAATAGGGTTGACCTTGTTCCTGGACCGAAAAACAGGGTCGGGTCCGAAACATGGTTCAATAAAAATAGGGTAGGGTACAGGGTTGAAAAAAGAGGAATCGGTTATAACAAGGTCGGGTACAGGGTTCAAGTATAGACCCTTATCCACCCTGGACCCAATCACCCCTACTTCTAATATAATAGATTCTCAATTTGCATCTTTTGGAAACCAAAGTCATTATCGACGCCTCAATCGATCTTCACCTTCCTTTCCGTTTCCTTCATCCATCTTCGTTGCTTCTTGAATTCTGCTTAATCAGGCTCTAATACCAATTCTTAAAAATGTGAAATGCGGTAGAGTAAAATCAGATAAATTGCCAAAATATATAACAAGCATCTAAGGTATACAAAGTCGTGATGAAAATTACATGAATAAATTTAGCAAAGATACCTTCCTCTACCAAATTTCACAACTTTGTAAATTATATGTATATCCTTAACAACTTGTTTTTGTTTTATAAGACTCCACAACTTCATTACAAGAACCATGTTATAAGCCACTTAAACCATCCATTGAATGTAAGACGTTGATTCACTTCAATTTGAGACCTCAATTCAGCAATCCATCAGACACTGGTGTAGCGGGAGCTTTGCCATTTAAAAATGGTTGGCTTTATTGGCTTTATTGGATAAGTAAAGCAAAGATGAGAGAAGACAGAGGTGTAAGTTGGCTTTATTTGCGGAGATCCACTCGAACAAGTAGAACGGATCAAGAGTTGTAGAGCCCAACACGTCAATTCGAAAAAGTTCAGTGTTAAGAACCGTGGAACCATTTCATAAGCCACTTAACTGGTCAATGCATGTCCAAGTTCTTTCGTGGTTGCTATTGACGATATGTGGCTGTGATCTCCCACTCACGCGCGCACTCACCGACCACAAGCACTAATTAGCACCAACTACATGATCTCTAAGATGAATTTTTCGGTCCACGATGTCGTAACACGTGCTTATGTCATGTGATGGATGGCCTATAACCAAATCATCTTAGAGCACCAATCAACAATCCGATTTGAGGGTTTCTAGTATCCGACTGGAGATGTGAGACGTAAGCTAAATATAGAATTCTGGGAATGAAGTTGTTCATGTTTAAGTCACTTCTTCTACCGTAGATAGCCTTCTCGTGACGCTGCTTGTGCCATCATATTCGTGTCAATATCAAGTTTAATGAGAAAAGTCTTAAACTTTTGGCATTGATATAATTCAATATAAACTTTTAATTGAATCAAGTTAGTCATAAACATTTTCACATTGATATCAATTCAATCCATATAACCAATTTAGGTTGGAAATTGATGATGTGGATTTCGATTGTCCTAAGTGGTACAACTAGTGCTAATGTAAATATTTTTTAAGTATTTTTAAACAATTTTTCAATTTTTCTCTTTTTTTAAAATTTTCCTTTTTTTTTCTATCCTTTTCCTTTTTGGACTATGCCCGGTACTGGCGATGGCCAGCAATTGGCCATAGGTGAGGGCCGGCAAGGTTGCCCTCACCGCCTGGGCAAGAGCGGCCATCGCCAAATCCGGCAAGGGCCCAAGCGTTGCCGCATCCTATGCAAGGGCAACCTTGCCGGATCCGACGAGGGCATGACCCTCGTGGCCTGGGCGATGGCTACCCTCACCAGAAGCCGCAAGGCGGCCCTCGCCAAATTTGGCGAGGGCGACCTCTCCTATGCTAGCAAGGGTTGTGATGCACTTGTCGACCCTCACCTATGGGCGGTCACCGGCCATGGTCAATATTGGCCACGGTCCAAAAAGGAAAATGAATGGGGAAAAATGGGAAAGGAAAAGAAAAAAAAAAAAAAAAACTTTTAAAAAAAAAGTAAAAAAAAAAAATTATTTAAAAAATACTTTAAAATGTTCATATTAGTGTCGATTGTGCCACGTAGAACAACCATCGTCCACGTCATCAATTTCCATCCTAAATTTGATCGGATGGACTAAATTGGTACTAATGGAAAAATATTTATGATTAAATTAGTTAAATTGAAAAGTTTAAGATTGAATTGATATCAATGTAAAATTTATTATTTAATTTTTTTGGTATTTTTCCCAAGTCTTATTAATGTATTTTTTTACTTAAAAATAGATGAAAAAGTGTACGTTCGAGTCAAATTCAAATTATTTGTATCGTGTTATGTTGGAACTTCTCAGGCAAATATCAATTACGTCCAACTTATGCTCTCGTGTTGTGTTAAAATTTATGACCCTCTACGGATTTCCTTTTAGGACAAATTCCCCACTTCACGCGTCCTTTCCTTCCAACACATTAAACGCCAAACCTTATTTTCTTTCAACTTTCCGAACTCTTACCTTCTTGCACGATCAGTCCTAAAATTGTCGATTTCCATTTTTTAAAGTTATTCTTTTCCCTTTTTCTAGTTTATTAATCACAAAATGGATTCTTCCAATGTATAGAATAAATATTAAATGTTACAGTTTATCCCCCAGAACTCTTGCCCTCTTCCACATTAAACCTTATGTGTCAAATCCTTACATCGAACCATCTGGATTTTCCAAATTGTTTCATTCATTAATACCGCCACTGTTAATTTGCTAAACCTGCAGTGTGCATAATTTTTTAAAGTTTTCTTTATGGGCGATAATAGCCTCTGTTGCATTACTTCATTGAAAGCGAAGAATACTGCGCACAACCTATTTTTGACAGAAAAAGGTTTGACGGTGAAAATGGACGAAAAAATGTGCAAGTTAGGGGAGCAAAGTATAAGGGATTTGAAGCTTAGGGGTCTACATTCAAAAAAGTGGAACTGGTAATTTTACAGGAAAATGACACTAATGGTTCATGAACTTGGAGTTCATTTTATAATATTGTTATTTTACTTTTGATTTGTTTAATGTGGTTCGGAAACTATTAGTAGAGTCCTTGAACTATATAAAAATATTCAATATTTTCATTTCATTAATTCAAGTTAATAGAATATGTTGATGTGACTTTCAATCGTTAAGTTTGAACTGTAAATAAAAAAAAAATAAAAAGTTACATGTAGATTATCAAAATGAGTGAGATAATTGTTCAAATCAAGATGTAGTAATTTACATTATCAAATAATGATGGATATATAAAAATTTCCCTTTTCGAAAGTAGATGGAGAAAAAGCTAGAAAAGTTGACTCATCATTTTTTTTTAAAACCAACTTAACATATAATAATCAACATTATCAAATAACATATGATTTATCATATGAATAAACATAATGGCTAAATTGAACATTTACCAATAGTTTAGAGATCGCATTAAATAGATTAAAAGTTCAAGGATGACATTGCACATAGAGCCAAAGCTTAAAGATCAATTGTGTTGTTAAAAAGCGAAAGGATCTAAAGCTTATGGTTGAATATGTAATTGGATGTTAATTCAAAGGGTAAAATGAAAATTTCTCTTGGTTTTGTTTTGAAGGAGGATGAGCAAGTTAATGTACGGCAGGTCCATTAAATAGAGAATAGTCATCCTAAATCTAGTCATTACGCATAAATCATTAAAAAAACAGTATGTTGGCTTTATATTATTGACGTGCACCGGAATCCGATGACAATAATTCATTAATTTTTTTGTGTCAAATTGGTAAGTAGACAAATATTAGTTTTCATCAACCAGTCATCGCTCTAATGTTATTTTATTGGCTTCCCCGTCTTCATCTCATACGCCACATCTGAATGGTGAATAAGCCTTCTTTCCTAGTCCTTTTCTCCATTTGTTTGAGAAAAGAGAGATAATGGAGGTAAGAAAAAAATTGGGTGGAAAATGGGATAAATTTATATTTTTGTGAGACGGGTTTGGAGGGAAATTTTAAATTTTGTAGCATTTTTCTCCCCAAATTTCTTTTTTGATATCGAGATCTGACCTGGCTCAACCTTACGGGAGCGCACGGTCTTCCCAGGCCCGACAAGCCCAACAATGACTACCGACTATACCTGGAGGGGAGCTAGCCCAAGAACCCGCCACTAGGGCCCCCACTTAAAACGTGTTAGTAGCTATGGAGTTTCGATTTTGAGACCTTTGCGATGAAGTGCCCAAAGCCGAGCCAACTCAGCTACCCACCGGTGGGTTCCAAATTTCTTATGTCATTGTTTTGAAAGAAAATTCAACTCTTTCGGCGGGCAATAGGGATCGGAAGCAACGACCAGTGTTGTTATTCTCTTTGGACTTTAGTTTACAAAAAGATTTTTACTCTTATTATGAAATGTTCGTCTTGAAAGGGATACTCAATGCATCCAATGGAGGTCCGTAGTTCATGAGTCTATCACTGTAACACCATAGGAGTATTGAACGGTAAGTCTAACCAAAGGAATATATTGGACCAAATTTTGCTATCAAAATCATCTTGAATCACTCTTTGCTCAGATTTTCTTATCTTCTTCTCAGGAAAAGTTGAAGAAAATTATTCCATGAGAGGTGTCTCATGGCTAAAAGCTGTGACTAACTGCAGAGGGTAATTTTCTTTTTCTGGCAATGAAAAGAAAAGGCACACCTCTATTCTTAAATGGTAACACGCCATCCATGCGAACAGAAAAAAGGTCGACCATAATAATAAAATAAAAGTTCAGGAGATAATATATATCACTTGAAATTTCAGACCCAAAAAAGTAGAAATCTTAACAAATAGAAGGTTTTAAAAATACTTAAAAGTCTTCAAGACATCTGAATTAGTTTAGGATTAATATCACGAAGGATCATAAATTAGTGCACGTGTAACAAGTTTATCAAAAACTAATTTTTTACCCACAAAAAATTTAAAATTGGTACATTTGTGATAAATTTATCAACTGTTAGTTTTAGCCTTAGATAAATTTTACCATTATATTATTTAATTGGATTGTACATGATAGTTAATGGTTGTACCACTTTGTGGTTTTACGGTCCATTTGTTATAAGATATCAATTTGTGATTTTTTATGGTATTAATCCAATTTAAAGAAAATTAATGGAGGATAAATTTATCATAAATATATTAAATTGGGGTTTTTTTGTGGTTAAAAATTAGTTTTGAGAAAATTCATTATAAGTGTACTAATTTGAGGATTTTAGTGGTTAAAATAAATTAATTTATGATGAATTTGTCACGTGTGTTAATTTAAGATTTTTATGGTATTAATTCATATAAAGAAAGATATATTACTTAAGTTCTTTTCTGTCATAAATGGATAATTGGATACATTTCCTGTGGCTCTTACCTAGAGAACAAATTTTTCACCTAAAGAAGTACCAAAAAGGAACTCTTGCTGTCAACTTTTTTCTACTGAGAAATTCCTGCATGTGTGTGTTTTTTTTTCCCATGTGAAGGCCTTTTATAATAAGAAATTCCTTTTTGGTGCAGACACAACAAACATTGCTTTCCCTAGGGGGAGAAAAACAAAGACCTGAACTTGAAACTAGGAAAAAAAGAAAGAAAAAAAAGAACAGGCACTTGAAAATATGAAGTGAAAGGTTGTTTGGCCCGAGGAAGAGATGCACGATTGCTGCCTTGTTTTATGGCACACCAGTTTTAACTCTAAAGCCCGTTGTGTACTTGCAAGCTCAGGCTTGTCAGTAAATGTTAGCCAATCCCCAAACCACTCATGTACTCTAACCTCCTGCAATTTAATTAGCTTTTGCAAATCCAAGATTCTTCTGCATTTCTTCTCGAATTGGGCACTGTTTGAGCAATTACATGCAATAAATAATTGCAATTATATAATGGCAGAAGTCCTTTTGCGAGCCCTAAAAAGGAGGGGCAACAAAGCACTGTAATTCCATGTGATGGATGTACTGAAAAGACCCCAAAAAAAGTGTTTTGCATGACCATTCATAGGAAGCTGTCGAGGGGGGATTTGCCAGTGGTTTTCGTACAGAAAAAGAAAGAGGAAAGACAATAGATTACGATAGATTATTATAAAATATAGTAAAAATAAAGAGCTACTGCTTGTGTTGTGTGCATTCGAGTCCTTGTGCATGATGGACTGTCATGACCTTTTCGTGACTTTTCTTGATTTCAGAGGCATATGCTAGACCTAACTAGGGTGCATGTCTTGTTTTATTTTTCCTCTTGACGTTACATCTATGGATCAAACTTCTATATTGTCCAAACTGAAATTAAACCTATTCAAGTCAGAAGAGGATACTTATAACCCAAAAACTTAGAGAAGAATAACCCAGATATCGATTTATCTTTAAAAGAGGTGGCAACATCAAAGAAACTATTACCTTACCAAAAAAAAAAAAAAATCAAAGAAACTACACGTGCTATTTCTAATGACACAAATAATAAAGAAAAGAATACATTTTTTTTTAATGATTTAGGAGATCTCATTTGATTAGGTTAGAACCATATGAAATCATACATAGTGCAATGCACATTTTACATGATGGTTTCATTGTCCTCCATTTAGGACGAAGCACTAGAAAGAATATGAAACAACATTTTATTACCATGTTCAA
Source organism: Corymbia calophylla (assembly GCA_014182845.1). Classification (NCBI taxonomy): domain Eukaryota; kingdom Viridiplantae; phylum Streptophyta; class Magnoliopsida; order Myrtales; family Myrtaceae; genus Corymbia; species Corymbia calophylla. The sequence goes on from CM024700.1 coordinate 28,369,428, forward strand.
AATGTAACTTAATAAAGTGACACTTCATGAGCACCTATGTATTTTCCTTTTCAAGGGCTCGACTATCGGGATAGGTTGACAGCTATATATTGTGCATGACATAGTATGCTCAGGAAGGATTTGCTTAATTTAGGATTATGTTCTTACTTTCATCTGTCCTTTATTTTTCTTTTTTCAGGAAAGGATTGGTTTATTTGGGGAAATATCTGTACGTTTTGTTCTAAGATGTTGTTCCCTTTTGTCTGTTGCTAAACAAAGTCCACATGGGAACAAACTAAAGTAAAGGGGTCCTTTTTTCTTTTCGTTTGTCAATGAAATAAAACTCAGACGTAGTTAACCACTTGAATGTGCAAGCAACCCTAGATTTCACAACAGACATGGATGTTTGGAATCAAGTTTAGTAGCTCCATTTAGGAGTAACAAAAAATGTTCACATTATGCTTTGTATACTATCGAATCATAAACCCACCTGTACTTTGAATGTGTAAAGAAAACTCAATCTAGGTAAGTATCTTATTTGTGAAATTCCTAATTTGAGTGGGTTTCTTAAAAGGGTGCTTCCTATTTTGATTACAAAGATCATATGAATATATAAGAGATGGAATTATGCTCGGTGGACACAAGGAAAATCAAACAAGAATAGTGTAAGGGTTTTTCTTTGTGAGTTTTTCGGGGTGAGTTCTGTTCGAGGGATTATGAGATAATACTTGTTAGTTTGTTTTGGTTGTGAAGGAGGCGGAAAATACTTAATCCATCAAGCGATTATAAACTTTGTACTATCCGAATTTATAATAGTTTTTTCGGCGGCTAGCTCTTCACTTGAAGTAGGTGCTTATACTAAAAGCAAATCATGTAAACCTCAGTATCCTCATAATTCATTGTTGATTATTCTGGTATTTTTTTTCCCTCTCATGCATAACTTAAATTGTAAAATCCGTTAACTCTCGCGTCATTTTCACAACAATAAAAAAAGGCTTTAATAATTCTTAAAATTTTTTGGTCGGTTAATAATTTTTAAATGAGATGCTTCTGATTTACTCTTTCTTAATACATTATTAAATCGACAACCTTCTAATAACACAGGAGAGTCCAAAGACCAAGATCCGGGGACACGTGGCAAATAGACAAATATTTTGCCGACACCATATTCCTTTTCCTTTCGTCCCTGTTATTTTCCCTCCTTCCATTAAATAAAAGGGGAGACAGGATCTTAAATGTATGGCCGTCCCAATCTTTTGTCCAATGAGAAATTGGGTGCACAGTGTGCTTAAGTAAATCTCAAACTAGAAAAGGATCCTAGGATTTCTCCATTTGATCATGGAATTGTAGAGTCTCCGAAAACAGTAAAGCCACTCGAAACGACAGGACCTTGTAAAGTCGTTTAGGGAGTCCATTCAGTGAGAGTTGAAAAGGGCTTAAACCATGACATCCAGCACTCATTTCTTACGTGCACGTCTCCCTCGTTCAATATTCGATGATTTTCTCGGCGTTCGGTTCATGGACGAGAAGAGCGCTCGCTATATACATCAAGTCTGGATTATTCGGATGCTCGAAAACCCACATTTCGACCCCTCTCGTTGGAGCACTCTCTCCGTCGAGCATCGTCATGAACAGTTCTTAATGGACCCTACAACACATAATAGAAGGAAAGGAAAGGAAAAAAAAGAATAGGAAGAAGATCTAATTGCCTTTCTTTTTCTTTTGCCTTTTGCACCCATCAGATCCAATGAACTAATGACTTTGTTGAAAAAAGATCCAATGAGCAACGAGAATAAATACTTGTTTTATCATTCATATGACTCATCCGATGCCCCACTTTTGTCTCCCCAATTAGACCGCCAATAAGATGCCTTCAATTATTTGTGTGGCCCTTTAACTGAAGCACCCCCCTTTTTCCAGCCAATTTAAGATTAATAAATAACACTAGAGTTCACCCACTTTGATTTTGCCACATGCCCTATTCAACAAAAAGCACTCGTCAAGCAACGTTTGGTCTTTCGAAACAGGACAGTGCCGGACTGGACCGAACTGACCAGATTAACCGATCGTCCCCGTGGTCCGCCTCGGTTTGGACCACGTGATCAGCCGCTGGCCCAGTTGGGAAAAGTGAGGGACCCTGGTTTGAGCCATTCATTAACATTTAAGAAATGGAATGGCAAATCGAAGTGTAAAGTTTGGGTGGAGTGCAAGGGGAGTAAAAAGTGGACCCAATACGACCAAAAGTCATTCATATCACAAATAATTTCCCATTAAAAGCACTCATTTCAATCCTTCTGTCACTTTAAAACTAACATTCTGCAGCATTCACGCCTCAAAGAAAGAGAGAAGAGAGAGAGAGAGAGAGAGAGAGAGAGTTGACCACCAACTATATACCCACCTCAAGAGGTGCCGATGCCATTAACAAAAGAAACAGTACCATTCTTTGCTTTACAGTCCCACACAAACATAAAGCAATCAAATTTGTGCTCAGTTTATGCCATATACCGGAGATAAGGGATGCTGCGGAACGTACTTAAAACCTCAAAATAATAACGATCACTGTACCTGTTCGATTTAGGCAAGCTTTGCAGTCAAACAGCATACAGCCTTATGACTTGGTCGATCTTCCCACGACAAACTGGGCACCCGGATTTCTTGGCTTTGATCTTCTCCAAGCAAGACATACAGCCGGCCATGTGCCCACAGGGCACGCAAGCTCCCTGAACAGGAGCATCCAAACAAACAACACAGCATGTCTCTTCACTTCCGTCTTCTTTGCTCCCACTAGAGCCAACAGGTGGTAAGTCGTTCGTTACTGGAGCGGACATATCAATTGGACTGAGGTCAATGGAAGGATATTGAATTGGGCTGTCCTCTACAAACTCAATATTTGCCGGAGGGGCTGATGGAGCAGAGACAGAGTTCTCACTGACACCTACAACATTTTGAGGTGGCACGGCTGCAGGAGCTATTTCGTTGCTTGGACTGCAGCTATCCTTGGATGGAGCCGGTGCAGCGGCCACACTCGAATCACTGTGACTCGTAACTTCTGCAGAAGCACTCCAACTGGTGGATGCGCTTGTCCCGACACCTTGCTGAGTAGGAAAAGGTGGTGGCACCTCCTGCATAGCCGACTGGATGGAGGCGTTGATTGCCATTGCTAATTCCAGATCTTCTGCGGCAGGTGGTGCAGTTGCCTGTACCGGCGGCTGTGCAGGTCGCAAAAATGCAGGCTGTGTGGCCTAAAACATTTGTAGTTTCAACATAAAATGCATCTTAGATAAGAAAGACTTTGAAAAACATATAGCTTTCAAATTGTCTAATTTAAATTCACAGATTCTAGTTCTTCTCTTGTGATTAATACTGGCATTCCATGACGTGGAACTATTGATATACCTCCACACAAAAATTTCTGAAAGTTGAATGATCAAAGCCTTTTTCCCACTGAAAGATATCAAATGCACAAATGCTATTCACAGTTACCCCACGATTTTGCAAGCAAGGTGTGTTGAAACTTGACAACATAAGTAAAACTAAAAAGACTCGTGCACAGACTAGCATAAGAAGTATCATGACAAGGGTAACACCACCGCCTAAAGGCGTGACATTCATAAGCATTTAATATTTCTAGTCAAGAAGAGGATCAGTATGAACAACTGCATTACATTCACTTTTCTGTACTACTCATGAGTCAATCCCAAAATAAAACTAAACCGCGCAATACCTGTGGAATCCCTTTGCATGCATCACAAAACCACTGAAGTTGCTGTCTGTCTCTTTCAATGGCAGGTGCGAATTTGTAACGGGTCTCTGAAAACAAAAACAAAATTCAGCCTAAGTATACCTAACAAATTGAGTGCAATGGACCATTATAATTTCTAATGTTCCATTACTCATTAAGCAAATATGATCCTCGAACATTTCCCTATCAAAAAGGGGAACTAGAGGCCGGGCGCGTGCGGGTCAACATAATTACACGATATGCTAGTAAACTCTAATGTGCACTAGCTCCTCAGTTCTACAAAATTTGAAGCTTTCATTTAATTGTAGAAAAAGGAGCAATTACTATACTTACGCCTATCTGTTCGTGGCCTATACCTCCTGCATCTCCGCCTCCTGCCCCTTGGGACTTTGATTTACATAGAGCCCAATTAAACTCACACTCTACATATTTATACTGTCAAAAATAAATCTGAAAATAAGATGAAGGTGCAAGTTTTTACTTGAAGTATTGTCAACAATTGTCACTGAAGAATCAGAATGGTGGAATTTAGGTTCCTCTAAGTTGGCCTTCCACAATGCAACAACTGCCCGAGGTTGAGCATCCTGCACATTACAAATTGTGCTGAATCAGCGGCTACACTTGATGGCCATCATTTTAGACACAAGCAGACGTGACTTAAGCCACATAAGAGGAGACAACTGAAACTTACAGAGCATTAAAATCAGATTTAACTAGTATAGTCCAAAACCCGAAAAGAAACGACAGTGAGGGGAAAGAGTGTCAAAAGGCCAAAGAGCTCGTAAGGTTCCAAGCAACTCTATGAGACAAGCCAAACAGATTGCCATTTGAAGTGAATGATTCAGAGAATGCAATGACAGGTAAGACTCATCCCAGAGCTACTCTATTAAGTGACATCATGAGAATGTCCTGGCGAAAATCAATGCTTTGAAAGGCCTTCTCTAATCCTAATCATGCAATAATTATAACAATTGGGTGTATGGGCCCCTTCAGGAGTGAAACTACATACTCATAACCATAATCCAATGAGGTACATGGACATCACGATGCATGATAGGCCATGAGGTTATATGCATACTCTTGGTGTCAAAGATGCTAGGTCCAACGACATTTGTCATTAATAACATAAATTACTGTAGGAAAATTAAGGATTAGGAAATCTGTCGTTCAACATATGCCTGACATTCTGCTTTGGAAGGGTAGGGGAAGAAAATCTGAGAACAAAGAAAATACACCACAAAGAGCCACCTCATCCTATTTAACATCAAGTTGACACTGTATACATAAAACATCTGCAGGTATAATTACTCAATCAGATAGTAGATTTGTGCCTGAAGTAGCATCAATTTATGGAATCTAAACAGAAGAATTATGAGTGCTCATGCAATAACATAGCAGGAGAAAAACAACAGTACATTTTAAACCAAGATATAGTACAGAAACCAGAAACAAAGAAATAGTTAAAAAAACTATCATAGGTGAAGTTGAAAACTTCTAATTGCAGATTGGTAACATTTTGGTAACAAAGAAATGCTACCTGCATACTAGAATACATTGCTAAATCCAACTTGAATGGCTTTGTGGGATTTCGAGAACCACATGGGTAAATGACTACCCACCTGAAAAAAAAAGAAGTAAATTAAAAAAAAAAAATCAGGCAATTACAGAAACAGCTGTCAATTCTTCCAGAGAATCCATCTGTTTTGCCAACAGAGAGAAGGCATAGCTACAAGAGATGAGTGTATAAAAATCAAGCATAACACAACGGTTGATAATGAAAGTATAAACTAAAACTAGAATACTTACACTTTTCTTGAAAGCAACTGAGGAGCAAATACTTCCAGAAACCCAGGACCATAAAACTCCCGTAGCCAACCAGAGAATAAATTCATGTGACCCTAAAAGCATTAAAATTTAGAAAAGTCAATCTAATCTATTAAGATTTCCCATACTGATGGGATACAATTCTGTTATTTCCACAAGACATACCTCAATTGTACGAACAACATTAGTGTATCCTTTTGCTCTGGCCACATCAAGTGGAGTTTGACAATCATCATTTATCAGCAGTGCATTTGCTGAAGTATCACAACATGCTTATTCATTACAAAAGCTATACAGTTCCTTACCAAAAAAAAAGCTATCCAGTAGAAACTGCGTGAAAACTTCAATTAGCATAATGTAAACTACTAGCATAAGATTTATTGACACAAACCTCCGTGAGAAAGAAGTAACTTCACAGTATGCTCGAGGCCTCTCTTAGCTGCATGATGCAAAGGAGTGCCACCATTGCGACCTTCATTAAATTACCACGTTAAGAGTCAAAACATGGATATATACAGATAAATTATAACAATAGATGCAACAGAACACTTAACAATGAGTGAATATGAAAAATGTCATGGTTCAAATAAATCAAACAAACTAATACTGAGCCAAAAGGGAGCTATTACCAGAAGCAAGTGAGATAACTCGTGCATGATACTAATTCCTACAAGAAACTCAGCGTAAGACACATCCTTCAGGCCTCATATGGATACATATGGTGCACAAAAAAAAGAAGATGCACACAACCCCAGATAATGCAAAGCTACCAGAGCGGTGTGAACATAGGAAACTCAGCCTAAGACACATCCTAGCATCTTGAAAGGCCCCGTATGAATACATATCGTGTGCAAAAAAAAAAAAAAAAACAGCAAACAAACCCTAAAAATACAAAACCATAACAAAAAATACCGGGGCGGTATGAATTGACGTTGGCGCCCAATTCAATCAAAGTCTTGGCAACATTATACAGCTCTGCATTCATACAAGCTACAATCAAGGGCGTCTTCCCTTCTCTGTCAATCCACTGCACCGACAAAAAACCACCCAAAATCGACCCATCACAACAAATTCAGAAGAATCCGCTCATCTATCATAACAAGGAAATAAAAAATACAGAGACAATCTAAACACTACCCAAAATCGGAAAGTCTAAATTAAAGAGAAGATGCTCAAAACAAGAAAATTTACCTCGAGTCCAGCGCCTTCTCTGCAGAGGGCTTTGATTTCTTCGCTGTTGCCAGAGCTGGCATGCTGATACAGCAATTCGCCCTTGGATTGCTGTTGACCCATTCCTTTTTCACACCCACACCCGAAAAAATCAACACCGACACAAAATTCCCTCCTGCAGATTTCGATTCAGCAACAGAAAATATCAACCAAAATTGGCCTTTTCTTTCTGAAACCGAAGGACCAGGAAGACGCACGCACCCAATTCTCTGCCTTCCTTCAAATGGGTCCCAAAAGAACCAGAAGAAGATCAGCAATTCATCACCCAGTGAATTAGCTTAGCATCTCCCAAAAAGGGTTGAGCTATATGCTGATTAGCTCTTCCAAAGGGGATAAAGCGATTCTAAATTTAAAAAAAAAAAAAATTGTTTTGGAGCAAAGGATGGGGAAAATGGAAAACCCAAAAAAATAGGAAAAAGATTTGAGTGATGGATAGATTTTACTTAGCGAGGAAGGATTTCAAGGAATGTCTAGAAACTGGGAACGTCCCCGCGGAAAGAGAGAGAAAGGAGACGACTCCAGGAAATTTCCTTGGCAGTGGCATTGACAATTCGACGTTGATTATTTTCTAATTTTAATATTATTTGGTTGGTATTTGTTTGGTTTAGTTGAAAAACCGGTGAACATTTAATTTCATATTTCATCATTAAGTTTGACATTTATTCTCGTACAGACGAGGATATTATACGTGATATTAGGAAAAAAAGTTGCATAAGAATTGCTTTCATGCAATAAATCGCCAATTGAAAAATAAAATGGAACCCTTTTGTTACGAGATATTTAAATCATCAAATAAGGAAAGAAATCATTGACAAGTCTACAAATTAGAGAGAGGTGGTGCAAACAATTGTTGAGATGAAAAGAAAAGTTTCAAAATTTGAAATCTTTTTGGGAAAATTGTTGTAGATTAGAAAAAAATATTTGAATTTTCACATTGAAAATGTGGGAGATGGAATAAATTTAGGCATTCGTTCATAAACAGAATGTTTGTAAAAAGGCTGTACTAAATAATTATGAACATTTGGAGAAGACAAGAACTATCGGGATAACTTAAATTGAGAGTTTCTTTTTGCTTTATAAAACAATATAGATGAGAATTATTAAGTCTTGTTAATAAGTACCCGACACTTACTACTCACACTTATAGTACTTGTTTCATGTAAAATAAGAATATATAAAATATTTTTCTATAAAGATTGTTTGTATGTTAAAAAAAAATTAGCCAACATGAAATATGTTCACCATCAATAACAATGTTTGTTAAGCAATGATTTTTGAGAAATTACTTTAAAAATAGTTAATGGTTCCGGAAGAAAAATGCACCCTAAATGAAGAAATGTTTCAGTTTCCAATGAAACAATCTAACATGGCACAAAAAAAGATGACATTACATAATATCATTTTCCAATAACTTAACAAGTGTTTTAGAAGTACTCACTTATAAAACCTTAACCACAATAGAATCAAATCGATAGTCTGTGATGCACCAAGACAGCATAATTACTAGTTATTTTAAATTCAAACAAAGGAGAACGTTGATTTATATGTGACATTGTATCTGGCTTGAAACCATAAAGTCTTGCTAATAAATTACTAAAGTAAAAAGAGGTTATTGATTTGTCAATTTCATTTCATTCAGCATGCTCTGACAATTTCTTCATCTTTGACTTTTTGAAAACAATCGTTCATCTCTTTTATAAAAATTGGATGGACTGAAAATATATATTCACCATCAACAAAAAGATATATAATTAGAGAAACATAATTTCTTTCAACAAAATTTCCTAAAAAGCATTGCAAACAATTATTTTTGATAAAAGACTTTCCAAATCGCATTGGTAGGTCATTGGGAGCATCGTCAAGCTTCAAATATAAGACGCTTTAAAATCAACTCAAGTACACATCCATAACAAGTTTAATAAATCTCAGAATTAAATTATAACTATTAGAATTTGAGCATTATTTATGCGTCCCTTTATTAGATTTTCATGTATTAGAAAAATAGAAGGAGAACGAAAAAGAAGAATTTTCGTGCTGAAAGCTTATGAGTCATTTACACCCACATGTACGTTATCGCCTCAATTATTAATCATTTGCCTATTCAAAGAAGGAAGAGGCTACATGCCTTATGTTCACATCAAAGCAATTATAAACTCAATACAACGCTCTTGATTGGAAGTTGCCTGGGTGGATCTCCACCTGAAATCGACTGGAGGTAGAGAGAGGGAGAGGCAATGACCAAGTCTACATGCAACGTCCTTTGCCTAAGTCAATCTCAAGCGAACCACGATTGCGGCGAGGGATGATACGGTCATTCGACCCCTGAGAAGGTCACAATTCTCTCTCTCGCAAGCAAATTCGGTGGACTGGGGAGGCTTTACAATGGATTTCGAGAGATGGAGGGGGAGGGGGGGGACATTACAAAAATGGAAACCTCATAAGGAAATTTACAGCTCTCGGAATTTGAGGGGCAAAAGGCAACTCGCCCGGATCCAATGAACCCTCATCTTGATTGACTTACCAAATCTACATATTATATACTCATCACCAAATACATTTTCAAGTGGGGAAAGCATAAGAATAGTATGATAATTGCAATTTTTCTGTACAAGTTCATTCCTTTGCAATCTTTTGTCTTAAAATGATTGTTTCACTTACCGAGAGCTATACGCAGCATATTTGGCAAATTTGATGTTCTTTTATAGCACAAACTGGTCCTATAATTGGATCTTTGAAGACCTCAACATGATCCTATGCAAAATTGCACTCCATACATTTTTTGTCGAGCTAATCCCAGCGACCATTCATCTTTGAGAAAGCCAACTCTAGACAACGAGAGTGGTCAATATGAAATAGAGAAGAATCTCATTATGTAAAGTTAGAAACTATGTAAATGGGAAAACTGGGGCATTTTCATTGCTCGATCAAGAAAAAGTTAAGTTCTCTTGCCAAGTTTTCACACAGGAATGTACATTAAATATACAAGACAAGATGAATCAAGAGTTGAATTGGTACATACATAATTTTCATAAGTAAAGAGACTAGTAAAGATTTGCATTTTGCTCACAAAGTTTCTCAAGCCTTGACCTTAAAGGATGGCGAGATCTTTGTGTCTCTTGAAAATGGCTTCAATGTTTGCCATTATTTCACATGGCAAATGAAAAGACCTGGCCCGATGAGGGTGAGTGATCATCAGAGCTAAAGGGCCCAAACAAGGAGCAGTTATAGTAGGCTTTCAAGATAGCGAAAGTGGCTGGAATGAACCGTATTGAACCTAGAGATGTGTGAACATAGAGAGAGTACCTCTTGTGTTTGTGTATGTGTGTTTGAATTAGAATAAGTCGAGGCACTTTTGACATAAAGTCAACGCTTAGTTTTGAAACTCCAAAGTTAAGTATTTTCATATAAGAACACTATCAGGATTGGTTTTCATTATGGGCTGTATGTTCAAACCCTAGTTACAAAATCATAGATTCAGCTCAAGACAATATAGTTTTACTAGAAACCCTAACTTTTGCGGGATTTTCAATAGGATTTGCGCCATGGTCTTATTATTCCTGTTTCATACACAAGAAAATTCTTAAGAGGTCCCTATTTGGAGAATTCACCTTGGTCCTTTCTCCTAATTGGCGCTCGAAAGGAGTTCGATAAGAGAATTGATGAAGTCAAAGTTACCGGGTCAAATGGTCCTGTGAGCGTTGAAGGGTTATAAGATCACAAATATTATAAGAGCAAGTGTGAGCATAAGATCATCGATCCTGAGTGTATGCCGTGCTGGCATTGCGGGTGGTAGCTCTGTTTTACTTGTTGGGCAACATTGCAGCAGATTACGTCTGTTGTAGTTTGGAGGGAGAGATGCAGGGGAGGTGGTACCTTAGGGTGCGTTTTGTAACATTTTTATTCCTGGGAACAGTTTTTTTTGAGAAATAGTTCTTTTCATTTCTACTCCCGGAATAATTTCTTAGTAAAATAGGGCGTTTGGTAACTACAAAAATTTATTGTTCTCGAAATAAAAAAAGAATAAAAACGCATTTTGTATTGACAAAATTTTTTTATTTCTTTCTTCCCGATGGTGGCGGAGATTGGCGGGGCGGCGACGGCGATCGCGGCGGTGGGGTGCGGACGACGGCCGGGGGTGGCGGCGCGCCGGCACACCGGTGGGTGGGGTCACCCGCTAGTGCCAGCCGACCGATTCTTGCCGGTCGCCACCCACCGGTTGCCGACCGTAGGGTGAAAGACGGCGGCGAGAGGCCGGTGACTGGCGGTTGGCCGGCAGTGGCAGTGGCAGTCGGCGGGCGGCGGTGGGCGGGTGGTAGCGTGTAATAGGCGGTGAGTAGTCCCCAAGAAATAGTTTCTAGAAATTGTTCTCAGGAATAAGAAGTTACTTTTTTTCTACTTCTCATTTTTACTCCAAATCTATTCTCGGGAACAACTTTATTCAGGAATAGAAAAATCGGTTAGGCGTTACCAAACGCATTTGTTCTTTTTTACATTAAGGGAACAAAAGAACGAGAAAAATAGAGAAATAAACGTTACCAAACGGAAATTCAATAGCCCGTTGGGTGGTGCTCTGTTTGTCCCTTGTGTTGTGGTGGGCCTTATTTATTTGGGATAATGACTACATGAATTTTGGCCCAATGTACGATTTGGTCCATGAATTTTTAATTTATTCAATATGATCCATGAATTTTAGTTCAATGTGCAATGTGGTCTCTAAAATTTTATAATCTATGAACTTTTGGTACATGTTCAATATAATGTCTAAACTGAATGAAAATGTTCAATGTAATTCTTAGTTTTAAATGACTATATTGAATATTTTTATACAATTTAGAGACTAAATTGAATTTGTACAAAAATTTTAGGGACTGTATTGAACAAATTAAAAGTTCATCGATCATATTATACATTGAACTAAAGTTCAAGAACTACTTTGAATAAATTAAAATTTCGGTGATCAAATTTCACATTAAGTCAAAATTTATGAATTGTTTGTGTCATTTCCCCTATTTATTTCTCTATAGCAAAAAAGAGGGTTCAAATTGATTGAATTTTTGTTTTTTGGTTTAACCTGAAATCAAAAATTTTATTAAATTGCATAACATATAGGGGCATTTGCATCAATAGCAATAGGATTTATTAAAATTGTTTAAAAAAAAAGGGGAAAAAGAAGAAAAAATTAAATCGGGCCGGGTCCAAGATGGCTCGGCTTTTTTTTTTTCCTTCCCTTTTTCTCCACCTGAGCTGGCCCACTCCTCTTTCCCCGGCCCAGCCTATCCCTCTTCCTCCTTCCCCTTCACGACGATCACGCTCTCTGCAACAGTACAGCGTAGACAGGGAAGGACAAAGGCAGAGGAGACAGGGCGAGTGTCTCGCCGGAGTTGGTGGTCGGGGACAGACCCGACAGCTGGCATGGCAGCAAGCCATGCGCACTGGCTAGAGATCTTAAAAGGAGAGAGGGAGAGCGAGCCAAAGTGGGGATCTTGGAGAGAGAGGGAAGACCGTGAGAGCAACCGAGAGAGAGTGTTTGAGAGTGAGGAGCCCTTCGGCAGTTCGGCCACGCCCGAACCCTGTCCGACGGCTCCCGGCCGCGCTCTTGAGCCCCCGGCTCCCGTTTCCCGCGCCAGGTCTCCGGTAGGTCACGTTTCCTTCTTTTCTTTTCTTTTTGCATTTTTCGCGGGACGAGCCGTTTTTCCAAGGATCCGCCCCAGTCACCTCGCACGTCTCCGCTCGGAGGCGTGCGAGGCGACTGGACGTGTTCCGACTATCAAACTTGCCCTCCGTTCGCCGTCGCCGAGACGGGTAGGGACCCTCGGCCGACCCCCCACTGTTTGTGTGCTGTTTTGCCCCGTTTTGGGCTCGCCGGACCAGGCTTCGTCGTTGTCCAGTTCGGGCGAGCACTGGTCCCGTTCGTCTGTGCACCGCTGTTTTGGGTCATTGCTTGTTGATGATTGCGAATCCAGCGCGAGTTGGTCGGTTTTTTCCCCTTTGAGCCAGTGTGCTTCAAACGTTTGATGAAATGCCTGAACCAAATCCGTTCGGTTTAATCTTCGTCGAAAGGGGCACATGAATATGTGTGGTACAGTGTATTCTCTCTACGTTTTCAGTTCAATTCTACCGAGTTTTTTTGGCTGGTTTGCTTCGACGGACCAGGCTTCATTGTTGCCCGGCTCACACGAGCACTGGCCCCGTTCGTATGTGCAACGCTGTTTCGGGTCATTGCTTGTTGATTATCGTGAATCATGGCGCGAGTTGGTCGTTTTTCTCCCCTTTTAGCTAGTGTGCTTCAAACGTTCGATGAAATGCCTGAACTAAATCCGTTCGGTTTGATCTCAACCTTTTTGAGTTGTTGAAAGGGGCACATGAATACGAGTGTGATCTCTATTATGATTAGCAAGCACGTTTTCAGTCATATTTCATTTCTGGCGAGTTTTTTTTTTTGGCTGCTTTGCTTCGTGCCTTGGTATATCCCTGCGATTGTCCTGGTTGTTTGTGGCCTGACTGCGAACAGGAGCCTCGAATGATTAGTGGTGGAGATAAGTGGTCGTCTGATGGCCAAAAGTCGCTTCGGGGATGGTCAGGTCGTTGAGGACAAGAAGAAATTCTTCACGTTATGGTTTGGGGAGTCTCGGTTGTGGATGTTTGTGGGCTCTCCTCTTAGTTTTGCCGAGCCAAGAGCAGCTCGATGACTAGAGGGAACTGGTGGTGGCGGCAGTGGCGGCCCCGTAGCTTCATTGTCGAGTACGGTATGTTCAATGTCTTGATGGTTTGGTATGTTAGAGCTTTGTTCGTTGATGTTCTGGCATAGTGGGCTTTGGCCATGGTGGGTTCGTGTTACTGTTCGGTTTGGAGGAAGGTATAGGGGACGGCAGATCAGGGACCGCAGTAGAGAGGGAGAGTGGCAAGGAAGTGGGCTTTAGTTAGGCTATTGGTTAAATTAGGGCTAAATTAGGGTTTCTTGTGCTGGGGTTTAAGCCAATTCTGATGGATTGGGTGTCGGCCTGAGAGGTTCCAGGCTTAACTTGGGAGTTTTCTGATTCGGGTTTACTCAGTTTAAATCGGATTGGGCTCGTGTAAGTGAGCCCATCTCTTTTTCTCGGCTCTTCATTTTTATGTACTCGGCCCAGTTTATTGAGCCCAGTCGCAGCCCATAATCTGGCGGGGCCCCAGGGCCCGAGCCCCTGTTTTCTGAATGAGTTTTTTTTTTTTATGAAAAAATTAAAAATTTTCGGAAATATTAAAAATATTTAAGAATAAAAATTCCGAAAACCCAAAAAAGTTAGGGAGAAGTTTAGAAATTAGTTTTTCAGTAGCTTTCTCTTAAAATGTGTGAAAATCATTGATACAAAATTGTGCTCAAAATTAAACAAGCTTTTTATGACTTTACAATAAGTTTGAATGTTCTTAGAGGAAGTGCTAAATTACTATTTGTGCATTTCTATTTGGTTTATCATTGGATTTGCACACTCTCAATATGTTGATTGTTAGCCTAGTTAGGAATGATATTTTTCTTATCTCTTAATGTTAGATTTTTGCATTTCCTTGCAATTTATTTAATGATTTTTAGTTACTGATTGTTATTTTAATGATTGCGTACACACCTCATATATTAGTTGATAAATTTAAAATCAATCTAAACTGCCTAACAAACATCTTTTGAATTGAACAAGATTAGGTATTGAAAGGACATTAGTTGATTACTTAGTGTAATCAAATTCTCAACCCTAAATTTTCTAGTTGTGTAGAAAGTAATATATTCTCTCATGTCTCACTTGAGTTTTAGCTAATTTCAATAGACTATTGACAACTTATTATTAGAAAATTCTTATAGTGTCAATTGAAACTAAAGTCAAATACTCAACATCACTTGAGATATGGGCTTGGGAGAACTCGTGCCTAAATGAGAATTGGAGGTTAGCCTTTCAAGCAATACCCTTAAAGCTATGACTTTTCCCCTCCAAACGAAAAGGGTAGGTTGCAATAGCTATAAGCAAAGTACCAGGATAGGCTGCGACAACTATAAGCAAAGTACCCTCTTTGGCAACTCTCCCTCTAGTGACTCGCTCCCTTCGGAAAACTCATTCCTTCTCTAACGGTTCACTTCCTCTAGGGTTGACATCTAAATTTTCCCAATAGTTAAAAGTTAAAAGTTAAAAGTTAGAAAGTTCGAGAATCGAAATCCCGATTGTGGTGAGACTCTTTTCTTGACAAATAAATTAGCTAAGTATTCTTTATATCACAATTGCATGTAGCTATGAATTTAGTATAGGTGTGTAGCCCTACATTTCAAATTTTCATAAAATTGGCGGATTGTCAATTTTTTGATTAAATCAAATAATTCGATTTTTGACCGGCAAAAATAGATAAAAAAAAAATAAAGAAATATAATTTCATTAATTTCAAATGTCTTTTAGACATATTGATTTAAGGACAGTGACAGATCCGATTAACAAGATTTTTAATTGCAAAAGCCAATCGACTATTTAAAGCACGATACTTGGCATCCCACGATCTATTCATTCAAGCTCACACATCTATATAGACACCTCTCACTTTCTTACTTGGGGTTCATTCTCGTTTGCTTGTTCAACACAACTAACTCGTGCTGGGGCTGTACCTCACCTTTACATTGCCAAAGCCGAAGCTTTCCTGTTATACCTTATTTTCTTTACCTGTACGGGTGAGTGAAACCCTCGTTACCCATAGCCATAGATATTGTTTTTGAGAAGTATCAGCAAAGCTCGATTCTGCACTCGGGCGTGTTTCTCAGATTTCCCTTGTGCTAGCAGGACCAAGAGAGAAGGTAACCTCAACCGTTCTGAGCTCGAGATTCGCGAAGTAGCATACAAAGAAATAGCTTCGAGTCAAAATCGATATTTTGATAATTTAAGTCCGTGACTTTCCTGTCTACCTTGTCCTTATGATGCATATAACCTGTTTGATGAAATGGGTCATGATTTCGTCCAATCTGAAAGCTCGTCGATGTGGATTTCGTGTTGTCGACCGTTGTGTAAATAATGAGGATTGGTTCTTGGCAAATAGCCTAGTCTTTGGACACGTTTCCTTACGTTTCTTGACGGTCGTAGATGAAGTGATTTGGTAGGACCCCAATTGACAAAATTGGCTGTTGGGGGTCCTGGCGCGTTGTTCAGTGTAATTTTCCGAATGGTTTTGGTGTACATGGGAGATTGAACGTTTTCGGGTAACCCTCGGTGAGGCTTCAAGAAAATTTAGACAAGGAGGAGGAGGAAATTATGAGTGGGTTTTGTTAGATTTAGGGAATGAAGATTGGGTTTTGAGTGACAAATGGGCTGGTTTAGACCTTGGAGAGGTTGGGCTCGGCTAAACTAGGTGGGCCTGGGCTGGGGTGGGAATAAGTGAGTTCGGGCCTGATCCGATTTTGGCAAATTGGGCTTCGTTTGGCCCTTTCCTATAAAGGCTTGACTTTAGAGCCCAATAATGTCCGTAGCCTAATTGTTTGAACTGGGCCCAAGGGCCTGTCCCCGCCTCCTTTTTCCGAATTAAATAATTATTAAAGAAAATCTAAAAAATTTCGATAAAAGTTAAAAAAAGAAATCAGAACATTGTTAAAAATAGAATTCTTGACCTGTCGATTGACTTTAGCATTAGATTTAGCTTAGGTTCATTATTTTTAGCATATATATAGATTAGATACCATAGTGAGTGTTTTAGTGAATTAATTTTTTAATTAAGAAATTGAACTTAGTTCGAATTTAGCTCATGGGAATCAAGTCCTGAGATTTATCACATGGTTATGTATATTTTTTGCCTGAAAAATATCGATTTTTCATTCCCGCACTTTTACTTTGAGCTTTTAAATACTTAGATGTTTAATGTTGCTTGTTAATCTCCTTTTTCTATAATGTTTAGGCTAGCTTAGGACCATAATAAACCATTCAAAAACATGTGCATGATAACCTTAAAGTGAAGTCGTGATGGCTTGTTTAATTTTAAGCACGATCTTAGATTGATGATTTTCTTACACCCTTTTAAGAGAAAATGTTCAAGAATTATTTTAAAACTTTTTAGGAAACTCTAAAACAAATTTGGAATTTTGGGATTTTGGGATTTTTTTTTTTGGAATTTCTAATATTTTAATATTTTCTATTTTTTTAAAAAATATTTTTTCCCGAAAATTTTTATAAATTTTCAGGTTTCTGAATTTTCCATGAATTTTCTGAAATTTTGAATTTTAAATAATTTTTAAATATTTTAAATAATTTTTATTATTTTCTGAATTTTTGATTTTTTTATATAAAAAATAATTTGGACCGCGTCAAAAGACCCGGCCCTCCTAAACCGACTCGGACCCTGTCAGTCTAGGTCGGACTAAGAAGGATTGGGCCGGCCTTAAGCCCACCAAGGAATAAACAAGGACCCCGAAAATTTCTTAAAAAAAAGGCCCATCTTTTATTTTTAATCCTAGCCCATATGAGAGCCCATTTTTCAATTTCTATTTTCAGCCTAATGCACCTGGCCCGAGGTGAAGCCCATCCTATTGTCCTATTTTTATTTTTGATCATTTTCGTTTTTTTTTTTTCTTCTTCCCTGCAGATTTCTTCCCCATGCACCATGGTCTTCAACCGTCCGCAGGCCTCCTGCGAACTTTTTCTTTCTTTTTTCTTTTTGCTTTATTTTTCTATTTTCTGTTTTTTCTTTCTCTGTTGTCTTATTCACTGATCATCTTCCTCTTCATGCATCGTCTTCAACCCATGTGAGGAACCAAGACCTGAACCCAAAATGCCCACCCCTCTCCGAAGCTCCCCGTTTTCCGATAAGCAAGCACCGGCGTTGGGGCTGCCTCCAACCGACTTGCACTCGTCGGACATCCCCTTCGACCGGCGTCAATCACCACCGGCCACAACTTCGGTGACCATGAATCCCTTCACCCGAAAAAAGAAAAAAAGACTTCCTTCCCTTTGATGGCACACGATAACTTTATGAAAATCATGCCAAAAAAAAAAAAAATGAACATACAGAAGATGAACATGATTAAGAGGGATGTAAACTCGAACACGAATAGATTCTAAGCTAAAACGTGAGTAAGCTTTGTTTTTCTCTAGAGCATTTTATTAAACATTTGACATGCACTACTGAAACAGGGAATTTCGGAGGCGATGGGACTCGAACATGGACTATGCATTCCAGAGTACTCAAAAGCTTTTAGGGAGGACTGACTTAGGCCAAAACTTGCGCGAACTAGTCGCAGTGAACTTCGGCTGACGCTTCTTGGAAATAGAGTGCTTGTAGTTAGGGGGTTTACCTCGTTCGGAGCACGGGTCGCGGCGGTAATGGCGGGCGGATGGAGCTCGGGAGAGTGGTTTGCCGTCGTCGGAGGCCCGTCCGCCCGCCATTACCGCCATGACCGTCCTTCGAACGAGGTAAACCCCAACTACCAGCACTCTATTTTCGAGAAGCATCAGCCGAAGCTTGCCGCGACCAGTTCGCGGAGTTTGGTCTGAGTCGATCCTCTAGAATGCATGTTAGGAAGTCGGGTCCATGTTCGAGTCCCATCGCCTCCAAAATTCCCCGTTTCAGTAGTGCATGCCAAGTGTTTGATAAAATGCCCTAGAGATTCTAGCTTAGAATTTGTTCGTGTTCAAGTTTATATTCCTCTGAATCGTGTTCATTTTCTGCATGTTCATTTTGTTTTGGCATGATTTTTATGAAAGTTATCGTGTGTCATCGATGGGAATGAAGTCTTTTTTTCTTTTTTCGGGTGAAGGGATTCATGGTCACCGAAGTTGTGGTCAGTGGTGATTGACACCGGTCAAAGGGGATGTCCGATGAGTGCGAGTTGCTTGGAGGCAGCCCCAACGCCGGTGCTTGCTTATTGGAAAACGGGCGAGCTTCGGAGAGGGTAGGCATTTTGGCTTCGGGTCTTGGGTTCCTTGCATGGGTTGAAGACGATGCATGAAGAGGAAGGAGATCAGTGAATAAGAGAAGAGAGAAAAAAGAAGAAGAGAAAACAGAAAAATAAAGCAAAAAAGAAAGAAAGAAAAAGTTCGCAGGGAGGCTTGCGGAAGATTGAAGACCATGGTGCATGGGGTGCTGAAGAAATCTGCAGGGAAGAAGACAAAAAAAAAAAAAAAAAGAAAAACGAAAATGGCCAAAAATAAAAATAGGGCAAGAGGATGGGCTTCACCTCGGGCCCGGGTGCATTGGGCTGAAAATAGAAATTGAAAAATGGGCCCTTCAGGTGGGCTAGGATTAAAAATAGAATATGGGCTTTTTAAAGAAATTTTTGGGGCCCTTGTTGATTTCTTGGTGGGCTTAAGGCCGGCCCAATCCTTCTTATTCCGACCCAGACCGACAAGTTCCGAGTCAGTTTAGTAGGGCCGAGTCTATTGACCCGGTCCGAATTATTTTGTATATAAAAAAAATAAAAAATTCAGAAAATAAAAAAATTAAAAAAATCATTAAAAATTCGAAATTTCAGAAAATTCATGGAAAATTCAGAAACCTGCAAATTTATAAAAAATTTCGGAAAAAATATTTAAAAAAATTGAAAATATTAGAAATTCCAAAAAAAGAAAGAAAGAAAAATTCAAAAATCCCAAAAATTCCAAGTTTGTTTTAGAGTTCCCTAAAAGCTTTAAAGTATTCTTGGACAATTTTCTCTTAAAAGGGTGTGGGAAAATCATCGGTCTAAGATCGTGTTTAAAATTGAACAAGTTATCATAGCTTCACTTTAAGGTTTTAATTATCCTTGGATACAATAGCTCTTGATTGCATGTTTATAATACGATGATTATGGTTCCCCCTTAGTCTAATTAGGACCGTCATTTGTTTATCCCTTAATGATGTTAGGCGTTTATTCTCTCCTGCAATTTATTTACTACTTCCCTCATGTTGTTGATTGTTATTTTGATGATTGCGCACCTGAATAATCATCTCACATGTTAGTGGATAATCCAAAAATCAATTCAAACTGCCTGACAATTTTTTTTTTTTAAATGAACAAGATTAGGTACCGAAAGGGCACTAATTGGTTAATTAGTGTAATTAAGTCCCCAACCCTAGATTTTCTGGTTGCGTAGAAAGTGAGACACACTCTCATGCCTTGCTTGATTTTTAGCCGACCCCAATAGGCTAGTGGCGACTCCTTATTAGAAAATTTTCATGAACACCCAATGTCACGCGGGGTATGGGTTTGGGAGAGCCCACGTCTAATTAAAGATTTTCGACTCGTCTTCTAGATAATACCCCTAAACCTATTTATACTTAGAGATTTCTTTCCACCTCGGGAGGAAAAAAATAGGTCGCGACAGCTTGGCGACTCCACTGGGGATTTGGTTTTAAACCTTAGAGGACTTAGGCCAAAATTAATCTTGTTCAAAAATATTTTTGTTTGGCAGCGAGGATTCTAGGTACGCCCCTAACATTAAAGATGTTAAATATTTTTGCAGAATGTGAGGTATAAGGGAAATGTTTGCTCACTTTTGTCTTGTAAGGAAGTGTAGGAATGTATGGTTTATTTTTATGTACGAAGTGTTGTTTGCTTATTAATTGTTGTGCATGTATCCTTTGCATTGCACTACACCTAGCACACACAACCTATCGTCAGGCTTGGGCCGCATAGGATCACTTAGGAGGGTGTTGAGGTGGATACTACTTTGACTACAACCATGTAATACGAGTCGCCCATCTCAATTTTGAAATTTCTTTCTCGTGTCAAGAGTTCCTACCCCGATTTGCAACCACGTGACACGGGTTGACTCTTTGACAAAGCCGAAGTCATAGGAACCCCAACCCAACCATGATCATGTTGGTTTAGTTCGGTAATCCTGTGGCTCCATTTTGAGCTATCTAAGTAGAAATCAAACCACATCTCATGCGCATGTCTATGTGATTGGGAAAAAGAAAAAGAAAAAGAAAAAGAAAACAGAAAAGAAAAATCGTCACCCACTGTAAATATGATTTCTTCTTTTACTTGTTCATTCTTTTATTGGAACTTTCATTTTTTAAATTTGCGGAGATCAATCGAATGCCCTTGGTGCCATAGGCTTCTAATTGGAAAAATCGGCAATTACTCTTCATAAGTGAACATTGAGTATCATTTTCAAATATCTTTGATTTGCATCTACACAATAGATGATTTTGTTAAAGTTTCCAATCGTGGACTTAAAATCACATCTCATCAAAAAGTTCTTCCAATTCATGATTAAAAAATAAATTGAAATCACACTTTTAATCAAATTCTTTCATCCTCACATTTTGGGATTGAAAAGTCAAATCATATTTTTTGTATAGATTTCTCATAATAAAATTGCCTCATTTTGGCAAGAGTAAAATCACAAATCAAAATTTCAAAATCAATGCCACATCATGTGCATAAAACTTTTGAAATAAACTCAACATTTGATTGATAGCCGCGGATCGATCTTTTAATGATGTCTCCTCTTATGATAAAATCTTGGAAAAATACCAAAATCCTGCAATAGGGACCATGGGGCATGTGCCGTTGTCTTGATTTCATTGTAAGAGGCAATGTCATTGAAAGATCATTTTCTCATTCACATACTGACATTATTTCCTTCTTAAAGGATGCGAGTAACATTTACTCATTGACATCTACTGGACCATACAAATAAGTGGACTTTCAAACTTGGATGAGAATTGATTTTTACACTCATCTATATAAGATTTTCTTGTATTTTATCATTGTTTTCATTCTTGTTAAGAATCATGTTTTCCATTTTAGATTTCGATTACAGGCCCAACTGACACTTTTTAAAATCATGCAACTCACATTTTTTTGTAATGAAATCCAATTTCATGAAAATCATCATAAAAGCCCAATTTTTTTTAATTTTATTGAAGTGCTTTAAACGGGCTTTTAGGGTTAAGCTTTTATGCCTTTAACTTCAAAATGTTTCAAAAAATGATTTTCAAGAAGAACTTGTGTAGGATTTTATCCCTCATAATTTGATCTTTTCTCCTAACCACCTTCGTAGGTTGACCCGCAAAATGATACTTTGAGATGGTAAGGTTGTAATCGTTCCGATGGTAATCTCTTGTACAACAATTGACTCATTCATTTTTTCTTCTCTTCATTAATCAGGTAAAATGAAGGGTCATTTGAGGTTGCCAATTACCTCATCTAAAGGACAAAGACATAGACCCCTGGAATTTGAGATGAACACAACATGTGTGATCGTCAATGGAAATGCATCAAGGGAGATACAAGTATTTGCTAGCGCGATAAAGTAACCGATGTTGGAGGAGAGTCCGTCAAAGGGACAATGCCTCTCGCCAACGAGGCGGTGATGGGGCAAGGCACTCAAAGCATTGTGATTCTCGCTCGTGAACCTAGATGAAGGAGAGTCAATGGATTCAATACGAAAAGGGAGTATTGTTCCTAAATTAGTCCGATTCAATTCAGGAATGCAAGTGACATGTTTGTCTGTTGTAGAAAAAGGCACACGCTGACCATGGGAGCAATGCCTTTCAAGAAGCATGTTGAAGTTCAATCGTCCATTTCGACGTTATAGATGAGGCAAAGTATCCAAGGAACAATGCCCTTGAATGTCCAAACAGGGAGTACCCCTCTCTTTTCATCTTTGACACTCACTTAGGATTAGTGAATTCAATGACATCGAAATGGCTCATTTAAAGGAAAATTTGAAATACACATTTAATGACTCACTTCTAAGTTTTTCAAACTTCCTCTTGATTAGATGTTTTTTTTTTTTTTTTTTTTTTTTTAACTTGAATGTTGTATGCGATAAAGAAATGCTTTCCATGAATGAAATCAGGACCACATGATCAATTTTTTTCAAGCAATCCTAGTCACTTAGATGACTCGTTTTATGCATGTCAGGCGTATATTCTTTGTGTGTATTTCTTTTTGAAGATGCCAATTTTTTTTTTTTTTTTTACAAAAGAAAGTCAATGGAATGGTACTCTTGCATTGATCCTGTTTACCCTTGATAATCTTTTCCTAACACGCTTCGTTGTCATTCGTGGTAGGGTATGTTAATGCCTGAGGAACAAAAGCACGTGAAGGGAAGCATTGGACATGTAAAGATAAATGCAAGTGAAGATCTAGAGTTGCCAAATATCCAAAAGGGTGATGTTAGAACTCAAAGGATAAATGCGAGTGAGGGGTAACGATGTATCGTTTCCAATCTTTAATTCCATCAAGGTTTTTACACTAACACATTCTTTTCTATTGTTTACAAAGTGGTCATGTCGCCTTGTAGCAGGGTATGTTGATGCCTGAAGAACAAAAGCATGTGAAGGGAAACATTGGACATGTAAAGATAAATGCAAGTAAAGATTTGGAGTTGCCAAATATCCAATAGGGTGATGTTAGCACTCAAAGGATAAACACGAATGAGGGGTAGCGATGTATCGTTTCCAATCTTTAATTCAATCAAGGTTCTTACACTAACACATTCTTTCCCATTGTTTACAAGGTTGTTTTGTCGCCTTGTAGCAGGTAAGTACCATTCTTCTCAAAATTAGAAGGAAAGTAAATGGATAATTTCCATCTCAAAAAAAATCTTTGCCGTTTCCTAGAAAACAAACATAAAAAATGGAAATTGAAATTTTTTTCCCACAAAGCCTCTAAACATCTTTTTTATCTTAAAATTGTCTATCTGCTTGGTGGATTACTCATTTTGAATCAAAATTCCCCATGGAAATTAATCTGCTTAGATGATTTTGACCAATTGTAATTGGGATGTTAATCGTGCCAAGTGAGACTTAGGATGAGGAAATGCAACCCATTTCCAAACACGTCCTCTAAACATTTTGAGAGTTGAGCTAAAAAAGAAAAGCCGTGTCATTTAAGGACGAGAGATTCATTCGCAGGTGGTACATGGATCAAAGTGAAAAGAGGAATTTCTTTCGGTTGCCCTACACACTGCAAGTGACAATAGTTTGCCCATTTGAGCCTTTAAATACATAGAATTTTCTACAAAATATCCCTGTCAAGAACTACCCTACAGTGGGGCAATTATATATGTTTGGATTGACATCATTTGGAGAAGAAAAATGAGAAGGATTGCTTTGCTCTCACTTGCATCAATTTTTTGTAGTGGCTTCAGGTGAGTTCTTATGGAAACTCGAAGTATCCCAAAATGAAGAAGAACATTTATTTCTCTACCTAAACACTTATGCCCTTTGCTTAGCCAAGTTGAGCCTGAACATTCATTTCTAAAGCCCAAATGGTGATTATCTCCCCCAATTGGGGCAAGGCATATGATTTATTAAGGCAATTGACATTTACATGAAAACGTGGAAAGTGTCTCGAAAGTCCTAAAGGCTTGAAAAAAATCAATAAAAATTAGGGGGCATGAAAAAGCAGTGGGCTTGGTAAAAGCAAGGTCAATGCTCGATTTCAAAAAAAAAAGAGAAAAAAAGAGTGAGGAAAGTCGCATAAAAAAAAAAGAGAGACTTTCTTGTGAAAGAAAAGTTGTCAAAGTCAAAATGATTGCATTGAAAAAAAAAGTCATTGCGAATGCAAAAGCCATTAGATGAAAGAGCAAAGCTTTCATGTTAAGATGTTTAGCCAAAGGACTTTCGAGACAAAGTTAGATTTCCGAAGTCAAGTTCCTTAAAAAAAAATTGGATCAAATGATAATAATACCATGATGATCACCAACTCTTAAACCCCTTTTCAAAGAAATTCTAAGCCTTTTGAGCCTATAATCAAACCAACATTACAACCCCTTCCCGAAGTTTTTTTAGATTGGGATGACTTGAGTGAAAATAAGGACTTCTCAAAGAAGCTACCGCATAAAGAAGCGAGGGCAAAGTTGTCTTATCTCATAAGGTTTCTGGACTTGTAAACCTGGCGAAGATGTTGATCAATGACTATTTTACTGCATAGCCAATTATGCTTATCCTTGTCGAAATCTTGACCAAATCACATCATGGCCCTTCCAAAAGACCTCTTAGATTGGTCAATATGTACTTACTACGAATGATTCTCAAAGCCTTTGACATCGATTATGTGAGATATCTCCAATGATCAACTATGTTTCTCACATTAAGGGATGGGACCAAATAACCATTTTCTCGAGAGGATGTGAGAAGCCCTTTTTGACTAAGAGCCATTGCTTGGCATGTTTAATGAATTCTTCTCATAAGTCAGGATCACTTTGATATCGACTTTTTTCTTCTAAAGGAATTTGAGAATTGATGATATCTCCCAAACTCGATGATAATTTTGCGATACCAAGCAGTGTCGTATATTTACCAAATAATTCAATTAGCTCGATTTGCTCATGCAATCAACCCTTTCTCTTCTTCTTTCCCTTCCTCGTGCGGTCCTAGCCTGCTTTTTTTTAAAAATCTTTTTAATTTTTAATTTTTTTTTTGTAAAATTTTTCTTGATAAATTTTAAAACTAGTGATGCAAGTGCTCCTAATGTTTATATGCGATGCAATTTTAATGAAATTTTTTTTGTTAAGGGGTTAGAAATTAATCCCTAATTTTTCAATGTGATTAATAAATAATTAAATAAGTAGCTAAAATTTAGGTGTCAACAATTGGTATCAAGTTTATAACATAAGATCTAGATGCCACTTTTCAGTCAATTTGGATAGTATTAGATTGTGTTTATAATCTGTAGGTGCTCCAATTGGAACTTTTGCTTCATATCTCAATCTTGTCATGTGACTAAATTTGATTAGTAATTTTGTATAAATTCTTATTGATGGGCTGGTGCTTGCTAGCTTTTCTTGTATATTTCAAGAGTAGGTTGAGGACCACATTTCTGATAGTAACAATAATTTGCTATGCGAAAGAGAATTTTACCTCCATCTTCGTTAATGGTGAACACAATTAATCTTGCTAGTTAGGACTATATAACAACTTCATATGCATATTGGTTAGTAAAGCTACTGTTATTATTTAGTTTTACTACATTTCAGTATTGTGATCGATGTGAGGGTTTCATTTGTTTGTTTTTTCTTTTTGGAGCATTTAGGAAACTGAATTTGATGTGGAGATTCGTATTTACTTGATGCAGGCACACTTGGACGTGAGGTACTAAAATTGGCCGCCCATGGAAATATGCTCTTGAATGAGCACGGTGTGACTGTCCGATTGATAAAGAATTCAAGAATAACATGCTCTATGTGAGATGTGGATTGTATTTCCGTGGGTTAGCTTACCCTTGGTTCGGGGTTTGTGTAGTTCTCTGGTACTAATAAGCTGACAGTTCTTGTTTAGAACTTATTAGTTATCATGTAATATTTGATTATAAATCCATATAAGATAATATAACGTGGCATTTGAATTAGGGATTCTTCCTATAATATTATTGAAAAGGCATACCGACACATTGATTATGAAGCCCTAAAATTCACAACATCATATTCTTAAAGATTGGTAACGATGAGGAGAAATTTTGAAATTTATAAACGGTTAACTATAGTTTTAAAGAAATAGCAAACTCGAATTACAAAGGTAAGTTTTTCTTTTTTAGAATTTATGAACTTACCGGCATTGGTAATGATGCCTGGGGTAAGACATATTACCTTTGAGTTGATTGTTGACATTTAATTGGTATTAAGGTATTCAAATTATTTTCTTGTTGAAGGTTGAGGAGTCGAGAAACTGTTTTTGATATTGATAGAAGAGCTGTAAGGGCTCTGTTTGTAATTAGTGCTGTTTTCACGGACACTTGACTGGTTGAGGGAGCCAACGGGTCAAGAATGTGTTTGCATTACATCTAACAGCATTAATTACATATTAAGTCCTTGCGGCTCTTCTACTGATATTATAATCACACGTTCTTGGATATTTTCAATGAATTATCTCTTCAATCTTTAGCAAGAGGAGATTTTTAATAGCTCAATACCAATTAAATCCGTCAATAGTGAATTTAAAGACAATTTGTCTCACCATAATCATCATTGTTGATGCGAATACGCACAAGTTCATAATTCAAAAAAAAAAAACTTGAAGCTAGGATTTGCATTTTCTTTTAAAGCCACAGCTAGCCATTTATAAATTCCAAAATTTCTCTTCATTGTTGCCAATTTTTAAGAATATGATATTACAAATTCCCCAATGAATACTCCATAATCAATCTCTTGACATCCCTCTTCAATAATAGTTACAGGAAGCACACTTTATTCAAATGCCATATCATACCATTCTATTATATAGACTTATCATTAGATAATACCTGATCATTATTAAGTCTAAGACTAGAATTGTCACCCTATTAGTAACATAAAAACTACATAAACTTTGATGGCGGGAGAAGCTAACCCATGTAATGCAATCTGCATCTCACTTCGTCAAACAGTAACAGGTGAAAAGAAAAACATCCTTGTCGTTCGGGAGCATATTTCCATGAGCGGCTAGTTTTGTCACCTCACATCGAAGTGTGCTCATATCAAGCAATATGAATCACTTTCTTAAATGCTAAAAAAAACAAACAAATTAGAACCTTACATGGATCACCCTACTGAAATGTAGTGAATCTGAAGAATATCTGTAGCTTTATCAAAATACGAAAAGAGGAGTTGTTCTGTTCCAACGAGATCATCTTTGATCGTCGTTAACGGAGATGGAAGGTAGAAATCATTTTTGCACTGCAAATGGCATTGATTATCGAGCATTTTGCACCACAATTTCTTGTAGGATACATTACTAGTAGGACAAGATTCGATTAGGACATGACAGTGGGTCTAATTGCTGTCTCACGAGGAAAATGTGATTGGTTGGGGAATTAATTCTTTAATTCAGCATGTTGATATAACTTGTGTGCGCTAGTGAATTTGTGCCTGCCTGTATGGGCAATGATGTTTGCATTGCCGATGTGGGCATGCACAGATTCATTAGCGGGCACAACCGTGGTGTGGGTTATGTCCACGTGTTGAATTGAAGAATTAATTGCCTAATCAATTACATTTTGCACATGAGGTAGCAATCAGACCGCAAAATGTCCTAATCTGATCTCGTCAGACTACTGATGTTTTCCACAGGAATGTACGGGTGCAAATTGCTTAATAACAAGGCCAATACTGGCGGATGGCTAGCTATAAGGACCTACAAAAGAAAGAGAAAGTTCCCTTCAAGAAATTATGAAGTAGACATCGCCCTTCCAATCTTCATAAAAAAGGAGGAAAATTTCAAAAAAGGACCCTAAGTAAGCTTATTTTCTCAAATAAGGACCTCAAGTGGCCGTTGTCTCAAATGAGGCCCCTAAGTGGCTAAACCAGGTCTCAAATAAAAACATCAAATTGTTGGCTAGCCAAATATTCACCGGCCGGCAAGCGTGTGGCATTTCCGATGGCTAGAATAAGGGCAATTTTGTCAAAAAAAAAAAAATATTGATAGAAATTAACAAACCCTAAAAACAAAACCCCCAAACTCTTCTTCATCCGCACTTCATCTTTTAGGTTCCTTGTCCCCTCTTGCTAGGAGAACCCAAATTCTTTGTTAATGGAGCAAGATCCCCGACTTCCCGAGTTCCAAACAGACGTGCCAGACCCCTCGACTCTCTTTGTCTCTCTGTCTCTCTCTTTCCGTGGAAGTGGATTCCAATTGTGCCCGAGATGTGGGTCCTCGACATCAAGATGTTCTCTGTCTCTCGGTTGGGAAAAGATGATGAAGAATCGAGGCTCTCGTGTTACATACGAGTATTTGAATAACGAAGAGGTGGTTTTACTTGAGATTTGTCTTCTTCGTTGGAAAGAAATGAAAAAAAAATAAAAAAGGAAGAAAATGTGAAAAAATGAAGGTAGGGGTTTCTTGTTGTGCTTCAATTCGTGCTCCATTAACAGAAAATTTGAGTGCTCCAAGCGAGAGAGGATAGAGAACAGAGAAGATGAAGAGCATAAGAAGAAAACGTGAGAACGTGAAGAGTTTGGAGGTTTTGTTTTTAGGGTTTGTTAATTTCTATCAATATTTTTTTGACAAAATTACCTTTATTTCAGCCAATGAAAACGCTACACGCTCACTGGCCGGTGAACATTTGGCTAGCTAGCGATTTGAGGTCCTTATTTGAGACTGATTTAGCCACTTTGGGTCCTAATTTGAGACAACGGTCACTTTGGGTTCTTATTTGAGAAAATAGGCTCACTTTGGGTTTTTTTTGAAATTTTCCCAAAAAAAGGGGAGCATATTTCTACGAGCGGCTAGTTTTAACACCTCTTGTCCTCTGTGCCTGCATCAACTAATACAAATCTCCCTGCAGTTTCCTAAATCGCTATTTTTATGACATTCTTGCAATAAGTCAGGGGAGGATGCACTTGATAGAGTTTTACCATTAAGCAGTTTGTTTAGGGGAGGTTGCATTTGATGGAGTAGCTCCGGGATAAGAGTTTTACCATACAGCAATTTGTTTGGCTTGTCTGACAGAGTTGTTTGGAATCTTAGGAGCCTCTTTGGCCTTTTGACACCCTTTCCTCTCATTGTCGTTTCTTTTTGGCTTACGGACTATATTAGTTAAATCTGATTTTAATGCTCTCTAAGTGTTAGTTGTCACTTTTCCCTCGTAAATCGCGCGGCTTAAGTCATGTTTGCTTCTGTCTGAAATGATGGCCATCAAGTGTATCCACTGATTCAGCACTATTTGTAATGTTCTGGATGCTCAACCTCGGGCAATTGTTGCATTGTGGATGTTCAACCTCGTTCAATTTTCAACAATACTTAAGGTAAAAACTTGCACCTGGGTCTTATTTTCAGATTTACAACATGCACGATCGATGACATTTATATATGTGTGTCTTTTTAGCAGTGGCAATGTCTTTAAACTCCTAGCGCAAAGAGAGGTCTCTCCACGATCAAAACATTCTTTAATGAAGTTCTGGGGAAAAACCTCAAGAGGGTCACCTCTATCCCTTCCAGCAAAGTTGTGAAGTCGTAAGAGATGTAAGACAAAGTCTCATCTCATGGTATTTTCTCAAACCTAGAATGTGATTTTCTTTGAGAATGTGGGCTTTGGTATAATTTTTATGTACCTTTCATATGTTGTTGCACTTGATGGCAATCCATGGCATACAACAATTTGTCAATGTTCTATTGACTATTTTCAACGTGATTATTTTGGCAGGGTGGAAACATTCTCGCTGCAACATTTGTCTGCCAAATAGTCCCTTTGTGCCTGCTCCAAGATCGACGATTGCTGCAGTGTTTAGCTACTAATATTGATTCTTGTTCCAGCTTAAAACAGAGCCTTACATGTTTGGATAACAGTGGTTGCTACTAATTTTGATTCCTGTTCCAGTTTAAAACAAAGCATATATTGTTTATCGATATGGAGTTGATTTTCTTGAGTGCAGGGGAGATCATACGGCTTTGTGATTTAAGTGGTAAGCCGCCTCTGTTATAAGGCTACTAATATATCGTTTATCAAGTGGGGTGGCACCCAACTGTTATATTGTTTTTATATCGCTATAAATATATCGTTTATCAAGTTGGGTGGTAGGCTGCCTCTATTATAAGGCTCCTTGTGTATGCAGCCATTTCATGCTATACTTTTAGCTTCGTTTGAGTGGTTTTTCAAATTTGCTGGTAAAATTCCACCCCTTGTATCCAGAGATCCTTGCAAGTGGTAGTTTGGGTCATGAAGTTCACCTGTGGGATGCAAACACAACAGAGTGCATAGGATCTTGCAATTTCTGTAGTTCTCGTTGTGTTTTCCCTTTTCTTCCCATATCATTAAGAAACCGTGTCAATGTTGGGACCTGTTAAGAGGATTATTTTGTGTCTGTCATTTCTACAGACCATCCTATTGCATCTATTCAATTCCACGCTCAAGGAGAACTTCTCGCTGATGCATCTGGTCACAAGGTGGGGATTTTTACTGTGGACTTTTGTGGGTTGTGAACGTCGGATTACTTTTGGGGCTCTGACCTTAATTTTTTTTTTTTTTAATCAGTTGTACATTTGGCAGTACAGTAGAATTGGAGAGACATCATCACCAACTATTGTTCTGAGGACACTGCGGACTCTTAGGGCTGCTCATTTCCATCCACATGCAGTTCCATTTCTTTTGACAGCTGATGTGAAGTCTATTTTGTTAGCACCTTTCTTTCCTCCACCATAGTTTCTCGATGTTATCATTTTATCTATTTGCAGGTCAATGACCTTGACTTGACCTTGACTTCTCCTGGTTATTTGCCCCACCCTCCTCCTACTGTATATCTTGCAGATGCTCATGCTAATGAAAGATCAAGGTTGGAGGATGTACTGCCCCTCATGCCTTTACCATTATTGATGAGGCCTTCCTCTGATGGAGATGATGGAAGAGCACCCTTGCCGCACACAGATGGGGATGTAAGTCTTAGTGATCAGCAGAGGGTAGACTCATCTTCTTCAGAGCGCCTTGTGGCATGTTCAGTGCCATTGGGGCAGTATGAACTCCATCTGTCTCCATTTGAACCTAGCAGCTCTGCTTCCATGCATGAAGAGATGGGAACTAACCCTTACTCCAGTGTAAGGGAATCTGAAGTAACTCAATCTGCAATGAACAGTGTGGATAATATGGGAGTGCAGCCTGAAGAGAAAAGTACTCATATTTTCTCTTTTAGTGACCCAAAGGTTTTGGGAGCTGCCTTCAGTGGATGCATGGTTAGTTGGTCAGACCCAAGCTGGTCCTCAAACTGCACCGAGTCCTGGAGCTCCTGAAACTTCATCTACTTTTGGTGAGATAGCAAGTGTTTCACCTATCAGATCTGAACCAATGCCAAGTGGCATGGACCAGTCACTGCTTTGTCGATGATCTGGGTCTAGATGTCACTCTTATGCTATTCTGGGTCTCGGGTGATGCACACAGCTGGACTTAATGATCGCCCACATGATGGGAACTATCCTCAATCTGTTGTTAGTAAACTCACGTCTGAACTTGCAGCCTTGCTGGGTGCAGCAGCATCTAGAGAGTTGCCATGCACGTGAAGCTTGGATTATGGCCATATGACATGAAAGATCCTTGGGCACCTCTTCATTCGGAAACTTGCCACTTGACTATTCCTCATGCATTTCTATGCAGGTATATCTTGTAACCCAAGATCTAGACTTTTTGTCTTACTTTCTAATTACTCCAAGGGAACAATTAGTATTTCTTCAGAGTTTTATGGGGTGGGGGAAAGAGGGGGAGGGGTTGGCTGGAGGGTGGAGGGTGAATAAGGCAATTGGATGGAAGGTAGGTATGAACCAACAACCAAAGTTAAGACCTCTTGGGTCTTTGTAATGGCCAACCATCAACAGGCCCATCTTTTGTTCCTAAAAAATAATGCTTTTCCTGGTGTCCTGCATATGCTTGCATTAATACTAGCTATTTCCTTTTGAAATTACTGTGGTGGAATGGGTGCCCATTTTTCTCCTTGTGGCAGATTCTTAGCTGCCTGTGTTGCCTCAGTTGGAAGTCGATCCTGGATTACACAGCCAGGTCAATCCTGATGTCACCGGAATGGCAACCTCACCTACCAGACGCCCTGTTTCTGCTTATCAAATCATGTATGAGCTTCGGATTTATTCCTTAGAGGAGGCAATGTATTGATCTAGTCTTCCACCTTACTTCCAGGGCTGACTTTATATGTATCTATCTCTAGATATATTCTTATATTCTTTATGTGATGTGCTTTTCGATCGTCCAGATTTGGAATGGTGCTTGCATCATGACCTGCAAGAGCTCCTCAATGTATAACCTCCATTCAGGTCAGTTAACTAGTGTCTACCTGAATTTGAGTTTTATGAGACTGTGATTACTGATGTCATTATTCCTCAACTTATTTTCAAGTTCCCTTAATAACTAATGTCCGAACTCTGAAGTAGTATCGAATTAAACCTGCCAAATGTTGTATCATTTGACTTCAAGTTTATTTAGTCATCTGTCATTACTCATGCAGAGATATTGTCCCTATCAATTGGTTATTTGACAACCTTTGCAGTGACTTTGGATTTTATAAGCTGCTGTATTTATGAGAATAGGATATGCTTGGATATGTTACTTTCATTTGCAAGTCCTTGTTTTCTTGACACACCACTGCATGGATCTTTGAGGAAGTAATGGCAAGCTTTGCACACAATCGTCAATCTCCCATTGATCTTGAGTTAGTTCATGTTTATGCAGTTCTCTCCAACATCTGAACGCTTGTTGCTCACCTATGGCTGCCGGCATAATTCGCTAATTAAAAGCATTGCCATTGATGGAGAGAATACAGTGCCTATTTACACAATTGGAGGTATAATTGAAATGCTATTTAGATGCACTTTTGAGCTTCTAGTTCCTCCTGCATTTGGTGAATCCCCCAGTTAAGGCTTTTTATTGAAGGAGAGCAGTGTGTTATTATTATTCTTTTTCCTTGGCTCCAACTACTCATGTTCTTCTTGATGTGTTTGTTGATGCCTCATGCTTATTGATCTCACTGTAGCTAATTTCCCTTTTTCCCCCTACAATTGTATCACGAAACTCCATTCTGCTATACTCTTATCAGATTGAATGTGCAACATATGACATGAAAGTAAATAATACCTACCATAAATAGTCTATCATGTCCCCATTCTGCCCCGTTGATGTGTCTGCCTTTTGGTTTCCCTGCCATATGTCCGTTGGTGATGCAGCTTTCAAATCTACATAGCATGCTAGGAGGAATGATACTTTCTATCTGAGCTATGAAACATGCTTGAGAAGAAATCCATGAAACAAATAACAGGAGAGATGTCTGTGTTCTCTGCTCCTGCAACAAAATTATCTCCTCTTGTATGGGTCTTTAGATGAGTTGTGAATTAAATTTTTATGCGGGTAGTGTTGTTGAAGCAATTTTAAGGATGAAGCACACTCATCTGGTATTTATTCAGCATGAGGACATAATGAGGGAACTCAATTGGGGATCAGAGTTTATCCAGTTGCATTGATTTGGAATTTGAAATGTTGTGCAGTTCCATTATCTCTTATCCTGCCTAGAAAGCAAGAGACTTATGAATGAAAGGCCGCTTTTCCTCTGTCATTTGCCTCTCAACCGCAACGGTAACTGTCAATGCAACTCCAGGTGCCAAAGGTTCTAATTTCTGTTAAGTAACCTGTTTCCAGGGTCCAAATCTAAGATGTCATCTGTACTTGTTGACTAAGTCTAGGTATAGATCTTGCATGCATGTATATCCTGCATAAAAAGTGTAAGGATGTAGCTTTGGGGTACACTGTCACCTCTTTTCCTTCATGCAGCTCAATCATGCTAGTGCTACTAAAAAATTAGCAATAAGGATGTAGCTTTGGGGGACACTGTCACCTCTTTTTCTGCATGCAGCTCAATCATGCTAGTGCTACTAAAAAATTAGCAATCTCTCTGCTTTGCCATACCATTGGACTGTCATTCTGTCAAAGGACAAGAGGCAATTGCACTGCACTGTTGGGAGGAAGTTATGCGCATTTTGAAGGAAAGCTATGGATTATTAGACTTACTGACACGGGAACTTCTTACTAGGAAAAGAAGCCGAGTGTGATTACGTATGATCATTCCAATTATTTCTATGATTTATATGCTTCACCCGTTGTCCCCATCCATGTCAGGAAAAAAGGTATATGCTCAGCACTTTGATTGCTTGCAACAGTTGTTTTATTACCATAATGGGATTGACACGCCTCTTCATTTTGTGTACTTGGTAAAATCTGCAATAAAATAAACCATACCTATAATATGAGCCCTTTGATTGATGAGCAAAGAAGATACACAAAATCCATCTTTCATCTGGGACTTGGGTTGTGGTCATTGTCACTTTCAAGTATATTACAGAATGACCTAATCGAAGGGGTAGTGATAGCATTGGTGTTGGTTGCAAGAATTGCCTCAGAAGTTGATGTCACTAATTGATGGGCATTGCTTGATGAGCAGTCAGTTTCTCGATCATCTTATGTAGGATAGACACGCAGGAAATTGTCCAATCCTGGATGTTTTGGTTTTTACGTCCCTCTCTCTCAAGCACTGTTCTCATTGCTTATCCATTAGCTCGAGCATGATATACATTGAAATTATTCTGAGAAAAATTTATATTTGTCTGAAGTGCTGTTATCTGGCTGTTATGTTGGGTGTTTCCACCTCCATAAGCTGGTTTCTTTAATCAGGTCTACAGAGTTTCTGATATGGAACTGGTGAGAGTTCTTGCCAGTGCTGAGATGAACTTAATTTCACCCTTAAGTTGGAGGTGGCCTGGTTTATGGAACAAATGAGTTAATGTAATATAGTGGGACTGGATCACAGGCTCACAAGCTATTCTTAAATGCTAACATTTCCTTCTCCAAAATTCAGAAAGGGAAGTGAAGGATTTTCCATTATGACAGTTCTGGTGGCTTGAATCCAAAATCATTTGGTTTTCTTGATGAAAACAGGGCAGAGGTGAGCAAAGATCTCTGCTTAACTGGTGTTTGTTAGATTTATGCATTAACAGTTATTTATGAAGCAAGGCCAGGCCTTTGGCTATTGTTGAGCTTCCATTTTGTAGAATGCTTAGGAATTTGCCAGCATTGCCTGCAGTGCAATGTTTTAGTTGACCAGAAATCACCTGCTATAGTTGTCTATTATCTTTGTTTGGGGTGGGGGAGGGTGGTTATGGATATGGTTCTTTTGCAATGATAATTTATCTCTAGTTCTCAAACTAGGTCTTCATGTCTCTATTAATGAAGTTTGTGCTCATTATACTTGAACTTGTTTAATTAGGTTGCTTTAACAAAATGACAACTTAAGGCAGCATTTGATTGTCTTAAAATCAGTTGTTGGTAACTGAGCTGAATGCGGGAAAATAAGTGTATATATACGTGTTGAGTTTAGCTTAAACTAACCTTACCTATTCCTTTTATAGGTTCTGTTTTTCCTTTTTTTTTCTTGTTGAAATGAATCCATTTAATTTGAGTGGTAATTAATATCCAATAATAATTTGTTATTTTGTGGTTTTTATGTGTCTGAGGTTGCAACGGAAGTTTGGCCACCATGAATAGCCCTATTATGGGGGTGTGATGCACAAATATCATTCTGAAATGAATTTGATTTCTCTTTGGTATATCTTTCTCTTTTTATCTGTCCAAGAACCTACATCAGTTTGGTGCAAGTGTTGAGTGCTTGCATCTTAGAAAGACCTAGGTCCCTTTAGAAGGTGATACTTGGATTTGGGCTTAGTACATTCGACATAAATTGAACATAGGGGGGTTTTCTACTGTGGAACTTAAGACAGCTTTTCATGCTTAATTCAGATGTAGTGCCGAGTTTGTCCTGTTGGGATCTATGTTTTCTTCTGTCAGCAATCTTTCAATTCATATTATGTCAAAAAGGGGAAAAATTTCAACAATTATATTATTTGAGATAACTCATCGGAGTTGTTATTAGCTGATAATATTGCGGATGATATGATGAAATGGAACTCACTTCCCATGCAGGGTGTGGCTTGAATGCAGCTTTATCTGTTTTTCCACGACTGTAAACCCTCAGCCAGACTGTAAGGTCCTTGTTCAATTACTTGTCGAACGCAGTTATGTACCATTCTTTATTTGCGAGAGATCTCTTCCATTGTCAAACGTGGATGGATTTCAGACTGGATTTATTGATAGATCCGTTTTTTGACTATTGTATAGGGGGAAAAAAGGAAGTGTTTAGTGGATGGATTTCAACTTTGATACTCATCATTGAAGGATGTTTATAAATCAAATGATAAGTGTTCTTCTTTGGTTACCTATCTAGTCTATGGTTCTTTTTTTCCTCTTGCAAGTTCAGCACCAATGGGTTTTTGCATTAGCCCATCCTAGGAAATCAGGCTGGCACCGAATTTCCGTTCCCAAGATTTGATATGCTTTGGGGCTTTTGGTGGAATGTGGAAACGACAGAATGAGAAATGTGGGAAATGGCGGAGCAAGTAGTTCTTGCCACAAATTATAGCAAAGATCTTCGCTTATAATAGGCGGGCGCTGTTATTACTTGAAATTGCGGTTCATTGGTTAAATATCGCAGTTTCAAGCTAGATACGATGTCGTATATAAATCATATTAACGTGCCCTTTGGTCAGTCACCAAAATCTTCTACTCTTTGATACCCAAATGAAGGTGCATAGCGCAATTGACCTTCCTAGACCCTTTGCTGCCACCTAATATGTGTCTAAATTATAGACATTAGAACTTTACCACCGCTGCCGAAGAGCTCGTTGCTTAATGGTCACCGCCTAAGATGAAATGCACAAGAATCATCTCTTGCCTGGTTCACCCTAGCAGGCATGAATTCGGGATTGACTACGCCTACATCAAGTACCAAAAACTTATCAGTCGTACTCACAATAGATTTGTTTCATGCAAAATCAACAATGTAGAGAATATGTTTTTGGAAAAGATTGTTTGTATCGTTAAAAAGAATTAGTCAACGCAAAATATGTTCATCAATGAAATTGTTTGCTAAGCAGTGTTTTTTAAGGAAATTACTTTCAAATTAGTCGATGATCCCGGAAAAAACAAGCCATAAACAAAGAAATGTTTCAGTTTCTAGTGCAATGATATGACATTACAGAAAAAAAAACAGTGCATTACATAATATCGTTTATCGATCACTTGACGAGTTTTCTAGAAGCACTCATTAATAAAACCCTATTCACAATAGAATTGAATCGAGAGTCCACAGTCAATGATGCATCGAGACAACATAATCACTAGGCAGTAAAAATTTAATTTGAGTTGTGTTCTCTATATAAAAGAGTTATTTTAAATTCAAACAAAGGACTTTAATATGATATATACCACATTGTATCTAGCTTGAAACTGCAATATTAACTGATAAAGTAAAAAGATAAGTGGTAACTAATGATGTGAATAATAACTATTTTATTTCAAAAATCAAATTTTGACCAGACATTGATTTTTTCATTTCTATTCCCCAAATGAGTTTTAAGGCAAAATAAGCGTTTGATAATAATATAAAATTTCTCCCTCCTGGAGGTGGGTAGGAGGCGGGTGGCTAATGGTGGCGGTGGTGAGTGTCGGCAACAACAAGAGCGAGTAATGATAAGAGTTTTTATTTGTTACATTTGTTATAGAAATTAAGAAGCTATTTTTTTTACTTCCGATTTATGTTATAATATTATTTCTGGAGTAAAAGTTTGTTTTAGAAATTAAAAAATGAAATTGCATTAACAAATGGATTTTTATTCTAAACCTATTCCTAGGAACAAAAACATGAAAAAATAGAAAATAAAATCATTATCATGTATGCCCTAATTTGTTGGTTTCATTTTCATTTGGCGTGCTTTGGGCCTCTGTGTTTCACTTTGGCGATTTCTTCATCGTTGGTCGGCATTTCCTCAGCTTTTATTACTCTCTGTCCGCCGTTTAGCTTGATTTGTTTACCTACTACTTACAAAAAAGGATAATTTTATTAGATTTAGAGGACATATGGCAAACACGAATCAGAGTAAGCCAATAAATCAAAAATATCAACTTAATTTTTTTTTTAAAAATTTGGGATGCGTTTGTCGTGCACAAAATTAAAGATCTGGATACTGTTTTTCTAAAAATGATTATTTGTATTTTTTACCAAAAGAACAATTAAAAAATATATCCATTATTGGCGAAAAAGTTTAGACATTTGTTGATGATTATAAAAACATACTCGCCCTCGACTAATTTTCCTGAAAGTTACAAACAATTATTTATCATAAAAGATTTTTCAAATTATATCAATAAATTCTTGAGAGCATTGTCTAGCTTAAAAAATAAGATGCTTTAACATTGACAACCGAGATATATTCGACAAACATGAGAAAATCCAGTGCTTTGCACGAGCTTAATAATTTGAAAAGTTTACATCATTATCTCGAATTCAGTGATAATAACAAATTTAATAAATGAAATGTTAGAATTATATTTGAACCATTAGAATTCGAGCACCATTTACATGTCTCTTCATTAGTTTCATGTATGGCAAAATAGCAGGAAAAAGAAAAAGAAAGATCATTTTGCCGAAAGCTTGCGGGACATTTGAACCCACACGTACCTCATCGACTCAGTAATTAATCTTTTGCCCACTCAAAGGACGAAGAGGACACTTGCGTTATGTTCACATCAAAGCAACTATAAACCCAATACAACATTCTTGATTGGAAGTTGCCTGGATCGATCTCCACCTCAAAAAAAAAAAAAAATGTAATTTTTCAGTTCTTCGAATTGAAAATCGAAAATGCATGAAATTTAGATGACGCCCATATTGGCAAGGGACGATCCATCTTAATCACGTCATTCGACCAGGAAAAGGGTAGGTTTGCCTTTACTGTCGTGATTCTCTCACACACACAAGCAAACCGATAAAGATAGGCACGAGAGTTCTTTCAGCCGTGACTTCGATGGTTGTGACATCGCCGATGACCTCGTGGGTGGTATGGTGATAGTATACCTCGCCATCACTGTACACGATCCCCTTCCCCACTTTGACAAATAGCTGACCGGAGCTCCGGTTAAAATTGGGTGGAGTCCCCGAGAATTGAAACCACGCCAGGAAGCTCACAATTCTCGTAATTCAAGGGGACAAAACATAACTTGCCCCGATCCTATAGACCCTCATTGGGATTGACTTCCCAAAATAACATATTGCATACTTATCATTGTCATGTGAATTTTTCAAATTGGAGGCATGATAATTGCAAATTTTCTATACAGACATTGTCGAAGAATTAGAAGAAAATATCGGAGATCTCGAAGATAATTTCGGGATATGAAATTATTTTGTTTCCATTTTTGAATTCTTGAAATTAGGAAGTAAATCGCTAGAATCAAGAAGTTGAAAATCTGTTACTATTTTTTGTTATTTTCTAACAATTCTAGATTCTATTTATATGTTATGCTCTTTGTAATATGATAAACAATAAAAAAAAATTGAAGAACCATTTTTTCTTCTTTCAAATCATCATGGTATCAGAGTTTTGGTTTTGAATCCGGCTCTTACAATGGTGAAAACAGCAATGATCAGAGCTCATAACCCAGCTGATCTCTTTGCACAATCGAGCAATAGTGGGGAGCAATTCTCTCAAAATTCCAACTTGTTATTAAACAATTCACCGATTAAATGACCAAAATTATTTGCAGTGGACTCAATCAGTGAAACTAGCAATTGATGGCAGAGGGAAGTTGGGCCACTTGATAAGTGAGGTAAAGGAAATAGAAAAAAGCAATCTGTCTTGGAAGAAATGGAGATCCGAGAACTCCTTAGTGATTACTTGGTCGCTCAATTCTATGGAGCCAGCAATTGGAAAACCATATCTATTTCTTCTGACTACCAAAGATATATGGGACGCTATGAGAGAAACATATTATGATATGGAAAATTCTTCCCAGATTTTTGAATTGAAGACAAAACTATGGCAATCAAAGCAAGGGGATCGTGAGTTCACTATTTACTACAATGAAATGGTGACATTGTGGTAGGAATTAGATCAATGCTATAATGATACATGGCAAAGTCTAGTTGATTACATGAGACACATAAAGAGATAAGAGAATGATAGAGTATATATGTTTCTAGCAAGCCTTAATCGAAACTTGGATGAGGTAAGAGGTAGAATCCTTGGTTGAAAGCCTCTACCATCCATATGCGAGGTTTTCTCTGAAGTTAGAAGAGAAGAATCTTGGAGGCAAATCATGCTACGTGATTTGGAAACAAGTGTTATTTCTATATCTGAAAATTCTGCACTTGTATCTTGGGGGCCTAATGTCAAGGAGGATAGGAGGAAGAAACCATGGTGTGAACATTGCAAGAAACCATGGCATACCGACAAAACTTGTTGGAAAATTCATGGGAAACCGTAGAATTGGAAAAAAGAAGGTTGGAAGAGAAGCAACAATAGTGATGGTCGTGCATTCCAAGTAACAAATGAAGAAGAACAAATCAAGTTAGATTCAATTCCATTCTCAAAGGAGCAATTAGAGCACCTATACAAACTCGTTCAATCTCCACAACTTTCTTCAATTCCTTCTTGTTCTTTAGCCTAGAAAGGTAATTTTTTTCCTACCGCCTTCCTCATAGAAAATCCATACCAAATTACTCCATGGATTCTCGATTTAGGAGCAACTGATCATATGACAGGTTGTTCAATACTCTTTTGCACCTATAGTTCGTGTGCTGGAAATAAAAAAATCACAATTGCAGATGGTTCTCTTTCAGCCATTTATAAAACAAGATCTATCAAGCTCTCACACTTCATAATGTTCTTCATGTCCCAAACTTACCTTGTAACTTGCGGTCTATTAGTAAAATAACCTTTGATCAAAAGTGTCGAGTTAATTTTTTCTCATCTCATTGTGAGCTTTAGGACTTGACCTCGGGGATGATTGGCAATGCTAAAGAGAGTGGAGGATTCTATTTCTTTGAAGATGGAATAAGCTCAAGTAGACATGTTCAGGGTAGCTGTTTCAAATCTATTTCTATTAGCAAGAATGATGATATCATGTTATGGCATTATAGGTTAGGTCATCTGAATTTTCAATATTTAAAGTTCTTGTTCCCAAAGTTGTTTTTGAATAAAAGTCCATCTTCATTTTAGTGCGAATTCTGTGAATTAGCTAAACATCATCGCACCAACTCTCTCTCACAAACCTACAAGCTATCGAAACCATTCTCCTTAGTTCATAGTGATGTTTGGGGCCCATCTAGAATTCCTACACAATTGGGAAAGAAATGGTTTGTTATATTGATTGATGATGATATGAGGGTGAGTTGGGTATACTTGTTAAAAGAGAAATCTAAAGTGGAGATTGTTTTAAAAAATTCTTACACCATGATACAAATACAATTCCAAGCGCAAATCCAGATTTTAAGAAGTGATAATGAAAAATAATATTTCAATAAAATTTTGGGACAGTTTTTCTGGAAAAGCGAATTGTGCATCAAAGTTCTTGCCCTAACACCCCTCAACAAAACGGGGTGGCAGAAAGGAAGAATAAACACTTTCTAGAAGTAACTAAAGCTCTAGTTTTCACAACCAAAATTCCCATGTACCTCTGGGGTGAAGCTCTTCTTACATCCACGTATCTTATCCGTCTAGAGTGTTAAGGTTTCAAACATCTTTGAGAGTCCTTCAAAGGACCTACCCAGCCTCTAGACTTGCTTCAACCTTACCCTTAAAACTATTTGGTTGCACTTGCTTTGTTCAAATCCATGATAGAAATCGTGGGAAACTTGACCCTAGAGCAAAACGATGTGTATTTGTTGGTTATGCACTTAATCAAAAAGGGTATAAATGCTTTGACCCGATGGCAAGAAAAATTGTTTGTTACTATGGATGTCACTTTTTTTTAATTAACACATTTTTTCGGAGCTCATCTTCAAGTGGGGAAAGAAAGTGCAGATTCACACAATACTGTCATAGAGTCCTTTCGTCTAGCAGAACCTAAACATCCTCTACCTAAAAATCCTATTCCTACAACCCTTGTACTAGATTTTGAACCATATGTTTTAAATAATGAAAATTTGGATCCATCTGTATTGGCATCTCATCATACTTGTGAGCATAATAGGTGCGAAACTAGTACCAAGAATATAGAGTTTCCATCTTATTCTCAAGTCTACACGAGAAGAGACAAAACTCAAGAAAATGAGTATCTTGCTCCTTTAAATTGCCATGAGGCCGAACCAAGGCATGACCATAACTCTATACAATCTTCTAGTAATGTTCCAACTCAATCTGTCCAGCTTGATTTTAGTCAAAAAAATGAGTCTACCAATGAAGTTAACATACCTATTGCTATCCAAAAAGGAGGTAGGTCTTGTACCAAACATCTTATGGCTCATTATGTGTCTTACAAAAACTTCTCATCCAATTTTCGAGCCTTTACCTCAACATTATCTTGTGTGAAGATTCTAAAATTGTGCAGGATGCTCTATAGGTTCATGAGTGGAAGGAAGCGATTCTTGAGGAGATGAAACCTCTAGAAAAAAAATGGAATATGGGATATAGTAGATCTACCAAGGGAAAGACCACGATTGGGTGCAAATGAATATTTACAACCAAGCATAGATCCGATGGATCCTTGGAAAGGTATAAAGCTTGGTTGGTTGCCAAAGGATTCACCCAAACCTATGGGATTGATTACTTTGAGACCTTTGCTCTAGTTGTAAAACTAAACATTGTAAGAGTGCTCCTATCACTTGCAACTAACCTTGACTGGCCTTTGCAACAACTAGATGTGAAGAATGCATTTTTGAATTGAGATTTAGAGGAAGAAGTATACATGGACTTCCCCTTGGGCTATGAAGGAAGATTTGGATCAAAGGTTTTTTAATTTAAGAAGTCACTATATGAACTGAAATAGTCATCGAAAGCTTGGTTTGTGAAGTTCACACAATCCGTGAAGAAACAAGGATATGTTCAAGGGTAAACTGATCATACCATATTTGTAAAGCATTCTTGTGATTGGAAGGTTGCAATTATGATAGTGTATATGGACGGCATCATTCTCACTGTGAATGATATTGCCGAGATGAACAAGTTGAAAGAATGCCTTGCTTCTGAGTTTGAGATCAAGGATTTGGGAACTCTAAGGTATTTCCTTGGAATTGAGGTAGCCCGATCGAAAAAGGGAATTGTGGGGCCCGTTTGGTTCAACTTTTGGGGAATGCATTTGCATTTCTCCAAGTATCTTTAGCTCAATGGGTATTTGGTGAAGGCAAAAGTGTTTGGCAAATTGAGTTTTCCGAAATGACTTTGGGGTAAATACCGTTTGGTAAATTTGCATTTACAAATAGCTTTTTTTTTTTTTTTTTTTTTTAAAACAAGCCGGTGGCCAGCAGGTGGCCGGCCAGATCTGGCCACCGGCGTTGCTGTCCGGCGACCAGATTTGGCCGACGGCGTCGCCTGAGGTCAACCTCAAGCATCGCCGCCTGGGCGACCTCCGGCGGCGACGCTTGGGTCGCGCGAACCCAGGTGTTGCGCCTGAGGTTGACCTTAGGCGCCGCCGCCTGGGCGACCTCCGGCGGCGACGCCCGGGTCGCGCGAACCTAGGCGTCGCGCCCGAGGTCGCAACCTTCGGCGGCAACGCCCGGGTCGCGCGAACCCGGGCGTCGCGCCGAGGTCGCAACCTCCGGCGGCGACGCCCGGGTCACGCGAACCCAAGCGTTGCGCCCGAGGTCGCCACCTTCGGCAAAGCCGACCCCGGGTTCGCGCGACCCGGGGCGTCGCGACGTGTCGTCGCCGGAGGTCGTGACGCGTTGTCGCCGAGAGGTTGCGGTGCGACACGGGTTCCGTGGGCGT
Organism: Corymbia calophylla; assembly: GCA_014182845.1. Taxonomy (NCBI): domain Eukaryota; kingdom Viridiplantae; phylum Streptophyta; class Magnoliopsida; order Myrtales; family Myrtaceae; genus Corymbia; species Corymbia calophylla. The sequence goes on from CM024700.1 coordinate 28,413,400, forward strand.
CGCGACGTGTTGTTGCTGGAGGTCGCGACTCCTGGGTTCGCGCGACCTAGGCGTCGCACCGCGACCTCCGATCTCCGGCGGCGACGCCTGGGTTCGCGTGACCTAGGCGTGTTGCCGCCGGAGGTCGCGACGCCTGGGTTCGCGCGACCCAGGCGTCGCGCCGCGACCACCGGCGGCAACGCCTGGGTTCGCGCGACCCAGGTGTCGCGTCACGACCTCCGACCTCAGGCGGCGATGCCTGGGTTCGCGCGACCCAGGCACGTCGCCGTCGGAGGTCACTGCTGGCCGGCTCCACTTAATTATTTCTAAAAAAAAAAAAAAAGTCAAAGATATTGACTTGCATTCTACCAGCATTCCAAATGCTAGCATTTGGCCCATGGAGTCTTCAAATGCTGAACGAAACGGGTTCGCATTTGGCCAATGGGCTTTCGGGGCTGAAAGGCCCTTGGCAAAGCTGAACCAAACAGGGCCATGGTCTCATAGAAGAAATATGTCCTAAATCTTCTAAAAAAAAGGGAATGAGTGGTTGTAGATTGGCAGAAACTCCGATAGATCCCAATCAAAAACTTGGAGATGACAAAAATGGGGCTCCTATTGATACATCGAGATTGGAATGGAGGTAGCCTGATCAAAAAAAGGAATTGTGGTCTCACAGAGGAAATATGTCCTAAATCTTCTAAAAGAAAAGGGAATGAGTGGTTGTAGACTGGTAGAAACTCTGATAGATCCTAATCAGAAACTTTGAGATGACAAAAATGGGGCTCCTGTTGATACATCGAGATACCATAAGCTAGTAGGGAAACTTATCTATTTGTCGCATACTCGGCCAATTATTGATTTCGTTGTGAGTGTGGTAAGTCAATTTATGCACTCTCCATATGAAAAACATCTGGAGACTGTGTATAGAATCCCAAGATACCTAAAGAGCGCAATTGGAAAAGGTCTGCTATTCAAAAAAGTTTGTTCAACATTGAATTGAAGCATACACGGATGCAGACTAGGCAGGGTCCATTACTGATAGAAAGTCGACATTAGGATATTGTACATATGTATGGGGGAACTTGGTTACTTGGCAAAATAAGAAGCAAAATGTGGTGGCACGAAGTACTGCATAAGCTGAATATCGAGCAATGGCCTATGGGATTTGTGAGATGTCGTAGCTAAAATGAGTACTAGAAAAACTTCGAGCATCGATGGAAATGCTTATGAAGTTGTATTGTGATAATAAGGCTGCAATCAATATTGCACATAATCCAATGCAATATGACAGAACTAAGCATGTTGAGATTGACAAACACTTTATCAAGGAGAAGATCAATGCATGAGCTATTTGTATGCCATTTGTGCCAACAACGCAACAAATAGCTGACATTCTTACAAAGGGATTGTTCAGACCTAACTTTGAGTCTTTTGTTAGCAAGTTGGGCATGATAGACATTTATGTACCAACTTGAGGGGGGTGTCAAATAATTAGAAGAAAATCTCGGAGATCTCGAAGATAATTTTGGGATATGAAATTATTTTGTTTTCATTTCTGAATTCTTGGAATTCGATAGTAAATTGCTAGAATTAAGAGGTAGGAAATTTGTTCCTATTTCTTGATATTTTCTAGCAATCCTAGACTCTATTTTATATGTTATGCTCTTTGTAATAACATAAGCAATAAAAAAAATAGAAGAAACCATTTTTTCTTCTTTCATATCATTAGACACCATCCTTCCAAACTTCTAATTGTTTTGCTTACTAAGAGCTGCAGTGGACTGTGTGACCTTACATGCAACATTCTGGCAAATATGATGTTCCTTTCGTACAAAACACACATGCAAATCCCAAACCGATACTATTATGTCGGAAAAATCTCTCCAACCCTTTGGTCCGATCCTCGAAGACCTCAATATGATCCTACTTAGGATTCCGATCCTAACAACCTTGTTCCTGTCCTAGATGCATGTGGCACAATATGTATGTGAAAATAGAGTTATGATGCAAAGCTCGCACCCCCGACATTTTTTGTCGAGCGAATCCCAGTGAACATTCATTTTTTTAGACCAGCCAACTCTAGACAGCAAAGGCAGTCAATATGAAATAATGAAGAATCTCATTATGTCAAGTTGGAGAATACGCAAAATGGAAAAACTGGTTCAATTTTATTGTGCGACCAAGAACAAATAAGTTCTCACAAGAAGTTATCGTACATGAATGTGCGTTAAATATGCAATACAAAATCCCAGGCTTTTGCAGACTGGTAATGGTCTATGTGGTGGACGAACCAATAGTCGAATTGGTACATCCAGAATTTTCTCAAGGAGAAAAGAATTGCATTTTGCTTACAAAGTTTCTCGAGCCTTGACCTTATAGGATGGCTGGATCTTTGTATCTCTTGAAAATGGCTTCAATGTCTGCCATTATTTCAGATGGCAATGGCCTCTCAACCGTTAGAAAAGCATCAATGTCTTCTTTTAGTTGCTCGACGGAGGTTGTGCCGATGATTGAACTCGTCATGAATGGCCGATCTCTTGCAAATGCAAGAGCAAGTTGAACGAGGGTTAACCCGTATTTATTAGCAACCTCAACATATTTTATGGTTGCTTCCTGAGAATGAGATACAAGGATGGTTACTGAGAAGCCACTTTGGTCCGTCAAAAGTCAGAGCATAAGATGTGCCCCGCTTGATAGATCATGATTTCTTAACGTGTAGCCGGATAAAGAGAAAAATAGTCTGATGCAAAAAATTATACAAAAGGGAAGAAACCATCTGAGGAAAATCATCCTAATTAAGCCCCTGCTTGTTCCCTATCTCAGATGCACCTTTTCAAGTTTTCTACAGGAGAAGCTAACTAGCGAGTACTAAATATTGAGGAACTCCGGTCCTTCAACATACCTTGGCATAAGATCTGTTATATCTCTCCATGTAACCAGGGAATAGGTTCAACCTCCCTTTCTTTGCAGCTTCAGAATTTATATCCAAGTACTTCCCACTTAGGGATCCACCACCCAGTGGAGAATAAGCAAGTAGCCCTATATTGCAGTTCTTAGGGTGGCAAACTTCCACAAGATCAACTGCAACGAATTACACGAGACATGTCATTCTAGACTGTCCTTCCAACCAAATTACAGATGTGCTGTAATAAGCATTTGTAAAGAGAATCTATGGATGCATCTTTTCAGCTTTGGGAAATGACAAGAAAGAGTAGTCATGCCTTCTTTTAACATAAAGTGACATCCCCTGCGCATATTATTATCTGTCCATCCATTCACTTCTCCGATCAAACATAACTAATGGGAAAGTTCATCAATCAGAAACAAGATAGCCATCCATCCCACTGCAACGTGTAGAGCAGTGGCAGAACTCGAGAAGATGGGAATTGCATATATTTAGTTGTCCAAAGCACAAAATTATTATCCATTAACTTTAGAATCTCTGTTTCCCTACTTATGTCCTTAATGCAAATGTTCATTAGATGGCACTGTTCTTCAATTTTCAAGGAACGATGTTAGAAGAATGATTTACCTTCGAAGCGGCATCTGACAAGTAAACTGTAGCTATTTTGTATGCTTACAATCTTTGGTAATCCCTCAACTTTAGCAGCATGAACAAACTCCATCACTCCATAGGAAGTCTCATTTGAAACGCCAATATATCGAACCTGATCAAGTTCGACATCCCCAGTTAAGTTGAGAGTATAGTTCTGTTTCTGTTGCTTTTCTACTTCCAAATAAGGAAATCAAATTGACAATGTGACTTTAAACATGCAGAAACAGCCATAACAAGTGTTATTGTGTCATAGGCAATTCCTTCAAGGAACTCTACGGCCAGTGCAATATATATTTACTCCTATATGTCCAAATGAATCATTTGTTGCTCAAACGGCCATAACAAGTCTAGATCTCTTGCGCTGTGATCCCTAAGAATTTTAGATCTCTCATGCACTGATCAGCTGAGACCATTCAGGAAAGGCAGAAGATATGATATTGACAACAATTTAGTAACATTTCATTATCTCAAAGGAGCAGCATTTTCTTCTGGGCTTAAGGTAAATTACCATTTTCAAATTCATCAAAATGTTGCCGTAAGGAAAATAGGTTGCCTGAGACACTAACCTTCCCTTCGTTGATAAGCTCTTGAAAAGCCTTCAACTGCTCCACAAAAGGTACACTAGGCCTCCATTTGGAGAAATCATAGGCATAATCGCCAAACAATGGAACATAGCGATCTGGCCTGTCATCAGTTTCTAGTCAGAGAAGAAGAACAGCGAACAGGAATCTTGAGAAATAAAGGAGTAAAAACTTCTACAGAGCCCCAAGAGAAATCAAAAGAAGTTAGGAGCAGTTCAGTCCAATTTTACCACTTGGAATGGTGAAACATTAAACTTCATTCATTTTTTATTACTACAATGTGCCTTTTTCACTTCTTTAAGATTTCGGGGTACATAAGAGGAAAGCCACTAATAAGAGCGTTGCATGGTTTTTGAGGAATGTCTCACAGCTACAGTAATCACAAATTTATCATGAAGGCGTTCCAAAACTAGAAACCAAGAAAGCCCTCTTTTCCTAGTTTCTCTGATGATTACGATTCTCAAATAGCATCCAGTAACCTATTTATATGCTAATAGAAAGATAGAGATGCAATTTTGGTAAATCAAGCGTGCAGAGTAGTGAAACAAGAACTGTATCATGATTTGATGAATTGAGCAAAATACTATAAATTACACATCTAATGTGCAGGTCTGTCCAGCTAATATAAAAATACACATTTAAATAAGAAAAAGTAAGTGCTCCAAAGTCCAGTCCAGATAAACTAAAATGTGCTGGGCCATTCATGCTAATATACCACAGATTCATGCACAAAAAAACAGTAATATGCACACAAAGAGATGAGGGGAAGGTTACTAGAATGCATCATATTCTTCCAGTTCCCATTGTTTGCACAAAAGCAGAAAATAGATCATGTTCTTCATAAGAAACAGACAGATGGAGAACCCAAATCTCAAATTGATTTCGCAGATCCAGAAAAAGGCAAGAGATCTTCAAGAAAAGAATAACATTTTACACTGAAACATGTTCGACTTCATACCTTATGCAGTCTCTTACAAGCCCCCGGTCTAAAAGTTTAAGTATAGTCATGCAAGGAACTAAAAAGGGAGGGTGAATGCATAAATCAATTCAGACAAAAAAAAGAAGAGAGAAAGGGAGTGAAAAGCACAAATCAAGATATATCCAATCCACTCACACAAAAAGGCATTTGGGAGAGTGAAAAGCACAATCAAGATATATCCAATCCACTCACCCTAAATGGCATTCTCATGTTAAACAATTCATTTCATTCTTCCATTGATAGCTATCATGTCTCACATAAGATTGGCAAGCATACCAATGGATTTGCAGCAAATCAATGTAGTCAGTGTTGAGGCGCATAAGGCTCTTTTCGACACTTTCTTTGATATTTGCAGCATCAACCCGTAAAACCTTTGCATTCTCACGGATATAACTCGATCGCTCGGAGTAGCCACATACTTTTGTTGCCAAAATGACCTAAAATGTAAGAATGATAAATACATCCACAATTAGAGTTGTTAATATCTACATAAGTTTTCTTTAGTTGGTGATTACATACTTGATAATAACTCAAAAAAGTCCATTTAGTGGAGTAATGACTAAAGTGTGGATGACACAGTGCGCATCGATCAATATCGGTATGTTAAAAAATGCTTTCTGCAATTCCTGAGAGTTATTGCCAGGTTAATTGAAGGGGTATTTAATTGAAAGGACAAAATGGAAGCATCCTATATATATGAGATATATATTGCCTAGTCCCATTTCTTTTGTATCAAAATGCAGAAGAAGAACAAATAGGCCCTCAATCATATCTAACAACAAATCAAAGCTTTGGAATCCAAAATTGCTCAGAAAGAGTACACCTGGGCCTTACACACATATACTCAAACTACTTAAATAGCTTAAGTTTTTGAGTGGTAAATCCCTCAACATGGCATTAAAACCCCATCAAACATCCTTTTTTACGTGTCCTAGCACCATGCTCGTTTACAACGCAAGTAAGATATTGTTGTTAAATGTTGTCCATCAGTTTAAACTCAATTAAATGTTAAAAGTCCAGCATTGCACAAGCATGTGGTAATTGTGGCAATACATACATGTATTCTCAGCAAAATAGATAAAGTTTATTCCTGGAAATCTTCTCACACTCAATTAATTCTGAATAAGCAACTCCATAACCATTTTTCGCCACAATGATGGCCCATATAGACCCCAGGAAAATGTAAGAGCATCCTTCACCAATGCTGAAAGACTAGATACTCTAGATTGCACAAAACCATTAGATACGTCATCGACATTCTGCCTTTCAGGTTCTGTACTAAAGGGTAGCCATGCCTTACAGGCTCTTCTCACATAGAGAGCTACTGTAATGCCAAATTGCTGACAATAAATCTACAAAACGAGTCACTCTCTATGTCATGACATTCAACCCTCAGGAACTGGAAATAAGTTGAAAACCTAAGCTCTTGTGGAGCTGGTAGCAGAGAATATGTTCCTCTTCCTAATCTAATAGAGTAGTTTCTTGCTGTACTTACTCATTTCACACAAATCACCTCTCTTTTATCCTTACAGTGATGTCAACTTGCAACTCCTAAATCTAACCAGATGGAAAAATGAGACGACGCGGTGTTTTGAAGTAGAAAAAGTAAGACAGTTACAGTAAGCTTTAGATTTTCCAACTCATGTTAAGTGCACTTATCCATTGCCACTACGTGCCAAATCAAAGAGTGTTGAAAATATAAAATTATGTTGTTTTCAAGTGCTTTAAAATGAGTGGCGGAGATGAAAATACTTTGCCAGATATGCAGGCACACAAGAAAAAGACATAAGAAATGTATCCATTTGGTAGGCATTGCTCCCATGGAGGAGAAGATGAGAGGACTGTTGAGATTGTTTGACCATGTTTTGTTGTAGGTAAAAGAAAAGAGAACTATAGGGCATCAAGGGGGTGGAAACCCATGTACAAAAAAGCTCAGGACAAAACGAGCTCAGTGACAAGAAAAATCATTGACAATGTCATTTAGAGCATTTACACCCACACATAACTTCCAACTATACCAAAAGTTAAAGACTTTCAACCAACTTTCAACAATCACATTAACGGGCATCTCCTTTCCAATGAAGGCTCTCTTATTCCACTCTAGTGTCCATGTTGAGAGAAGAATTGCCGATGCCCTAGTGAGGAGATGTAAGCAAGGGATGGCGACATGGGTTAGGACTAGGAGGGCCGCGAGGGCCAGGAGAAGACCTTGAAGGACGAGGAAGGAGACGACAAAGAAAGATAGTTAGTACTTAGAGCATAAAGAGGATCTAATGAAGAATTGGGTGTAATGGCGTGATGCAATCCTAACAGCCGGCCACAGTTAGTGGGCGAGGCATTGTTTGCTGTTGTATTGTGCCTTTTCTTATTTGCTGAAAAGAGAACAGAGACATTAATGTGGAAGAACTCCAGCATTTTTGAAGCAACTGCAAAATCTCTCTAAAAATTATCAAAGTTTTAAGACCATTTGAATAGACCATTAGGTTCATTTATCCTGTTATTAAATGATTTCTCCACAAACAACAGAATTAATGTGCAAAACATCTGTGGCACGTCCATAATATTGACCTTTCTGAGGAGCTTAAATGAGACACCACACTTCTCGCAGTAACCTTAAGTGACTATTATGAAAAAATGGAGAGTCAAACAAGGCATATCCTCTGACCCCAAAAAAAAAAGAAAAAAGAAAAAAACAGGGCATATCCATTTAAACACAACGTAAAATTCATCGTCTTCCCTAGACCATTCATAAAGCATGACAACTTTTAGAAACTCAAAGTCCCAGAAGATGATTCTCAAGATTGGTTTTATAAGCCAACATATACAAATTGATAACCCGGAAGAGATGGATTAAACCTTCAATACCTTGTCACGTGGTTGGGACTTCAGCCAGCTACCAATGTATAGATCAGTTCTTCCTTGTGTCTCCTTCTTCATTGGAATGGGATACTACAGAAAGTTGGAGATTAAGTATATGATGGTATACAATAATGCCCAAAAAATATGCACAGAAAACGTCACCTGATGACTACTCATGGTAAGGGAAAATACTCAATCTAGGGGATGCAATTATTTCTAGAAATCTATTAGTTCACTTAGAATATATGCAGCCATGTGCATTAACAGAGGGTCAAAGCAAGTGAACGCATAAGTTATTTCCTATGCAATGAAATTTCTAGATCTGAACTGCAAAGACAGAAACCAGAAGATATTAAAAGAGTGATGGTCTTGTGATTGTCATATATAACTCATATACGAATCGAAAGCAAGTAAGATTCAAGATATACTTACAGCTTCTGCAGTGTCTAGAATATTGATACCGCGATCCCATGCATAACTGAGTATTTCGTGGGCCTCTTGCTCTGAATTCTGCTGACCAAATGTCATCTGAAATGTAGCAGACCACTTATCATCTAGGATAAAACATAATAAACACCCGTTATTTATAGATAACTTAATACAGCAAATCAGTATACCCAGAAAATAAAACCAAAATTCTGAAACGCAAGAAGTATAAAGAAAAGGCCATTTTGTAAAGGCATGGCAAAGAGACATCTACCTGGAACTCGAATCGACATACGTGCTTTTCCATTCATAATTTTTGTAATTGGGAGATGAAATTGTAAAGTCAACCAGCAATAAACAAGAAAGCAATCATACATGTTGATAAAAATCTCCATCACTACATAAGATTAGCCAGTTGTACAGTTATCTGCTCTAGTACTTGTAATCGATCGCCCAGTCTGCTGTTTACAAGCTCCAATATAACCTACAAATCCAAATAGTGCATCTTACTACTTCTTTTTTTCTCGATTCACAATACTAACATTTTGTAAAACTACGACTTGTAGTCTGCATCAAAGAGCATTTCTAATTGAACTACGCACATTGAGCATCAAAGTTAACAACTCCAATGAACAATTAAATCTGTCCAGCCGAGTTCTACGGACAACACTTCCGTCACTTTCAACTCGAGGAACAACGTCACGGCGAAGTTTCTAGCAAAAGGCACCGTGATTAAACACAGTCCCAACACAATCGGCCAAACAATCAAGAGCCAAAATGACCGGAAGCGTTTCCCATACCGTGCCGAGCGTGACTTCGCTGATTACGAGGTCGGAGTCGCCGAGCTTCCTGTACTCCAGCGCGCTCTTCTCGCCGAGCTTCGCCCTCACTCGAGACTCGAACCGGCTCCCCGGAGGCCTCCTCGCCTGGGACGACGGCGGCCGGGGGAACGCGGCGAGGCCGCCGAGGTCCAGCCGACGGGGCAGACGACCGGCGCCAACGCCGGCGCCGGCGATCGGAGCGAGAGCGATCTGAGACGCCATTTTGGGGGAGCGAATGAAGAGCTATGCTCGACTCTTATCAAGAAAACACGAGACGTTGGCAGTGTTGGAGCGAAGAGGACTGACCGTTCTTCCAAAAAGATCAGGCGCGCTTTTGTCAACCGGTCAATGAGGGCTCGCGGGAAGCGGGAAGCGGTTCGAACCGCTTCGAACCGGGCCGGACCGGACCGCTCGAATGCGAAAATGCGAAAATTCTCTATCGCGGTTCCAATAAATGTAGTGATTGATTTTCACAATATCAAATCGAATTTCTGTGTTTACTAAAATGAGATCTTTTGCAATCAGTTTGAAGGCTGAAATTTTCAATTCCAATACTGGTTTTACTCTAATAAAATTATCGGTTTGACCTTGGAATGAGTTTGGAAGGATGGATTCCCAAATGGAATAGATGGTTCCGAGTTAAAAAAAAGAAGCCTAAATCATTTATTATTATTATTATCAATTCTCGATTCTCCAATAGAGAAATAATAGATTGTTGTTGAGACTAACTTGGAATAAAATTAGATCATTCCACTTCTGGCAAATTGCCTTTATATCTTGGATAACTGTTCACCTCTATTCATTGATGAGGTCTACTATATGCCCGCAAATATGGTAAAAAATCCCTCTAATCTTGGATAATTGTTCACCTATATTCATTGATGAGGTCTACTATATGCCCGCAAATATGGTAAAAAATCCCTCTCATCTTGGATAATTGTTCACCTCTATTCATTGATGAGGTCTACTATATGCCCGCAAATATGGTAAAAAATCCCTCTAATCTTGGATAATTGTTCACCTCTATTCATTGATGAGGTCTGTTATATGCCCGCAAATATGGTAAAAAATCCCTCTAGTCTTGGATAATTGTTCACCTCTAATCATTGATGAGGTCTACTATATGCCTGCAAATATGGTAAAAAATCCCCCTAATCTTGGATAATTGTTCACCTCTAATCAATTCTTGATTCTCCAATCAAAAAATTCCTATTGCCTTAGTATTCTAGGCCCTTCGGGCAAGTCTTGTAACTGAAGGTACTTAGACACGTAGTTGATTACAAGACTTGCCTAAAGGGTAGCCTACGAGACAATGGGCATTTCACCCTATTCTTCTCAATCCATGCACGGAAAGCTATTATACCTTCATTATCTAGTAGTAGTCAAAACTGAAGTCTTGATATGGAGTCTATCTTTCCCATGGAAGGGCCCTTAATTGTTAGTCAATTTTTTTCTTCTCGACTAAGATGGAATACATGACGTGACATTGTAGGGCCTCTCACCCCAGGACAGATCTCCTGCCTGTTTCTTCATCTTTGAGCATTTTAAGGACTTGCCTAGGTCCAAAAGAGCCGAAGAATTACAATGCATTATGTCCGACGGAGTAGTTAGTATTCTAGGGCATGTCCAAACCTTGATGCCTGTGCTAGGGTCTCTAGTAGGTGTGTGTATACATGCTAATAGATTATTGTCGATCTGCCCTGTGGTCAGATAAGCGAATCGGTGTGTTGATTGATTGGCAAAGTTGAGGATTACTAGGCTACATTGGGCTTGTTCTTTTACTCTCTTCCTGACATTCTAAGATCATATTATGTCTCTATCATCTCATTACAAAAAACAAAAAAAGTTCACGATGAGAGGAATGTCTTCCGAATATTAAACCTGGTCCAACCCAAATTTTTCCCAATTTATGTGATAAATTGGCATTTTCTAGTTTCCTAGATAATGGCTAGTTTAGCTTGGGTTGGCCTAATCGTGTAATAAAATGAGCAGAATTAGCTTCACCCTAGTCTAACTCAATTTTAGAGAATGACTAGTCTTTAATATCAAGCTCATGGGGTTCATGTCCAGAGGCTTAAGAACATGGCGATGTCTATTCTTTTTTCGACTTGCATTAGGTTTTCATTTCCTACATTTACCTTTCACTTCCATACTCGAGTGTATCTTTACCGTTGCATCTCAATAAATTATTCGTTAATGTCTTTTCAAAATGGCTAGGGTTAGTTTAGAATCATAATAATCCCCACAAAACATATGCATGTCAACTTGGAAATTGTTTTGATACCTTTAGGATTCTTAAATTGATAGTCAAGTATGCATACCACTTTGGAAAACAACCATTTCGTTAAGTATCAAAAGATCACTAATAATAACATTAACATAATCAAGTTCCTGTGCTAAGAATCTTTGTTGCGTAGGAATCAAGACGTGACGTTCTGAATTTCGACCCTATTTTGAAATTATATGAAATGGTTATATTAATCAATGCTTTATTAGTTACAATTACTTTGAACTGATTATTTATGAGTTAACTAACTATTTGGAAATGCAATTAGGGATTGATATGCGTACGACCAGTGAAATTAAATAGGGATAGATTGCCCGACCATAAGGATCAAAGAGGAACAATACCACTCTATTACAAACCAATTAACGAACGAAAATAAATCGATTCGACAAAAGTATAAGGTCGAATTACGGGTGATTCTGCCCGACTTCGATACTAATTGCAAACAACAAAAAACCGACTTCTTTTTGACTTTGTACTTAGGATGATAAATTGATTCATCATGATTATATGACAATTGAGGGTCACCTTTAGTTTGAAAAAGGGCATAAATATATTGAAAAGCTATCAATCACGGGTCAAACGAACGAAAAACCTTAGACTTAGGATTTTAACTTAATGAGTATATCTCATTCGTTGTTGTTAATTATTTTCAAGACCTTAGGATAATGTAGTACCCTAAATGCTTTGGTATCCCCATAGACATGGGTACCATGGTCACCATGTGATTTGTTCCATGTCGTGTTTTTTTTTTTTTGAAAACCATGTCATCACGGTATGGGTAGATGAGGGGCTGAACCCATATACACCCCATATTTTTAAGGCCTGGTTCATCATGCAAGAAGAGGAAGTGTTCGGACCATTGAGGAGCTTTAACGGGCCTCCACTCGACGATGGTCCAGGCAACGAGGTCTGGGTTCCCATGGATCTCAATGCCCCCGATGGTGTCATAGAGGATCCCTCATCTCAGTACACTAACTTGTCAGAGCATAGTAATGAGGCACCTTGTGCCTAACCTTTTGACTGACCCCCCCCCTTTGAATGGATGTAGATTAGCCTGGCCTCGGCCCCTTTTTGTGTTGGCCAATAGTGGAATCACCTTAAGAACAGGGCTTGTATAGTTTTCCAGGCTTAATCAAGTTCATAAATAAAAATGTGGCATGTTTGATGACCGTTCTTATATTTTTCCTGCTATTCCTTTTATGATGTTTGACTGGGTGTTAGTAAAATCCTTTTTGCATGTACTTAACTGAAAGATAAAATGAATTGGTTGAGGACAAATCTTGGGATGTCGCATTCCAAGACCACAAAAGAATAGGAATTGTCGCGTACTCGAGGGTCAGCATTTGACATAAGACAATGCTTCTGTGTCTCAATTAGCTTCCAATCGACTTCAAATAGGCTAGTGGTGACTCCTAATTAGGATATATAGGTTGCTAAAGAACTTAAAAGGAAATCTCATGTCATGTTAGATATGGACTTGGGAGAGTTCATGCTCGATATTAACAAACCTTTTTTCGGGTGATTAAAAAATGATGTGTTCAAGCTATCTTTTCAAATGAAACATTATGACCATTTCTCAAGTAAAGACCTCTAAATTTATTCGCCGAGGGCGGTCCCTTGAAGGTAAGTTACGACGAGTCCTTAATCTTTCAATGGTACCAAATTAGTTTTTAATTTTTTGATAATTTATCTATTTAGTCATTTTGATTAATTTTTATTGGAAACCATTGACATGACAATCTAGTTATCGTCGACCATCCGTGTCATGGCCAACGTTGATGGGACAATATTTAAAATTTTAATTTAAAATTTTTCTGATTTTTTTAATTTTTCATTCCTTTTTTTTTCCTTATCCTTGAACGGCGAGGGTATTAGCCCTCACCGAGATCCAAGTGAGGCTAAGACCCTCGCCCAATACCTGGTGGGGCTGCGACACCCTTGCTTAGATGAGACACTATGATATCTTGGAAGAGACTATTGCATAAATCGAAACAAGCTAACAAAATCCCTAAATGGCTTGTCAACTCAGTAATGAATAATTGATATTCTCATCGGCTAATCAATAGAAATTGCAATAGTGATCGTTGTTACGTGTCAAAACATCAAATAATTACGTTTTACTACTCTATCTTCGTCAGCAACCATATACTTGCAGAGATGACCTAGAGACTGTTCAGACTCATGTTTGTACATAGGGACATGCGGTTACATCGATCCACTAAGTACTAACGTTCCAGCGGTTACCCCATTTTTCTCAAATAATCTCTTGAGGCCTCAACGTTAGTCAACTGCTTTTGAGGCCATATAGCAATCCATTGCAATGCTCAACAACCACTTCAGATGCTTGTGGACATGTCCCTGCCCTAATCTCGCACACGCGCCGGCGAACTTGAGTGTGCTGCTCGCACCTTACCCAGTAGACATGCTCACTGGTTTGCTAACGTGGATTGCCAATTCTGTTGGAGGTTATAGGTTTGAGAGAGAAGAAAGTCTTTTAAGTTACTTGAAGTATTACACCAAGAGACGTCAAGTTTGGAATGCTCAACAGTGTTACCTCCAGCGTAGGGAAACCCTAGAGTTTATATATATGCAAGTTATTGGGCTCCAATCCATATGAGCCCAAATAACCATGCTTTTACCTATTGGGCTTGTATGTGAACATATTATTTGGATTATATTAACAATATATCCAACAATCTCCTCCTATGTTCACCATATAGCACAATCCAATACGATGGTCAGTGTAATGTTCAAACAAACAGGAATCATCCACATTCAGTCAAAGACAATCAACTTGGATCAGTCAATGAGTTTTTTTTTTTTTCAGCAGTAATCAAAATAAGTGAATCATTATTATCATGAATTTATTCTGAGATCAACAAATCAAAATTAGTATTAGAAGTTTTAGATTCAGTTTAAACTCATCCAAATCCTAACACCTAAAATAAATCTCAGACTCGGTTCACAACCAACATACGCATAATAATCAAGTATAAGTAGACCAGTCAAAATAGTCCAATGCTTTACAGATATAAGAAACAAGCATAATAATGTTCACAAAATAGAGATAGCAAAATGCAAGTCTCAAATAAATGGACTCCATCAAAGTAAGCAATAGCAGGTAAACTATCAAGTCTCCACACGCTCTAAATAATATATCTTCATTCATCAAGTAGATCATCCTGGTCAATATTCCTCATGAAGCTCTCCTCCATCTCTGCCATCCCCTGTAGAATGTCAAATATGAATTTCATATTATTATGAATTCAATCATTTGAATAAAAACTTAGCACCATTCCATCAGGAAGAGAAGAACATATATTGATGTCATAAAGTATCATAATATCATGTTCATAAGCATCAAGTCAGTTTCATAAATTATGAGTAAGACCTAAACAATGTGATTTACAAAGAGCCATTAACTTAAGTTTATTGTAGGAGAATAACTATTGTCTAGTTTCAAAGAACAGGACCAATAGCCAAGTCACTTACAATAACCTAGTCATATAATATCAAGTTTCAATTAAGAACAAGGCCAACGGGCTTCTTATGTAAACAACTGTTTCTATGTTTCAATTTGGAATGTCACAGTTACTGATTCCTTAAAGTTAAATAATCTAGCATCAAGTTTGGAATGAGATCATTTAACCAAAAGGATAGTCTAACTTAGTTGAATTGTATCATCAAGTTTGGAATGACACAAGCTTCTCAAATGGAACATTGAATTAGGTTAAGGTCATATTCATCAAGTTTGGAATGAGACAACTCACCCTTTTCAAATTAATCAGCAACTGTGAACATCGATGAAACATATAAACTGTGCTTATCATTGTGGCCAATAAAGGAATTCAAAACACACAATTAGAAGATAAGTAAATGGTAATTAAGACTTGCCTATATAGTCTTTAACTCCATTTCCCCCACTATTTTGAATAATCGATCTTTAGGCATACCTTTAGTGAGAGTATCGGCTATGTTATCCTTCGATCTCACATCGATCAAAGTGATAACTCCTTGTTCTCTCAGATAATTCAACAACGTATGTCTCAGTCTCACATGTCTTCTCTTTGAATTAAAGAGAGCATTCTTGACGACTTGGACAACTGCTTGATTATCACAGAATAGGCTCAAAGAATTAATCTTTAGTCGAGTCAAAGGAATATCCATAATCAGATTCTTTATCCACTCGGCCTCTTCGCTGGCTAAGGCTAATGCAAAAATTTCTAATTCCATAGACGACAATGCAATACAAGTCTGTCTTTTGGATTTCCAAGTAATAGTAGCTCCACCCAAAGTGAATATATATCCACTAGTGGACTTACTATTTCCAATATCTGAACACCATGAGGCATCGGAATATCTATCCACAGTTGGAGGATAACCAGAATAATAGAGAGCATAATCTTTAGTACCTTTAAGATATCTCATTAGCCTATTGAGGGCATCCTAATGCTCTTTACTAGGATTACTAGTGAAACGACTCAGCATGCCAACTATAAAGGCTATATCGGATCTAGTGCAACTCATAGTATACATGAGACTACCAATCAGTTTCGAGTACTTTAACTGATCTACACTGGTTCCTTCATTAGGACTCAGTTTGTTATTATAATCATATGGTGTCTCACTCGGTTTACACTTATTGTATCCCTAAGTAGAAAGTAGTTGCTCAATATAATGAGTCTGGCTAAGGGAGATGACTTGCCGTTTAAAGCTCACTTTCATACCAAGAATGGTATTAGCAATACCAAGATCTTTCATGTCAAATTCTCTAGCTAAAGTAACTTTCACGTCACTCACTACAGAATGATCGAAACCAAGAATTAACATGTCATCAATATACAAGCAAATGATGACTATCTTATTTGACATAAAACGATATTAAATGCATTTATCTGAATAACTAAACTGAAAGCCATAACTTTTTACCACTTTGTCAAATTTAAGATGCCACATCTAAGGTACTTGCTTAAGACCATACAAGGATTTGTTCAATTTACAAACTTTGTCCTCAAGACCTTTCATAACATATCCTTCCGGTTGTTCCATGTAAATTTCCTCATTTAACTCTCCATTTAAAAAAGCTATTTTTACATCCATTTGATGCACTACAAAGTGTTCAATAGATGCCAAAGCAAGAAGAATTCTTATAGTTGATAGATGACACACAGGTGAATAGACATCAAAATAATCTATTCCACTCTGTTGTTTATAGCTTTTAGCTACTAAACGTGCTTTGTATCTAGCTATTGATCCATCACTATTCAGTTTCTTTTTTAATACCCATTTACAGCCTATAGTTTTAGCTCCTTTTGGCAAATTTACTAGCTGCCAAGTGTGGTTCTGCAACAGAGAGCTCATTTCATCATTTATGGCTTCTACCAACAATAAGGATTCTCTAGATCTCATTGCTTCCTGATAGGAGAATGGATCATTCTCAAGATGGTAAGTAACAAAGTCCTCACCAAAACTTTTGGAAACTCTCTCTCTTGTAGATACTCTAACTAGAAATTGTTCAACAGCCAGCTGTGTGGAATTAATGTCAGAAGGGCCTGCTTCAGATTCTATAGGAGATTCCGAAATCATATCTGTAGATCCAGAAACATTCAAGCCTTGATCTCTGAGAAACTTGTTTTCGAAGAACACTGCATCTCTAGATTCTGTCACTGTGTTAGTAGATAGATCTAAAAATATATTTGTAGCACTATTTTCTGCACTACTTAGATATACACAAGTAATGGTTTTAGGTCCCACCTGAGGTCTCTTAGGATCTTGTATGCTTACATAAGCAATACAACCCAAAGTCTTAAGAGTATCATATCTACAAGGACGCTTATGCCATATCTCATAAGGTGTCATAGACAACTTAAAGTGCGGCAACCTGTTCAAGATGTAATTAGCAGTTAAAACTGCTTCTCCCCAGCTGGAGGAAGGCATGCCAGCTGTAAGTAACATAGAATTTAACATTTCAGTTAACGTTCTATTCTTACGCTCGGCAACACCATTTGATCGGGGTGAATAAGGAGCAGTGGTTTCGAGTATTATACCTTCTGAAGCACAAAATTCCTTGAACCTTGTCATTGTATATTCTTCTCCTCTATCACTCCTAAACCTCTTAATTTTCAAGTTGAGTTGATTTTCTATTCTAGACTTGAAAATCTTAAATTTTTCAAAAGCCTTATCTTTTGATTTCAACAAATAGACATGATAATATCTAGAAAAATCGTCTATGAATGTTATTAGATATTTCCGACCACCTCTAATAATGTAATTTCTAAAGTCACAAATGTCAGAATGTATTAGCTCAAGAAGTTGTGTGCTTTTAGAAACCAATTTAAAGGGTTTTCTAGTAATCTTAGCCTGTGCACACACTTCACATTTGTCAAATCGAATAGAAGTATCTAATGGAATGTTGTGAGTTCTAGTCAGATATTGCATTTTCCTATAATTCACATGTCCAAGTCTATTGTGTAGCAACTTTGGATCAATCAAAGTAGAATTCACATGGTTCATGCTATCAGTATTTAAACTCAACCTATACATACCATTAACAATGAATGCACAACCGAAATAACATGAGTTAACAGATAAAGTTACTCTACCATTCATAGTTGAAAAAGACATACCAGCTTTATCAAGTAAACTCATAGATATCAAATTCTTTTTAAGTAAATGTACTACTCTAACATGTTTCAGAGTTAGTAATTTAATTGAAGAAAGCAACAAGTTTGCAGTTCCAGCATGAGTCATATCTGCCTCACCACTATTGCAATTTTCCACAATGTCTTTCACTTCTGTGACCTCAGTGAGTAAATTCTTGTCATTTGTAGCATGACAAGTAGCGCCACTGTCTAACCACCACTCAGAAGAGACGCTGGCCTTTCCATTCTTCATCATTTCAATGAAAGCTCGAGGCTTAGATTCACTAATAAGCATATTAGCCTTATTTTGTGGTGTGTCATTCTTTGGCTTCTTTGGTAACTTACACTCTGCTGCCCAGTGACCCCACTTTCCACAGTTATGGCACTTGCCCTTCTTCTTCCTTTTGGAGATAGTCTTTTTGGCCTCTAACTGTAAAGATGATTCACCTTTTGGTGACTTGAACCTTTTCTGAAGTTTATTGGAGTGTGAAACTAAGTTGGCAACTGACTATTGTTGTCTTACTTGTTCCAAACTCTTTCTAGTAATGTTTTGATCCTCAATGTGAATATACCTCTTTAATTCATCCAGTCCCATCTGTACCTTCAGTCTGTGCATTTCAGTCTTGAAAGAACTCCATTTGGTTGGTAGCTTGCTCAATACAAGATCGATAAAGAGATTATCGGACATATCAGAGTTATCATCTTTCAGCTTGTTCCTCATGTTCTCAAATTCAACTAACTGAGAGGTAATGCTTGAATTCATAATGAATTTAAAGTCAAAGAATTTCTCCGCTAATAAAGTTTTAGAGAGCCCCTCTTGTTTTTGGAACTGAGCATTCAAGTGATCTCATATCTCTTTTGCCGTCTTATATTCACTATAAGTCATAACCAGATTAGGATTTAGAGAGTTTAACAAGTAATCTCTACAAAAATCTTCATATTTGTTCCATTGATATTCATCCACATTTTCAATGGTAGATGCAAAATCACTTAACACAGTATAGAATATCTCATGTTCTTTTATGCCAAATTGAACATGTAATTTCCATCAAAAGATTGCAACTTTAGAATATTATAGGAACTACGCTTTGCCATTATAATCAGAGCAAAGTGTTAGAAAGAGTGCACCTTGAAGTCTTCGGAACTATAAAGTCGAATAATTTTCTTAACTTTAATTAAACTGCTTGTCAAAACAAACCCCAAAAAATAGATCTGGAGCGCCCAAAAACCTTAAGATGGACTGCCCTTGTCGTTGAAATTCGCTGGAAATTTCGTCACCAAAATTCGCTGAAAATTCCAATGGAAACTTTCAGGTGCCGTAACTTCTCCGTCCGACCTTCGATCGACGCAAGTGACCACTCAAAACGTTCGTATCTACGAGTAGAACAAAGCCCAAGTGGTTTCACCCTCTAAAATTGGCTATAATTTTTTGGTTTTTTGAATCAAAGATTTCGGTCACCCGAATCTTTAAACTCAGATCCTACCCAATACCATCGTCGAAATCGAAAGTAAATTATACCTATGAATTCTTCTTGATGAAATCTTCAAGAAAACACCTTACTCGCTCAAATCCGACACATGAACATAATACTTTAAGAATGTTGGAGGTTATAGGTTTGAGAGAGAAGAAAGTTTTTTCGGTTACTTGAAGTATTACACCAAGAGATATCAAGTTTGGAACGCTCAACAGTGTTACCTCTAGCGTAGGGAAACCCTAGAGTTTATATATATGCAAATTATTGGGCTCTAGCCCATATGGGCCCAAATAACCATGATTTTACTTATTGGGCTTGTATGTGAACATATTATTTGGATTATAGTAACAATATATCCAACAAATTCATAGTCCGATCTCATGATCAACCAGTCTGTACATGCATATCGCGTCTAGTTCACATCCTCAATTCATGTGCTCGCACAAGTTGTGTATGAACATTGGCCCGATCTCATGGCCAACTAGTCTGCACATGCATATCACGCCTGGTTCACCTGCTGCTTGCACAAGTTGTGCATGAACACTGGCCCGAACGTGATCTGTGCAATGTGCGACACATGTTGATCCTTCGAGTCTGTCCTTCCACGGCTCACACTTGGCCCAACTACTGTGCTAATTCCCTATTCTTGTCAAGCGAAACCATACATTCTTGTCGTGCTTGTTCACTTTGGGCATGAACTAGTGCTTCGCTCAACCCATGTGGTCCTCGTTCACATCGACCGATCCTTCCGCGACACCACAAATTCATTCTTGTTGCTATCGGTTGCCTTGTCAAAACAAGTCCATCAAGTGCTCGTTGTTCACGTCAGGCACAAGTTAAGGCCCCAGCTTAAGCTAGCTCGATAAACCAAATCGAGGGTCTAACGGCAATCTTCGCAAGCCTATAGGTGTTCCAAAAATGCATGCAACGCATTTTAAAGGCACGAAAGTGATGCGGCTACTCACCTGGCTAAATCTAATAGATGAATTAAAAAACTATTCATCATTGTCTAGGATAAAAACTATGAACTGTAGTTTCGTAAGGTCTTAATAAAATAAAATAATGAGCCAATTGTCAGTATTATATGCGTAGAAGTGCTCTTTTAGACTACCTAAATTACATCGTTGCTCGGTTTGGGTATTGACATAATGTTCCCTGGACAATCAATGAAAATAAGCAAAGATTGAATACTTGAATGCTCACAATCAAATCATCTCGTCACTTGCGTAAGTACGTTTAATTTCGCAAAAGTTATGTTGATTCGACATTAACAAGACTCCAGTATGTCACATTCTTCTTATCCTACAATGACTTTTCGTTGTCCAGCCAAGATATTGGGGGTACTAAAATTGTTTATCCATGAAGCGTCGACAAATTCAAACAACACTTCATGCAAATTACATAATGTGAAAACAAACATCAAAAACAAATATTTTTCTTTTGTTATGTCTTTTTGGATGTTATGACCTTTGAAAACAAATTGCAGGAATTTCATTTGGTATAGCTGTAAGAAATAAGGCTCGAGCTCGATAAGTGAATTTATTCAATTAATAGATGAAAATTTTCATTTCACGAGTATTTATACAAAAAAAGTATTTTATACTGGTGATCCATCTTATATAAATCCACAAATTTAATAGGAGCTACTTATATAGGTCTTGTTTGTAATTTTTACCCTACTTGAAAAATGGGGTTGGCAATGATGAAATCATAAATGCTAATCTAGACGTAACTAAATTCGTAGCTTTCAATGTTTTTCTTCGATCAAGACGGGAGCTATCTCGTTTCTATCTTACCGTTACTTTTTCTTTTTTTAAAGGTTTATGGCAACCTGCTATCTTGCATAGGGGATGAAAGCTAGATAGGTTGAGCATGAACGGGGGTGCAAACATTTCAATCTGTATTTATATTTGTTTCGTAAAAAATAAATAATTTAAAAAATATTTTTCAAATAATGATTGCTTACATCATTTACAATAAATAGATAATGAAAAATATTATAATTATTAATAATAATTTGTATCTAAATATTTTCCCGGTGATAATTCTTTTTTCATATACTCATTTTTGTAAGCTATCCAAACAATTGTTTTTAGATAAAATCTTTTCCAAATCATTAATTTTTCATGAAACAAACACACTGTACAAATAAAGATTAGGCAAGATCAGCCAAAATGATAATAAGGATTACAAGTAAATGTTAAGTGAATCTACAAAAGAAATGGCCACGTAGACACGCCTTGAGACTAATATCATTCCTAGTTTATGGCCCATTTGAAGAACAAATTTAATAATGGAGGGTAGTATAAGAGCATTAAATGTCATGTGATATGTATAGGAGACTTCTTGCCAAGGCAAAATATTATATATCAGTATTTTATGAATGATGCGATGGACAAGATTAACAACATTGTGGAAAAACACAACCTAGGAACTGGTGATTTTTAACAAGACTCGAACATACGCCATGCAGGATCTTGATATGTGGTTAATTGTGGTGTCAAGTAACGCTTACTCGTGTGCTATTCACATATGGTGAGGTACGTCAAGCAAGATAAAGTGTAATTTAGTATAGTAAAAAATCAATCGATCTCCCGTGACAATGACATATGCAGTTAGTTAATCGGAAAATGAATGGATCGCTTCAATTAGTCAATACATTCTCATGCTTGAAATCTTTTTTTTTTCCTTTTTTGATTAATAATTTTGCAAAAGATCAAATAGCATAGCGAGAGCAATTATTTCCATTTTGTCTCCTTATCTACATATATGCAAGATATCATAGTATCTATCTACCAAAACTAAAACATTCAATTCAAACTAAACCTATCTCACAAATTTAAGTAGAAGCTGAGATACCAAGTATCCTATCTTCCACCCATATCGATAGGCATTTTTCAAATCTTATTTGATGGGAGATGTTAAACGTAATTGGGATATTTCTCTAGGATATGTTTCTACATTAGAGATAATTATGATATTTCCGTATCTCTCAAGATTTATTTTATTATAGTTACCTAATAAGGCTTATAAATAGCTCACATATAGCTTCAAATTTCTTTCTTCTGTTTTTTTACTTATCTCTCGATCTCATCCAATGGACAAGAAACCAGTCCGCGTTCTGGTCGCTGATGCTGTGGATTAGGATCTTACTTTTTAATATTGCGGTCGTCTTGTTTTGATACATGGTTCTCGTGAGAGTTTCACCCTTTTCATTGGAGAATTTAGTAAACCGAACCTGGGTCATGATCATTCAATGTGATGGTGGTCTGATTTGGTCCCTGTCCGATTGCGGTGAAAGCGCAGTTTCATCGTACTTCTTGTGTCGTGTTCTTGTATCGTGATCCTTCAGATTAGGAAACTGAACTGGCCGTGACAACGATCGGTTTTGTGCGACATTCCTTGGCATTCGAGTGGAAACCAAACTCCGAGGGTAGTCTTTTCGGTTTAGAGTAAGATTTGATCCTAAGTTTAATGGGAGTTATTAATGAAGCTTTTTTTAGCTCCGTTAGTATATTAGTTTACTCTTTTTTCTTTTTTTTTTTGGCATTTTCTGATTTATTTTAGATAAAGCTTTTTCTATCCTATTAAAGATACCGTCTGCTGTTATTGCCGCACATTTCAATTTGCTTGTTGACCATGAATGTGGTTTACATTCATCATACATAAGTTGTCTGCTGCAGTTGATTCTATCGTGTAGACATTTTCAGATATATAAATATAAGTGATCTTGTTTGGCCACGCAGGAGAAGTTGCATATGGCCTCTTCCATGATATAACTTCAGGATATGTTCTGGGTCCTCACCAGCCTGTAATTCTGCACGTGCTTGATGTCCCATCTAATGCAAAGCGTATGGATGATGCTAAGACGGAATTGATGTATTGCATGTTCTCTCCCTGAGGTTTTGGTTTTGTGTAGCTTCTTTGTTGATAAGCTAACGGTTTGGAGTATATTAGAGGTGTCAAAATGGGTTATAAACCCATATTATGACTCACTTTTAGTTAAATGGGTCAAATATGGGTCAAGTGAAAATTAAATATGGATCAAGTGAAAGTTAAATATGGGTAAAATATGGGTTAAGTAAGTTATTAGATAGACCCATCATCTCTCTCCTTCCATCCCCTCCTCTATGCGTTCTCGACCTCTGTTGCCGATCCTGCCATTACGCCGCCGTCACCATCGTCAATCCCAAGCTTGCTGTTGCCGGCTGGAGCTCAGCTTAAATCTGGGCAGGTGAGCCGTGACAGAGCTTGGGCTGGCGAGCCTTAAGCTCACTGGCTGGAGCTCGGCCTAGATCTGGATAGATGAGTCGCGAGGTCGTCGGCCTTGGCCAAGCTGCGGCTCGCCCAGATCTGGGTAGGCGAGCCCCGAACTCACTGGCCGCAACAAAGCTTGCGGCTCGCCAAATCCGGGCAAGCCTGAGCTTGACCACTGCCAGCGACCTCGGCGGAGCCTAAATTAGTCGAGCCTCGAGTTTGTCGGCCTTGGTTGAGTTTGGGCTTGTTGGCCTGAATCTTGGCTAGTCGTCGTTGGGCGGCACTAGCAGAGGAAAAGGGGAAGAAGAAGGAAGAAGAAAGAAAAGAGAAAAGAAAGGGAAAATAAAAAAAAAAAGAAAGAAAGAAAGAAAATAAAATAAAAATAATAAAAAATTCATTTTTTAAAAATAATTAAAAAATTGATTTTAAAAAAAAAAAATTATTTTCCAAAAACTATTTCAATTTAGAGGTATCCACATTTTTTTATTTACTAATTTTTTATTATTTAATTTACTTTATAAATTTGATGTGAAATTTTTATTCAAATAATTTATGTGAAAAGTTTAAAGTGGACTAAATAAGTGAGAGTAGATTTTCTTAAATTAAGTTAAATATTAATATGTGTTAGTAATATGGGTCGGGTATGGATCATCAAATTTACATTGCATGAAAATGGGTCAAAATGGGTTAAATGGGTCGATATGAGTCGGACCATTTTTGACCCGACCCACCCATTTGACACCCCTAGTGTATATGATGATAATTTCATATACTAGGACTTGGTTGACTTGGGTCGACCTTGGTCAAGCTGGGTTGACTAGGTTAAAGCAAGTTGACCCGAGACTTCCCAATCATTCTATTTTACTTAAAACTACCTAATAAGTTTGGCTATCTATTTGTTTAGCCCATTAGGCAAATTGGGTCGTGTCAACTGGTTTAACTCAGCCCAACTTCGTACATCTGATGCATCGTTTCATGCTCATTTTCCCATTAGGCAAATTGGGTTCAGGTCAATTGATTTACCTTGGCCCAACTTTGTCGGTCTATTGCGTCGTTTCATGCTCATTTTCTCAAATGATCCTAATTGTGCCCAAATTGAATTAATTTTGGCCTAATGGGATTATGTGTTCTTTGACTTTATAGAGAAAAGTTAATTATGGCCCTAAACTCACATTCAAATGTTGGCCGATTTGATTGAGCTTAAGATCTTGAAATTGGCTTGAAATATTAAATTATGATAGTCCTTGAATCGAATGCCCTAAAAAGAAATCAAATTAATGAATTTTGAAAAAAAAAATTATTGGCGAAAATTCAGGTGTTGACATTATGACGTCTTAGATTTTCTGACCCATGATGGATTTTATGAATGCGTAGTCATTTATGAATGTGTAGTCATCAATGCACTACTAGTTGGTCTTGCTTTGAACTGATTACTCACGAGCTACTAAAGATTTTGCGAACACGCGATTATTTAAAAAGCCATCTGTTACGTCGATACACGCTAGAGTTGCAATTGATTGACTTGACGATCACGATTTCTATCCAAATTTGGATATTAGACTTTTTGGACGTCGAGATTAATTATCGGACTTCAGCCTCATTATTTTCCAAATTTTTTGGGTTTTCGGAAACGTCGGATGAAGGACCGCTGAGCCGAATTTCGGACACAAGACCTTACTATTTTTCCTTCTCTCTTTTCTCTCTCTTCCCTTTTCTCTCTCCCTCCTTTCCGCCCGTTCTGCCCCAACTGCTCCCCCTCTCCTCTCCTTTCGCCGCTGCCCCTCCTGTCTCTTCCCTCTGCTCTCTCTCTCTGCCCCCTGTCCTTTCCCTTCCCTTTTTCTCTTTTGTTTGACTTTTCAAACTGCAGCCTCTCTCTCTCTCTCTCATCGCCGCTGCTTCGACGCTGCTCTCTCTCCCCTCTCTTCTGCTGTTTCCTCTTCTTCCTTGGCTTCTGCTTGGCCGGCTACGGAGCTGCCGCTGCCTGGTCGTCGCAGCGCCGCCGCCTCACCAGCCACCACAGCAGCTCTGCCGCCACCCCTGCTCGCCGGCGAGCCACCGTCCGCCGGCCTCGAGCTCGAACCGGCTGCTGCTCGCTTCTGCCTTTCTCTCCCTTCCTCCGTTTGCTGTCGCCGTAGTTGAGCTGCCCTTGTTTTGGTCGCCGTCCGCTGCTTGCCGGCTCATCGACGGAACCAGGCGAGTCTCCCGGTTGGTCAGCCGACGCCTCGCTCGGTCGTGACTGCCGTGGCAGCGCCTACTCCCTGCTGTTGCTCCGGTCTCGCCGTTGCTCCCACCACCGGTCACCCTCTGTTTAGCCGCCACCGCCCTCCATCCGCTGGTCGCTGCCCGGCCGTCCGCCCTCTGTCCAGCCGACCACCCGTCCTTCTCTCTCTCCTTTGCTCAATTCTATTCGGCTGGAGCAGCTGCTGTTGCTGCTGTCTCGGTCTCCGACCGCCGCCCTGGACCGCCGCCTGTCGCCCCCAGCCGACCGGAGAGCCACCCCCAGCCGGCCCTAAGCTGCTGGTCGCCCCTCATCTTCTCCGGTTCTCTCCTTAGCTACATGGACAGCAGGCCTCCGGCCAAGATCCGGCCGCCGCGTCGTTCGTCCCGACACCTCGAAGGTGCCCGTGCGATCGCCTCGTCGCCCCTGTCACAGCCGTGCCTTTGCCGTCATTAAACGGTGAGTTTCGGCTCTAAACCCTCGATTAGTGTATTAATCTCATTTATGGTTAGTTTAGTTAGGTTAATCGGGATTAGGTGGTTAGTTATGATTATTTTGATTAATCGGGGGTTAACGGGGGTTAATTAGTGACTAATGGTAATTTTAGTTAATTATGTGTTTATTTTATTATTTATATTTATTTATTCCGAAATTAATATAATATTATTTTATTATTATTTTGATAATAATAAATTACATTGTTGGTAATTGTTGTGCTTAATGATTGTTTATTAAGATAATTCCCTATATAAGTAATTGTGGTAATTAAGTGATTTACAGAAATTATCGGTCGTCACATTATTGTGAGACGAATATTGTCTGAGGCAATAATTGATTGATTTGATGATTGCTTATTTATGCCTTATTGATTGAAGCATGTTTATTCCGGGAATTATATGGTATTTCCTTATGAAACTAGTTGATTATTGGATTATCGCAATGTGGCGATTCATGGATAATGTGGAATGTTTATTGCTTCGTATGTAGACCTCATGCATGTCTTGTGCAAATTATAACGTGTGCTTATGAGTCCACTTATGCCCTGAGGCGTGTGTGATGCGAGGTGGAGGGCGGCCCTGATGCGTATTTATGCTGGGAAAAGGTAGAGCCCTGAGGTGTGTTTACACGGGGAGGTAGTGGTGGTTGTGCCCTAATGCGTATTTATGCGGGAAAAAGGTAGAGCCCTGAGGCGTGTTTACGTGAGGAGGTAGTGGTGGTGGTGTCCTGATGTGTATTTACGTGGGGAAAAAGTAGAGCCTTGAGGCATGTTTATGCGGGGAGGTAGTGGTGGTTGTGCCCTGATGCGTATTTACGCGAAAAAAAGGTAGAGCCTTGAGGCATGTTTATGCGGGGAGGTAGTGGTGGTTGTGCCTTGATGCGTATTTACGCGAGGAAAAGGTAGAGCCTTGAGGTGTGTTTACGCACGGAGGTAGTGGTAGTTGTGCCTTGATGCGTGTTTACGCGGGAAAAGGTAGAGCTCTGATGCGTGTGACACAGGGAGATAGAGGTGGTTGTGTCTTGATGCGTGTTTACACGGGGAACAGGTAGAGTCCTGATGCGTGTGACGTGGGGAGGTGCATAATTGGAACACGCTTGACTGTTAGGTGCATGGATGCATGTGTTGTGTTCTAATTATGTGGTAGCCTGTACATGTGTGTTTTGTACCGTGCATGGTATGTAAATCGATTTGATTGTCATTTGTTCTCATGAGGAATGTGTCTGTTAGGTACATGATGCCTTGTTATATCCGGTAAATCGCTAACCTTCGAGTTGTGCCGTGGCCCGATGGGTCGTAATAATTAGAACATGCTTAATTGATGTATGCATGGAATGCATCTGTTGTGTTCTAATTATGCGATTATATATTTGCCTTATATTTGGCACATGTGGTTATTATCGTGTAGGATAGGTGCAGCCGCGATATAAGACTGTTTGTGATTGGATGGTTAATTATTGAATATCATTATGAGAGCCATGCCTGTTAGGTACCCCTGAGGTGGATTAGTGCCCTAGCCGAGACTTAGCGTCGGAACTTACTGAGATTTTATCTCACTAGTTATTGTATAACCATTTTCAGGTCCATTGAATGAAGAATTGGCACATGTTGCGATTCGTGGCTTTGGTTGAAAGAAGTACATTAACCCAGACCTTGTTGGTGTCATTGGCTCAATAGGGAGATGTCTGTGGTAAGAGCTTGTATTTGTAAGCTTCCTAAAATTAATCATTAGATAAATAAAGCTGCACTGTTGATGGTATTTTCTGATTGACTTTCCTAACTATCCCGATTATTTTGTGGTACAGGGATTACTTTCGTATGTGTTTAATAGAAATATAAAAATAATGGTTGGTATCGCGTCCTGGGACGTCGTATTCAAATGACCGCAAGTGAAAAAAGGGGATCGTCGCGTGCTCGATGTTGACACCCGAATTTTTATTTATTTTGTTCTAATTCCCCATTTATGTTGCACTTATAAATACATATTGATTTACATAAAAAAAAGATAAAAAAAAATCGGATGGGCTCAGTTCAGCCCACTCCTCTATTCGCCCATTTCTTTTTCTTTTCCTTCTTCTTTCAGCCCACCTCCCTCTTATTTTGGGCCTGGCCCATCCTCCCTTGGATTCTTCTTCTTCCACATTCACACGCACACGCGAAAAACGCAGCGGAGGAGCAGAACGTGGGGGGAGAGGGCAACCACGCCACTCGAATAACCCCCCACCACCGAGAGAGAATCGGGGAGGAGAAGAAAGGAGAGGAGGAGGAGTCGGTTTCTGGGTTTTTGGGGAAAAGGAGAGCTGAAGAAAAAAAGAAGAAGGAGAAGAGCAGATTGGGACTGAGAAGGAGAAACCGGGGAGGAAACAAGTGAAAAAAGCTTAAAGAGAGAGAGCTTGAACGTGGGTGGGGAGAAAAACGGAGGGGTGAGAGCAGAAAGAGAGAACAGAGGAGAGAAAGCCAGAGGGAGAGGGACCGAAAGGAAGGCGGACCGAGAGACGAGACAGAACCGGAGGAAGAAGGAAACCTCGAGGAGCAGTTTGCTGTCGCCGGAAGCCCGTCCGCCGCCGTCGTCCGCCGCACTTCGTCCCTCGAACGAGGTAGGTCTCCCTGAACCTCGGTCGTTCTATTCTTCGGGAGAATACCGGGCCGGAGCTCGCGGCCGACCGGCTCGCGCAAGATCCGGCCCTCGTCGTCCTAGCATTTTGCTTCCATTTTACTTGTAGTACATGTCCGAAGACCCTTAGAGCATGTTCGAGGCTCGGTTGAGCCGGAAACCTTTGATTTTAGTAGTGCCCGTCAACTGTTCGATGAAATGCCTCAATAAGGAAACCGAACCAAACCCTCGACCGGAGCTCGGCTCTCGGTTTCTCTTGCGTCGTTCAGGGTTATACCGTTTTCATGCACCGTCTCAGTCATTTTCCTAGCTTTTCGGTAGGTTCCGCTCGTTTGGGTAGGCCGGGGTGCGTATCTCGCCGGAGCCAACCCGGCAACCCTCGAACACCGGCCAGCTAGTGGCCGGCGGTGCTCGGCGTCGGTCGGACGGAACGACCGACGCCGGACGGTGACATGGCGACCCCTCAAAATCCGGCACGGGCTCGTCGGGCGTGGAGGCGGGCCGGCGAAGAAGCTGCAGGAGCTTCGGTCAAGCGTGCATGGGGAGCATGCAGAAGAAGACGTGAAGAAGAAGGCCAGAATAAAGAAGACCAAAAACAAAAAAACAAAAAAACCAAAAAACCAAAAAAAAGATTAAAAGAAAATAAAAAAAAAACAAAAAGGGCCAAAAATAAAAGATAGGGGCTGGGCTGAGAGTGTCGAGCGGGCCTTGGCATGGGCTAAATTGGGTTGGGCTGAGACTAAAATTCGAGTGGGCTGTTTTTTTTAGAAAAAGTTTCGTGGGCCGATTAGGATTAATTCAAGATGGGCTTTAGTATAGTTTTCTTTTTAGCCCAATTCGGACCGATAGCGTCCGTGTCGGTTTAGTAGGGCTAGGTCTCCCAATCCGGTCCGAATCACTTTTTTATTAATAATTAAAATTTAAAAATCTAAAAAAAAATCATAAATTTCAGAAATTAAAAAAATCTTAAAAATTTTCGAGAAAATCATCAAAAATTTAAAAATGTTTTTTATTTATTTCAGAAAGGTTTTAAAAGTTTATTTTAATTTTAATTAATTTTTCTTTCTTTTTCGAATATTCAAAAATTCCAAAAAAATAGAAAATTCCAAAAAACTTAATAAATGTTTTGTTAAAAGTCAGAAAAAACAAAAATCTTTAAAGAAATCTCTTGAAGGTCTGTTTTGCTTAATTTTGGAAATTTTGAAATATAAAAATATAAAAAATATTAAAAAATCAGAAAAATTCATAAAATTCAGAAAAAAATAGAAAACCCTTAAAAAAAAAAAAAAAGACTAAAATTGAATAAGCCTTTAGGGCTCTATAATATATTTTTCTAGTTTACGTTATTAGGATTATTCCTACACCTTATTTTTGCGATGACATTTTGAACGTTATTTTCTTATCTTAGAATGGTTAGGACAGATCTTAGAATTCTCGAATATGTTGCCATGACCTCATTAATACATGATCAAGTTAGGTACCGAAATGGCGTTGGTCGCATGACTAACATAATCAAGTCCCCGACCCTAGACCCTCTGGTTGTGTAAAAAGCGAGACGCGCTCCCATGTCTCGCTCGGTTCCTAGTCGACCTCAATAGACTAGTGACAACTCCCTATTTGAAATTTTTTACGAATATCCCAACGTCGCGCGGGGTATGGACTTGGGAGAGCCTGAGTTAATTAAAGACCGTCGGCCCGAAATTAACAATACCTCTAAACCTATTATTTAGAAAAAATTAGGTCGCGCAACACTCGAGGGTCGGGACGTGACAAACATGAAAAAAAATTTGTTGACGAAAATTCAGATATCAACATGAGATTGTCACTTCACTATTATGTTTTGATTTCAATTTGTCATGTCATGTTGCAATTGAATTTTTCCACATGATGTTATGTTATTATCAGGTTTTGAATCTAATTCACCATGTCATACTGCAAGTGAATATTCCTATGTCATTTTATTTTGTTACCATGTTCTAAATCTAATTTTCCATGTTATATTGCATGTGATTATTGTTATGTCATAATATTTTCTTCTTGTGTTTTGAATCTAATTTGTCCTGTTATGCTTCATGTGAATATTGGCACGTCATGTTATTTCATTATCAAGCTTTGAATCTAATTTGCCATGTCATGTTACGTATGATATTGTCGCGTCATGTCATTTCAACGTGGTGTTTTGGATCTAATTTACCATGTCATGTCATTTTGTTGGGTGCGTTTGGTTCAGCATTCCCAATGCCTCCCTTGGGAAAATGCTAGACCGTTTGGTGCAGTTGAAGCCAGCTTTCAGTTGAAAGCTGGCCTTCAAAATGCTGAAAGCTCAAAGGTAGTAGGGACTAGCTTTGGGCTTTCAGCATTTGGGGAATGTTGAAATTTTATTTTTCCTTCCAAAACTACCCTCACCTATTCTTCATATTTCCGATTTTACCCTTGATTATTATTATTTTTTAATTGAAAAAGGAGGTAGCCTTTCGCCGGTCCGGTGAGCTAGATTTGGCGTGCTAAGGTTGCCTGAGGTCGGGCGACCTCCGCGAGGGTCGCATGACCTAGCCGAGGGTTGAGGGAGGTCACCCGACCTCGGGCGACCCAAGCGAGGGTCGCTTGGGTCTCGTGGCCCTTGGGTCGAGCGTCGCGTGACGGTGGCCGGTGGTCACGCGACCCTCGCAAGACCCAGGCGAGGGCCGCCTGTGGCCACGAGACCCAGGCAGCGATCACCTGGGTCGCATGCCCCCTACGTCGAGCGACCTTTGTCGAGGGTTGCCTGAGGTCAGGCGACCTCCAGCAGCCCTCGGCTGGGTCGCCCGACCTCAAGCGACCTTAGTTGACGGCCGCCGATGAAGAGTTTAGGTCAATTTTAAAATATATATATTATACCCATCAAAGCTCATTGTGAAAGTTTTTTTTTACCAAATACACATTCAACTCAAAGTCCATTTGCAAAAATTTTTTACCAAACACAATTGCATTTTCCCAAGTAGCTTTGGACTTTTTAACATTTGCATTTGACTCAAAACCCTTGCAAATGCTGAACCAAACGTAGCCGTCATCATGCTTTGAATCTTATTCATCACACCATTCTACATATGAATATTGTAATGCCATGTTGTTTTGGTTATCATGTTTTGAATTTGATTTGTTATGTCATGTTTCACATGAATATTGCCATGTCATGTTATTTTTCCAAAACATGATTGAATCTTGCATATGAATTGATAAGTGCATACACCTTCTAACACACAAATAGAGTCATGACGCTACACAAACAAAAAAGCCTCGTTAATCAAATACTAGGTCGAAGGTTCAAAGTAGAACATCCTGGATACTCATGAAATTAAATGATGGATGATTTAACACCTAACCAAAAATTGGGTTATGGTGTTGAAAGGTTGTCATGAAATGCTAATCGGTACCATGCATAGCCAGTTCTCCGGACATAAAATTTCTAGCCTCCATAGACCAGTTTTCTTCACACGTGCACTTAGGTAGCTAACATTCTCATCACTGCCTAGGCTTTTGGGTGCCCAATTGACCTAGGTTTTCTGAATCCATTAATGACGACTTTAGTATGGTCTTTAAGTTCATGAGCATTTTTGCATCCCGCAAGTTACTCGAGCTTAGGATTTTTGAAGATCTTAAGAACCAAGCCGCTACTGGCTAGCAATCCTCATTCGCAAAAATCTTGACTTGCTACGGCCACATGAGTTAATTTACCGAGTATCCAAAAATCTTGGACAAGCAGTCCCATATATTCGTGCTTATCCATTCCATGGGCAATCATTTTGCAGGTATTTTTTTTAGTTTGATTTATAGACAAGGATCTGGTGAAGCACGTTTATCATGACATCTCCCTTGTTCCATCTAACTGTCATGATCGTATTGTCTAGCAAAACAAAACATAACGAATGGTAGTTGCACTCGAAGCATCCGCTGGCAACTGTAGCGTTTCACTACACTTTCGACTTTCCATTCTCTTTCGTCGCGAAGCATCATTTTGAAAAAAAGTAGAGATGGAGAAGTGAGTGGACACGATCCCTGGGATCTGTGCACCTTATGATGTTTCACCCAACTTTGGACATTCTTTCTCTTTCAATCAAACAACTGTTTCGAAATAATGATTGTTTTCTCCCGTGACGGGACAGCTTCACTATAACGCGGCTTCAAAATCGCGTCGTTCTGGGAAGAGGAGACTGAGAGAAGAAATGGAATCCCATGCCGGAGTTAGGAACATCTTAGTGTTAATCACGTGTTGTTCCGTCGCCTGCAGTTTCGGAGCCATAGATAGAGAAAACAAGACCCACGCCGGTCCTTCGAGTAATGTGGAGATCAACAGAGGTAGCTTTCCGGCCAGTTTCATATTCGGAGTTGCATCGAGCGCCTACCAGGTAAATCAATTCGTAAGAGCTAGCTCGCCATGTATTGATGTGGCAATGTGTTACCCTATCAATTTCAGCGAAAGATTGATCTGATGAACTCGAGTTACTAGTATTATGAGAAAGTAGCACTTATAATTTTAAAGCAAATAGAGGACTTATCAGAGCGTACTTCAATACATTACTGTTTCTTGGGATGAGGTTAACCTGATTCGCTATACCGAGCGAATGTTCTTATGTGTCAACTCGACCAGTCAATTAGAGATTGGACGGTGATTGCTCGTTGCTCCACGTCTCTTCTTGCTTTGTTGCCGTCGCATATTAAGCTTTACACCTGTTTTGGCCTGTTTAGTGCGAAGGTGCAGCTGATGACAGAGGGTTAAGCAGTTGGGACATCTTCACCAGATTGTATCCAGGTCTCTCTCTCTCTCTCTCTCTCGCTGTCTCTGTCTTTCTGTCTCTCTGTCTCAAACCCTCAAATCCAATCAACAATTTAAACCATTTTGTGTTGAGGGGGAGAACTAGAACCACGAAGCTCGAACGGTTTCATCCAAATCTTTGAGCAAATTGTTCAAGTTCATGCAAGATCAATTCTTCTTGACTTGGCAGAGTGTTGTTTTTGTGTTGTCCTTTTTCTTTTTGCACTATTGAGATGAATATGACGGATTATCTGAATTTCCCTATTTGTAAGATCCGATGGTCCACATGGCTTCACTAGACCCATCTAAAACAGATAAAAAAGGACGACTAATTCTCTCTCTCTCTCTCTCCAAGGAGAGGCCTAATGATATTTTCTTGCCAGAGAAGATGAGTGACAGAAGTTCCGGAGATGTGGCCGATGAATTTTACTACAATTATAAGGTAATGCAACTCACAAAAAGCTAATAGTTTTAGTGTTGGAGATCAAACTTCATATAATTGAATGTAAAGTGGGGTAAACCTTGCTCGTATGAAATACTTCTCCAACTCCATGGACCAGGTAAGATGAAAAGTCAACGCTCGGTAGAGTGGCCATATCATTTTAAAAAGCGACTATGGTTATAATAATCAAATACATATAATGTTGGGTATCTAAATCTCACACGTTTGTCGATTTCTAAAGTCCTAAATTAATCCCCACACGGAAATTTCCTTTTCCGGTATTAGCTCTAATATTGACTACAAGAAATTCATGGAACAGAAGGATATAGCTCTGATGAAAACGATCGGATTGGACTCCTTCAGATTTTCCATCTCCTGGCCGAGAATCGCACCTTGTAAGTGTTCTTATTTGCAAGCCATGCGAATTCAGTATTACAATAATCATGTACCTTTTCCCACCAAGTTACATTAAAGCCAAAGCGGTCATCGAAATGCATTCAATGCATCTGATCGATAGATCGATTTGAACCCCACCATGTTGTGGTCCATAAGCTTTAAGTAGAAGCATCTAACCATCCTGATTCCAAATATGTATTATTTATTTATATGACTTCTTTTTCTAAAATTGTTCGCTAGATGGCCAATGCAATTAGGTGAAATTCTTTGGATATTTTGTAGATGGGAAAATAAACAAAGGGGTCAATCAGAAAGGCGTGGAGTTCTACAACAATCTGATTGATGGACTCCTAGAGAATGGTAAGGCATGGGATTATAATAATACTTCTTCTTCTACTTCTTCTTATTATAATTATTATAAGCATAGCGGACGTAGATTTGACTTTCGAAAAATGGCTTTTGCTCTTTAAATCGTAATAGTGATCTCTCTTCTAATAAATCGGGCAGGGTCACCGTAATAATTTTTTTTTATTTCTCTTTTCCATGTTGATGTAAATAGGGATAAAGCCTTTCGTGACTTTGTTGCATTGGGACATTCCACAAGCTTTAGAAGAAGAGTATGGCGGATTCTTAAGCCATAGGATCACGTAAGATACATCTTCACCTCCAAAAGACATGGAGTCAAATTACTCGTGACAAATTGGCACAAAAGCAATAGTTAGATACATAATTTTTTTCTGGCCATCAATTTAGATACATATAAATTTACTAATTTGATAATATTTTCTGACCATTATTATATCAGGAACGATTTCGTCGAATACGCAAACTTCTGCTTTGGAGAATTTGGGGATAGGGTCAAGCACTGGGTGACTATCAACGAGCCCAATTTCGTCTCCTATTTCGGGTATGACCTCGGTGTTGGCGCACCTGGCCGTTGCTCCGACTACGTCGGCAACTGCACAGCCGGGAACTCGGGTACGGAACCCTATATTGCGCTTCACAATATGCTTCTTTCTCACGCAGCAGCCGTAGAATTGTACAGAGAGAAATATCAGGTACTGTCCATTGATCTTCATCCCCATTTTAGGCAAAACTAAGGTCTAAAGTGTGTCCTATTAATTTGGTTTTGCCTTCAATTTTGGACTAGACTGAACAAAATGGACAATTGGGGGTCTCAATTCAAACCTTCTGGATGATACCCAAGTTTGAGACAGAAACTAGCAGAAAGGCTGCCTCTAGAGCCCTTGACTTTTATTTCGGATGGTAGGTTTTCGAAAGGTATTATAAGATGCATATGTAGTTGTTGAAGAATTTGGTCATTGATTTAGTTTTGTCTATCTTGAAATTGTAAGGAAGTTGTTTCTTTTTTCAATTGGGTTATGATATTTATATTTATGTCTATAACATCTAGGTCAATGTTGCCGGCTTACTTGTCGTTACCTGTATGCATTTGTATTAAAGTTGACTTAAATGAAAAAACTTTTTATTGACGCACGGCACCATGATGAAGATAGTTTGACTTGTAATCATTGATGATAACGTCAATGACAGAAAGACTGTTTATATTTGCAAGACCAGTTCTTGTATGACCTTTTGAAATAAGTATTTGATTGCAATACATGTACCTTAGTTTGATTTAGTGGTTTATAATCTTTGGCTAGTTAAAAGTACAGTTACATATCAAATGTGGATGTAGGGCTGCCCATCCATTGACCTATGGTGAGTACCCTGAGACGATGAGGAGGTACGTGGGAAGCAGGTTGCCCAAATTTACGGCGGCGCAATCGAATTTGCTCAGAGGCTCTCTTGATTTCATGGCCATCAATTACTACACAGCCAGATACGTGGATGAATCATCTTCATCGTCAATTAGTCTTAATCTCAGCTACTCCACAGATTGTCGCTGTAATATCACCAGTAAGCTTCGTCTCCATGATCTCTCTCTCTCTCTCTCGGTCATAGTGTGATCTAACTCAATCGAACTCATGTTTCTTCCATCATTTGTAGTATAAATCACAGCAAAATTTAACTG
Source organism: Corymbia calophylla (assembly GCA_014182845.1). Classification (NCBI taxonomy): domain Eukaryota; kingdom Viridiplantae; phylum Streptophyta; class Magnoliopsida; order Myrtales; family Myrtaceae; genus Corymbia; species Corymbia calophylla. The sequence goes on from CM024700.1 coordinate 28,450,257, forward strand.
GTAATTTACGGTATGCATCCTAAAGTGTTTGCTAGAAGAGCAATTGAGTCCTACAATCTTCCTTTTGCACGGTTTAATCCTTAAGACTCATAGGGAATGCTCGACAATTCCTCCCAGAAATTTGACGGATTCCAATGCCATTGTGACCAGGCATTGCTACGTGTGATTATCCTCGATTTAATTAAACTAGTTCAACCGAAGGAGCCAATTGAATTTTAAAAAAAGGTTTCGAAACTCAATTGGCAAAAATGAAAAGTTTGAGTACTCAACTATACACAACTTGTAACACTAGCATCTAGCGACCTGTGCCCCCATACACTTCCTCTATATGAAATAGGCAAGTTTCCTCCGAAGTACTCATTGCTCTGTTTTTCTTGCTTCCTTGTGTATTGCAGCTGAGAAAGATGGTGTTCCCATTGGTCAACCGGTACTCCCTATAAATCCACAAGCACAGTGTTTGTTCTTATTTTCCTTCAATATATACAAGCTCTTGGTGTATGCATACTCTGTTATGAATTTTGTAGACAGCCCAAGCTTGGCAATATATCTATCCGGAAGGAATTCGAGAGTTTGCGCTCTATGTGAAGACAAATTACAGTGACCCACTAATTTACGTGACTGAAAATGGTAACGTAATAGACACAAATGGCATGCAAATCAAGGGCCTAGGTACATCATTAACCACTGAGTTTGTCTTTTGTAGGATTGGCTGAGGCAAATAATAAATCATTACCACTTGAAGATGCACTCAAAGATGGTTTGAAGATAACTTTCTTTCAGCTCCATCTGTCCTATCTCTTAGAAGCTATCAAGTGAGTTAACTATGGTCAATCCCATTGCTATGTATTATGCATTATTCGATATGATAGATCATAAGGGAACATTTAAATAATTAGATTATGTTCAATGCTTGATAAAAGTTTGTCATGACGTAAATGACGACAGGGAAGGAGCAAATGTGAAGGGATATTTCGCATGGACGTTCCTCGACGACTTCGAGTGGGCTGAGGGCTACACGTTCCGGTTTGGTCTTACGTTCGTAGATTATGGCGACAGGTTGAAGAGATATCTCAAGGACTCTGCCTTGTGGTTTCAAAAGATTTTGAGCTTCAATACCAGTACTGGGTCTCATGGTCCCTACTCGTCCATGCACAGTGATGACTAGGCCTGTAATGTGCTTATTTCTTCGCGAGGAGCGCAGCTTGTCGAAGGAAGCTCGAAGACAACATTAATCGATGTCGAGAGGAGATGAACATATTCTGTTTAAATTTATGTTTCGAAGATGCAGAGGCTTTAAAAGCTTCTACATATAAAACCTCTTGTTCATTTAAGAAGTTGAAATAAGCGTTGTTAACAATGATCTGACGAAATTCCGGATGATATATCATAGCTTTGTTAACTAATTAAAAATGCCGCAAGATTTGTCATTGTGAGAGACATGAATTTATTCATATCTTGATTAATAGAAATGATTTATTACGTTTATAAACTTCTTAATCCGAAAAATGACAAGCCAAGTCTCCTTTTCACTAAGGTACGTTTGTTTTGCAGAAAATATTTTCCTCATTTTCTGGTATTTGATTCGCTTAAGAAAATGAGTCAAAAGAAAATATTTTCCCGATCAACAAAAAATATTTTTCTAACAAAACTTAAATTCAGGAAAATGATTTCCCCTTTAAAAGAATTGGAAAATGTTTACCAAAAGATTTTCATGATCTTAGAGTCTTGGTTCTTGAAAAGTTTATTCTTATAAAAATATTTTCTTTAAAAGAATCAAATTTTAATCATTTTTAAAAATTTTGAATTTTTATTATTTTGAATTTTTCCTTTTCTTTTATTTCTTTTTCTCTTTTCTTCCACCTTCTTCCTCCTTCTTCCTCCACTAATAGCAACCGACCAAGACAGCCGGCCCATGTGCTTGCTAGCCCAAGCTCCGTCAAAGCCGACGAGCTCATGACCCGCTCGTTAGGTCTAGGTGAGCTTGAGCTCTGTCGAGGCTAGTGAACCCAAGCTTGGCCAAGGCTGGTGAGCTCATGGCTCACCAAAGGCGGGCAAGCTTTTGGCTCAATCAATCTAGGCAAGCTTGAGCTCCATCAAGGCCATTGCCAAATCTAGACGAACTCGAGCTTAGGGCTCGCTAGATTCAAGCGACCTCGCAGCTTGCTGATCCCAGCAAGGCAGAGCTTGACTGCGGAAGTTGTCGGTCGATAGCGGTGGAGGAACAAACGGGGATGGTGCACAAGGAAGCAAATGAATGCTAGAAAAGAAAGAAAAAGAAAATGAAAAGAAAGAAAAAAGAAAAATAAAAGAAGAAGAAGAAACATAAAAGAAAAATAAAAGTAATTTAAAATAAAATTAATTAAAAAATCCAAATAAAAATACAATATTTCAAAATTTCAAAATTTTATTGCTTAGATAAAATCATTTTCTAATGAGGTCCAAATATTAGAAATCGTTTTTGATCATATATTACCAAACAAAGAAAAGCTAACTGTTTTCTTGAAAATGCTTTCTCGGAAAATATTTTCCAATATTATTGAGTTTTCCATGAAATAAATGCATCCTAAGGCTCCGTTCACTTCGCGAAAAATATGACGTTTTTGGAAACTGTTTTCCAGGAAGCCATTTTCCAAGAACCTAAAAATGAAGTGAAAAATATTTTCCACTTAATAAGGAAAATTGTCACACCCCAATTCTCGAGCATGCGATAACCCCTATTTTTTGCAGTCATTTGAATGCGATGTCTTAGGACGTATTGCCAACCATTCTTATTATATTTTAATTAATCGCATGCAAAAGTCCTAACCAATCACCCGACCAAACACAGCAATAGGGATAGTCAGAAAATTCAACAACAGACACTTACAAAAGTACTACTTTTATGTTGTTTCTTCCTTCTTTAAGTTACAGATTGCAGAAAAATCAAACTGTTCTATGTAATTATGCCTTCAAATTGTTCGATGTCTATAATCATCATAAAGGGTGTTGACGTTGTAGTCGACATTGACAACGTCGTCCTCAATTTGACTGATCGGATGCAACGTAAGCAAGGTCTAACGATTGCCCTATTTTTTCATGGATGAAAGTTTAGGTATTTTTGCAAGACAAAGTTAGAGCAAGGTACATACCTCTGTTAAGGATTTGTTGAGGTGTACAACTGACTCACTATGTATTCTTGAATCGGATTATTGATTGAGTCTCCGGATTGATTCTTGATTGGCTCTATATTGTTTCTCATCTTATCTAACATGATAAGATCACGAATTAATAAGAGTTAATAGATTATCTAATTAATCACAGTTTATATAGATTTGAATGAATTGAAAATACTGACTGGGGATAACAATTACATCAAAGATAATTAGATCTACTTGCGCAACTATGAATTAATGCAAGGGATGAACAATAAACATTGATTTGGGCTCAGAGACAATCTTGAAAAATCATTTAAGTAATTTAGACCATAATCCAAATAATAAAATTAACATCGAACCGACATGACTGATAATAATTTATGAGCTAATATTTCTTATGAAGGACACGATGACCATTACCGAGGGAAAAAATATTGATTAATTCAACAAAATATGGTGGCCACTCCTTATGTTTCTCGGAGATTCAGCACTGTTGATAAAACAAAATCCCTCAAGTCATATTTTGTTTCTATAGAGGCAAGTCGTACCTCTTTTTTCCTTTTCGTTTCGACATATTCTAAGCAAAAAGTTGCCTTTTTTATATCATGAAAATTGAAATACCATTTGAAGTCTAACAAATATGGGAAAAGACATATGTAAATTAAGATGTCAACATTTACACATTTTTAAAAATTATCAAAAAAGTCATAAACTTATATTGATTTAGTCATGAAACTTTTAATTGTATTAATTTAGCCCTAGACTTTTTTTATGTTATGTCAATCGAGTCCATATATAAATGTAGGCCGGTAATCATTAACCATCTTACATGGCATGGTCGGTGTAGACATGGATTTTTTCTTTTAATTGTAAAATAATTTTTAGTGTTTTTTATAATTTTTTTCTTTTTTTTTGGGCGAAGGGTCTACAAGGGTCCCCAGCCGCCGAGACACCTTCCTAAAAACAGGTGAGGGCATGGCTCTCACAAGGTCTAGGCGAGTGGTTGCATGCCTCGTTTTTGGCTGGCAAGTGCCATTTGACCCTCATCCAAGCCCTCATTGAGCAAGGGCCCATGAGCCCTTACTTAGGGAATAGCAATAGCCTTAGCTTAGAGCTTGTGAGGGTTGCAACCCCCTTCTTGTGGCCGGCAACCCTTGCCGGCCTTCCCCCAAAATAAAATAAAATAAAAAACCAAAGAAATCATTTGAAAATTCCAAAAAAATTCATAAAAATATCTATGTCAACGCCACATATGATCGCCGACGTCCATATCAATGATTTTATCATCAAAATTAGTCAAATGGATTCAATTAACAAAACGTGAAAATGTTCAAGATTAAATTAATATAATTGAAATGTTTATAACTGAATTGACACAAGTACAATAAATTTAGGATTTTTTTTTTGATAATTTTCTCAGCTAAAAACTATTGTAGAAAAGTATAATGGGCGATTGTGGAGAGAGAAAGCATTTCAAATATTATGGTCATAATTTATGGTGATGACACACGGACAAGATGGCCAAAAAAAGGCGAGCTTTTCAGATTTCAATTGTAAAAATTGATTGGGATGCATATCACGCTGAGAATGTGATTGGTTAGTAATGCCACCATAAGACAAGTGACCAACAACGAAATGATTTTTCAGTTTGGATGGATTGCGGCTAAGGTCGCCAAAAAGTTGGATTGTGCAATCGTGCCTCGCTAGGCCACGTCCAAATAACTTCAAAGCATACCCATCTAAAAAGAAAAATCAATCATAACGCCTAGCCTATCCCACTAAATCCAAAATCATTATCCAATTGACGAACAAGCCTAAATGTGTTCAATTTGGGTAAAGTCTCAATAGGAGTATTCAAAGTATCCACGGATTTTGTAATGATTCGGTGCATTTATGTTGGAAGATATGCACGAGTTGTTCGATATCAATTTTGGATTGAAATTGATACATGGAATAAGTCAAGATCAATTTGATATGGATTTGATTTATTGAATATTTTATTTCCTTTCATTGTACACACTTTGTACTATAATATATGACAATGTACATTGAATCAATACATAACAGAATTTACAATTTTTTCCACATTCTGTCTCTGTCTTTGGTTTCTTGCTTCTTTTCATGGTATTAGAGGGTCTGAGCTCCTGATTTTTTGCTCCGCTTGATTGGCTGTTGATCGAAGGTTTCTAACCTGCAAACAGAATAAATCCTCTAACAAAGGAATCAATTTTTCCAAAAGGAAAAGAATCTTCGGTAGCGACATACCAAGTCACTGGCTCAGCTGGTTCAAATTTGGATCAGCCCATCACGCATGGGCAATATCAACAACTTATGCATGCATAACAAAAATTGGACACTTCTAGCAAAGGAGGCAATTTCTCAGGTATTTCTCATTGCATGATATTCCATTTCAAGAAATGCTTGGATAATTTATTTAGGAGTAAGTGACCACATTGTCTACGATAAGGGTTTATTTTCCAATATTCATAGAAAAATTAGATATTCCTATTTCTATACATTTGCCTAACGGGAATGTTACCCTCATCACCACAACAAGGACCATAAATCTCAGTCCACAAATCACCCTTAAAAATGTTCTTTATGTCCCATATTTCCAATTCAACCTCATTTCTGTGTCTAAAGCTTGCAAGGAAAATTTATGCCAAGTCCTATTCAATGTTGATACTTGTTTCTTTTAGACCCTTTTGACTAACAAACTAATGGGCTTCAGTAATCTCTCTAAAAGGTTTGTTTTTGGATCGGCTTTCCAAGAACTTTTGATTTAACCTACATTTCCTTGAATAAACAATTATTGTGTAATGTGACTACCAATGATAAAAATTTCCTTTTGCATTCTAAAATGGGCCATAGTGCTTTGTTTCCTTACCATCAATTTCATAGTTGCCATTTAGCGAAACAATCACATGCACCTTTTTCAATTAGCAAAAATTGTGTAAATAGTGTTTTTTTCATTAATCCATTCTGATGTCTGGGGACCCTATCATACACCACACCATGATGGTTCTCGGTTCTTTCTTACTATCGTGGACAATTACTCTAGAGCCACATGGGTTTTCCTTATGCGGTCTAAGAGTCAAGTTTTCTCAAAATTGAGGACTTTCATTTCTTTATTGAAGACCCAATTTGGGAAATCTATTCGGTGCATCGGGACATATAAAGAAAAGTATTTTTCAACCATGATTGCACCTCTCTTTTCTCATCTTATGGCATCTTGCATGAAAGTTCATGCATATACACTCCACAGCAAAATGGGGTAGTGAAAAGAAAACACTGACATCTATTGGAAGTTGTATGTGCATTGAAGTTTCAAGCCTTTGTTCTAGAAATTTTTTTGGGAGATTATGTCATAACGGTAGCTTATTTGATTAATCACATGCCGACAAAGGTGCTTAACGACGGAGTCCTTTCGAGATACTCTTCGTAAAGAAGCCAGAGCTAGATCACCTGAGAATCTTTGGTTGTTTATGTTATGCCACTACAGTGGGCCCTCGGGACAAGATAAGTCCTCGTGCCCGACGCTGTATATTCATGGGATACCCGAGTTTACAAAAAGATCGTATAGGAGAATTTTTCTTTAGCAAGGATGTCACATTTCATGAAAATATTTTCCCATTTGAAGAAAGAGAATCCTCATAAGAAGCATTAGACAACAGGGGTGCCTTATTTATTGAGGATGAAGTTATTAAAGATCCTAAATATATTCTAATTGCATCCTCGGAGAATTTAAGCGACCCTTTAGCATCCGATCCAATTTTCGGATGACGTTTTCCTTCGTCGACAACGATGGAGCAAATGTCAGATACTATGTCCAATGGAGAAATTCCTAGTCTCGAGCTAGGACAACATGCAGAGGATCCATCACCCTTACCACCAAAGCAAGATCCACCGCAACATTTTGGACACATCACTCATCCGCCAACGTGGACCGAGGACTATGTCTGTACTACACAAGATCTACTAGGTATTCATTATCCCGTCTCATCCTATGTTTCCTTTAATCAGCTATCTTAGAACATAGACATTACATTAGTTGCATATTTGAAGAACAAGAACCCTCTAGCTACGATGAAGCACACACTAACCCACGATGGCAAAAAGCTATGGAAGTAGATTTACAAGCCCTAATAGAGAATCAAACATGAGAACTTGTAACTCTGCCTCCTCAACGGAAGCCAATTGGATGCAAATGGGTATATAAGATCAAATATTGAGTAGAGGGAACCATTAAACACTATAAAGCCTGACTTGTGGCCAAGGGATTTACATAGGGAAGGATTTGATTATCATAAAACCTTCTCCCTAGTAGCCAAAGACGTTACGATCCGTTTATTCCTATTAGTTGCAACTTTTCAAGATTGGGCATCACATCATATAAACGTTCACAATGCTTTTCTCCATGGTGATTTGGATGATGAAATTTATAGGAAACTTTCTTAGGGTTTACGGAGATAGGGGGAGGATAAAGTGTGTCGTCTCCACAAATCTCTTTATGGCCTCAAACAAGCCTCCAAGCAATGGTATGCCAAATTTGCCAATGCCTTCACAGCTATAGCTATAGGATTCAAACTATCTAGATACGATTATGTCATTTTCATATGGACTAAATGTATGTCATCTATCTATTTGATGATATATGTTGCTAATATACTTATTATGGGAAATGATGAAAATGCCATAAAAAGCCTTAAGGAATATCTGCACTCTACCTTCCATATAAAGGACCTGGGATCACCCAAATATTTTTTGGGAATTGAAATTGCCCAATCCAACCAAAGGATTTCTTTCAGTTAGCAAAAATTTGTATTGGAGATCATATCAAAGGCAAGTTTGTTGGGTTGCAAGCCGGCTATTGTTCCAATCAAGCAAAACATCAAGTTAACCATGGCAAATTATAATGCAGGAATATCTCAAGATGAAGACCCCATGCTCAAAGATCCATCAAAATATCAAAAGCTCATTGGAAAACTCATATATTTAACCATGACCAAACCAGATATATATTATGCAATGCAAACACCAATCAATTTATGCATAAGCCAAAGCAATCCATGTGAATGATGCCTTGAAAGTCGTGAAATATTTGAAAAATGCCCATGACTCAGAATACTTCCTTCTAGAAAGTGTAACATGGAAATAACAACTTATTGCGACGCGGACTATGCGACATGTCCGATGAGCAGAAAGTCCATTACAAGTTCCTATATTACATTGGGAGAATCTCTATTCTCATGGAAGACAAAAAACAAACAACTATCTCGTTATCTTCAATAAAGGTAGAGTATCGAGCTATGGCAAAAACCACTTACAAGATAGTATGGTTGTGAGACTTACTTCAGGATCTTGGAGTAAAACTAAAGGGACCAACCAAGTTATTTTGTGATAACGATGTAGCATTCAAACTTGCATCGAATCCCATAGTGCATGAAAGAACGAAACATATAGAAGTGGATTATCATTTCACCAAAGAAAATATTCAAGAAGGGATAATTGTGATAAGAGGAGTTGGACCAACCAAGTTATTTTGTGATAAAAATGCAGCACTCAAACTTGCATCTAATCCCATAGTACATGAAAGAATGAAACATATAGAAGTGGATTTCATTTCACTCGAGAAAAGATTCAAGAAGGGATAATTGAGATAAGAGGAGTTGGGACTACAGAACAGCTTACAAATGTCTTCATTATACCTCTTTGTCAGAGATAACACGCATATCTATTAAGCAAACTAGGCGTCTTGGATATTTACAAGCCACCAGCTTGAGGGGGAATGTTGGAAGATAAGCACGAGTTGTTCAATATCAATTTTGGATTGAAATTGATACATGGAATAAGTCAAGATCAATTTGATATGGATTTGATTTATTGAATACTTTATTTACTTTTTCTTGTACACACGTTATACCATAATATGTGACGATGTACATCGAATCAATACATAATAAAATATACAATTTTTTCCGCGTTTTGTCTCTTTGTCTTTGGTTTCTTGCTTCCTTTCAGTTTACATACGCCAATACTATCAAAATAAGTTTTCAAGGAGACTTGTAACTAAAAACTTAATTATGGATAAAATCATACTTCACAGTCAATTATCCTTCCAATGCGAAACTGATAGGTTATGCTCGGTTCTAGCTTAACTTTGGGAAGCATCAAAAGACTACTCGATAGATTTTATCTTCACTGCTCGCTAATAGCTAAGTTGGAAATTCTAGACATAAGAGATTGACCTAATGATGATATATTATTATCAATATTCAGAGGTGTTGGATAACATTCCTTTCTTCCGCCAACTTCTTTCATATCTAATTTCATGCGAGTGTCTGTGGAGGAAGACAGGAATAAAACAAACGAAAAAAATAAAATTAAGAAAATCTTGGGCAAATCCTTATACTAATGTTCATACACCCGCATATATTCGCTCATGACCAGTTTATAGGTTTTAATTATAAAAATGAGTCAAAACTTACATAACGTACACAAATAAGATGGACTGCTTGTCTGTGGAGGAAGACAGGAATAAAACAAACGAAAAAAAAAATTAAGAAAATCTTGGGCAGATCCTTATCCTAATGTTTACACACCCGCATATATTCGCTCGTGACCAGTTTATAGGTTTTAATTATAAAAATGAGTCAACACTTACAAAACGTACACAAATAAGATGGACCGCTTGCTCCTCTCTCTCTCTCTCTCTCTCTCAGTCATTACTTACGTGGCAAAGTTGTTTACTAATTTTTCAATCCTATGTAACTTCACATAAAAAATGGGCTTAAATTTTTTAAAAAGAAAGACTTAAAAGTTCAAAAGGAAAAAAAAGTAAAGAGAGAAGAGATTGGAGGGTGGCAACATTTGAGAGTGATTGATTCCAAGTTGGTCGGTTCTTGACCTAGAATAGAGAACTAACCTTGTGATCCTCAATTTCAGTCTGGTTTTTGATTCTAGTCAAGGACCGGCCAATTTTAGTGACTAACTCATTCATGTTCCAGGAATGCTTAAAGATTTATTCAAACTGACTATATTCACTTTGATGCTTCCTTCTATCTAATATCTCAATTTTTACCAAATATATTTAACAGATCATCCAGTTACAAAATTTTCTTAAGCATGGTGTGCCAGCATATGCACAATGAAAATTCAGGTGGCACAAGTCCGAGTGCAATACATGACTAATACCGCTTAATGTGGCAAACAAACAATTCATGTATTAAGATCATTATGCTCATGATTTGCAAATACTTTTACAGGAAGAAATATCGAAAACGTGATTAAATTGGTTTTTTCTTTTTAATCTAGCTATTGAGGGTGCTGTTTTATGTTGTGTTCGGTCTCTCTCGTAGTGTCCATGTTCATGCTTGAGATCGAAACGTGTGCCTTCAAATAAAATGTACACACGGGCTCACACCATTCATTGTTCTAGACGAAATCGACTTCATCCCTCTTCTTAGCTTCGTACTGCCCATTAATTAACCGGCACTCATATGTTGCCCGGAAAAATCACTGTTTATTAATACCCTGATCATTTATATATTCGATGGGGAACGAAGGGAACCCATGCCGTCCATGCTCCTCGAGGGGATCTGTCAAATCAATTCATTCTGGACGTAGTAATGGCATAATATCTAGAGGTGATCGATTCCTGATCCGGTTCCCAATTTCAGGAGCCGGAAACCATATCGTTTAGTCTTAGGACTGGTGGTCCGATTTTTTCTCACTAAAAAGTGATTATGCACAACGAGAAAAAGTGACAAATCTTAATATATCGATGGAAGCAATGATAAGTGAAAAGTTATTACCATAGCTCATGTTTTCATTGGACGATATATCACATTTTACTTCTTCTTTTTTAAGAAACAATAAAAGTAAGTTATATGTACTCGGTTCGGTCCAATTCCCCTTAGCAATCAAAAACCGCATCACTTGGACACATATTCCACTTTTAGGAATCGAGAATCAAATCAATACTCTCAGGAACCAGACCGAATTGACTAGTTCAGTCTAGTCCTAGTGATTCCTGATTTGGGCATTCCGTTTTGCACACTCCTAATAACATCAAAAATGATTTATGAACTTTAGTCTAATATATAATGTCATTCCTAAATTTTTTATTTATTTAATGTGGCCTTGAATTTTGGCCCAATGTTCGATGTCGCCTCTAAATTTTTAATTTGTTCACTACAATCCATAAACAATTGATGAATGTTCAATGTAATCCCTAGACTATATGAAAATGTTTAAAAGTCTCAAGACCATATTGAACATCAAAAGAAAATCCAGGGACCATATTAAATGAATTAAAAACTCATGGATGACATTACACATTAAATCAAAGTCCAGGATTTACATTAAACAAGAACAATATAACATATTTAACCGAATTTCATAGATTATTTATGTTATTTTCCCTTTTCCCTTTGGCCTTTGGTCACGCACCCTTGCTAGAAAGAACGCTGTCTACAAACGAGTCTTCATTCATAAGTTCAAGGTCTCCAAAAGTGCCAAGAACACACGTCAAGCAATCATGCACGAGAAAACTCCATAATGCACAAGCAGCGAGCCACCACCGCACAAATAATCTCAGCGCCAGATCGCCACATTTCACACCCCGAACCACTATGTGTAAACGAAGCAGGCCCTCGTTCAGCCATGCAAACACCAGTAAAAGACACTCCCGCATGCAAAGCCCCACTTCAGACCTGCCTCGCCACGTCCCGCGCTCACCTTCGCCGATCCTCCTATAAATGCCTGCATCATCTCCACGCTTCTTCTTCAGCTTCTTCCAGTCTCTTCCTTCTCTCCTGGCTTGCTACCAAACATGGCTGCATCTCCTTCTTCTCCCTTGTTGCTCTCTCTAGGGCTCCTCGCCGTCCTCGTCAGCCTCCACGGCTGCTCCGCCCAGTTCGGGTTCGGCCGGCAATTTGAGGATCAGCGGCACCCGCTCCGGTTCAAGAGCGAGTGCCGGCTCGACAGGCTGGACACCCTGGAGCCGAGCCGGAGGATCGAGGCCGAGGCCGGGTTCACTGAGCTCTGGGACGAGGAGGACGAACAGTTCTCGTGCGCAGGGGCCGCCGCGCTCCGCCACGTCATCCGCCGCAACGGGCTCTTCCTGCCCGCCTTCACCAATGCCCCGGAGCTCGTGTACGTGGTTCAAGGTGAGGTTTAATCTCGCGTTCACTTGGGTTATGTTTGCTGCACAAGGTGACATTTGTTGTCATTGCATGCAATGTGTTCGTTGTTCTTTCTTTCAGCGAACGAATCGCGTATATTCACCAATCAATCGACCTTCAAAAGTTGGATTTTCATTTGTTAATTGTTGTTAGAGTTCATCATTTTCTCCCCACGATGGTAAACAACTCCGCGAGGAAATTTGTCTTTCCCGGTTGCAGGAAGTGGGATTCTGGGCGTGGTTATTTCAGGTTGCCCCGAAACGTACCAAGAGGACGAGTCATCTCGGGGCCAAGGCCGAGGCCAGGGCGCGAGAGGTGAGGAGAGCGAGCAACGAGGAGACCGACACCAGAAGGTCCGGTTCATCCGCGAAGGTGATGTCTTCGCATTGCCCACCGGCGCTGCCCACTGGATCTACAACCAGGGCCAGTCCGATCTCGTCTTGGTTTCCATCCTCAACACCGCCAATGAAGAAAACCAGCTTGACCAGAGCATCAGGGTAAGAACGTCGTATAACAATGATTCGGTAAAGTTAGTTGGTAGATTAAATTGAGTCTATGAACCTATTACATTCTTTCGAATGAATCTCGACCATTAGACAGAATCTCGATCGTCAAATCAAGTAAAACCCACTCGCATTGTGCAGAGCACTTCATTCATCATCTTCTTAAGCAATTAGACCATTAGCATTTTTCAAAGAATGCACGTTTCCTGGAGCATACACTAGGAATTGCCGGTTTAACTTTAGTATTTTCCTGGACTGGTCTGCGATGACGGGTGACAAATTGTCAACTTGCAAATGAACATTTAAATCTATGGCTATGTTAATTTCAACAGCATCCAAGGGTTTACCTATTTTCTGAGCATTTCCATGCTAATTTAGCCACAAATGACATGATTGTGACTTCCTGATGATCCTTAATGATGTTTTGCATGGGTCATCTAATTTCTCTCCCAAGAAATTCTTCCTAGCTGGGAACCCACAACAATCCCAACAACAAGGACGGAGGGGCCGGATCATCGGGAGACACAACCGACGCGGACAACTACAAGAGGGCTTCGGCAACATCTTGAGACGCGGTGACAAACGCGGTCAACAGCAAGAAGAGAGCTTCGGCAACGTCCTCAGCGGCTTCACCGACGACATCCTCAGCGACTCCTTCAACATTGACGACGAGCTAGTCCAAAAGCTCAAGGCGGAGGATGACCAGCGGGGCCACATCGTCGAGGTCCAGAACGAACTCCAGATCCTCAGCCCGCGGCACGACAGGGGCGAGCAAGGCGAGCGTGAGCGGGAGCGGGAGGGCGAGCGCGGGTGGCAGAAGAAGACCCGGTATCCCTTCCGCCGCCACAACAACACTAATGGCCTGGAGGAGACACTGTGCACGCTCAGGCTTAGGGAGAACATAGACAACCCTGAGCGGGCGGATGTCTATAATCCGAGAGGTGGTCGCATCACCACGCTCAACAGCTTTAGCCTCCCCATCCTGAGCTACCTGCAGCTTAGTGCTGAGAGAGGTGTTCTTTACAGGGTAAGCAAAACTAAAGAAATCCCAGAATTTTTAATGTTCTAGTTATGTAATTTATGTGTGTTATGATATGATTTTTTTATATTTGGTCTGGTCCTAATTATGAATTTCAAACCCATACATGCACGATTCAAATTTCAACCCATAAGTTTGTTCTTGTTGAGCATCGTGGGTCATGCCACATCGGGCCTAAATTGATTGGACCTTTTCTAAATTGATTGTGCAGAATGCGATACTAGCGCCACGCTACCACCTGAACAGCCACGCCCTGATCTACGCGATCCGAGGCCGCGCCAGGCTCCAGGTCGTGGGCGACGCCGGGCAGACAGCCTTCGACGACGAGCTCCAGGAGGGCCAGTTCCTGGTCATCCCGCAGAACTTCGTGGCGATCAAGAAGGCGAGCGAGGAGGGCTTCGAGTGGATCGCCTTCAGGACGAACGACGTGGCGATCGTCAACCAGCTCGCGGGGAGGTTGTCGGTGTTCCGGAGCCTGCCCGAGGAGGTGATCGAGAACGCGTTCGACATCTCGAGGGAGGAGTCGCAGAGGCTGAAGTACGGCAGGGAGGAGCTGGCCGTGTTCAGCCCGGGCTTTAGAGGAAGAGAGTGAGAAACTAAGTACGCAATGTGTAGCTGCTAGCCATGAGGGTCAAGGGTTAAGTAGTAATAATGTATCTTAGTGAGAGGTTAAAATTCGGAATAAAAGATGTCCTCTCCAATGAGGACTATGAGGGGAGTAGTAACTAGTAATTAAGGTAATTAAGTACGTAATGGATGAAGTACTTCATATGAATTTGCGGGAATTAAAACGGAGAAGTTCCATCCATGAGTTTAATATTATTGTTTCGTTCCCTTTTTCCTTTGCTATTAAGTCCTCGGCGTTACTTGGCCTTTGAAAGAACTTATCACAATATGTCCTTGAAGAATAACTTATTTATAAGGGGGTCCTCAAACATTGCTGGCATAAGTGTGAATACTCAAATCCCAACTTTTGGAAAGGGTCCTTTTCAAATTTGTAAGATGCAGAGTGCAGTGATGTGCAATGGTCAACAAAGTGAAATGTTCTGGCCTGAAGAATGGGTTTCATAAATTTCATAGAACCAGCAGGAGCTTTGAGTGGGAAAAGGTGCAGTGCATAAGTCATTTCCTTGCTGCTTTTCAACCCAACATGTCCTAACTTCACAAATCTAGATATCGAGACCATATGGCAATGCCCTTACACTTCTTCTTTGGCCTTTCGATTGAATGTAGTTCGGAAAAACTTTCGCCGGACTGAGCTCTCAATCAAGTTAAATGAATAGACCACGTACAAGTCCAAGGATGAGGAAAATATGCGGAAAGATAACATAAATGATCTCTGAACTTTAACTCAATATACAATATAATTTTTGAACTTTAACTCAATGTGTAATGAACTTTAACTCAATATACAATATAGTTTTTGAACTTTAACTCAATGTGTAATGTGGTATATGAACTTCTAATTTGTTCAATATAGTTCATGAACTTTTAATACATATTCAATTTAATCCCCGACATATATGAAAATATTCAATATTGTCATTAATCTTGAATTAATGAAATGACTACAGTAAGTATTTGCATACAATTTGGGAACTGCATAGAATATGCACGAAAAGTTAAGGGATTACGTTGACAAAATTAAAAAGATCATGGACCACTTTGAATAATAATCTAAAGTTCATGGACCATGTTATACATTAGACTAAAATTCAAAGATTATTTGTGTCATTATTCCAAAACATGCGGATGAATAACTTCTAGTTGTATATGGTCTGATCTGAAAAAAGGGTGCGCATATAGAAAGCGAGCACGAACGTGTGTTGTGGGTCTAAAATAAAAGAGGGGTGTCCCAAGAGGTCCGATTTGAGCTGGAAAGCGATTTCGGGCGGTCGAGAGAATAGATAGAATGGCTTGCTTTTCTCGTGGAATTAAAAAGGGTACTTTGCAAGCTGGAAGGAGAAAGAAGGTGGCTTGCCAACCTCGCAATCTTTTTGCTAATAAAGAGAGAATATAAAGAGCAGAAACAAGGTATCAGTAGTGGGAAGGATTCATTTGCTTTGTTGGATGAAATCTTAGGCTAGTTGAGGAAAAATATAACAGGTGATTAAGGCTCCATTCGTTTTTAAAAAATAACTTTCAGAAAAAAATTTCGGGATTTTTCGATATTCGTTTCACCAAAAGTGAAATTGTTTGAGAAAAATTTTCATCAAAGGAAAAAAGTCTAATAAAATAGGAAAAAATGTTACTTTTGAAGTAAAAGAAAACATTTTCCATATCTTTTTTCACTTCACTTTTTTCACAATAAACCTTTTCCTTTAATTTTTATTTTTCTTTTATTTTTTTTATCTTTTATATGTTTTTGAATAATTGATTTCTTTTTCTTGTTTTTCATCCTCAACTAGTCACTGGCCACAAGTGAAGTCGAACCTTGGCAAGGCTTCACCTTGCTTGATCTAGTGAGGCTCGAGCTTGCTCGAGGCCATTGGGCAAGCTCAAGCCTTGGTACAACGACAAGCTAGAAGGGGCTCAAGCCTTGCCAAGGTCAGTAGAGCTCGACGAGGCTCAAGCCCTGCCTAGCTCAAGCCTCGCCTAGCTCGTTGGATTTGGTGAGGCCCGAGCTTGCTTGAGACCATTGGGAAGCTAGGTAGGGCTTGAGCCTCCTCGGTGAGGCTCTGGCAACCTCAGCAGTATCTAGTGAGCTGGAGCCTCGACGGCTTGTGGCAAGGCTCAAGCTCGCTTATGGCCCTCACCACAGGCCGATGAAAAAATAATTAAAAAATCGATTAAAAAATTAAATGATATCAAAAATTATTGAAAGGAGTGCGTGTAGGAAAAGATTTTCCTTACCGAACCATAGAAAATATTTTCAAGTTTCAACCAAATACTAGAAAATATTATCATTTCTTTGAAAAATGGTTTCATCGAAATAATTTTCCAAAAATGCCACATTTTCTGTGAAACGAACAAAGCCTAAGATGTGGACATTTTGATTTAATCATGCTCCTTTGGTGTCGAATTCATCTATCTCAATCATTTATTGGAACCAAAGTAGCTCCTAAAATTAAATGCTACATCCAAAATCTTTGCCCGTGAACTCAATGTTAGTTTTTTCCTTTTTTTTTTCGGATGGCCTATGTACCAAATTAAATTAAATAATTCTTAAGATGTTTCGGCCGCTGGTGCTGCCTCTATTGAATTTTGCATTCATGGGGCCCCCAAGACAATAGACTTTGAAGCATGACATGCCACCAAACACATGCAAATGAGTGCGGAATTATTGTTCTTTTCTTTGTGTAGTTTCCTAGTGCTTTTGCTTTCGTCACCCCAAACCAAACCTTAGTCCCCAAGAATGCTCCCACGAGGCCCTCCCCACTTGCCGAAAGCGAAAAATACAACTTGAATAAAGTAGGGAAAAAAAAACCTTCGTCTTCATTTTTTTTCTTTTTTTTGCATTTGTTTAGTTTACTTTAATTTCATTTCTCAGCTGCGAATGCTCCGAGCCCTTTTATTTTATCATGGGAGTGGGGACATCCTTTGGCTGCAACGTTCGTAAGAGTAGCTGTACTAGTTTTAACAGGAAGGACAGGGAGCGTTTGCTTGACTGGACAGGACTCTTTTTTTAGTTTATCTTCCGCCTAGATTCTATCTGCATTTTCAAACCCCTCTTCCTCTCTGCCCAATCCACAG
Organism: Corymbia calophylla; assembly: GCA_014182845.1. Lineage (NCBI taxonomy): Eukaryota > Viridiplantae > Streptophyta > Magnoliopsida > Myrtales > Myrtaceae > Corymbia > Corymbia calophylla. The sequence continues at coordinate 28,467,811 of CM024700.1, forward strand.
AAGAAGCAGCTAGTCTTTGCCCTCAGAGCATAGTTCCACAACATTTCATGTTGTGATCTTGTGCTCTTTCTCGTTCGGTTGCTGCTGTGGATAGTCATCGTCTTTGTTGTCTTTGCCGCCATCGACTGTGTCAGATTTGATGTCACGCCGTGGCTTGGGGAAGAAGCTTCTTCCTGCCAAGAAGGCATGGAAGGCGATTACCAACAATCTCCGCTCGAGGCTGAACAAGCTCAAGAACTCCAGGTTCGTCGAAGAAGCCTCGCACCGCCTGCTCTCCTCGCGATTCACCCGTTATCTCCTCTCATTGGCCTTCAGAGGGCGCCGCTCTCTCGCCAGGACTAGTCCATACACGGCTCGCCACCATCTTCATCACAATTACCACCATTACAGGTATCAGGGCCCCGATGCTTATCAGAAGAACTTTGCGCCTATATACATAGATGAGCTCTTCGATGAGCCCTCATCTGTGAGTTCCTCCAGGACAACTGCATGCGCGAAAGGAGAAACCAGCAGGTCAAGCACTCAGGTTGAAGGAGGAAAACTAGCAGGAGAGAGAAATGGGGAGAGAGAGTACGACATCGATGAACGGTGGAGGGCCATCGTCGCGATGTCGCCGCAGCTGCGCGTGGATGAGAGAGCAGAGGAGTTCATCTCCAAGTTCAAGGAGGACATGAAACTCCAGAGGGAAAGGTCTGATATCGAATTCCAGGAGAGGTTGAGACGCAGTGCATAGTATCAGATTTTCTGAGTGCTTTTTAATTCCCTTTTCCTTCTTCCGTTTGTTCAATTGAAATTTTAGTCGTTGTCCATTTTTCTCTTCCCTTATATCCTCTTGATGGGTGAAGAACAGAAGTAATGGTGGTTCCATTACATTGGTAGATCTCATAAGTTGTGTACAGGTTGTCTAGGAATGTTTGGGTTGTGATCCTGTATGTAACATTTTTTATGGCTTTTGTCAAGAGGACAAAGAGCCCGTTAAGTAAAGGTTTGGATATATATATATAAAGTGCTTGTGTTTTCTTCCGTCCCAAATGGTGAAATGGATATGTAAAATTTAAACTTGCTGTCAAATTACAATGCATTTCGTTTGGCAGAGCAGTTTGGTATTCTAGGCTATGCCAAAGACCTCCGTGCCCGTGCCAGAGTCTTCGGCAGTTGTGCTTATACATGCTAATTGATTATTGCAGAGTCCTAATGAAGGATCTCCCAAATGTTTAGAGAAGCTATCCAAAGTACTGATCGTTTGGCCAAGTTGGGGATTCTTCCCATATCTCACTGCACCATTGCTACTCTGCTTGGGTCTAGCTCCTCGTCAATGGCTGAGACACCCGTCCGCGTTTTGGTCACTGGTGTCGCAGATATTCTGCTGTTGCTGATAGGGATAGAACCATCAGTGTTCTTAGCGCATAAGTTACCTCCCCTACCCTTATATACCTCCAAAGTATACATTAAAATCATATAAAAACGAGTTCTACAATTGCTCAATTTCCCTTTTCAAATTTTACATTAAACGTGTCATTAAACTTGTGCGAAAAGATAATGTCACGACAAATAAAGAGTTGTTATTGTGAACACTTATAATGATCAATATATAACTTAATCCTATTTACGGGTAACCAATCAACACATCTTTTGAAATTAACAATGTTATCCCCACCATCATCACTTTTCATGATAAGTCATTACTTTCATTTCCCGTCAACAGTCACTTCCTTTCGTATCCAACAATCACTTCTTTTCATGTCCAATAAAAACTCCTCATCTAGGTAGTGGGTATGAAATGGTAGCCTACGAGATTTCATGATTTCTCACATGCCTTTCTGCAAGGATATGAAGGGCCTTTTCATGCAGAAGGATGTGCCTTGGTGGGTTATAGCTGGGGTTAATATATAGGCGTTTTCACAGTTCTCCATCATATCAATATGATTTTTTTTTTTTAATAACCCGGGAACCCCCCACGGCCGACAACCGGAGATGGTAAACCCGGGGCGAGCCGAGCCACCTCCACAGACCCGATCACGGGTGAGTCGCGGGGAATGCGGACGCAGGGATTCAAACCCCTCCCCCAACGATGGGGGCGAAGGAGCGAAACCATGCGACCACCGCGGGTGGAGGTATTATATCAATATGATGATCTTGTCTTTTTCAAGAGGAAAGAAAAGTATTATACATTTGCTTCAAAAGTTCCAAAAGGACAGATGTTATTGCAGAAAATCCTTCATAGGGTCATCATGATGTATCTTCTTCAGCCGATACGCCTCCATCTCCTCAGCAGTAACCTACCAATGTAAAGCACATATGCAGGTATCAAAACAAAGTGCAGCAAGGACCAATAAATTAGGTCAATCGGTAATAGCTGTCGTGTGAATACAAGAAACAGTACCTCATCATTCCATCTGACGTTATACCTCCTCTTTCTCTCATCCTTCTCTTCTCTCTTTCTTTCATCCTCCTGATCAGACAAATTTTACATTTATCAGAAGATGGAGACAACGTGAGAAGGAGAAAGCGCTAGCCCATCTTCTTCTAGATAAACAGAATATACGAATGAATAAATTCAAAGGAAACTGCAGATCAGTCACTTCATCTCTTCCACAACTCACTGCAAGAGCACAGGTAGGGAGTGAAAAATGGGAGTTGAAATGTTACCTTCTTCAGAGCTTCAGCAAGTTTTCCCTTGTCGAGGACCAAGTCATTGGGTACATCAGTGCCCCATGTTGCAAGCCTTTCCTCTTTAGCTGGGGAAGGGGTCTCTATATTCATGATTCAACAACCCAACAACATCAACATTACAGGAGACTGCCCATAAATATATCGATGCAGAAGCTATAAACGTTACATTAGTCAAAGATAAAGCATACATCAGGGGCATCATTTGGTGAGTGCTAGTTTAGAACCACCTTTACAAGGAAACATAAACACAGTCAATATCCATACTGACCTTCATTGGCTGCTTTACGAGCAATATTAGCTTTCATCAAATCAGCGGCCGCTTCAGCAGCCTCAATTCCAGCTGCACCTGTGCAATAACTATTCTTTATTGTTTGCTTACAGCATATGTAGCCCCAGTGGTGATCCTTCCACCATGAACCCCAAACACTAGTGTGATTGTTGATGTAAACATCTTCTTCATACTTGCTTTTCGGAAGAGACGTCTCCTATACAAACCAAAGAGGAATCCCATGAATTTAGGGCCATGAAATATTAGAAGATAAACAATGTGATGGGGAAGTAAATCACCCTTCTTGTATGATTATCATTGATATAAAAATAAAAGAATGGGATATATATAATTGCTAGCGTAACTTAAAGTGAGAGAATGTTCATGAAACTAACCCCGTAATCCACTAATTGTGTCTGTCTATCTATGCATTAAGCTGGTTAAGGCCCAATACAAGCTGAAAGTTATCAGCAAGACATGGCATACCATTCCTTTTATAATTCTTCCAGCATGATCATATTCAACTTGCTGTTCACTTTGTCCAAGAAGAAGTTCCCTCGGTACTTCTTCTTCAGCAGCAGCATTGCCATACTTCTCCATGATAGCGTCTTTCATTTTCGACTTCAACTTCTCCTTGATAACCTTATAGTTCTTATAAAGCAATTCAGCTTGGGATGGAGCAGCTTGCATGTGAATATCTTGGCCTTTCTCAAATGCTTCCCAAGCATGAATATTCAGTTGCTTGAAGTCCAAAGCTTGTCCACTCATCCTATATTGGTTATCACCCTGTCATGTGATATAAAATTGAATCAGAATTCTGTATTGCCAAGTCATGCAGACCCACATAGACATTCTAGATAGTAATTAAATGCAGACAGACTTACATTATAGAATTTTTCGTTCGGGTCAGCATCAGGGAGAGGATCTTCACGCATTGACCGGGTTTTAGGATCATAGTATGCAGAATTGACATCAAGGTTCAAAAGGTATTTAGCAGTATCCTCGCGAATACGCAAATTCCTGCAATAAGAAAATCAATTCAAATCCCTCTTCTAAAGATAATCAAAGACCATAGTTACACACATCATTAAAAAAAATGACCATTTATAAATCAGGGAAAAAGCTAAAGGCACCTGACGGTTCCAGTACTACCGCCACCAGTAGTGCGGACACGCTTCTCAACCTTGGCAAAGTCCATCTGCTTACTCTCATCAACTTTGGCCTCATCAACCTTCAAATCCTCATCATCCTCTTCATTGCTGACCTCACCTTCCCCATTCTGCTTGTTTTTCTCCTCCAACTTTTTCAACTGCTGTTCTTTCAAGTACTTTTTTCGCGCTTCATCTCTTGCTTCATATCTCTCAATAACACGAGCATAGGTTGCTGCATCGTACCCATTCCACCGGTCTCGCTTTCCGTCATAATCCAGTTCAAATGTCTCTATCTTTTCATCAGGTGCAATGTGCATGTTTGTCCACTTTGCTCCTTTTTGGCGGGGCCTCTCCATGCAGGACTTTGAATTATGCGTCATTGCCCCACAACTTAACAAGCAACATGGGAAAATATCATCAGCATCAATCCAGTGAAGTCCATGACAGGAAGAAGGTCATCCATTTTTCCATTTCCTGTGTGATAGAAGTTTTCAATTTGCAAAAATATTTATTTCTCAGTCTAACAAACATATAAACTTCCCTTCATACACTGTTTTATGACATACAAAACATTGTTTCATTGCAAAATGGATGGCTAGCAAGACATCTGATAATACATAGATACATGTATGTCTGATCCACATTTCAATGGTTACAAAGAAAAAACAAATCCGCCAATTATAACCATGCAGCACAGGCACAGCATCCCTGCTTACTAGAATTATCCTAAGGTTCAAAAGTGACACTGTGACACACCATCCTGAGTCATATGTTCCAGTCACCATTAAACAAATAAACACTAAGCATATACAAAAAGGTACAGCGGCATGTATAACTAAGCCTAGATGCATCAAGGCTAGCTAAGCTACAAATGATATAAAGCAAAATAAGCATCAGACATCCCCTTACTTTTCACAAGCTCCTTTCCTGTATTTATCAGCTTGAAATATTTTTGCACCTCTGTCATACCAGGATTTTGTGTAATTCGGATCCGATTTCCATTTCCTTTGATGTTTCAAACTCTATACAGAAGTAGGTAAAATCACGATTAATAGACAGTTCAAAAATAGTCCACACTGTAAATAGAGCGTTATAAGACAGGGACTATGCATCTTACAGGCCTCTCAGCATTAAGGTACCAAGGTGCAGAAGACATACTGGGGAATGTGAGGGTTAATTTCCTTCCCATCTTCATCAACCTCAGCAGGAGCAAGACCAGCTTTTCGTGCTTCCTCCAATTCCAATTGCTTCCGATGGTCCTCCCTAGATTTGAAAGCCGCTGCAATCGAAAGATTATGGAGAATTAATATCAAAGCCATAGCAGATGTACGGGTTACATAGAATATATATGCAGTACAGACAAAATCAGAGAGTACCAGCACAAGCATAGATGTAGAAATACATATCGAGAGGATGCTGAGAGTTAAACCTAGATGTGACATCCAGGAATTAATGTACTTCATGAAAAGGGCATTTGGAATTGCATTCACCACAAAGTCTTTTGACTCAGACCATACAAGGCCATTGAATATTCATTTCCCAAAGACCTAAATTAGTAGTACCACTATGATGGAACCCAGCCTTAAACAACCAGCAAAGGAAACACACTCCTTTTGCACCTAGAATGTTATAAACTAACTTTACAACATCTTTTGTTCACTTATTCAAGCTGCCATTTCACACATTTCCTAATTTGACAGTTATTATACATCCAGAGTCCTCAACATTTATGTAGAAACAAAGATACTTTGGTCCAAATATATGAAATGCCACCCAACACACAAAAAGCACCCTTCAGGGATTCAAGGTTCAGTTCAGCAAATAATTCAGTCGTCATATAATGATCCAATCAAAATTGGATGGAACAGCCCCTGAAAAAGAATACTTAGTCCAACAGTCAATTGGGACTACAGGTGAAATCCAGCGGGTTACAATTGCGTCCATCCTTGAACCAGTCAATTCCACAAGCATGCAGAATCAAGCAATGCGAAATCCATTAATTCAGGAGGCTGTGGACCTGCCACGCCCACCTCCACCTTCCTGAGAAACCAGTAGATCAACATGCAATCATAAAATGCAGCCATGTGGCCTCTACGCCATGGAGTTCATGGCTCCAATAAACATCAACGATGACTCTGTTGAAATCCATGTGGACAAGCCCTCAGAAAACAAGTAGGCACCCAACAGCCACGGTTTGAGTATAATCTGCAACATATGTGTCCTCTCTCAATAACCTCCTTCCCAATCACAACTCTCCAAGTCCGCCTCCAGTGGTCGATATTCACTTCTATTCCCCCGCATCAGGAACTCCTCCGACAACAACCCAATGTCTCGAATATGCTCATCGTTCCAGATTTTCTCAAATATGCTCATACAGCGAAAGAATCTAGACCCCAAAAAAAAAAAAGAACTTCTCGATGCACCCAAAAGAACAGAAAGCAGACATTGTACAAAATAACGAATCACTCCTTACAACCAGCTCCTAAAAACTCATCAGGAACTAGTCCGACAACCACCCAATGTCTCGAATATGCTCATCGTTCCAGATTTTCTCAAATATGCTCATACACCAAAAGAATCTAGACCAAAAAAAAAAACCAACTTCTCGATGGACTCAAAAGAACAGAAAGCAGACATTGTACAAAAGAAAGCAGCACTTCGCACAACCGGCTCCTAAAAACTCAGCGGAAAGACGAAAAGCTCGGAAGCGAATCGAACCTGAAGCGGTAGCCATGGCGGGAAGGCAGAGAAGAGAATCAACCTTAATATCAATGGCGGTATTGATGACCGACTCGGATTGAAGGCGATGCAGAGTCTCGGAGAAACTAAGGAAAGAGATTTGAAAATAAAAGAGGAGACAGATTTATTTAGTTTTTTTCCATCAATTTGGGTATAGGAACGTTCTAGATTCTAAAAGCTCTTTCAGTTGCCGCGCATTCTAGAGCGCCCATATTTCCTTAATAAAAAAATATATATATATATATATATGTGTGGGTGATAAACTTATTTTTCATTAATTTTCACTTAACACATAACGGTTAATGGATATACTAATTTAAGATTTTATTTTTCGCTTGTCATACATGTACCTTTGTAGTTTTTTAATATATTCAAAATAATTATGTATATACAAAATACTGTCTTAATTCATCTTATGACAACTTAAATTTATCACAAATATATCGGTTTGGTGATAAAAAATTATTTTAGAGTAAATTTATCATATATGTACTAGTTTAGAATTTTTCGTAATATTAATCCCAAAAATATAGCGAAACTACACTAAAATTTTAAATTATGCTAATTGCAACACATTAATATTCCAACTTTTTCAAAATGTTATTAGTATCGATACTCTCGGTCTATCACAACAACCGTAGACTTTGCCATCATGACACCAATACTCCAAATTTGTATTGATGTGACAAAAATTCGAGCTCCTTTCATACACTTGTATAATTTTGAGGGGGCTTTGGTGACGAAAAAAATATGCTTGGAATGTTGGTGGTATGATGGAATAGTTTATGGAATTTTTCGGTAATTCAAAAAAAAAATTCTGGTACATGAGTGTCCCGTTGGACATAATATAAGATTTTTGGTGTTTTAAAACTTTGACCTCTTTATCAAATAGACAAACCGAAGAGATGCCTTATAATCAACTAGAGCTCACAATTAGCATGCCCCGATTGCCAGGATAAACAAGCAAAGATATGAGCCACTACAATTTAATCGAACATTAACCTTAAAGCTCTATTCGTTTAACAAGAAATGGAGTGTTTTTAGAAAAAAAATTTCAAGAAATCATTTTTTTAAGAAAATGTAATTATTTTCTGATGTTTGGTTAAAATTTAAAAATGATGTGAAAAACTTTTCATTGTTTGATAAGGAAAATATTTTTCATCATGCACATTTTTCAATAATTTTGTATTATTTTATTTTATAAAATTGATTTCTTTAATTTTAAAATCATTTTTAAAATTATTTTTTTTCTTTTTCCTTTTCTTTCTTTTTATCTTCTACATCAGCCAGTCATCGGCCATAGCGATGGCCAACGATTGGCCAAAGGCAAGCTCGAGCTCATCACTGGCCAAATTGAAACCCCCGACGAGCTTGGCTAGCGGTGAGTTGGAGCCCTAACTTGCTTTGATTGGGCGAGATTGCCTCAAGCCCTAGCTGGCCTCTAGCTAGTTGCCAATGCCAAGATAAAAGTAAAAGAAAAAATTAATTTTATTTTTTTTAAATGGAAAAAAGAAAGAAAGAAAGGTCAACATGGGTGTAAGGTAAGAAAAAGGTGAATGAGGAAAATATTTTTCTCATATTGAAAAGTAGAAAATTTTTTTTTTTATTTTAGAAGACTTTTTCCCACCTATGAAAAATGTTTTTCATGATCAGTACATTTTCCTTAAAACGAACGTTGGAAAATCATGAAAAATATTCTTCTAAAAGTTGTTTTTCACAAAACAGACGAAGGTTAAACGTGCAAAATTATAGAGGTTTCTCGACGTCCCCATTTGCTTCAACCATGGATCTTTGGGCTCCTCGTTGACATTTTCTGCATGGTGAGACCTGAGTTTCCCCAAATTTTCTCTCCAATTCGCGAGCGGGCTCAGCATCATTCGGGTCGCCCATCAATTTTACGAGTATAGGCAAAATGAAATGGTGCTATTTTTTATCCAAAGTAGACAATCTCACGCAACAAATTCACATTAATCTGTTGTCACATACATATATCTCTAGTGACTTACTACCAAAATCCAAAAAGATCTCAACTCCCAAAAATCCCTGTCATGCATGAGGCTCTTGTCCTATTGCCCATCGCCGTGGAACCATTGAGACGATGGGTATGAGCAAATGTGTGAGTAGCACAAATCTTTTCTGAGAAAATTGAACATCCACTATGGAAATTAACAAATGTGCCAGAAGCACATTTACCCAAATCCAATAATACGTACAAGATCAAAGATGAGTTATATGTATTCACTAAAAATACTCATTCAATTAATATTAACAAAGGAGACATTAATGGTATGACTCATTTATTAATCTATTGCCCGTATCATATTATTCTTCTGGATGGAAGAAATTAAATATATAGAGAAAACTTGTCAGATTGGTGCCCCGAATTGTCAATATTACTACCCTCTTCTAACACTAAAAGCGAATGGTATGTGCACGATCATGGTGTAACGTATGTATTAGAATTTTTTTAAAAATTTTTCCTTCTTCCTCCATTAGTCGCCGTGGTCAACAACTAGCCCTAAGCAAGGCCGGGCTAGAGTCGGCCCATCAAATCTAGTGAAGGCAAGCTTCACCAGATTTGGCGAGGTTGGCCCATGCTTGTGGCTGATTGCCATCCATCACTGAGGACTAGCAATCAGTGGAGAAAAAAGAGAAAGAAAGAAAGAAAGAAAGAAATTCAAAAAAATATTAAAGAATTTAGTAAAAATTTAAAGAATGCAAAAAATTATCAACGTCAATGCCGTCTGTACTCTATAAAATGGTTAGCATCCATGTTAATCAATAAAAATTAGTTGAAACGACTATATTGACAAATCGTCAAAACATTAAGGACTTAATTGGCTAAATTGGAATGTTTAAGATTAAATTAGAGCAAGTGCAACGATTTAAAACCTTTTTTGATAATTTTTTCTTTCGTGTTTGTTGACACCTAAATTTTGATTGATCATTCATAATTTAATGCACAAAAATTTAGGGATTAATTTTAACCCCTAAACAAAAATATTAGAATTAAATTGCATAGCATATAGTTTTAGGAACATTTATTATTATTGCATTTGCAATGGACCAATGGCAGATGGGCTCCAATTGATGATTCCAAGTTTTAATTTAATAAGTTGGACTAAGTCCACAGTGAAAGAGAATTTGATTAGTCCCGTTAAGAGGTGACGAGTTGGAATATGAGGATATTCCAGGGAATATGAGGATATTCCCGAGAATATGAGCATTATTTTTTCAATATTTAGTAGGAGTGTCAAATGGGCGGGTCGGGTTTGAGTCGGGTCGAAAATGGTCCGACTCATATCAACCCATTTAACTCGTTTTAACTAATTTTCATGCAATGTAAATTTGATGACCCATACCTGACCCATGCTATCAATACATATTCATATTTAACTTAATTTAAGAAAATCTACTCCAACTTATTTAGTCCATTTTAAACTTTTCACATATAAATTATTTGAATAAAAATTCACATCAAATTTATAAAGTAAATTAAATAATAAAAATTAGTAAAAAAAAAAAATGTGGATTCCTCTAAATTGAAATAGTTTTTGGAAAATAATTTTTTTTTTTAAAATTGATTTTTTTAATTTTTTATCCTACATGATGGCGGGATCGGCAACAAGGTCAAGAATGCATAAAGGAGGGGGATGGAAGGAGAAAGATGATGGGTCTACCTAATAATTCACTCAACCCATATTTGACTCATATTTAACTGTCACTTGACCCATATTTAATTTTCACTTGACTCATATTTAACTTTCATTTGACCTATATTTGACCCATTTAATTAAAAGTAAGTCATAATATGAGTTTATGACCCATTTTGACACCTCTAATATTCAGGGAATGTGTCAGATGAAATATCGAAAAAATATTGCACGTGGGATATAATAGCTAAATAGGCAACGTGCAAGTTTATTATTTTTTATTAAATAACATAGTCCTCTCACCTATAAAAGGGGGGCCACACACACCGAAGAGAGACACAAAAAAACACAGAAGAGGGAGAAAGAGCCACGAAGGAGATGAAAAAATAAAGAGAGGGGAGGGGGCATAAAAAAGAGAGCTTTCGGTCAAAGCAAAAGAGAGGGGGGAAACGGGAGAGAAAGAAAAGGGAGATTCTTCTTCGGCAACCTTTGACCCGTGATGTCTTTGCTGCTCGCACTAATCTGAGGAGACCCGCGTCCATGATATTGCGCCAAAAAAGCTGTTAGCTGCTCCATCCTCGACGACAACCCGTGTTCCGTGGCTTGCAGAATCGAAGGGGGGGTCCTGACACTACGAGGCGATTGCTCCATCACCCACGACTCCTGTTGCTGACCGAGAGCTTGCTGTTGGAGCCGCGATGCCCCATCATCCTCTGTCGTGCTGTTTCTAGCCTGATCGAGCCTGGCGCTGCTGTTGCCCTTTCGCCCCACGACCTGTTTTTCTGTTTTTGCAATTTCTCCGGTGATTATAACCTGCTCCGGTGGTTTTCTCTTAATCAGCTTTCGTACCACTGCTTCTAGTCGTGCTCAATATTGCCCAGCAATCATTCCTCGGTTCCCGCTACTCCAGCTAGGCCGTAGTATTTTTGGGCGAAGAGCAAAAGTTCTCCAAATTACCAAAGTCAACACTGACAAGTCATTGTGAAATCCCACCATCCGAGCATTGTTGTGTTCTATTTCACAGGACTTGAGGAGCTTGTCTTTGATACTAATCCAAGCTAAAGATCCACCTTTCCTGATTTGGAAACTTTGTTCGTGCGATATCGAAAGCTAGATGAGAATCTTGATTAATGCAAGCTTTTCATATTTTATTGCCTAGTTTGTAGAATTGCAATCTTAGTTGAATATTTGATTAATATTGCCATATCCAAAAGATCTCCTGACCCCTCGTGAACTAGGAAATTTTTCTGACTTCACAACGTATGTATGATTGTCAATCCGATTTCATGCCCGAAATATGACTTGCAATCGCACGGAAAAATCGTCGATCCGATCTTACGCCTAAGATACGATTCGCGATTTTCTGAAATATTGGCCAATCCGATCTCATGCCCGAGATATGATTCGTTGATTTTATTTGTTTCCAAAATTGAATGGACATGGATAATATCTTGCCTGATTTGTTGCCTTGTTGTACTTGATGCCTTTGCTCAAATTGATTTTGCTTATAAAAGAAAACACAAAAAAAATATAGTTGATTCTTGTTAGAATATTTTCTTTAGGATAGTCTCCATGTTTAAATATAGGAAAGAAAACATAAAAATTGCCATGCTCATGTCATGTAGAATTAGGTCATTTTCCGTGTGTCATCTAATCATTGTATGTTTATGGTCATTTGAATGCGTGACATACTAGGATAGTTGCATTAAATATTTTCTAACATTAGATTAAGTTAAATAACTAATGTCGCGAGACATATAATTTGCATAATAGGTTGCATGTTGCATGTTATTATAGTTAGACACTTTTGCACGTCATCGCATGCATTGCACTTAGTTTTTTTAGGCCTCATTAAATAATTTAAAACCTTAAAAAATAGTTGAATGATTGCATGTTAATTAGAAATCATATCTAAGATTAGCGATGTGATTTTTAAGCTAACATTGCAGATGCTTTCGTTGCTTCGACGTAAGTAACTTCCTCCTTTTCCTTGCAATTTATTTATTGTTTTGCTTTATCGAGTGTTAGATAATGGCTACGTGCTCACATGATCACATTGCATATTATGGAATAAATTAAAATCAATGCAAACTACCTGCAAATCATTTTTTTCAAATAAAAGAGAAAAGGTACCAAAAGGCGTTAGAGAGATCTAACGTAATCAAGTCCCCGATCCTATAGTCTCTGGTTCGTAGGAGTGAAGTAATTATCCTATTACTTTACTTGGGTTTCTAATCGACCCACCAAAAAATAGATTAGTGGCGACTCTAAATAAAAATCATTTGCATACTAAAAACTTAAACCCTAGGTCGCGAATTGATATGGGCATGGGAGAGCCCGAGCTAAGTTTAGGCTTAGTAATCCATTAGCCAAACCCTAGGTGGTGCACTCGAGGTGAGGTCGCGACGGTGTTCCAAAATTTTGGAACCATAGACTCTGAACCTTATGTTGCATATTCTATAGCTGTAGGGACCCTTATAAAGATAGAAGGTAGCCCGTATAAGATTTAAGTAAATGCATATATAGCGAATGAACTATTAATAATGTCATCTCTCTTCGTAATTTCTTCATGTTAAATGATGGAAGGAAGCAGTCTTTTGTATTTTATTCCGACGTCATTATATCTTTTTTTTTGGGTCAAAAATATGTAGATTTCATTAATGAGGAGATAAGTGATTTACATCTACACATAAAACATCCAAAAGGCTCGAAGGGGGATATTGGACCTAGTTGTCTGGTAAGATTTTGTTACGTTGGGCCTTCACTACCCAGTACGCAGCTCTATTTGATTTTCTCTTGCAATGGGTTATTTTGATGGGCCGAAGTTTTGTTAAAAGGCCTTGGGCTTCACTGATGAGAGAATGCACTTCCTAGCTCAGTTGATCTGCAAGGGAGTTTGGCCTGTTGGACTGATCTGCAGAGGAGTTCTCCCAGTTCATCCGATCTGCAAGTGTGCTTATTGCTTTTACTAACTCGAGCTGGTCAGTTTCGAGTTCCCAGTTGAGGTCTTCATGTTCTGTAGTTGTCGTTCACCATCCATTTTAGGGTTTCAACGATGGCCATAGCTTTAGCTTGGATTGGTGACTCCACTTGCACATAGCTAGCAAACGCATCAATTAGGGTCCCCCCATGGTCTCTGCACACTCCCGCGACAGCAGCCGCTCCCATTTCGCTGAGGAAAGAGCCATCCATGTTCCATTTGAGGGATTCGCGAGCTGGGGGTTTCCATTTTGAGAGTGAGTTTGTCCTTTGAGAGTCGCTTATGTGTTGTCGAGATACCCATTTGCTGATGCTGAGGTTTTTGACCATGGCCCAGTCGATGAGGAGCGCTGGATTGGGTTGCTGTCTTCGAAAGACGCAGTCATTCCTCCCTCTCCAGATCTGCCACAGAATCTGGGTAAGAAGCTCGAAGGATACTGTCGCATGCTTGAACTGGTCGATCCACTCCTCTATGCGTGTGATTTGCCACTGATTTATATAAATCTGGATTGCAAGGTGTTCCCAAACATATTTTGTCCAAGGACAAAGGAGGAACAGATGCTCACTTGTTTCAGGTTGGCTGTGGCACAATTCGCACTAATCTTCAGGTATAATATGCCTTTTCCGTAGATTAACTCTTGTAGGTAGTACATTATGACATAGCTGTCATAGGAAATGTTTGAATTTCAGTTCTGTTTGGGCCTGCCAAATGCGACGCCAGAATGTTTTAGGCATCTGGAAAGAGAAAGAGGCCTCTCCCTGTTTGGTGTGGTGCTGTGTTGCTTGTTGGCAGTAATATGTGCTTTTTATTATACATATGCCTGGTTTAGTCGGTGTCCATACAATGTGATCCTCCATCCTTGTTCTGCATAGGGGAATTGAGAGGATTTCTTCCGCCGTTTCTTGGTCAAAGGGTTCGGTAACTTTTATCTTCACTACCATATCCCAACTCTAAAAAACCTGCATGTACAACACCAGTCCAACATTTATGAATTGATAACCTCCCCCATTAATGGCTCCTTGGCAACCTAACCCAAAGGACTACCAAAGCCTCTAAGCAGTCCAATCCATTCACCATCGAAGATCGCTTATTAGGCTACAAACCGATGGGAAATCGACTGGCAAGTGTTACATCGACCTATGTCTTAATAGTGTACTTAGTATATACAAAAACTAAATTAGGCAACACAACCTCCTCATAATCATACTTAATGAGTACCGGGACTCCAAAAAGCAGGGGTGGCAGAAGATCCATCCTACATGTCTAAAAAATAAAGCAATGGACCAAAACAAAGCAAGTGAAATCTCTAAGTTTAAAGTAGAAGTTCAACTTCGCTCCCACCTTGGTATAACAATCACAAACATTTGGAACAACATAACCAATACATGAGTACACACCTTATCTTATTTGCAGATGCCTCACAAGAATGCATGATATTATTTACTCAATGCATACCTATGGCATATAATTTCTTGACGCATTAGTATCATTTAGTGCCTTTATTAACATGCATATATGTATTTTCATAAGCGTACATCATCTTATTTATTTTACCTCCCAAATACTCTTGAGGTATCTCAACACATGGGATATCTCAACTCCAAGTTATCTTGTAACGTATCTACAAAGCACTAGTCATACTCATATAAAACCCCTTCTTTTCTTAAATGCAAGGTATCTCGACTACTGAGGTATCCCAAAACACTCCTCGGGGTACTTGACACATAAGGCAATGATGCCACCCTCATGTGGACGTCGACGGTTTTTTTTTTTAAATATCAATATTATCATGCGGCATTAATTTGTGTGAAGATGATCAACATCATTATTCAATGCATCACATCAACATTTTATACCTACTTTCGTAAGATATAATGGATATATATTTATTAAATAACGACACTTAAAAAAAATGAAGGATTAAGATATCCTTATAATAGAAAGCATGAGAAAATAATTTTTTAAAATTTAAAATATATTCCCTTTTTTTTTCCTTTTACTTGTAGCTAGTTCTCAGCCATGATGGAGAGTAGTACCCACCACAAGTGCTGACCTTCCTCACTTGTGTGAATTTCGATGATGGTATGCTGAGTTATATATTGATAATTTTATGATTTAATTCTTTGGTGATTGGTGGTATTTTGGTAAAAAAAAAAGTGTAAAAAGGATAAGAAATGAGAAAGTTACTGATTCCAACAAGTTAATAAGAATGGCAGTTACTGTTACCGAGTAAGTGATTGTCATCGAAAGGTACAAACGTGAAATAGCATGGTGGAATAACCTTTTCACAAAAGTAAAAATGTGAGTCAATATCAACAGATAAGTTTTAATTTAAAAAGTATATCCCTATTTGGTGGGATTAAATTATAGGGAACAAGACACACTCGCACCCTCCTTGCTCGGTCACCCTTGCTGCATCACGGTCAACATGCGGAGCATAAGGGCAACGCTTGAGAATGAAGAAAGGACTCATAGGGGCCGGGCTTTGCTTTCTTTTCACTCTTGGGCTCAAGTTATGGGTTTAAGAAAGGAAAGAAAACTGAGCCTAAAAAAAATTAAAAAGATTGGGTGAAGGGAAAGGAACACGGCAAACGCAAGGGCTTAACCGGCCCAAAACTTGCTGAAAATTGGGCTAGCTAAAACAAGGCTTCAACTTGGTGTATATATTATTTATTTTTTAATATTTTTCTTGTTTATTTTTTTACTGTTTTATCTTTTTATTTTTTTTTTTTTTTGCAAAATAAATGGACACCTAAACAATCGACAAAAATTTGGGTGTTAACATTGGACATTGTAAAACTTTGTGTCACGCCCCGAACCCCGGACACGCAACAACCCTTTACCATGGTCAATTGAAAGCGACGTCTCAGGATCCGTCGACGACCATTCATTTTAATCTTTCGTTATGTGCAAGCGGAAGACGAACCATCCCCAGTCCAACAGACAATCAAACAATCAAACATGGATAGAGGGATGAACAGCAAAAACCTCGACTACTCATTTATACAATTACTAGATTAACCAACGGATGATCCCTTTCGAATTACAAGCCCGACAAAAGGGGCCGATCCATCTTCTAAGCCAGGCCAAAAAGAAACTAGGTTAATCCAGCTATACAAAATGAACCCTTATGTTCAGCACCACAGTCACTCGAACCCATCAGACTCGGCTCCGTCAGGTCAATCACTGGTGGAGCGAGGGCAGGATTCTCCACTGCTGGTGCGCCATTCTAAAGGCCTGAAAAATATTAACCACGACGGGTTGAGATAAAATCTCAACGAGTTCTTCCCCTAAGCCCCGGTTAGTACACCAACTCAACCTGGGGTATCTCTCCAGAACCGTCCCTCACTCAACCCAACCACAAACAACCAGCAATCGGCAATAAAATAACAGGCAGGGTCAATCAACAATCATAAACCGATTTGCATGCAACCTTACCCGATATGCCACACCCTGCACGTTATATGTCAGCACAATACACGCAATGCACATGGCCGTTAGATAATGCGGTTCACCAATCATATGCGAGTCGCGTCACAAGTGATCTCACCTGGCCATTGCCACACTCCGCACGTTATTAATTCATGCGTGCGTGCCATAAATAATGATGTGATCATCTCATGCATAATCGAAACTGATGATACAAGGTTTCTTGTGCACTCTGGTATCCATACGTGTTCCATTGGGCCAAGGTGCAACGGCGCTACGGCGCCCTTTCTCCGCAGAGGTGCAACCGTGCCATTCCGTGTAGGCCGAGGCGCTACGGCGCCCTTCCTCCGCAGAGACGCAACCGTGCCCTTCCGTACCCTCCGAGGCGTAACGGCGCTATGGTGCCATTCCTTTGCAGTGGCGCAACCGTGCCCTTTCGTGCCCTCCCTTCGGTGATTCGGACTATCGTAGCCAATGCACACATATTTACACATACAATTGCATTTAAAATCTTAAGTCCTTCCTCATAAAAGCGGTCTATTTCCAATGTCCCTCGGACAAACCATTTTCTTTCTCATAAAGACGGTCCATTTCCGGTGTCCCTCGGACAAACCATTTTTCCCACCTTTATCATAAAAGTGGTCCATTTCCAGTGTCTCTCGGGCAAACCATTTTCTTTCTCACAAAGGCGCTCCATTTCCGGTGTCCCTCAGACAACTCGTCTTTTTCCCATTTTTATGAAAATCAAACAATTCATGCGGATGCTCATACAATTACACATTCAATTCACTCCATAAAATCAATACACATGAAATTACACAATTTAATTTTTGGATGAACAGTAATTTCAGAATTTAATAATTAAATTCAGAAATTAAAAATAATTAAATAAATAAATTCCGAAAATTAAATACATAAATTCAGAAATTAAATAAATCATTAAATTAAACAATTAATCACATTAATCAAGCAATTAAGGAAAACATGATTAATTAGCACAAAACACTCAATTAAGCCCAATTAAGCACAATTAAGCATAAATAAGCAAGATTAAGCTAAGCTAATCTTAATCAATTATCTAACAACCTATCTTAGGGTTAATGCACTTACTTAAACACCCTAATAAGCCCTTAGCACTAATTAACCCAACCTTAAGCAAGTTTAGGCACTAAATAAGATTTATGAGCTAAATTCACCCGTTAAGCGAGCCGGAGACGCGGATGCGGTGGCGGCGACGAACTCAACACTTGGGGACCTCTCCCATGACACTCCAAGGCGGTCCCGAGCTGAAACAACAGCAACAAACTCTGGTTCCCTCAGCAACTTCTGAAAAAGCGCGCACGGGGAGGAGAAGGGCGCAGATCGGAGCAAAACGGCTTGGCCGGAGCTCCGGCGAGCTGGTGGCCGGTGACTAGAGGCTTCGAGGGGTCAAGGGGGAGTTGCCGGTGGCTGGTGTGGGCGGTGGTTAGGTCAAAAATTGAGGAAAACAGGTCAAAAGGCGAAACTGTGCAGTACCGCATTAATAGTAGGCGGTCGGTGAGCAGCCAGCATCCGGCATCCGGCGGCCGTACGGATCGACTGGCGACTCCTTTCGCCAATCGGCCAATGTGAACAGTACGGAATTTCTGTGCTGAACATTTTGATAGGTGGCACGGCCCGAGATTCCACCGGGAAGGCAAAAAAAAACTCAAAATTCGGTGAGAGGTCAGAAGCTGAAACTGCAGGAAAGCAAGGGAAGCAAGGGGAGAGAGGGCTGCGATTTTGTGAAGGCTGAAGAAGGAGGAGAGAGAGTGCATTGAGGGCTGCTTCTAGGCCATTAAATGCCTTCTCCAATTCCCAAGAAAGATGACATCATCTTCTCTATCCTCTTTTGACTTTTCTTGAAAACATCCAAGGGTATTTTGGTCATTTCCACCTGGCACATTTCCCAATGTGCCCTTGGGTTGAAAGTGAAAGGCGGGCCTAGGAAACGAGCCGGGAAATGACTAGGAACGCGCTCCGGAATTTGTCTCGGTCTTCCATGGTTGCTGTCCCACCTTGGGCGTGAGGCCCATACTGATCTTGCCCGGCCCACATTCTCGTAGGCTCGTTTTCTCGGTTCGAAAATCCCTTTTCCAAATACTCGGCTCAACCGACACTGTTGACTGTTGACTGTCGAGGAAGCATCGTCCAAAAGTCCTTGTCAATTTCTCCCGAATGCCATTTTGGTACTACTCAGACTGATAGGCGGCTTCGAGGACTTACGTGTAACCGACTCGTGCCAATTCATGTTCAAGACTTCTCGACACATGGACGTCCTTGACTACATGAAATTGCGAACGATCGATTCTTATTTTAAAGTACATGATTATCAAGGATCGGCATAGGGTCGTTCGCGGGTTCGATAACAGTAGACGGAATCACCCGTCGTCCCATTATTTCTGTCTGCGAATCGACTTCTAGTCGTCCCTGAAATCGGCCTGCATATCTACAGAATCGTCCTTTACGCAAGTCTCACAGTCGAGTCGTTTTCCCAAGTCAAGTTCATTAGTCGCACGAGTTCTGTCCTCATTAGCCTTTCCCCTCAAGGTCAGTATCTCAGGAGTGATCAGTTCCGAGTGAGATCAACCAATAATGCACTTGCGAAATTAACATTCATTCATCCTTCAAAGGGCTCGAATTTCAGGATGTTACACTTTGATTGCATGAAGACATACATTTGTGTTTTGACACAAATCCAAAGAGGCATGACAAAGCCAACTCCGATATTTTATGGAGCTTACTTTTTTTTTTGTATTTTTATTTCATTATCTAATTTTGGATAATAGAGCGTAGACTCATTTTATCACACTTGAAATTTCATAGAAATGTACTTCACTCATGACCAAGCAGATAATTAAAAGGGCACATTTTATTAGTGGAGGAATGAAGCCATGAAAGTATTACATAAGTTCAATAACTTTAATTCAATGATTCAGTCTTCTGGCAACCCTGAGAGCATGAATCGGCACAAGCTGTAACCTTCTTCATGTCCAATCCAACTTTCTCGTTGTCTACAAGAGTTCAAATATGAAACAAGAGATTAAAAAATCATGCACATCAAAATTGAAATTGAGTATTTTTTTTTAACAAATATATGTATGATTTAGTATGCAACCATCCTCTCATAATTAAAATATATCAGTGAATATTAGCAAAAAAACACAGACTTCCTGAGTTTTATAGATCTCATAAGAAGCTACGCTATATCTTTGATCTCAAAGTGAAGATTATTACCCGAATGGTAGTCAAGACAAGTAGACAAGAAACAACTGACGTTGCAGTGCTCAGATGCGGACGTTAAGGACAATGCAGACTCATCCTGGAGGCAATTGAAAAAGCATACAAGTGGGTTAGGTTTGATGGCACATTTTAACGAGCACTTGAGCTTTTTCCAAAAGGAAAGTGGGTGCACGTCGGCGTCAGCACCCATGGACGACCATAGTATTAGAGCTACCACGAGCAACGCGGGCCCCATTCTCTTGGATGCTTTTACCGCCATGGCTATTCCCACCTAAAATTTTCTTAGCCCTGTGTGGGAATCTTGATAGATTTGGGACGAAGTGCAATAATGTGTTCAGGTGAACTAGTATAACTCCTTTATATACTAAGAGATTTATTCAAGTTATTGAATGAGTATTGATCACAAAGGAGACAATATATCCATTTCATTTAATGAGATTATGCTTGATATATCATGTAATTTAAAGATTTAGATTTCTTACCAAATTTAGGGCAAATACCATAAAAAATCCTAAAGTATGCCCTACATGATAATTTTACCCTGAACTTTTTTTGTATCACCAAAAACCCCAAACTATGTCACTTGTGACAATTTTACCCTGAACTATATCACTTGTGACAATTTTGCTCCGAACGTTTTTTGTGCCACCAAAAACCCTAAGTTATGCTACTTAGGACAAATTTACCCCAAAGTTTTTTGTGCTAAAAGGCATTTTCGTCCTTTTCTATTCTTTTTCTTTTTCTTGATAGGAAGCCGGTAAGGTTGCCCTTGCCGACGTCGGAGTCGGGCGAGGGCCACCCAGCCTAGGTGGCCCTCATCGGTGTCGGGCGAAGGCCGCCTAGGCTAAATTCGGCTTGGGCGGCCCTTGCCCGACGTTGGCAAGGGTCACCCTCGCCGGATCTAGTTGGGGCATCCCTTGCCCAACTCCGACGTCGGTGAGGGCAGCCTCACAAGCTCCCCACTACCAAGAGAAAAAATAGAAAAGGACGAAAATGCCCCTCAGTTAAAAAAATTTTGGTAAATTTGTCACAAGTGACATAGTTTGGGATTTTTAATGGCACAAAAAAAAGTTCAAGATGAAATTGTCACAAGTGGCATGATTTGGGGTTTTTTGTGACAAAAAAAATTCAAGGTAAAATTGTCACAGAGGGCATACTTTTGGGTTTTTGATGGCATTTGCCCCTAAGTTTAAGGTCAATCTGATAAAAGGTTGTCATCTATTGTGAGAATTTCTCCTTATATGAACAGTTGTCGATATGTTTCTTTTCAAAGGGCCTTAATTTTGTAAATAAATTCAATTAATCGTTGACCAAGTTGTCCCAACAAGAGCTCCTCAAGGAAGTCCCCCACGCAAGTAGAGAAAGGTTAATCTTTTTGCTTCTGAGTCAATGATGGATCGTGTTATCCTTTAAACACTATATTATATGTATCAAGGACCTAGCAAAATTAATTTTATCGAGCTATGACTTTATTGACAGCGGTCCAAAATATAATATTGCATTTGTTCTCTAAGTGCGTCACATGCTATATGTGTCATATTTAATATCTTTGTTATTAATTTATTTGCAAAGGGAAGCACAACAAATAACTAAACATGCCATATCATTATTAATAATGTACATAGGCATCACTTACAACACCACAACAACATGTACATAACACTTGGGAAGGGTTCGGTAACTTTTATCTCCACTACCATATCCCAACTCTAAAAAACCTGCATGTACAACACCATTCCAACATTTATGAATCGATAACCTCCCCCATTAATGGTTCCTTGGCAACCTAACCCAAAGGACTACCAAAGCCTCTAAGCAGTCCAATCCATTCACCATCGAAGATCGCTTATTAGGCTACAAACCGATGGGAAATCGACTGGCAAGTGTTACATCGACCTATGTCTTAATAGTGTACTTAGTATATACAAAAACTAAATTAGGCAACACAACCTCCTCATAATCATACTTAATGAGTACCGGGACTCCAAAAAAAGCGGGGGTGGCAGAAGATCCATCCTACATGTCTAAAAAATAAAGCAATGGACCAAAACAAAGCAAGTGAAATCTCTAAGTTTAAAGTAGAAGTTCAACTTCGCTCCCACCCTGGTATAACAATCACAAACATTCGGAATAGCATAACCAATACATGAATACACACCTTATCTTATTTGCAGATGCCTCACAAGAATGCATGATATTATTTACTCAATGCATACCTATGGCATATAATTTCTTGATGTATTAGTATCATTTGGTGCCTTATCAACATGCATATATGTATTTTCATAAGCGTACATCATCTTATTTATTTTACCTCCCAAATATTCTCGAGGTATCTCAACACATGGGATATCTCAACCCCAAGTCATCCTGTAACGTATCTACAAAGCACTCGTCATACTCATATAAAATCCCTTCTTTTCTTAAATGCAAGGTATCTTGACTACCAAGGTATCCCGAAACACTCCTCGGGGTACTTGACACATAAGGCAATGATGCCACCCTCGTGTGGACGTCGACGGTTTTTTTTTTTAAATATCAATATTATCATGCGGCATTAATTTGTGTGAAGATGATCAACATCATTATTCAATGCATCACATCAACATTTTATACCTACTTTCGTAAGATATAATGGATATATATTTATTAAATAACGACACTTAAAAAAAATGAAGGATTAAGATATCCTTATAATAGAAAGTATGAGGAAATAATTTTTTAAAATTTAAAATATATTCCTTTTTTTTTTCCTTTTACTTGTAGCTAGTTCTCAGCCATGATGGAGAGTAGTACCCACCACAAGTGCCGACCTTCCTCACTTGTGTGAATTTCGATGATGGTATGCTGAGTTATATATTGATAATTTTATGATTTAATTCTTTGGTGATTGGTGGTATTTTGGTAAAAAAAAAAAAAAAGTGTAAAAAGGATAAGAAATGAGAAAGTTACTGATTCCAACAAGTTAATAAGAATGGCGATTCTTGTTACCGAGTAAGTGATTGTCATCGAAAGGTACGTACGTGAAATCGCATGGTGGAATAACCTTTTCACAAAAGTAAAAATGTGAGTCAATATCAACAGATAAGTTTTAATTTAAAAATTATATTCCTATTTGGTGGGATTACATTATAGGGAACAAGACACACTCGCGCCCTCCTTGCTCGGTCACCCTCGCTGCATCACGGTCAACATGCGGAGCATAAGGGCAACGCTTGAGAATGAAGAAAGGACTCATAGGGGCCGGGCTTTGCTTTCTTTTCACTCTTGGGCTCAAGTTATGGGTTTAAGAAAGGAAAGAAAACTGAGCCTAAAGAGAAGTAAAAAGATTGGGTGAAGGGAAAGGAACACGGCAAACGCAAGGGCTTAATCGGCCCAAAACTTGCTGAAAATTGGGCTAGCTAAAACAAGGCTTCAACTTGGTGTATATATTATTTATTTTTTTATATTTTCTTGTTTATTTTTTTACTTTTTTTATCTGTCTATTTTTTATTTTTTTGCAAAATAAATGGACACCTAAACAATCGACAAAAATTTGGGTGTCAACATTGGACATTGTAAAACTTTGTGTCACGCCCCAAACCCCGGGCATGCAACAACCCTTTACCATGGTCAATTGAAAGCGACGTCCCAGGACCTGTCGACGACCATTCATTTTAATCTTTCATTATGTGCAAGCGAAAGACGAACCATCCCCAGTCCAAACATACAATCAAACAATCAAACAGGGGTAGAGGGATGAACAGCAAAAACCTCGACTACTCATTTATACAATTACTAGATTAACCAACGGATGATCGCTTTCGAATTACAAGCCCGACAAAAAGGGCCGATCCATCCTCTAAGCCAAGCCAAAAAGAAACTAGATTAATCCAGCTATACAAAATGAACCCTTAGGTTCAGCACCACGGTCACTCGGACCCATCAGACTCGGCTCCGTCAAGTCGATCACTGGTGGAGCGGGGGCAGGATTCTCCACTGCGGGTGCACCATTCTAAAGGCTTGAAAAATGTTAACCACGACGGGTGGAGATAAAATCTCAGCGAGTTCTTCCCCTAAGCCCCGGTTAGTACACTAACTCAACCTGGGGTATCTCTCTAGAACCGCCCCTCACTCAACCCAACCACAAACAACCAGCAATCAGTAATAAAATAACAGGCAGGGTCAATCAGCAATCATAAGCCGATTCGCATGCAACCTTACCCGGTATGCCATACCCTGCACGTTATATATCAGCACAATACACGCAATGCACATGGCCGTTAGATGATGCGGTTCACTAATCACATGCGAGTGGCGTCACAAGTGATCTCACCTGGCCATTGCCACACCCTGCATGTTACTAATTCATACGGCGCTATGGCACCCTTTCCTCCGCAGAGACGCAATCGTGCCCTTCATCTGCAGAGGTGCAACCGTGCCCTTCCGTACCTTCCGAGGCGCAACGGCGCTACGGCGCCCTTCCTCTGTAGAGGCGCAACCGTACCCTTCCGTGCCCTCCCTTCGTTGATTCGGACTATCGTAGCCAATGCACACATATTTACACATATACTTGCATTTAAAATCTCAAGTCCTTCATCATAAAAGCGGTCCATTTCCGGTGTCCCTCGGACAAACCATTTTCTTTCTCATAAAGACGGTCAATTTCCAGTGTCCCTCGGACAAACCATTTTTCCCACTTTTCTCATAAAAGCGGTCAATTTCCAATGTCCCTCGGGCAAACCATTTTCTTTCTCATAAAGGCGGTCCATTTCCGGTGTCCCTCAGACAACTCGTCTTTTTCCCATTTTTATGAAAATCACACAATTCATGCGGATGCTCATACAATTACACATTCAATTCACTCCATAAAATCAATACACATGAAATTACACAATTTAATTTTCGGATGAACAATAATTTCAGAATTTAATAATTAAATAATTAAATTCAGAAATTAAAAATAATTAAATAAATAAATTCCGAAAATTAAATACTTAAATTCAGAAATTAAATAAATCATTAAATTAAAAAATTAATCACATTAATCAAGCAATTAAGGAAAAACATGATTAATTAGCACAAAACACTCAATTAAGCCTAATTAAGCACAATTAAGCATAAGTAAGCAAGATTAAGCTAAGCTAATCTTAATCAATTATCTAACCACCTATCTTAGGGCTAATGCACTTAATTAAACACCCTAATCAGCCCTTAGCACTAATTAACCCAACCCTAAGCAAGTTTAGGCACTAAATAGGATTTAGGAGCTAAATTCACCCGTTAAGCGAGTCGGAGACGCGGACGCGGTGGTGGCGACGAACTCGACACTCGGGGACCTCTCCCACGACACTCCAAGGCGGTCCCGAGCTGAAACAACAGCAACAAACTCTGGTTCCCTCAGCAACTTCTGAAAAACTGACTACACAGGAGGAGAACCGGGCTGATCGGAGTAAAACGGCTTGGCCGGAGCTCCGGCGAGCTGGTGGCCGGTGACTAGAGGCTCCGAGGGGTCAAGGGGGAGTTGCCGGTGGCTGGTGTGGGCGGTGGTTAGGTCGAAAATTAAGGAAAACAGGTCAAAAGGCGAAAATGTGCAGTACCGCATTAATAGTAGGCGGTAGGTGAGCAACCAGCATCCGGCATCCGGCGGCCGTACGGATCGACTGGCAACTCCTTTCGCTGATCGGCCAACGTGAACAGTACGGAATTTCTGTGCTGAACATTTTGATAGGTGGCACGGCCCGAGATTCCACCGGGAAGGCAAAGAAAAACTCAAAATTCTGTGAGAGGTCAGAAGCTGAAACTGCAGGAAGGCAAGGGAAGCATAGGGAGAGAGGGCTGCGATTTTGTGAAGGCTGAAGAAGGAGGAGAGAGAGTGCATTGAGGGCTGCTTCTAGGCCTCATCAAGGCCATTAAATTCCTTCTCCAATTCCCAAGAAAGATGGCATCATCTTCTTTATCCTCTTTTGACTTTTCTTGAAAACATCCAAGGGTATTTTGGTCATTTCCACCTTGCACATTTCCCAATGTGCCCTTGGGCTGAAAGTGAAAGGCGGGCCTGGGAAACGGGCCGGGAAATGAATAGGAACGGGCTCGGGAATTTGTCTCGGTCTTCCACGGTGGCTGTCCCACTTTGGGCGTGAGGCCCATACTGATCTTGCCCGGCCCACATTCTCGTAGGCTCGTTTCCTCGGTTCGAAAATCCCTTTTCCAAATACTCGGCTCCACCGACACTATCGACTATCGAGGAAGCATCGTCCAAAAGTCCTTGTCAATTTCGCCCGAATGCCATTTTGGTACTACTCAGACTAACAGGCGGCTTCGAGGACTCACGTGTAACCGACTCGTGCCAATTCACGTTCAAGACTTCTCGACACATGGGCATCCTTGACTACATGAAATTGCGAACGATCGATTCTTTTTTCAAAGTACACGATTATCAAGGATCGGCATAGGGTGGTTCGCGGGTTCGATAACAGTAGACGGAATCACCCGTCGTCCCATTATTTCTGTCTGCGAATCGACTTCTAGTCGTCCCTGAAATCGGCCTGCATATCTACAGGATCGTCCTTACGCAAGTCTCACGGTCGAGTCGTTTTCCCAAGTCAAGTTCTTTAGTCGCACGAGTTCTGTCCTCATTAGCCTTTCCCCTTAAGGTCAGTATTTCAGGAGTGATCAGTTCCGAGTGAGATCAACCAATAATGCACTGGCGAAATTAACATTCATTCATCCTTCAAAGGGCTCGAATTTCAGGATGTTACACTTTGATTGCATGAAGACATACATTTGTGTTTTGACACAAATCCAAAGAGGCATGACAAAGCCAACTCCGATATTTTATGGAGCTTACTTTTTTTTTTGTATTTTTATTTCATTATCTAATTTTGGATAATAGAGCATAGACTCATTTTATCACACTTGAAATTTCATAGAAATGTACTTCACTCATGACCAAGCAGGTAATTAAAAGGGCGCATTTTATTAGTGGAGGAATGAAGCCATGAAAGTATTACATAAGTTCAATAACTTTAATGCAATGAATCAGTCTTCTGGCAACCCTGAGAGCATGAATCGGCACAAGCTGTAACCTTCTTCATGTCCAATCCAACTTTCTCGTTGTCTACAAGAGTTCAAATATGAAACAAGAGATTAAAAAATCATTCACATCAAAATTGAAATTGAGTATTTTTTTTTAACAAATATATGTATGATTTAGTATGCAACCATCCTCTCATAATTAAAATATATCAGTGAACATTAGCAAAGAAAACACAGACTTCCTGAGTTTTATAGATCTCATAAGAAGCTACGCTATATCTTTGATCCCAAAGTGAAGATTATTACCCGGATGGTAGTCAAGACAAGTAGACAAGAAACAACCGACGTTGCAGTGCTCAGATG
The DNA here is from genome assembly GCA_014182845.1 of Corymbia calophylla. Classification (NCBI taxonomy): domain Eukaryota; kingdom Viridiplantae; phylum Streptophyta; class Magnoliopsida; order Myrtales; family Myrtaceae; genus Corymbia; species Corymbia calophylla. The sequence goes on from CM024700.1 coordinate 28,495,345, forward strand.
CGGACGTTAAGGACAATGCAGACTCATCCTGGAGGCAAAGGAAAACGCATAGAACCGGGTTAGGGTTGATGGCACATTTTACCGAGCACTTGAGCTTTTTCCAAAAGGAAAGTGTGTGCACGTCGGCGTCAACACCCATGGACGACCATAGTATTAGAGCTACCACGAGCAACGCTGGCCCCATTCTCTTGGATGCTTTTACCGCCATGGCTATTCCCACCTAAAATTTTCTTAGCCCTGTGTGGGAATCTTGATAGCTTTGGGACGAAGTGCAATAATGTGTTCAGGTGAACTAGTATAACTCCTTTATATATTAAGAGATTTATTCAAGTTATTGAATGAGTATTGATCACAAAGGAGACAACATATCCATTTCATTTAATGAGATTATGCTTGATATATCATCTAATTTAAAGATTTAGATTTCTTACCAAATTTAGGGCAAATACCATAAAAAATCCTAAAGTATGCCTTACATGACAATTTTACCCTGAACTATATCACTTGTGACAATTTTACTCCGAACTTTTTTTATGCCACCAAAAACCCTAAGTTATGCTACTTAGGACAAATTTACCCCAAAGTTTTTGTGCTGAAGGGCATTTTCGTCCTTTTCTATTATTTTTCTTTTTCTTGATAGGAAGCCGGCGAGGTTGCCCTTGCCGGCGCCGGAGTCGAGCGAGGGCCACCCAGCCTAGGTGGCCCTTTTCGATGTCGGGCGCAGCCCGCCTAGGCTAAATTCGGCTTGGGCGGCCCTTGCCCGACGCTGGCAAGGGTCGCCCTCGCTGGATCTAGTTGGGGCATCCCTCGCCCAACTCCGACGTTGGCGAGGGCAGCCTCACCAGCTCCCCTCTATCAAGGGAAAAAATAGAAAAAGACGAAAATGCCCCTCAGTCAAAAAAATTTTGGTAAATTTGTCACAAGTGACATAGTTTAGGAATTTTAATGGCACAAAAAAAAGTTCAAGGTGAAATTGTCACAAGTGGCATGATTTGGGGTTTTTTGTGACAAAAAAAATTCAAGGTAAAATTGTCACAGAGGATATACTTTTGGGTTTTTGATGGCGTTTGCCTCTAAGTTTAAGGTCAATCTAATAAAAGGTTGTCATCTATTGTGAGAATTTCTCCTTATATGCACAGTTGTCGATATGTTTCTTTTCAAAGGGCCTTAATTTTGTAAATAAATTCAATTATTCGTTGACCAAGTTGTCCCAACAAGAGCTCCTCAAGGAAGTCCCCCACGCAAGTAGAGAAATGTTAATCTTTTGCTTTTGAGTCCATGATGGATTGTGTTATCCTTTAAACACTATATTATATGTATCAAGGACCTAGCAAAATTAATTTTATCGAGCTAGGACTTTATTGACAGCGGCCCAAAATATAATATTGCATTTGTTCTCTAAGTGCGTCACATGCTATATGTGTCATATTTAATACCTTTGTTATTAATTTATTTGCAAAGGGAAGCACAACAAATAACTAAACATGCCATATCATTATTAATAATGTACATAGGCATCACTTACAACACCACAACAACATGTACATAACACTTGGGAAGGGTTCAGTAACTTTTATCTCCACTACCATATCCCAACTCTAAAAAACCTGCATGTACAACACCAGTCCAACATTTATGAATCGATAACCTCCCCCATTAATGGCTCCTTGGCAACCTAACCCAAAAGACTACCAAAGCCTCTAAGAAGTCCAATCCATTCACCATCAAAGATCGCTTATTAGGCTACAAACCGATGGGAAATCGACTGGCAAGTGTTACATCGACCTATATCTAAATAGTATACTTAGTATATACAAAAACTAAATTAGGCAACACAACCTCCTCATAATCATACATAATGTGTACTGGGACTCCAAAAAGCAGGGGTGGCAGAAGAGCCATCCTACATGTCTAAAAAATAAAGCAATGGACCAAAACAAAGCAAGTGAAATCTCTAAGTTTAAAGTAGAAGTTCAACTTCGCTCCCACCCTGGTATAACAATCACAAACATTCAGAACAACATAACCAATACATGAGTACACACCTTATCTTATTTGCAGGTGCCTCACACGAATGCATGATATTATTTACTCAATGCATACCTATGGCATATAATTTCTTGATGCATTAGTATCATTTGGTGCCTTATCAACATACATATTTCATCATCTTATTTATTTTACCTCCCAAATACTCTCGAGGTATCTGAACACATGGGACATCTCAACTCCAAGTCATCCTGTAACGTATCTACAAAGCACTCGTCATACTCATACAAAATCCCTTCTTTTCTTAAACGCAAGGTATCTTGACGACCGAGGTATCCTGAAACACTCCTCGGGGCACTTGACACACAGGGCAATGGTGCCGCCCTCATGTGGACGTCAACGGTTTTTTTTTTTAGATATCAATATTATCATGCGGTATTAATTTGCGTGAAGATGATCAACATTATTATTCAATGCATCACATCAACATTTTATACATACTTTCCTCAAATATAATGGATATATATATTTATTAAATAACGACACTTAAAAAAAATGAAGGATTAAGATATCCTTATAATAGAAAGTATGAGAAAATAAAATTTTAAATTTTTTATGGAATTGTCATTTTTGGTAACCGGCTATAACCCGTAATCGGTAACTATCATTTTCAGTTACTCGCTATAATTAGTAATCGGTAACTATCAAAACTCGCTATAATCAGTACTCGGTAATAGTAACTGCCATTCTTATTAACTTGTTGGAATCGATAACTTTCTCATTTCTTATCCTTTTTACACTTTTTTTTTACCAAAATACCACCAATCACCAAAGAAATAACTCATAAAATTATCAATATACAACTCAACATACCATCATCGAAATTCACACAAGTGAGGGCGATCGGCACTTGTGGTGGGTACTACTCTCCATCATGGCTGAGTACTAGCTACAAGCAAAAGGAAAAAAAAAGGGTATATTTTAATTTTGGGAAAAGGACACCAAAAACTCCAAACTATGCCCCTTGGGATAATTTTACCTTGAACTTTTTTTTGTGCCATAAAAAACCCCAAACTATGCCACTTGGGACAATTTTACCCTAAACTTTTTTTGTGCCACCAAAAACCCTAAACTATGTCACTTGGACAATTTTACCCTGAACTTTTTCTTCTACCACGAAAAACCTTGAACTATGCCACTTAGGACACATTTACCCCAGACTTTTTAACTGAAGGGCATTTTTGTCTTTTCCTTCTTCTTTTTAATTTTTTTTTCTTCTTCCCCACCAGCAGAGGGGAGCCGGCGCCGGCGACAGCCACCCTCGCCGGTGGCGGCGTTCGGCGAGGGTGGCCCTCGCCGGGGAGGGTCGCTCCCGACCGGGCGACCCTCGCCTGAGTCGGGCGAGGGTGGCCCTCGTCGGGAGATCGGGCGAGAGTGGCCCTCGTCGGGAGATCGGGCGAGGGCCGCCCGCCAAATCCGGCGGGCAGCCCTCGCCCGACTCGGGCGAGGGTGATCCTCGCAGGGGAGGGCCGCCCCGCTAGATCTAGCGAGAGCGGCCCTCGCCCGACGCCGGGGAGGGCCGCCCCCACCAGATCCGGCGAGGGCGGCTCTTGCCCGGTCGGGGGCAGCCCTCCTCGGCGTGGGCCCCCTCGGCGTGGGCCACCCTCGAGGGAGCCGTCGCCGCGGGCGCGCCCGCCGGCGAGGGTAGTAGCCCGTCGCCAGGTGAGGGTAGCTCGCCTCTCTCTCTGGCGGTCTAGCGAGAGGGAAGAGGAAAAAAAAAGAAAAAGACGAAAATGCTCTTTAGTTAAAAAGTTTGGGGTAAATGTGTCCCAAGTGGCATAGTTTAAGATTTTTTGTGGCACAAGAAAAAGTTCAAGGTAAAATTGTCCCAAGTAATATAGTTTAGGGTTTTTAGTGGTATAAAAAAAATTTAGGGTAAAATTGTCCCAATGGGCATAGTTTGGTGTTTTTTATGGTATAAAAAAAAGTTCAGGGTAAAATTGTCCCAATGGGCATAGTTTGGGGTTTTTTATGGTACAAAAAAAAGGTCAGGGTAAAATTGTCCCAATGGGCATAGTTCAGAGTTTTTGGTGGCATTTTCCCTTTTGAAAAATACAAAAATTGTCACTTTTGTGATTTTCAATCAAAATTGGCCAAAATAACTAAATTGGCAAATAGTCAAAATGTTTGTGACTAAATTTGTATAATTGAAAATTTTATGACTAAATTGGCAATCATGTGATAAGCTTGGACTTTTAGACAATTTTCCCTTAGTGGCTCTATCATCACATCCAAAGGGAAAATAAAGGTAATGGTAAACATTTGCGGGTTTAGAAAGGGAATAATATCTTGGGAAATGACACCAATATGTCTCAAATTTGTGTTCAATGTGCAACATAATCCTTGAAATTTTAATTCATTTAATGTGGTCCTTAAACTATTCATAAATATTTAATATACTCGTTTTGTTTGATCAAACAAGAAAGAAAGTCATCCCAAGTCTCTAAACATTTAATTCATTAAATTTAGTCCCTCAACTTCACATAACAAGTCTATATAATCATTAGATTTTATGAACAAGTTTTCTTAATTAAATTATTGCCCCGAATTTTGAATATTATTTTATAGCAAACAAATCTTTTTATTACCTTTTTTTCTTTACTTTTTCGATTTTCATAAGTATTATAATAGTTAGTTTAAGTCAATTTTAGCTCATGGTCTCTATAATCGTAAAAGTAAAACCTTATTTAGAATTATATTGGGTTGATGTTCCTTCTATTGCAAGTCTTAGTGTTCTTATAAGAATGACCAGAAACCATACTAATTTATCTATATATATAACCGTAATTATAATCATTTTCTAAATATATTGATAGATAACGGTTTCAAATTTTTGAGTTTCCAATTTTCTAATTAAAATTGGTTAAATTCGTGTCTTCAATTCTACAATTAATTATAAAAAATATTTTACAATAAAAAAAAAATTTGACCAATAAATAGACCTATTGATGGCCCTCTAGCAAAACGAATTTGCCAACGCAAAGGCATTACGGAATTGGAACGAAAATGGTTTGAACCTCGAATAGGCCCGTTCCACAGCTCATATATTGCAAATTGAACAGTTTGCTAGACTCTAAAGTTTGTCGCATGGGGACATAATGATGAGCCACACCATGAGAAACTCAAATCTAGATCATCATTCGTCATCATCAATTGATCGTATAGCTAGTAGACCTAAAGTCACAGAGTAATATACCCTGAATAATATATCTTCTAGACTCCCCCTCCCCACCATGGTTGCCCAGAATTTATCGGAAGAATGACCATCAGTAAATTTTACAATTGCAATGTACACGGAAGAATTAAAACTACTATGCCTACCAAAGTGTTGATATACACTATAATAACTAAGGTGCAATATATCTAGCATATAATCTAGTTTATCACAAACGAAAAAATATATCGGGATCATGTACCATTTAATCCAGAATGTCTTAGTGAAGGGTAAAGTTGTGAAAAAGATCGTTACAGTGAAAAACCTTACAAATATTATGAACAAGTATGTTCCTTTGGCAAAGCTCAAGCTTGGCTTGAGTTCAATTGGCAATTGTAGAGAATAAGTGCTTATCGAGGCATTAGGAGAGTTGGCATAGATGACAAGTACTATGACTTGATTTCAAATGTCGAGCCAAGATGAAGAATTATTAAAATATATTTCGAGTTTGAATTGTTGAACAAAATCCGACCTAATGTTAACCCAGAATGTTTTGATTGTCAGATATGTGGGACCATGCGGCCTTAGCTCACGAATCTCACACATCTCACTGAATTAGACCTACGCATAAATCAACCATCGGGTATTTTACAATCTTGTCTTATGAACATGACTCGACTAAATCGACTTTAACTTGAAACCATTAAATTTGATGTCCCGATACCCTCATTGATCTCTCAGCTCCAAAATCTAGAAGTCCTTGACCTTGCTAAAGACCAGTTCAGTGTTGCATCTAGGTTAGGCATCTTTCTTAAGCTATAAAAATTGGAGATATTGTAATTGTCATATAACAAGACATCCATACACATGTAAATGGGCATGAATGTTACTCTTCCCCGTCTTCTTGATCTGGGACTTGCTACATGCCATTTGGGGTAGTTTTCTGTATTCCTACAAAACAAAGAGACAATCTATGAGTTAGACAAGACACAAAATAATATCGGGAGAGATATATTTTACATGACTTCTTGACAAGAATCGACCAATCTCCTCTAAATATTTCTTTGTCTATGTACATGATGAACCCTCTCATAACATGCTAGAAGAACCACCTTCTACATCGTACCATCCATGCACAACTATGTGGTCTCTAATAACAAGCTAACACCAGGGCGGGGACTGTGGATTTGCAACTTTTGTTCAAGTATGTGTCCTTGTGATGTTCGTTGGTGGTCAATGGTGAAGAAATGGCTCATCTTGCTCTCTGAAGTAATTGGTCCCTTAAGGTGTTTGCATCAGTTTATCCCTTTAATCCGCGTATTGACTATTTCCATAGTAATATGATAACGGGAAATTTAAATGTTCCATAAATATATAATGGTTGAAGTCTGGATTGATGTGACTTGATGATAAGCAAATCATAGTATTGTTTTGGGGATGAATGAATGTTGATGAATGTTCAATAACCTAAATTTGATAATGGTAGGTGTTGACAATATTGGATGAAAGTGATAGTCAGTGATGAGGGTTGTATTGATGGTTAATGGTAACGAATTGGTGGTCAATGGTAGTAAATAGTGAATTGTCCAATTCATGATTTAGATATGTACTTATGTGTAATTTTGGTCGGACTTTAATTGTTGCGAATCGGTGATTGGTGTTGATCAATGGTAGTTCGGATTATCTTTGAGTTGGTATAAGATATGGATATCCTACTATTGAAGTTTTGTTATTCTCGAATCAACAAGTGTTAAAAGCTACCTTAGTAGTAAAAGGATATAGGATGGGCCGGAAGACGCTAGAGGAAAAATAAGAAGAAATAAATAATAGAAATAAGGAAAGAGGTGAAAAGAGAGATAAATGAGTAATTTGGCTTTATATTAGGAATATGTTTAGAATGAATCTAGAATGGTTAAATTAAAGACAAGTTTTTTTAAGCTTTTTTCAAAGATTTCTAATTTTTCTGAATTTTCTAATGATTTTTTACTATTTTTAATTTTAAAAAAATTATTACTAAAAATGGAGTTCAGACGAGGTCCTCTTGACCCGATTCGACTTGTTAATCTGACCCAGACCCTAATGGTCCGGGTTTGGCCTGAAATTGGACCAATTCTAAGGCCCGGTCCAAATTTATCAAAACTAAATCGGCCACATTGGGCCTATTTTCACTTAGCCCAGATCAATTCGCACATTAGGCCCAACCTCTAGCCCAATTTTAGCTAATCTAACCTAAAGCTTGATTGGCCCAGTTTTCAAATCCGACCCATCCTTCGGATTATAACAACAAATTTTTACTACTTTTATTTTATTTGCTATTGTCTATTTTTATCCTTTTTCTTTTTATTTATTTATGTAATTTTTCTTTCTCTTCATGGATCGTGTTCTTCCCGAAGCCTTTCCCTTAGCGGTGTTCCTATTTAAAAGAACAAAAGTGTTTAATTCTTAATCTCAATGTATAATTGTTAAAATGATTTTCATTATACATGACAATCAACCTACAAGAACATAAGGACAAGACACAAGGATGACATGGGTCGGAAGGGCCCCGTGTTCCAGCCCGGCATGCCCAAAAGAGGGCAAGAGCAGGGTCAGGACTGACCTGCTCAGCTTGAGGACGTCGCCGGAAGAGGTCGTCTGATGGGTTCGCTTGTGGCTGAGATGTTGGCCGAGGTTCACTCGTTCGAGGTCTCTCCACTCACTCGTTCTCTCTCTACAGAGCCAGTGAACTCCCTCGCTGAACCTACCCCTCTCTTTCTTTGTTTTCACAAACTTTGGCCAACAAACATTCTCTTTCTCTGTTTTCAACTCTCTCACCTCTGTTCACTCACCGTCATGCATGCTCTCTCCTTGCGTCATTCGCACCCTTCTCCAAGTCACGGTCATCATCCCCTTCATAGCTAGGAGCGTGGGCAAGGGAGATAGAACAAAAGGGGCTAGCCTTGTCTTATTTATTCACTTGGGCTATGGTCACGGGCTCAAAGAAAAAAGGAATTTTGGGCCTAACAAGAGATTAAGAGCTGGGTCAATAAAGGGATGGGCTTAGTAGGCAGAAAATTATGACTACAAGAATGGGCTAGATAAAATCGGCCCGCTCGATTCTTATAATAATTTTTTGTCATTTTTTATCACTATATTTTTTGTTGTCTTTACCTTTTTTATTGTCTATTTATATTTTTTTTTTTGCATAAAATGGACATCTGAGTGGTTGACAAAAATTGGTGTCAACAACGCCCGCACATAATATATCACAAACTTAATATATTGAATAAAAATATATGCTCACAAAACTAAAATGGTCCAACCTTGAAGGAAACACCCAATTTTGATATTTTTTGAAAGGTTCGCCAATCGCCCTTTCCTCATTAAGGACAAAGGCAAAATTTCTTGCTTTGCATGTATAGCCACAATCAAAACATTCCAGATTAACATCAAGTTGGATTTTGTTCAGCAATTCAAACTCGAAATATATTTTAATAATTCTTCATCTTGGCTCGACATTTGAAATTAAGTCATAGTACCTATCATCTATGCCAACTCTCCTAATGCCTCGATAAGCACTTATTCTCTACAATTGCCAATTGAACTCAAGCCATGTTTGAGCTTTGCCAAAGGAACAGACTTGTTCATAATATCTGCAAGGTTTTTCACTGTAACGATCTTCTTCACAACAACTTTACCATTCACTAAGACATTCCGGGTTAAATGGTACATGATCCCGATATATTTTTTTCGCTTGTGATAAACTAGATTATATGCTAGATATATTGCACCTTAGTTATTATAGTGTATATCAACACTTTGGTGGGCATAGCAGTTTTAATTCATCAGTGTACATTGCAATTGTAAAATTTACTGATGGTCATTCTTCCAATAAATTCCGGGTGGCTGTGGTGGGGAGGGGGAGTCCAGAAGATATATCATTCAGGGCATATTACTCTGTGACTTTGGGTCTACTGGCTATAAGATCAATTGATGATGACGAATGATAATCTAGATTTGAGTTTCTCATGGCATGGCTCATCATTATGTCCCCATGCAACAAACTTTAGAGTCTAGCAAACTATTCAATTTGCAATGTATTGGATATGGAACGGGCCTATTCGAGATCCAAACCATTTTCATTCCAATTTCATAATGCCCTTTCATTGGCAAATTCGTTTTGCTAGAGGGCCATCAATAGGTCTATTTATCGGTCAAATTTTGTTTTTTATTATTGTAAAATATGTTTTATAATTAATTGTAGAACTTGAAGACACGGATTTAACCAATTTTTATTAGAAAATTGGGAAAGCAAAAATTTGAAACCGTTATCTATCTAATATATTTAGAAAATGATTATAATTACGATTATATATATAGATAAATTAGTATGATTTCAGGTCATTCTTATAAGAACACTAAGACTTGCAATAGGAGGAATGTCAACCCAATATAACTCTAAATAAGGTTCTACTTTTACAATTATAGAGACCATAAGCTAAAGTTGACTTAAACTAACTATTATAATACTTATGAAAATCGAAAAAGTAAAGAAAAAAAGGTAATAAAAAGATTTGTTTGCTATAAAACAATATTCAAAATTCAGGGCAATAATTTAATTAAGAAAACTTGTTCATAAAATTGAATGATTATATAGACTTGTTATGTAAAGTTGAGGGACAAAATTTAATGAATTAAATGTTTAGAGACTTGGGATGACTTTCTTTCTTGTTTGATCAAACAAAACAAGTATATTAACTATTTATGAATAGTTTAAGGACCACATTAGATGAATTAAAACTTCAAGGATTATATTGCACATTGAACACAAATTTGAGACATATCAGTGTCATTTCCCAAGATATTATTCCCTTTCTATAAACCCGCAAATGTTTACCATTACCTTTATTTTCCCTTTGGATGTGACAATAGAGTCACTAAGGGAAAATTGTCTAAAAGTCCAAGCTTATCACATGATTGCCGATTTAGTCATGAATTTTTCAATTATACAAATTTAGTCACAAAAATTTTGACTATTTATCAATTTAGTTATTTTAGCCAATTTTGGTTGAAAATCGCAAAAGTGACAATTTTTGTATTTTTCAAAAAAAAAATTATGTAATTGCCATTTTTGTTAACCAACTATAACCCATAATTGGTAACTATCATCTTCAATAACTCGTTATAATTAGTAATCGGTAACTATCAAAACTCGCTATAATCGGTACTCGGTAACAATAACTGCCATTCTTATTAACTTGTTGGAATCAGTAACTTTCTCATTTCTTATCCTTTTTACACATTTTTTTACCAAAATACCACCAATCACCAAAGAATTAAATCATAAAATTATCAATATATAACTCAGCATACCATCATCGAAATTCACACAAGTGAGGAAGGTCGGCACTTCTGGTGGGTACTACTTTCCATCATGGCTAAGAACTAGCTACAAGTAAAAGGAAAAAAAAAGGGAATATATTTTAAAATTTAAAAAATTATTTTCTCATACTTTCTATTATAAGGATATCTTAATCCTTCATTTTTTTTAAGTGTCGTTATTTAATAAATATATCCATTATATCTTACGAAAGTAGGTATAAAATGTTGATGTGATGCATTGAATAATGATGTTGATCATCTTCACACAAATTAATGCCACATGACAATATTGATATTTAAAAAAAAAAACCGTCAACGTCCACATGAGGGTGGCATCATTGTCTTATGTGTCAAGTACCCCAAGGAGTGTTTCGGGATACCTCGGTAGTCGAGATACCTTGCATGAAAAGAAGGGATTTTATATAGGGCTGAGCATGGTTCCCGGGTAGAACTGGGAACCGGAGAACCGAACCGAAGGGTCCAGTTCGATTCCCGGTTCTAGGGAGTCCCGGTTCCGTTTCCGGTTCCATTTTTTCGGAACCGGCAGTTCCCAGTTCCTTTAGGAATCGGAACCGGAACCTGGAATCGGACCGGAACCGGTTCCCTAAACTCAAAAAGTAAAGCAAATTTCAGTCTGCTGCTATTCTTCTTTCTTTCTCCCTCCATCCCTGACCCCAACTCAGTCCCCATTTTCCCCTCTGTTATCTTGCGACTTGCCCCCAACAGCTAGGATTCTCTCCCTGCTCGCCGCGAATCATGCTCGGGATCTTTTTCCGCCTGGTTAGTCTTCTTCTCTCGCTTGCTCCATACGTGATTTTTGGACACGCATCCGCAAACTACAAACCCTAATCGTGGGCCGCGATTGCTAAGCATGCTTTTGTAATACTTGCTGCTGTACTATAGGGTATCTGAGATCATGCAAGAGAGACAAAGTGCTCGGCAATGAAATGCGAACATGCACATGTATTGTAGAGATTAGAATGCTTTGTTGGATTTACGGTAGCTCAATTTTTGTTAAGATTAGAGAAGCTCTTTTAAGGTGGTTTTTACATGTGGAATGACCACCTTTGGATGTCTATGGAGAAGATGTCCTCTTAAGAAGGAAACTTAAATATAGAGTGAAAAGGATAGATAAGTTAAAGAGAAAAAAGAAAAATCAAGCGCTTAGATCTCTTAGTTAATACACAATTGAGTGCATGGTGAAATATATTAAAATAGCTGACCATTTTCCATTGATAAGGCTTTAATTGGTGTTGTCTTTATTGTCGTTGTTGATCATCTATCTAAGACAGCTAATTAAACTTCAAGCTTCTTTTGGAGTTGAGGTGCTTTTATGATGGCTTCATCAATAAGATTAGCATTTTGGAGGTTCCTCCTGGAACATTTTACATATCTAACAACATCAAGTGGGGAAAGCAAGCAGACTCTAGGGTAAATGCTATTAAAACAGAAGATAGTCATCTTCACGCCTAATTGTACAGTCATGCGCATCTTTTTCCCTCAAGTTGTAGTTAAAGTAGCTGTCAGGTATAGCTGAATGATCTTAATCTAAGCCTTAAAGGCATTATATACACACCCAAAAAAAATCAATGAGCTAGCCAATGGAGAGCTACAATTGACAAGTCTATTAGGGGGAAAAGATCTTTGCAAATGAACTTACTGAAAGAAGGCATTAGGTATTTTTGGGAGACACACATGTTCTATTTATGTGGATGTATCCACATGATGGTATTCTATCTTAGGCACCACTTCTAGTGAAGTCCTCGTGTCTCAAACCTAGATTTGTAAGACCAGAAACCCTGACATCTGTTAACAGTAATTTGTTAGAGTGACAGCAATCATGTATCTATTGATTCTACACCAGTAATGCATATTTGTTGGACAACCTTCTATGTAATGTGATCTTCCAATGTCTAACTTGATGTGTGCATTTAAATAGGTGACAATCTCAACGTGGGAGGAAGGAAATGCAAAGCCATCGAGCGTACTCGGTTTCGTTGATTCATCATTTCTGTCACTAGAAACCCCTTTTCGAGAAGAAGTGGAGAAAATTTCAGATATCAAGGTTATTTAGCAGCTCCAACACAAGTACAAAAGTTCAAAGTATAGATGTGATTGTCTGCGAAGGAGCTACTAGATTTGTTGACGAGATGGCTTGTTGTGCTCGAGTCTTGGTTACGCCGGACTAGAAATATGGCTCTTGATAGGTATTCTCTAAGCTTCACTATATTCACAACTTCTTTTGATTTACAGTTTGAATGGGGGATCTCCGCTTGTTTGAAAAAAGCTTTGATTGCCAATGTTTTAATTAAAAGCAGCTCAAGCAATGGCATTTTTGGTGCGTGAAGTGGAGCATGTGTACTATCGTCCCCATTCTTTTACAAGGTCATATTACATTGCATCTTTGAGGTCTACGCTTGTTTATTGTTGTTAGTTCATTTTCATTTTGTTTAACTAAAACTGGAAAAAAAAAAAGAACTTGTTGGACCCTGGAACCGACCTTGGAACCTGTGACAGGGTAGGTTCTAGGTTCCAGATTTCAACGGGTAGGTTCCAGGTTCCGAAAAATGAGGAACTTGTACCCGAGGGTAGGTTCCAGGTGTGACATCCTGGATTTCGACCCACTTTGGCACGTGTGGAATGATTATTTCATCAATTCACTATTGGTTACGTTTACTTTGAGTTGGCCCCTCACGAGTTAACTGACTGTTCGGAAAGGCGATTAAGGACAGATGAGCGTGCGACTAGTGAATTCAATCAGGGACTGGCCACTCGACCATAAGGATCAAGTGAGGATGATACCACACTGTTGCGGGTCAATTAGCGAACAGAAATATCGATTCAGCGAAGTACGAGGTCGGATCGCGAGTGATTCCGCACGACCTCGATATTAACGATGAACAATGCTAAATTCCTATTGACCCCGCATTCAGGGTGAGCAATCGATCCCTCACGATTACATGACAACCGATGATCGTCCTGATCTGAATATATACGATCGTGGATTGACAAGGTATCAACCGCGGGTCAAACGCATGTAACCCCCTAAATGCTGCCCGAAAGTCAGGTCGGGACAAAGTCACGACTGGTTGAAATTAATCACGAAATTCAGTCCGATTTCGGGTACCGAACTTTTAAGGACATCGGGACAAAAATATTTGACAACGGCTCATTAATTCCCAAATTTTCCGGTAAGTCCGGAAATGGCCCGAGTTGGATCAACGGGCCGAAATTAGGACCGGATTTTGGGAACCGTGCTTCAGGGGTAAAAAGGACCAAGTACCCCCTTCTAGAAGCTTATTTGAATTAATTTTTTTTTGGGTTTTCTCTCTCTCTCTTCCTCTCTCTCTCGCGCACTCTCTCTCCCCCTTTCTCTCTCTCTCCTCCTGCGCGCGCCCCTCCCCTTGCCACACGTCCCCTCCCCTCTCTTTTCTTCTTTTTCTTCCTCCTTCCCCATGAACCCCTGCTGCCTCTGACCCGCTGACCTCTCTCTCTCTCTCTCTCTCTCTCTCCTCCCCTTCCCCTATGTATGTCAACGCCCCCTCTCTCCTCTACAGCTTCTTCTTCCTCCTCTTCTTTTTCTTCTTCTTCTCCTCCTTCTAGTTTTCTCGGTCAGAGTTGCTGCTGCCTTGCTTCCCCCGCCAGCGAGACCAACGACTACCTCGCCGTCGCCGCAGCATCGTCATCCAGCCAGCTTCGCCGCCGTCCGCCAGCCTTGAGCCGAACCGGCACCGCGAGCCAGCCCTTCCTCCACTCCTCCTCCTCCGTCTCTGTCCACCGTCGCTGCAACGCCGGCCGACCGCCTGGACGCCGAAGCAGCGAGCTACCACCTCGCCGTCGCTCAGCTGTCATCGTCCCTCCGCCCGGCACCACTGAACGTCGCCCTACCCGGCTGCTGCTCTCCTCCTCCCGAATCTGTTGCTACCTCGCCGGAGCAGCTCGTGGCTGCCTCACCGTCGCTCGACCGTCGTCGTCTCTCTGCCCTGGTGGCTGCCGGAGGCCAACCGACCGACCAACCAGCCCACGCCACCCCCGAACCGGCTGCACCACCCTCTCTCTCCCCCTCTCGGTTTGCATCTGCCCTTGCCGCCGGCCGCCCTCCGTCGTCGTCCGGCCGCTTGAGACCGCCGCGGGGAGCCCTCCGGGAGCCATCCCAGCTGCCGTCGCCATCACCGTGCTCTCTCTCTCCCTCTCGGCCCTGTGGCCGTGACTTGGACACGCGGCCAACAGCTTCGCCGCTGCCCGCCGCCACCGGTCACCGCCGTAAGCCCGCAGGAGGACCGCGCCCGAGCCCCTCCACCGCACCAGAGCTAGCTTGGCCTGCTGTCATCCCCCGAACCAGCTGCACCGCCTCTTCTCTCCCTCTCCCGATTCTGTTCAGCCGTCGCCGCCTCGCCGGAGCTGTTGGCCGCCGTCCGAGTCGCCGGACCGCCCACGGCCGGCCTTGGACCACCATGCCCGCCGGTCCCTTCGCTTCTCGGCTTTTTGCCGCGCGGACAGCCGCCCTCGGCCGAGATCCGGTCCCAGGCCGCCTCGTCCCAACGCGCCGGGAGTCCCCGCGCGTTCGCCTCGTCGTCATCGTTGCGCCGGCGTCGTCGGTTTCGTTACCGGGTGAGTTTAAGTTCTAAACCCTCGTTTAGTCCATTAAACTCGTTTAGGGGGAATATTAGAGTTAATCGTGATTAATCGTGGTTCGGGAATTATCGATGATTAGTCGGAGTAATTAAGGATTAGCGGATAATTCGTATTATTATTATTTGATTAAAAAGAAATAATCTCTTTTTAATATTATTCATTTGATTCGAAAAAATTATTATTTATTAAATTCCGAAAATAAATATTATTTATTAAATTCGAAATTAGTTATTATTTGTTAAATTCCGAAATTACTATATTATTTATTAAATTCGGAAATTATTATTGTTTATTGGAATTCGGAATTATTAGTATTTGTGGAAATTCGGAATTAGTAGTAATCTGTGGAAATTAGGAATTTGTAGTAATTGTGGAAATTCGGAATTAATATCAATTGTGGAAATTCAGAATTAATATTATTTGCATAAATTCGGAATTAATGTTAATTGTGGAAATTCGGAATTAATGTTATTTGTGGAAATTCGGGATTAATGTTATTTGTGGAAATTCGGAATTAATATTATATGTAGAAATTCGGAATTATTATTATTTATTTTAATAATAATTGAATGTAGTTTAATTATGAATAACGCGGTTTACCAATAATTAAATTGGGGGAATTGTTTGACGTGTTATTTATTGTGAAAGCATGTTGGATTGTTGTGTGGATTAATTACTTTGCGATAAGTAATTGTGGTAATTAGTGATTTACGGGAATTATCGGTCGTCGCATTATCGTGAGACGAATATTGTCTAAGACAATAATTGATTGAATTGCTGATTACTTGTTTATGCCTTATTGATTGAAGCACGTATATTCTAGGAATTATGTGGTATTTTCTTATGAAATTGATTGATTATTGGATTATCGCAATGTGGCGATTCATGGATAATATGTGGAATACTTACTGCTTCATATGTGGACCTCATGCATGTCTTGTGCGGATTGTGACATGTGTTTATGAGTTCACTTGTGCCCTGAGGTGTGTTTAGGTTGTGCCCTGAGGTGTGTTTACACGGGGAAAAGGTAGAGCCCTGAGGTGTGTTTACATGGGAAAAAGGTAGAGCCCTGAGGTGTGTTTACACGGGGAGGTAGAGTGATTGTGCCCTGAGGTGTGTTTACACGGGGAAAAGGTAGAGCCCTGAGGTGTGTTTACACGGGGAGGCAGAGGAGATCGTGCCCTGAGGCGTTTTTACGCGGGAAAAAGGTAGAGCGAAGACGCGACTGATGGATTTCGGATACCCGATGGATTTCGGGGAAAGCGTCACTGATGGATGTGCATATTTGGAACGTGCATGAGTGCGAGGGTGCATGAGAGACAAGTTGACATTGTGTTCTGAGTATATTTGTGCTTGTTGCACTGTTTATGATATGCCTGAGTTAGTACCAGGTGCGGGGGTGTGGCAATGGCCAAGTGAGATCGCCTGCGATACAACTCGAGTGTGATTGTTTAATGAAATGCTGAGAGTGCAAGATGCATTATTAGTGAATTGCATGTGTATTTATCGTGTAGGATATGCCATGACCGGGTAAGGTCGCTTGCGATTCGATTACTTGTCGATGTGCTCACGACAGTATTGATAGTATTAAGTCATTGCCTAAGATGTATGATTGACCTGCTTGAGGTATTAGACCGGGCCATAGGTACCCCGAGGCGAGTTGGTGTCCTAGCCGGGGATTAGGGCAAGAACTCGCTGAGATTTATATCTCACTGGTTATTGAATAACCATTTCAGGTACCTAGGAAGACGCCCCCTCCCCCGATACGATTTAGGGCTCCTAAGGACTGTGAGACCACTATTACAATCCATCGGTTTCCTGGTTGGGTACATTGATACGAGAGGCATATCACTACTCTCTGGGTTGATGAAGGACCGGGTCTTTGGGTCCCCCACCGTTTCGAAGCCTGGTACGTTAGAGTGGGCGACGCCTTGCAAGGCCCCCTGCGGGGTTTCGATGGCCCGCCTAGTAGAGGTCCTGAAGATGTGGATTGGAATCCCCTGGAGTTGAACCCTCCGAATGGGGCTGTAGCGAACCCCGATTCTCCCCCATCCGTGTATGACCTTATCCCCTTTGACGGCGACCCGTCGGAGGCCGACTCGGATGGGTCCGTTCATCTCGACAGCCCGTGATGAGTACGCTGGAACCGAACTTTTGATGTAGTAGATTAACCCAGCCTTGGCTCTATTTTGGTAGGCTCGAATGAGAAGAATGTAGTGACAGTTGAATTGTATTTTGAAACATTCCATTAGGGGTTAATCTGTTTTATGACTATGTGAATTGATTTACTACTTTGGTGTTTGTCTTTCCACTATCCCTACTGTTGACATTTGGCCGGGGATTTATTATCGCTTCCGCATGCGCTTAATTGAAAGATAAAAAGAATGGTTAGCGACACGTCCTAGGATGTCGCATTTAAATGACCGAAAGAGAAAGATGGGGATCGCCGCGTGCTCGAGGGTCGAGGCGTGACACCAGGTTCCAAGTGGAACCTGTAAAGAACCGGGAACCGCTCACCCCTAATTTTATATGAGTATGACGAGTGCTTTGTAGATACGTTACAGGATGACTTGGAGTTGAGATATCCCATGTGTTAAGATACCTCGAGAGTATTTGGGAGGTAAAATAAATGAGATGATGTACGCTTATGAAAATACATATATGCATGTTGATAAGGTACCAAATGATACTAATACGTCAAGAAATTATATGCCATAGGTATGCATTGAGTAAATAATATCATGCATTCTTGTGAGGCATCTGCAAATAAGATAAGGTGTGTACTCATGTATTGGTTATGTTGTTCCAAATGTTTGTGATTGTTATACCAGGGTGGGAGCGAAGTTGAACTTCTACTTTAAACTTAGAGATTTCACTTGCTTTGTTTTGGTCCATTGCTTTATTTTTTAGACATGTAGGATGGATCTTCTGCCACCCCTGCTTTTTGGAGTCCCGGTACTCATTAAGTATGATTATGAGAAGGTTGTGTTGCCTAATTTAATTTTTGTATATACTAAGTACACTATTAAGACATAGGTCGATGTAACACTTGCTAGTCGATTTCCCATCAGTTTGTAGCCTAATAAGCGATCTTCGATGGTGAATGGATTGGACTACTTAGAGGCTTTGGTAGTCCTTTGGGTTAGGTTGCCAAGGAGCCATTAATGGGGGAGGTTATCGATTCATAAATGTTGGACTGATGTTGTACATGCAGGTTTTTTAGAGTTGGGATATGGCAGTGGAGATAAAAGTTACTGAACCCTTCCCAAGTGTTATGTACATGTTGTTGTGGTGTTGTAAGTGATGCCTATGTACATTATTAATAATGATATGGCATGTTTAGTTATTTGTTGTGCTTCCCTTTGCAAATAAATTAATAACAAAGATATTAAATATGACACATATAGAATGTGACGCATTTAGAGAACAAATGCAATATTATATTTTGGGCCGCTGTCAATAAAGTCCTAGCTCGATAAAATTAATTTTGCTAGGTCCTTGATACATATAATATAGTGTTTAAAGGATAACACGATCCATCATGGACTCAGAAGCAAAAAGATTAACCTTTCTCTACTTGCGTGGGGGACTTCCTTGAGGAGCTCTTGTTGGGACAACTTGGTCAACGATTAATTGAATTTATTTACAAAATTAAGGCCCTTTGAAAAGAAACATATTGACAACTGTGCATATAAGGAGAAATTCTCACAATAGATGACAACCTTTTATCAGATTAACCTTAAACTTAGGGGCAAATGCCATCAAAAACCCTAAAGTATGCCATTTGTGACAATTTTACCTTGAATTTTTTTTACACAAAAAACCTCAAATTATGTCACTTGTGACAATTTCACCTTGAACTTTTTTTTGTACCATTAAAAATCCCAAACTATGTCACTTGTGACAAATTTACCAAAATTTTTTTAACTGAGGGGCATTTTCATCCTTTTCTATTTTTTTCTCTTGATAGAGGGGAGCCGGTGAGGCTGCCCTCGCCGACGTTAGAGTTGGGCGAGGGACGCCCCAACTAGATCCGACGAGGGTGACCCTCGCCAACGTTGGGCAAGGGCCGCCCAAGCCGAATTTAGCCTAGGCGGCTTTCGCCCGACACCGATGAGGCCCACCTAGGCTGGGTGGCCCTTGCTCGACTCCAACGCCGGCAAGGGCAACCTCGCCAGCTTCCTATCAAGAAAAAGAAAAATAATAGAAAAGGACGAAAATGCCCTTCAACACAAAAAATTTTGGGGTAAATTTGTCCTAAATAGCAAACTTAGGGTTTTTGGTGGCACAAAAAAAGTTCGGAGTAAAATTGTCACAAGTGATATAGTTCAGGGTAAAATTGTCACAAGTGGAATAGTTTTGGGTTTTTGGTGACACAAAAAAAAGTTCAGAGTAAAATTGTCATGTAGGGCATACTTTAGGATTTTTTTATGGTATTTGCCCTAAATTTGGTAAGAAATCTAAATCTTTAAATTAGATGATATATCAAGCATAATCTCATTAAATGAAATGGATATATTGTCTCCTTTGTGATCAATACTCATTCAATAACTTGAATAAATCTCTTAGTATATAAAGGAGTTATACTAGTTCACCTCCAACACATTATTGCACTTCGTCCCAAAGCTATCAAGATTCCCACACAGGGCTAAGAAAATTTTAGGTGGGAATAGCCATGGCGGTAAAAGCATCCAAGAGAATGGGGCCAGCGTTGCTCGTGGTAGCTCTAATACTATGGTCGTCCATGGGTGCTGACGCCGACGTGCACACACTTTCCTTTTGGAAAAAGCTCAAGTGCTCGGTAAAATGTGCCATCAACCCTAACCCGGTTCTATGCATTTTCCTTTGCCTCCAGGATGAGTCTGCATTGTCCTTAACGTCCGCATCTGAGCACTGCAACGTCGGTTGTTTCTTGTCTACTTGTCTTGACTACCATTCGGGTAATAATCTTCACTTTGGGATCAAAGATATAGCGTAGCTTCTTATGAGATCTATAATACTCAGGAAGTCTGTGTTTTCTTTGCTAATGTTCACTGATATATTTTAATTATGAGAGGATGGTTGCATACTAAATCATACATATATTTGTTAAAAAAAAATACTCAATTTCAATTTTGATGTGAATGATTTTTTAATCTCTTGTTTCATATTTGAACTCTTGTAGATAATGAGAAAGTTGGATTGGACATGAAGAAGGTTACAGCTTGTGCCGATTCATGCTCTCAGGGTTGCCAGAAGACTGATTCATTGCATTAAAGTTATTGAACTTATGTAATACTTTCATGGCTTCATTCCTCCACTAATAAAATAAGCCCTTTTAATTATCTGCTTGGTCATGAGTGAAGTACATTTCTATGAAATTTCAAGTGTGATAAAATGAGTCTACGCTCTATTATCCAAAATTAGATAATGAAATAAAAATACAAAAAAAAAAAGTAAGCTCCATAAAATATCGGAGTTGGCTTTGTCATGCCTCTTTGGATTTGTGTGAAAACACAAATGTATGTCTTCATGCAATCAAAGTGTAACATCCTGAAATTCGAGCCCTTTGAAGGATGAATGAATGTTAATTTCGCGGTGCATTATTGGTTGATCTCACTCGGAACCGATCACTCCGAGATGCGCGCGACTTGAGGGGAAAGGCTAATGAGGACAGAACTCGTGCGACTAAAGAACTTGACTTGGAAAAACGACTCGACCGTGAGACTTGCGTAAGGACGATCCTGTAGATATGCAGGCCGATTTCAGGGACGACTAGAAGTCGATTCGCAGACAGAAATAATGGGACGACGGGTGATTCCGTCTACTATTATCGAACCCGCGAATGACCTTATGCTGATCCTTGATAATTGTGTACTTTGAAATAAGAATCGATTGTTCGCAATTTCATGTAGTCAAGGACGTCCATGTGTTGAGAAGTCTTGAACGTGAATTGGCACGAGTCGGTTACGCGTGAGCCCTCGAAGCCGCCTGTTAGTCTGAGTAGTACCAAAATGGCATTCGGGCGAAATTGACAAGGACTTTTGGACGATGCTTCCTCGACAGTTGACAGTGTCGGTTGAGCCGAGTATTTGGAAAAGGGATTTTCGAACCGAGGAAACGAGCCTACGAGAATGTGGGCCGGGCAAGATCAGTATGGGCCCCACGCCCAAAGTGGGACAGCCACCATGGAAGATCGAGACAAATTCCCGAGCCCGTTCCTATTCATTTCCCGGCCCGTTTCCCAAGCCCGCCTTTCACTTTCAGCCCAAGGGCACATTGGGAAATGTGCAAGGTGGAAATGACCAAAATACCCTTGGATGTTTTCAAGAAAAGTCAAAAGAGGAGAGATAATATGATGTCATCTTGCTTGGGAATTGGAGAAGGCATTTAATGGCCTTGATGAGGCCTAGAAGCAGCCCTCAATGCACTCTCTCTCCTCCTTCTTCAGCCTTCACAAAATCGCAGCCCTCTCCCCCTTGCTTCCCTTGCCTTCCCCAGTTTCGAACTTCGACCTCTCACCGAATTTTGAGTTTTTCATTGCCTTCCCGGTGGAATCTCGGACCTTGCCACCTATCAAAATGTTCAGCACAAAAATTCCGTACTGTTCACGTTAGCCGATTGGCGAAAGGAGTTGCCGATCGATCCGTACGACCGCCGGAAGCCGGCTGCTCGCCAACCGCCTACTATTCACGCAGTACTGCACAGTTTCGCCTTTTGACCTGTTTTCCTCAAGTTTTGACCTAACCACCGCCCACACCAGCCACCGGCAACTCCCCCTAGAACCCTTGGAGCCTCTAGTCACTGGCCACCAGCTCGCCGGAGCTCCGGCCAAGCCGTTTTGCTCCGATTAACCGGTTCTCCTCCTGTGCAGTCAGTTTTTAAGAAGTTGCTGAGGGAACCAGAGTTTGTTGATGTTGTTTCAGCCCGGGACCGCCTTGGAGTGTCGTGGGAGAGGTCCTCGGGTGTCGGGTTCGTCTCCGGCCCGCTTAACAGGTGAGTTTAGCTCATAAATCCTATTTAGTGCCTAAACTTGATTAGGGTTGGGTTAATTAATGCTAAGGGATGATTAGGGTGTTTAATTAAGTGAATTAGCACTAAGATATGTGGTTAGATAATTGATTAAGATTAGCTTAGCTTAATCTTGTTTATTTATGCTTAATTGTGCTTAATTAGCCTTAATTGAGTGTTTTGTGCTAATTAATCATGTTTTTACTTAATTGCTTGATTAATGTGATTAATTGTT
The DNA here is from genome assembly GCA_014182845.1 of Corymbia calophylla. Lineage (NCBI taxonomy): Eukaryota > Viridiplantae > Streptophyta > Magnoliopsida > Myrtales > Myrtaceae > Corymbia > Corymbia calophylla. The sequence goes on from CM024700.1 coordinate 28,517,769, forward strand.
TAATTTAATGATTTATTTAATTTCTGAATTTAAGTATTTAATTTTCGGAATTTATTTATTTAATTATTTTTAATTTCCGAATTTAATTATTTAATTATTTAATTATTAAATTCTGAAATTATTGTTCATCCGAAAATTAAATTGTGTAATTTCATGTGTATTGATTTTATGGAGTGAATTGAATGTGTAATTGTATGAGCATCCACATGAATTGTGTGATTTTCATAAAAATAGGAAAAAGATGAGTTGTTTGAGGGACACCGGAAATGGACTGCCTTTATGAGAAAGAAAATGGTTTGCCCGAGGGACACTGGAACTGGACCTCTTTTATGAGAAAGGTGGGAAAAATGGTTTGTCCGAGGGACACCGGAAATGGACCGCTTTTATGAGGAAGGACTTGAGATTTTAAATGCAAGTGTATGTGTAAATATATGTGCATTGGCTACGATAGTCCGAATCACCGAAGGGAGGGCACGGAAGGGAATGGTTGCGCCTCTGCGGAGGAAGGGCGCCGTAGCGCCTCAGAGGATACGAAAGGGCACGGTTGCGCCTCTGCGAAGGAACGGCGCCGCAGCGCCGTAGCGCCTCGGCCTGTGCGGAAGGGCACGGTTGCACCTCTATGAAGGAAGGGTGCCGTAGCGCCATTGCACCTCGGCCAAATGGAACACGTGTGGATACCAGAGTGTACGAGAAACATTGCATCATCAGTTTCGATTATGCATGAGGTGATCACATCATTATTTATGGCACGCACGCATGAATTAATAACGTGCAGGGTGTGGCAATGGCCAGGTGAGATCACTTGTGACGTGACTCGTATGTGATTGGTGAATCGCATCATCTAACGGCCATGTGCATTGCGTGTATTGTACTGATATATAATGTGCAGGGTATGGCATACCGGGTAAGGTTGCATGCGAATCGGCTTATGATTGTTGATTGACCCTGCTTGTTATTTTATTGCTGATTGCTGGTTGTTTGTGGTTGTGTTGAGTGGGGCGGTTCTGAAGAGATACCCCAGGTTGAGTTGGTGTACTAACCGAGGCTTAGGGGAAGAACTCGTTGAGATTTTATCTCAACCCGTTGTGGTTAACATTTTTCAGGCCTTTAGAATGGTGACAAGTGCCTACATATAAGAAGAAATTCTCATAAGAAATGGCACCTTTTATCACCTCGACCTGAAATTTGTTTAAAATTCCAAATCTTTAAACTTGATGATATATCAAGCGTATTCTCATTAAATGAAATGGATATTCTTTCTCCTTTACAAACCTTTATGGTCATCATTCATTCAACAAGAAATGGCAACATATTATCACCTCAACCCTATATTTGGTTAAAAATCCAAATCTTTAAATTCTCATTAAATGAAATGGATATTCTTTCTCCTCTTAGACATTTTCATCATTCATTCAACAACTTGAATGAATCTATTAGTATATAAAGATGCTACACTAGTTGCTCCCAACAACATCAGTGCACTTGATCACAAAGCTGTCAAGACTCCCAGCCCAAGAACAGTTTAGTTGGAAATAACCATGGCAGTGACAACATCCAAGAGAATGGGGTTGCTGTTGCTCGTGGCGGCTCTAATACCGTGGTCGTCCATGGGTGCCAATACCGAAGCCAATGCCCGTACACTTTCCTTTTGGCGTAGGATCAAGTGTTATGGAAAATGTTTATTCTTTCCTTATTTTCCTGAATGCGTTAAGAAATGCATGCATGATGATTCCAAACAGTCCTTGACATCCGCATTAGACCATTGCAATGTCGGTTGTTTCTTGTCTACTTGCCTTGACTACCATCCAGGTAATAATCTTCACATTGAGATTGAAGATATAACGTAATTTTTTATGAGATTTATAAAGCCAAGAAAGTCATTGTTTAATCTGTGTTTGCTTTGTCATTGTTCATTGATATATATATATATATATTTTAATTATGAGAGGATGGCTGCACACTAAGCCATTTCATTTCTTGAACGTTGATATATGTGCCCTTGTTAGAAAATACTCAATTTCAATACTGATGTGAATGATTTTTTTAATCTCTTATTTCATATTTGAACTCATGTAGACACCAAGAAAGTTGGAGTGGATGTGAAGAAGGTCAAGGCTTGTGCAAATTCGTGCTCTCAGAGTTGCCAGAAGACTATTCATTGAATTAAAGTCATTGAACTTATGTAATGCCTTTAAGGTTTCATACCTCCAATAAAAAATTCCTTTAATTATCCAGTTTAATCATGGGTGAATTACATTACTATGAAATTTTTAAGTATGATAAAATGAGTCGATGCTCTATTATCTGGAATTGGATAATAAAATATGAATACCAAAGAAAAGGTAACCTCTACAAGATATCGAAGTTGCCTTTGTCATGCCTCTTTAGATTTGTGTCAAAACATGAATGGATGTCTTCACACAATCAAAGTTTTGCATGCCTAGAAGGGTGACAACTTGTTAGTGCTTCCAACTTGACCAATGACATGATATGATATAATATGATGTGTATGAACATGTGTTAAGCCAAAAAGAAAAGAGAGAATTAGACGTACGAATCCCAGAAGTGCTAAAACTTGGCACAGAGGGACACTTAAGTGCCAAAACTTACAAACGGTACACTTAAGTGCCAAAATTGAAGCAAAAGGGATCACTTAAGTGCCAACGACGAGAAAATCCGGCCAAAATGCTGACATAGCATTTTTCCAACGATCTAGAGTCGAAATGGCGTTGTTTTTGGTGCTGATGTGGCAAAATAAGCCCAAAACGACGCCGTTTTGGCTAAAATTTATTTTTAATAAATATTAATTAAATGATATTAAAAGCGAAAATTTTAAAAAAATGGGGGGGGGGGTGCGGCGCCGTGGCCGCCGCCCCACCGACGATGGGGCGTTGGCGATGGACGGCGAGGGCCGGACGGCCCTCGCCAAATGCCAAGAGAGGGCAGCGACCCTCTCCTACATCCGGGCGAGGGTTGGCCACCCTTGCCCCGACCCGGGCTAGGGTCACCGGCCCTCACCCCAGCGCCAACGGCCTTGCCCAGCGCCGCTGAGTCTAGGAGAGGCTCGCCGCCCTCTCCTGACGTTTGGCGAGGGCCGTCCGTCGCCACCGCCCCACCGACGATGGGGCAGCGGCCATGGGCGGCTGCCCCCCCTCTTCTTTTTTTTTTAAATTTTCGCTTTTAATATTATTTAATTAATATTTATTAAAAAATAAATTTTAGTCAAAATGGCATCTTTTGGGTGCTTTGGCCACATCAGCACCTAAAACGACACCGTTTTGGGCTTATTTCGCCACATCAGCAACAAAAACGACATCGTTTCGACCCCAGATCGCCGGAAAAATGTCATGTCAGCATTTTGGTCGGATTTTCTTGCCGTTGGCACTTAAGTAATCATTTTTGCTCCGATTTTGGCACTTAAGTGTACCGTTTGTAAGTTTTGGCAATTAAGTGTCCCTCCGTACCAAGTTTTGGCACTCCCGCTGTATTTATACAGAGAGAATTATATATATATTGACTATGGGAAATAGGCATGTCAAATAAGACAAGACATCAAATAGTTTTTGGTCACCCATTTAAATATAGCCTAAAGTCAAGGAAAAAAATCCACTCCTCATAGAGGTGATGTTCACAACTCTATTAAATATATGATGCACTTTTATCAGCTCTTTGACGAGTCGAAAATCTATAACTCTACATGTACTTAAGCTCTATATGGTTCTTCCCTACTTCGAACATACCCACCAAATACAAGATTAACGAGAGAGAGTGCACAGAGAGAAGCGAGCAACTGCATGAAGATCTAGGCATCAATGAGACAGGGTGGCAATTATGTTCATGGTGGGGCTAATATGTAGTGCATTCCTCGTAGAGGCATCTTGGAATGTAAATGAAGGGGCACTCGTGCTCGCACAATAACCATTTTGCAGTGGATTTGTTACGGCCTTTGTTTGCGAGGTTATTAAGATGGCAAATCATCTTTCTCGATAGTGCTTGAGCAATGCAATCTTGGTTGTGTAGTGTCTGAGTGCTTGGATCGCCATTTAGGTATAACTTCTATAAGATCATTGCATCTAAATCTTCGCATGAAGTTAACACAAAGTAACACTAAATTTTTAGTTTGCAACAATCTAGATTTAACTCACTCGAGTAACTGTGTCAGAATGTTTCAGAGTAATTAATTGGCACGTCTAAGTAACAACACTAGTATATATGTGCAAATAATTATGTCATGTCTAGCACCTACAAATGGCAATAATTTGATAAATTAGACATGGTATACTTTGTTAGCGGGTGAAGCCAAATACTTTGTAAGGGCATTTTTGTCTTTTTTAATTAGTTTTGCTTTTAGGTTAAAAGCTGTACTTTATATGAGCGATTGTTAGATGCTAACTGTTAAGACGCTAAAAAAGAAATAGAGGAAAAAAAAAGAAAAAGAGAGAAGAAAAACGTGAGTTTTTTTCTTTGCGAGTGTTCTCAATATCTGTGCCTTGATCTTGAAAGAAGATCATCATTGTATTCCAACTTCCAACTTCCAACTTCTTCAAAGTTTAGTGGATTCATAGAATGCTTTGTTGCGTGGAGACGTAGCCTAGGTTTGGGTGAACTTTGATAATAAATTTTTTCTGGTGTGTTCTTTTGATTATGTTCTTTGTTATTATATTCTGCCTAAATGAATCGTTTCCTTGCATTATTTTTTTGGAATCGGCATGTGATTTCCTAACATACTTAAAACCATATCATATAAAGTCATGCATTTTCTGTATTGCAAGATATGAGCACATCCCATCAACAGTAAAAGGGTTTGCTATTGTTTTTCCAGTAAGCTCAGCTCTCTCTATAGGTAAAACACAAATTTTTAATGTGGAACATCATTTGAACAATTGACAAAGGCGTAGTTTGAATATTTTCACGCTTGCGATAGACTCAGTCGACAATGTTGTTGATTAAGACGATTATTCAAATGATGTTCTTGTCATAAGCTTAGTCTACGATGTTGTCGATCAAGACAAGTTTACTTGCTTATCCAACATAAACAAAAAGAGTGATACTAGACTTGTTGTTACCCCCAATACCTCACACTGCTCATAAGACCTACTGTCTTCTCGCACACTGTTTAATGAAACAGAGCTCCTTCACTTAAAATTGACGGTTTTCCCATTGTGCTTCTTTATACCCATGCACATACTTTCATTGTATGCAAGGTTTCATCAGGTGGTTGTGTACAATTTAATTGATACTATAAAACCACGGTGTCATATGGAAGAGACATCTACTCTATTGCAATTCAATGAAAACTTGATACTCGCCAACATTTCTAGCAATCTTGCTTATCAAAGACTCTTAACTTGGAAACCAAATTGAGGTTGTTGCTTATGGGATGGCGAGAGTGTGATTAGAAGCGGCCACGTAATTGTTCTTGACTTGTGAACTAGTCTTATTTATGATTCTATCAGTAATAACAATAGCCTCTTCCATCTAGTTCATCTTGAAAAGCTCAATCTCGGAGATAATCACTTCAACCACTCTCCCATACCATCTCGGATCAAGGAACTTTCAAGATTGGCTCATCTCAATCTCTAAAGTGTTGTTTTTCATGGTCAAGTCCTATTGGAAATCTTGAAGCTGAGAAGGTTGGTTCATATTAATTTGTGTGGCAATAGGGATCGTCATTCTTTCGGCATTATGTTGGAAATGAACTCTCTAGGTCTTAGAAACCCTGTTTAAAATCTAAACAAACTAGAACAACTTGTCGTTGGTGACTTGAACATCTCGTTGGTAGTGCTTAATACTCTAGCAAATTTGACTTCTCTAAGAAGACTTAGAATGCATGGTTGTGACTTATTTAGTGTATTTCTAGCTACAGTATTTCATTAATTGAGGCCACATCATCTCAATATCGATCACAACTATCTCGTGGGACACTTACTGGACTTTAACTCGACTAGTCCTCTTGAGGGACTGCTGCATTTGCTTTTGACACGTTTTTCCTAGGAGTTACCACCATCAATTGGAAATCTTCAGCCTTTGAGTTATCTTGATCTGGTAGGTTGTAATTTCTTCTGGATGATCACATCTTCATTCGGTAACCTTACCAAGCTTGAATACCTATATCCGATAAAGAGACTATCGATCGCTAGCCCATATCTTCTCTGTTTTAGGTTTGGAAGCTAACAAAACTCACTAGTTTGATCCTTGAAAGAATCATACTAATAGATGAGATTCCACCTTCAATTAGAAACCCGTCTTAGCTTACTAAATTAAGGCTCTTCGGTAGTCAGATAAGTGGGACCATGCGACTTCAGCTCATGAATCTCATAGTGTTTTACCATCTTGTCTTATGAACATGACTCAACTAACCCAGCTTTAACTTGAAACCATTAAATTTGATGTCCCAATACCCTCATCGATCTCTCAGCTCCAAAATCTAGAAGTCCTTAACCTTGCTAAAGACCAGTTTAGTGTTGCATCTAGGCTAGGCATCTTTCTTAAGCTATAAAAACCGGAGATATTGCAATTGTCATATAACAAGACATCCATACACCTATAAATGAGCATGAATGTTACTCTTCCTCGTCTTCTTGATCTGGGACTTGCTGCATGCCATTTGGGGTAGATTTCTATATTCCTGCAAAACAAAATGACAATCTATGGGTAAGACAAGACACAAAATAATATCGAGAGAGATATCTTTTACATGACTTCTTGACAGGAATCGACCAATCTCCTCTAAATATTTCTTCATCTATGTACATGATGAACCCTCTCATAACATGCTAGGAGAACCATCTTCTACATCATACCATCCATACACAACTATGTGGTCTCTAATAACAAGCTAACACCGGGGCGGGGACCGTGGATTTGTAACTTTTGTTCAAGCATGTGTCCTTGTGATGTTTGCTGGTGGTCAATGGTGAAGAAATGGCTCATCTTGTTCTCTGAAGTAATTGGTCCCTTAAGGTGTTTGCATCAATTTATCCCTCTAACCCATGTATTGACTATTTCCATAGTAATATGATAAAGGTAATTTAAATGTTCCATAAATAAAGAATGGTTGAAGTATGTGGTTGATGTGACTTGATGATAAGAATTCCGACACCATTTTAGGATCCGCCCTATTTGCTGGACCTCCAAGTACTCCTTTTGGTAGCCACTGGTTCTCTTGAATTTTCACCTTCTCACCATTGCCAATGATCCACCGTAGAGAAGGTAGAATAGTGTTCCTCCCTATTATCACGCTTTGCCAACTCCAATAGGGGTTACTACCTTTTGCTGCCTGTAATAGATGCCCATGTGGATAGTAGAGGCCTTTAAATACCTAACACAATAGGGTTTCAGGCTACTGAATTAACCTCCAAGCTTGCTTGCCAAGCATAGCTTCATTAAAGATGATTAAGTCCCTGAATCCAGCCCACCCATTGCTTTCCTTTCTTTTAGCATTTCCCATCTTTTTATAGGTTCAATAAAAAATCAAGATATGGAATTCTTAAATAGAATTTTCTATTCCTAATTATTCTGAATCTTTCTTCTTTAACCAATATTTCAAATATTCAAATCAAGAAGTTAGAATTGGTCAAATGATATGAATATGATCAAGTTACTATTTCTATTTAAAATGAAATAAGACACTAATTCATTTTATTAATATTGAATATTAAGTAAGATTTTTATGAAAATGAAGAAAAAAAATTCAATTATTATTACGTATTACGATAATTTATATGCATAGAGCAAATAATTACACCAAAATCGAGTAGTTAATACATTACTTTATTTTGATAGAAAAAATAGGATGGTCCATACCAAAACGGGCGCAATAAAAAAAAGAAATGACGTCATTATATCTTGATTATGTTACCATTAAATATGAGCATGGACCTTAATATAAATGCACTCGTGTTTTTATTCTGAAGTTAAATGTGTTACTAATTATAACGGCACTTTTTGTATAAGTTTTTCCTAAAGAAAAATCCGCAGCGACAAGCAATAGATACCCTAAAATTGATAGGTTCATTGTGTGTGCTTATGGGTTCATCAAGTACACTTTATTCGGATTCATCAAAATGGCCTCGTCCATTGGTACATTTGAAGCCGGATGTGGTGTCCTTTTTATGTCTAAGGCTCTGTCTGTCTGGAAAAGAAAAACTGTCATAACTGATGCGAAAATTATAACGAAATTAAAACTAAGAAAAATAAAGTATATATATATTTACGTGAAAAACCCTTTAGGGAAAAAACCAAGGGAGAGGATAAGAAAAATCTACCGTATAAATTCAAGAATTAACAAAAGGATGACTAAAAAATAAAGACTCTTTCTTCCTCAACATTTTAACATAATAATTTTAGAAAAATAATATTGATGGTGTATTTGGTTTAGCTTTCTTAAGGGGCTTTCATTCTTAGGAAATGCTTGAGTATTTGGCAAGCAAATGGTAGCATTGAGAAAGCTGAAAGCTCAATGTTAGTAATTAACATTAGGCTTTCAACATTTGACCAAATATTGAAAGTGGATTTTTTCTTCCAAAACTACCTTCATCAATTCTTTAATTTTCTAGTTTTGTCCTTGTTATTACTCATCTTTTTTTGAGAAGGCCAACCAACGAAGGGTTAGTGAGGGGCTGGCGAGTTGTGCAACAGTCGCTTGGGTCGTACAACCTCAAACATCGCAAGCCAAGTAGCCGTCGCCTAGGTCGCGCGACCCAGGTGGCCATCGCCGTGGTTGCGCGACCTCGATGATAGTTGCTTGGGGTCACGCGATGAGGCCTAAGGTTGGGCGACCCTGGCCAATTGTTTGGGTTGCAACACCTAGGGTCACATGCCTCATTGGGGGTTGCATGACCTTGGGCAACAACTGTCGATGGCCTCAACCCTTTGCCGAAGGGGTTTTAATTTCTTTTAAAAAAATTATACCCAAAAGCCCTTTGCAAAAAAATATTTGCCAAATAATATTTAGGACAAAGTAGCCTTGTAAGAGATATTTTATCAAACGCAATTTGCATTTTCCAATGGACTTTAAGTCAAAAGTATTTGCATTTCTCCAAAACTCATTTGCCAAGCCGAACCAAACACACCTTTGTATTGCTCCCAAGCCTTAATGTTGGCCCAAGCCCATAGAGAATTCAAGACATACTTAACAAAAATTGTTTGCAGAAAAATTGTTTACCGACCTTTTAGGATTTGGACAACGGACAACTAATTAATCTACATAAAATGATATTTATGGACTAAAAAGAATAAGTTTAGATCGAGAGAAAACAACTTCACATTCTAGTAATAATGAAACCATTTTCTCTAAATCATTAAATAAATGAAAACTAACAATATTTTTCGAAAATAATATTCATGAATTTTTTTTTATTTTATCATGAAATTTTCAATAAAAAGGGTACACGGCTTATGCTCAATCGTTTTTTTCTTTTTCCTAAATGACTAGTTATGCAGCATTTGATGGTAGCATATGATGTCGTTAGGGTTGGGCTCATTGGGTCAATGGTCCTGCCAAGAAGTACCACCTTGTCTTAAGGATTTCGAATGGAATGAAATAATGAAAGCAGAGAAGCAAGTCAACGAAGGGCGCAGCGAATGGCATGAAAACGGTTGTTGGTACCATCTTGCCGGCAATTTCAGTTTATGTATCGATCGACCCGGTTTTGGAGGAGATAGATGGATCTTCAATATCTTAAGTTCCAATACTTGGGACATTATTTGTTTAGATTGCAACACTAGTTTTTTGGCATGCGATTTCAGTTACCCTTCTTATAATTGATTTGGCTGGTGGATTGAATCGATTGCGAATATAAACCTTTGATATTATCTACAAAAATTTAGGGAGAATTACCAAAAAAGTCTTGAACTTATTGCAATTGTGCAAATTCAGTCCTAAACTTTTTTTTTGTTCAATTCGGTCCTAAATCTTTTGTAATTATGCCTATCAAAGTTGACCGGCCAATCATGACGTGGCACTACCAATGCGGACGTAACATGGACAACTTTTAATAATATTTTATTATATTTTGAAATTTTATTTACTTTATTTTCTTTTTCTTTATTTTTTTAACTCAGTTTGGTGAGGTTGCCTCAATCTGACAACCGACCAAAGGAAGTAGGAAGAGGAAAAAATGAAGATAAAGAAAAAAACAAAAGGAAAAAGAAAAAATAATTAAAATATTTGCAAAAAAAAATATAAAATATTGTTAAAATTGTGCATGTCAACGTCAACCGATCAAAATGGGTTGAATGGACTAAATTGACATAATTACAAAAGATTAATGATTGAATTGACTTAAAAAAAGTTTAAGATTGAATTGGTATAATTGCAATAGATTTATGACTTTTTTTTAATTCTCCCCAAAAAATTTCCTTTACAACTTCTTTCCTTCTTGAATCATACGATATATGTATATGGTAAGCACATATCATTAAGAATAAACCGTATATATATTATGTGGTTCTTGAATCATGAATATTACCAAAAGTTATTGTTGTACAACTACAATAGATGCAATAAATAATTCAGTAGAGAATGGTACACAGCAAAAGTACATGCCTTTCGTATGCTTAGTCGGGTCTAGGATACACATAAATTGAGCAGGACATGATTTAAATGAGAGACCTCTCATTGCACAATGCTCGATATGGATAGAAAGAGAGCAAGATGAAAAGGCCGTGTGAGGTGATGCTGACCGCTAACACAATGGTTGGCACTACCATTGCCGGGGCCACAGCGGCCACCTTTTTGGTGGCTCGATAAGGATGAAAATCATTGAGAAGTGGCGGTCACGTACCCGAAACGAAATATGAGGCGAGAGAAAGAGACCACGAGGAGCTAAACCACACCACGGAGTGGTCTTCTTAACCTAGGAAAAATGTTTTTAGTCTTCCGATTTCCATCATCTTTTATTTTTCTATATCCAAAATAATCAAGGATAATCCAAACACGATCTTCATTGAAAAGAAAATGTCCATTTAATTATTGTAAAACTAAACTTAACATGCTCTTATTTTATAAAATATAAGTCACGTTATATAATTTCCAATAGTCATTAAGGTAACCCTCTTTGTTAGTATAAGTCTCTTTTGAATTGATATCATAATCGGACTAGAAAATTTACTTTGCAGGAGCAAAATTCCAATTATAGTTTGAGCCTAGAAACCCTAGGGTAACGTCATTGGACTTGACCAAAAAAAGTAGATAAAAGAAAGAGGAAAAAAAAAAAAAAAGGTTGACCATGCGCTTGTTGTTCCTTCATTTTTTATTTTTTTTTAATTATTGCTAAAGCATGCGGTTGCTAATTGTTATTGGCATCGGCATGTCCTGTTACATCATCAAGACGTCAATTTTCACGGCCTCACCCGAAATGACATTTATATCCCCGGCTTCATCTAGCGGTCCGAATCTTCCCGGGATCGCCTCCGCTCCCCCGCCTAATCTTCCATCCCGTACTTGTTAATCTCGAGCTTCATTCCTCCGTCTCTCATTTCGCCGTTTTCTTTAGAAAAAATTATATTGTCTTTAAATTTTTAATTTATTTAATATAATATTTAAATTTTAGTTCAATATATAATATAATCTATGAACTTTTACTTTATTCAATATAATTATTGAACTTTACTCTAATGTCTAATGTATACTTTAGGACTTACAATGAAAATTATCAATAATTTATGGACCATATTGAATAAATTAAAAAGATAACATTGCACATTAATCCAAAATTCAAAGACTATTTATGTTATTATCCATTTTCCTTTAAAAACTTTGATTACTTTTTTTTTTCTCCATCTATATCTTGATCTCTATCAATAGCCTAATCTCTTCTTCCCTTTATTTTTGGTTTTCAACTTCCTTTTTCTATATGTATTATGTTTGGTGAATCGTCCAACTGTGATCAAATTTGATGAACAACACGTACAGAGAGTTTTGAAAGAGTCAATTCGCATTGAAATGCCAAACATCCCATATAGGAAGGAATAAAATATTTTGGGACTCCTAAAATTTCGTCACAATTTCTTAAAAGATATAATAAACATTCGGACTTTCACAGGACATTTGAAAAGAAAAATGTTCATTCGATCATCTCGGGACTAAACTAAACATGCTCTCAGTATATAAAATCTAATTCATGGTACAAGATTTCCAAAATTTGTAATGGTAAATTCTCCTAATCAAGTCAAGTCTCTCAACTAAAGGGACTAAATTGACATTGTAATCCAATTAGAATGTCCAATTAAAATTAAAAAAGAAGAAGAAGAAGTTAAAAGGAGCACAATGGAAGAATCAAATCAGGCCATGTTTAGTTATTTGGATTTTTAAGCTGGATAGAATTGGATAAATTATAATATGAAATTCAAAGAATTTTGTTATATCCTATTAATTGTTTGGTGATTGTAGTAATAAAATCGGATATATTTACATTATACTATATATATTGTTTGGTATAGAAAGTATATTAAATGGAGATGGTAAAAATCTCTTGCAACAATTTTGTCTACTTATTTTTATTTTACACATTTTTTAATTAATTTTTTTTATTTCTTTCTTCTCCTCCAATCATTCTTAAATAAAATTTATTTAAATGGAAAACTGTACTAATATACCTAAAATATTAAAACACCTAAAATATGTGATTAATATATATTTTTATATTGAATTTATATTATAAGATATAATTAAATTCGAATATATAAATGAAAAATATTAATTTAAAAATCAATTTGTTATTTTGAATTTCTTATATTAGAATTCAAATATTATTTATATTGAAATATGATTTGTAAATTTGTTAATTTAAGAAAAATAACTTTTTATTATGAAATTAGAAATTCAATCTATCTTATTTTCACCTCTCTATAGAATAATTTTATTCGACTTATATCCCTTTTTATCCGATTTTATTTTATTACGAATATACACCATAGGATAAATCTTTAAATTTATCGTGACTGTCAAATTTTAGTCAATGGCTACGCGAATATTCCGGGACTCTTTTTACCTTTTCTTGGCTGGAATACCGCGAGACTTGACTAAAAAAAGCAGAGCGCCCGATGTAACCCCCCGGGAGCATCACACGTCGTCGTTTCGCAGGCTTCCGAAACATGTTGAAATGACGGTAAGACCCCCAGGCATCATCTACCTGTCAACATCATCGTCTCGGAAGGGGCATCACTCTTCACGCTGATAAATATCGCCATCTCACACATCTCCTGAGCCCCCATCCTGCTCTGTAGTCTCTTGTTCAGCCTTTGCCTTTCGAAAGTTCTTCTTTTTCTTCTCTCTCGCGGTCTAGATCCGGCTCCGTCAATGGCCAAGGAACCCGTTCGCGTTCTCGTCACCGGCGCTGCAGGTACCGTCTGATTCAGATCTGCTGTTTCTCAATGTTTTCGTCGGTTTTTCTTTGGTGGGTTTAAGAAACTGAATCTGGGTAGTGGATCGTTTGACGCGGCGATCTATTCTTTTGGATCTGTTTGAGTGCGGTCGACGTGGGTGTTTGTGGGTTCTGTGAAATTTTACTGGGATGTTTTTAGTTTCATGAGTTCTTTGTGACCCAGTGCCTTGTGCTGGAAATGGATTACTTTGATCTCGATAGCAAGTGGTGCTTAGTGCTCTGTTGGAGGAAGATGATCTATTTGGCGTGCTGGAATAGCATCATGCTAGTTCTGTGCTTCTTTTTGCATTTTCCGATATGTTTGGGATAAGCTTGTTCTTTCCTATTAGAACATAGGATCTTTTATTGGTTTTACTGGTCTGTGATGTCACCTCCTCTGTAATCTGTTGTTTATGTTCGTTCATGGGTCTTTTGGGATTCTTCAGTTTATTAACTCACATACGTATTCACACTGTAATTGCTGTATATTTCGATTCATTTGTCGACCATGATATGTGGGTTCTCATAAGAGACTTTCTTTGACCATGTAGGGCAAATTGGATATGCCCTTGTTCCTATGATCGCAAGGGGAGTGATGCTAGGTCCTGACCAGCCTGTGATTTTGCACATGCTTGATATCCCGCCTGCTGCGGAGGCTCTCAATGGTGTTAAGATGGAATTGATCGATGCCGCATTCCCTCTCCTTAAAGGTTTGTGTTGTGTATTGACTTGGTAGTTACCATGTGGTATTTGATGATGACTAGTATGATGATCTAATGTTGTCCTTAAATCAGGTGTGGTTGCTACCACGGACGTGGTTGAGGCATGCACTGGTGTTAATATTGCAGTCATGGTTGGTGGCTTCCCAAGGAAGGAGGGCATGGAAAGAAAGGATGTGATGACCAAAAATGTTTCAATTTACAAGTCCCAGGCTTCTGCTTTAGAAAAGCATGCAGCTGCCAATTGCAAGGTAAATGATTTTTTCGAAGGAAAGTGTGAACTGGAGGGAGATGTAAAATATAAGAGTCTTGACCTTGGTCCATGCTAGGGAATTGGACCTCATGTCTTTTTTAGCTCAACTAAAAAAGTTCCTAAAAGAATAGGACGCTGATTTGCTAACAGTCAGACTTTCAAAAACGTGTATTTGATTGTGGAACTTGGATGAATGACTTAGGAGAAACGCCATTTCTTTATGGATCTTGTGCATGAAAAGTTGGTTGACTAGTTGGAAAATAGATTTAACACTGATGTCAATGTTGTGAGATAACCGTTCTTCAACGATATTTAATTTTTCATCTTTGGGCTAGAAATTATGGCAGTTAGAATCCAAACAGTGAGTACAAAAGCAATATAGATGCCACAAAATTGCTAAAATATTGATACACTTTATTTGAGACCCTTTCTTTGTATCTATCATGTGTGATGAATTAAATTTGATTTTTTATGAAGTGTCTCCAGCAGAGTGAGTTGTTTTTATCTAAGGGTGGTTCCTTAATTACCTAACTGTTTTTTGTGTTCTCTTTCTCTTGTAGGTTTTGGTCGTTGCGAACCCTGCAAATACAAATGCATTGATTTTGAAGGAATTTGCACCATCCATCCCTGAGAAAAATATTACCTGTCTTACTAGATTGGATCATAACAGGGCATTGGGTCAGATTGCTGAGAAGTTGAAAGTGCAAGTTTCTGATGTGAAAAACGCCATCATATGGGGAAATCATTCATCAACTCAGTATCCTGATGTGAACCATGCAACTGCTGGTGGAAAACCTGTACGGGAACTTGTCAAGGATGATGCATGGTGAGAAAAACTGTCTTTTGAGCTGATTGCAACAACAGGTTTAGTTGGTATTTTGGTGGAGTCTACTGAATTTGTTTTAAAAATATTATTCGCTGAAGGTTGAACGGAGAATTCATTACTACTGTCCAACAACGTGGTGCTGCAATTATTAAAGCTAGGAAACTTTCAAGTGCGCTTTCTGCTGCCAGTGGTGCTTGCGACCACATCCGTGACTGGGTTCTTGGAACTCCAGAGGTACTGGTGCCTTTCTTCATTTTCCTTGTCAACCGAGCTTGTTCAGCCATTACTTTGGTTTGGATTTTCTAAATTTTTGTTCTTTGGACTGCACTTTTTCTCAGGGAACATGGGTTTCCATGGGAGTGTATTCTGATGGCTCTTACAATGTGCCTGCTGGCCTCATCTACTCCTTCCCAGTAACTTGTCGCAATGGAGAGTGGACCATTGTGCAAGGTATAGAAAATCATGTCTTCCATTGGAACTGATAACAATATTACTTATTTGCACTTTTTGATAGCAAATTCTATACAAAAACTGCTGTTAGTCTGAAATATTTATCGTGTACTTACATCATCTTGCATTGCAATATGATATGGCACTCTTTTAACTTTTCATTGCAATTGATTCTTGATACTTAGCCCTTTGTGATATTACCATGACCATGTTGTGGTGTGGCCTTGATGTAGGTCTCCCAATTGATGAGTTCTCACGGAAGAAGATGGATGCGACAGCACATGAGCTTAGCGAGGAGAAAGCACTCGCATACTCTTGCCTCTCTTGAATGCCATCTTCGGCGGTCTAGCATCTTACAGTTTTGAATAATGCCGTTCTCATGATTTAAGACTCTTTTATTGGCAGAGAGCTGCATACATGGATCTCTAAGTGTCTGTTTGGCCATTGGAAAGGAATTCTTCCTTCTTACCGAGAGATCCGTGTAAAACGTGTTGGTTTTGTATGTTAGTGATCCTATAACATCTTTTATGCTTTATCGGATGCATGAGCTTATTAATAGGTGTTTGGCTTGGTTTTGGTTTTTGAGCTTTTATCTCTGTTTCTGTTTATGACCATCAGGAGGATCGCGGTGCATTTCATACACTTATTGTATGGTACAACTTCTGCGATGCGCGCCAATGTAGTCATAAATGAATGTTGGGATGCCGTGTATTTGGAAAATTGGTTATGTCTTGCCCATGGCCTAGCGAACGTACATTACCATGCGGACAAGTGCTCGCAGGTTTGCAAACCTGGATCGTCTCCTCATAGCCTGATCATCTTACAACCAATCCGTCGGCCCACATGCTCAATTTACGTGCTCGCCCGAGTTGTGCGTGAACACGGGCGAACAGGGCCCACGAAATGTGCGACCAACATCGTTTCCGTTAGTCGATCTGTCCATGACCGGCGCTAGTCTATGCACGAGCAACAGTCCCCCTTGGCGTGTAGGGGAACCAAGAGCAGCACCTAGTGCTCCGTTGCCATAGACGGGTCCTTCCGCAACGCTATGGTCGCCCTTCGTTGCCTTATGGCGAAACAAATCCGTCCAGCGCTTGAGATTTCATGTCTGGCATTAGTCTAAGGCCATAGCATGCCAGCCGAATACATCGAAATCAAGGGTCTTTCGTAAGCATATAGGTTCTCAAAAATCATGAAATGTAAAATGTTTTAGAGGCATACGATTAATGCATCTCTTGGGGTGATTGGTTTCCAATTCTAGTTCAGTCCTATTCCAAGGTGGAATTGGGAACTAGAGTAGGAGGATTGGTTCTCAATTTTGGGAACTGGAGATTGGACTGTTTGGTCCTAGAATGGGGGATTATATCAGACTGTTGGTTCCAGTTCGGTCCAATAGAACTGACCACTTTTTTTTTTCCCTAAAGAGTAGCTTAAGATATGGACAGAAGTGACGATGAATAAAAAGTTATTGTGTCGTAATTTATAGTATCATTGGACAATATAATATTTAGTTCATATTTTATTATTTTTTTGAAGAAATTAAAAAGAAGAAGGTATATGTAGTTGGTTCGATTTGGTTCCTTTTTGGAATTGGGAATTGGACCGTCCGGGCATCGGTTCCTCATCGGTTCCACTTTTAGGAATTGAGAACTAGACCGATACTCTCAAGAATCGGACTGAATCGGTTAAGTCGGTCCAGTCCAGTTCGGATGACTCTTGATTTGGGAAATCCGTCTTGCACACTCCTAATGTCTCCTCAGCTTGAGGATCTGACAATTAAATCAAAACTATTCCCCATAGTCTAGAATAAAAACTAAGACCATGGTTTCCTAAGGCACTAATAAAGTCAAATGATGAGCCAAACATCGGAAATTTATGTATGGAAGCGTGATTAAATATTTTAAAAATTAGGTCCTAATTCGGCGACAAATTTATCAAAATACCCTCAATGATCAATGTTAGCCTGGGTACTCGACACGGGTTTACTCACAGGTGGGCCCATCGCCCCAATGAATTTTAATAGAAATTGTATCTTTGAATTATAAGGGTTGACTTACCCTATTAAATGCCCTCAAATTCACATCAATTCGACAAAAGGTGGGTAATAGGGCCAAACTCGAGATTGGCTAAACTCAAGTTTCATTTAATTCATGAAAAATAAATAATTCGAAAAATATTTCCTTAAAAATAATTGAATAGTTCAATTACAAAAATGAATAAATGATGCATAAATTGTTTTTTTATAATAAAGATATTTTTCAACTAATTATTTTAAGCCGTATAGATGATGATTTTAAGAAAATATTTTCCGAACTTTTCATTTTCCGCGAAGTAAAAAGAACCTAAATCTAAATATTATTCTAAATATTCGTGAAATTGTGATATGGACTACCCGTTCACATTAGGGACAATAATGTTAAATATATATGCGCGCGTACTCTAATTGAATACTTGAGGACGTGGTGAAGAAGACATTGAATTGAAGGCAATTTGGTATTGGGGTACGTCCATGAAATAAACTCAAAACCGCCTACTTAGAACTCCGATAATCTTTGTCGTTCAACTTTCACTATGGAGACGCGTCCATCCGTTGTACTTTAGAGGCAATTAATTTCACAAACTTTGCTGATTTGATGCTAATAAGGCTCGAGTATGACTTGTTCTTCCTATCAGTTATCCTACAATGACTTTTCCTTCTCTAGCAAAGATACTCGGCACTAAAAGTTATAAGGGAAAAGCCACCAAAAATCTCAAATTTTATCAATTATAACACATTTATTTTAAACGTTTTTTGACACCAAAAATCTTAAATTTATACTTGTGCGGCATATTTACTCCAAACCTTTTTTTACAATGTCAAATTTCTAGAGTAAATGTATCAAATGAATACAATATTTTTTGTTTTTAGCGTCATAAAGAAGAAGTTTAGGTAAATATATCGTACTATATACATTTGTTAAATGTGATATATATAAGTTTGGGAATTTTTAGTGTCATTTAAAATTTTTTAGGATAAACATGTTACTGTTGCTAAAGTCCAGGCTTTTGTGGCTTTTACTCAAAATTATCATCCTTCAAGCGTGACTTTTCCTTGTCACGGACTCCTTCCAGCTCTTTGGAGCTTTGGCATTCGCCGGACCATTGCCCCTCCACCATCGCTCGCTGCTGGCGTTACGAATTTAGAGAGCAGAGCTCGTAGGTAGGGGTGTGCATCCGGACCGGGTTTACCTGGAACCCGGACCGGACCACCCGGAAAACAAGGTCGGGAACCGGTTCCCAATTAAACTGGTCTGGAAACCGGTTCCAGTTTTGGGAACCGGTTGAAACCAGTCCAGGAACAGGGTCCAAGCAAAGACCCACCCAAAACCGGACCGGTTTTGGAACCGGTTTTTACCCTGTTAAAAAAAAAAAAATTGTCTCTCTATATAGTGCCTTTGAGTCTCTCTGTCTTTGAAAAATTGTTAAAAAAAGAAAACTTCTCTCTAAATTAAGTTAAGGGAGAATTGTTTTGAAAAAATTGTTAAAAAGAACTGTTCTCATGTATTGTTTTTCTTTTTTAATGGTCCCACCTTCAACTATTATTATAGTCGTGGGACAAGTGTTACTAACTATGTAGCACTAATTGAAGCATTCTTAGTCCAACTCAATAAAAATGTCCTCTTAATAAGAGTTATGTCGCATACACATGAGCAAGCACATTAAATCATATTAGAAATTGCTAATGTTTATGCACTGTTAGGATTTTTTATTTGTCTTATAATATTAGGAGGATTACGTTGTTTTTTCGCTAATTAATATAAAACTCGAAGTCGTATAGGATATCGAACGGTTGCGAAATGAGTTCCAATGAAAACAGGATTGACCCTGTTCCCTGATTGGAAAAAAATGGTTGGGTCCAAAACATGGTCCAATAAAAACATGGTAGGGTACAGGGTCCAAAAAAGAGAAACTGGTTATAACAGGGTCAGGTACAGGGTTCGGGTCTAGACCCTATCCACCCTGAACCCGATCACCCCTACTCGTAGGCATCCGTTGAAGAAGCGAGCGCCATAAATCTCTTCCCGAGTCGAAGTTTCTCCTTTTGTCTTCGAGCTTTCTGCCATCGTCCCTGGATGTTGTCCGAGGTTATTGGTCGATTATCGTCGTCTTCAGTTTTTGAGGCGCATCTTGGACTTTGCTCGATCCTACTTCTGCAGCGTTAGCCACTGGCGGTGACATCTTGGAAATTCTAGTTCATGGTTCGATCGATGTTCTTGCTCAATGCATCTACCAGGTACGAGCATTCTCAATTCTAGTATGGTTAATCGAGCCTGAGGATTGTGGTCGAGGCTCATGTGGAATTCGTCTCTGGTTAAAGCTTTTTATCAATGTTTTCGAATGTGCATTGAAGCTGTGGTGATGACCTGATAGTGATTCTTAGCCTTATATGTGAGTAGAAGTTCCTTAATCGAAGTGCTTGCCGCCTATTCGGTGAAATGTCAAAGGGAAATCATAATGCATGTTGTCAGAGTGTTTTACTTCAGGCAATATGATTGTCGTATCTTCATGTTTGTATATGTCCTTTTTCATGATTAAGCCGGGAGGCATATTTTCATGTTAATTTTAGTCATGTGTCACGGGTTGGTCGATTCACACCAATTATACACGCTCGTGCAGCCTTAGGATTACTCCCAAGTCAGCCTTTCCCTTACTCACTCGAACACAATGATCATTTGAGAGTAAAGCAGAGTGTCATTTACTCGTGATCAAGTATGTACAAGGTGGGGTGTAGGTCCCCTATTTATACAAGAGCTGGATTGATCCGATCCGTTGATTCCCTCATCGATCCGACGGTGGTGTTTGAACTAATACAATCATTACAAGGCTACATGAGACCCCTAGGATGTGGGAGAGCTCAAGGGTCGTTTGCCATGGCTAGCTACATGGCCAGGTCTTGGAAACTGTAGGATCATTTGACCACAAGAGGACGGGCGAGAAAGGACAAGCTGTAGGAATCGAATGGTCGTTGAGCTCAAGGGAGGGATTTGGTCGGGCCACGGATAGGCCTTAGCCTCATTCGGAACTTGCTCGGGGCTCGTCGTGCTCTTGGGCCGTGTCATTTTCCCCCACTTAATTGGGCGACTTCCTCGTCGCATTTTCGGCATGGAACGCCTCAATGTGCTTCTTGAACCGCCAAAGAGTCTTGGAGGGTTCCCAGTTTGCTTTACTCTTTGGAAGACCTTTCCATCGAATTGGGTATTCTTGTCTAGGCACATAGTACTTCTTTTGTATGATCCAATTAGCCAGAATGCATTCGACATCATGATCATAGGAGGTTTTTGCCCTGAGGGGTGCTCACTGTGATTCACCTTGGCTCGGATCCTCCTCATCTAAATGGAAATGTTTGAGTATACTCACATGGAACACTGGGTGCAGCTTGAGTTTTATGATAAGTCCAGCTTGTACGTGACCTTCCCAACTTGTTGGATCAAGCGAAAGGGGCTTTCATAGTGACATATCAGGTCCTTATGCACGTCCTAGTATCAGAGGACCACATGTAGCTTGGTTAACAGTAGGTCTCGACCTAGAACTGCACATGCTGTCAATTCTTGTGAGCCCACTTTTTCATCCACTTGGAGGCCTTATGAAGACATGTTCGTGCTAAGTCGGCCTACTCTTGCCATTTTTTTGGCAAACTTGTCCGCGGATGGGCTATTCCTCTTGTAGCCTGAGGTGACTGCACTTGGAGTGAGTGGTTGCTGCCCTGTCACGATCTTGAATGGGCTTTGGTTCGTGGACTTGTTCCATTGCAAATTGTACGAGAACTAAGCCACATCGATCAACCTTGCCCAATTTGTTTGCGTTGTGCTCACATAGTGCTGAAGGTAGATTTCAAGGAGCAAGTTCACCCTCTCCATCTGTCAATCGGTCTGAGGATACAGACTCATAGAGAAGTTGAGATTTTGTCATGACCCCCCTTCCAAGGTTTGAGATGCGGGTTATTTTTGCGACATCCCAGGCTTGTCATTGTCCCGATTCGTTGATCCTTACGGGATAGGTTTTCGAGGATGTTACAGGTTTGTTCCCAGCAACTTGAAGAGCTTAGTCTAGAACCGCTCGGTGAACCGAGGATTGTGATTGCTCACGATCGATGGAATGCCCCAATACTTAACAATGTGCTTGACAAATAACTTGGTCGCCTCATCGGTCGGGCAATCCTTTGTTGTGGGCATGAATGTCATATACTTGGAAAATTGATCCACCACAACCATGAAAGTCCGACAACCTTTGGACTTGGGCAGATTCACTATAAAGTCCATGGAGATGCTCTCTCATGGATGTTCCGGCATAGGAAGTGGCTCAAGGAGCCCCGACGATGACTGTTGTTCGATCTTATCTTGCCGACATACGAGACAAGTCTTCACGTATGCTTCGACATTGTCCCACATGTGCGGCCAATAGAATTGATCTTCAACAAGTGCCATGGTGTGGTGAATTCTCGGATGTCCCACCCATTTGGAGTCATGGCACTCCCGCAACACTTCCTTCCTTAGCTTCCTGTGGAGCATAACGTAGAGTCTTCGATCCTTAGTGTAAAGGATGCCATTCTCATACTAGAATCTCCTCGTCTTGCTTTCTCAAACATACTGAAGGAGTTGTTATGCTATTTGATCATGCTCGAGCCCCTCCTTGATGCGATTGATCAGCGGGCACCTGGGACGACTTATCGTGCTGGCCAGCTAGCATCAGCCACCAAATTGGCCCTTTCCGGTTTATACTCTAGCACATAGTCAAACTCAGCGAGAAAGTCTTGCCACCGAGCTTATTTCGGGCTTAGCTTACTTTGAGTCTAGAAATAGCTCGTGGTCACATTATTTGCCCGCACGACAAACTTCGATCCCAAGAGATAATGCCTCCATGTTCGAAGGCAATGCACCACCGCAGTCATTTCCTTCTCTTGGATTGTGTATTGCCGTTCGATGTCGTTTAGCTTTTGAAACTCGTATGCCACCGAGTGTCCTTCCTGCATAAGAACATCATCTATCGCAAAATCAGAGGCATCAATCTTTACCTCATACAGTTTGAAATGGTTGGGCAGCACTAGGACGAGTTCCTCGGTTGTGGTTGCAGCACGCCAATTCTCGGTCACCTGTTTTACCGGGTTGCTAAACTAGGAGAATTATACTCAATCAATTCTTGATAGTATATTGCAACCATAACCATTAAACACCAGAAAATAAGATGCCTTTGACTTTATTTACCATCAATTTTGTCTTTGTACAAGTCGAGAGATGGAGCTATGGAGGGGGGATTTGTACAAAAAACACTAGGGAATACAAACACTAGGTATCCTGCCCCCTCTTTGGCTACATATACGAGTCCTTCGTCAGTTGGCCAATCGACACAAACAAAAAGAAACAAAATCTCTCCCAAAAGTCAGGCGCTCATTCGATCGCTACCTACACCGCTGGGCTACCGCCATGGCTCGGACCGTCGTCGTATAGTGGCAGAGGTCCCAATAACTGGCCTTCCACGCGTGCATAAAGGGCTACGAAGGCCAGGTATGCTGGCCCTGTCGGTGCCCCCGTGTCCACCGTCAAGCAAGAGGTAAACTTGACGAAGGTCACACCTGGGAAATACCGATCGTGGATTTCCTCTTATCGCCATACGAAGTCGAATGGGGCGCCATAGTGGATAGTCGTGGCGGTAGTAGGCAGAGCGGATGACATCTTCTAATTTGAAAAAAAAAACATAGTAAACAAGTATGAGTTTAAAATAAAACTTAGCAAGTGAACTAGTGATTCAAGCTCGTGGGTTGGTTGCTAATGAATAAACTAGTTCGCCATGTTTCAAGGGTCTATACCATTCGCTTGAGGATAGGTTTAGTACTAGTATAAGAGACTAACGAGTGCGGTTCCTACTAGCAAATCAAATAACCTAGAAACTATTAAATCGACACGTCTATGTGGGTTGGCTGCAACAATCACCCAGGGGAGATGACACCCCGCCTCGTGCCCCTCGCACCCAACTTGGCATTGCAAGGTCCCCGAGGAGTTATTCAACTCTCCTTAGTCCTCTGGAGAGTACGCAACCGCTCCATTTCACCCATTTCCAGGCATCTCGACACTCGAGGCACCGTCGTCGCAAGTCCGACGACATTCACCGTATATCCAATCTATGGTGCAGCAATTCAATATTATAATTAACAAATGTCATTCACTGTGCTAATGCCTAAGAACCAATTCATTACCATCCTTTATTCATTCATAAATCATAGAATTGATGCAAAATGGTTAGTCGGCAATACCATTCAAAATACAGGTTACAAACAGAGTTTATCAAAACTCTGCACAATATGCCCTGTCCGCATGCTTCTGGAAACTGCACATATTATCCTAGTAAATGAACTCCAAAACTTATGAAATTTTAATCTAAGGTAGTCAAGACATAGAGTAATAGTTTTTTGTGAAGAACTTGAAGTCCAATTCAGCTTGTACATTTCTAAACAATTTATACAAATCCGGACCAATAATGGTAGCCAAATCCGGAACGTATCTGGACAAAAGGGAAATACTTAAAGGGCGCAATGAACTCGGAAAATTCTGAAACTTTTATATGTTGTAGACTAGATTGTACCCTATAACTTTTGTGAAGAAAACTTGTTCAAACTCCTATTCAAAAATTCCGTAAAAATCTAGAAATCGGATAACGAATAGTTTCGTTTTCGAAAAAAACAGACTTACGAGTTCCATCTAACATAAGTCTAACCTCAAGAACTCTGCATGTCCTTTGAAATTTCTGATTACCACCGAAAGACTACAAAATCAACGAAAACACTGAGAGTCCAAGGAGTCCTCGCTCAGCAACGACCAACCTATCTAGCCTAGATGGAAAGACAGTTCACTTCCTCCACACATGAGCCCACATCGTCAAATCGAGCTTAGGGATTCTACTGCTCAACTTCTTTGACTAAGCTATGGACCTCAACAATTAACAAGGCTCATGTTTTCACCAAGCTGTCCATGAATCACGCTCATAGTCTCTCCTTCGCTTTCTCTCTCTCGCACCAGGGAGGATGAATCTGCCACATGCAACCTTGATCTTGACCTCGCCTACCCCTAAATTACTCTAGAGTGGCACTACCCATGAAGAATAGAATAGCTAGCTCACTTGCTTGGTCGGATTTGACAAATGAGCACGCGCTCGGCGAACGGACGTTTAAACAGCGCGACCAGCTTCGAGGGCCTTCTCCAGCGCTTGGGATGTTCGGAGAGACCAGCCGTCTACAAGTCTCTGGTGCTAGTTTTCTGGTTCAAAAGGGTTGCCCCTGTTCTCTACTGGTTGAAGACGATGAAAGGTGTGGGAGTGACGTTCTTTGCAAGGGAGTCTAAAGAAGACCAGATAAAATGGGTTGTTGGTGTTTTCGGGGAAAAATAAAAGTGACAGCCCCCTTAACTCTCCACCTATTATCCACGTGAAGAAACATTTCCTTAACAACCATCCCTTAATTTTCTATTTTCTAATCACCCACGAAAAGGACGAAAGCTGGCTGCCCGAGTGAGTTATTCTGCCATGGGTAAGTCTACTTAAATCTATTCTTTTGCCCCCATTTTTCAATTTTTTTCCTGTTCTACCTAATTTCTTACACCAACTTTTGCTCTTAGTCGACCATAGGAAATTGATGCAGTGTCGAAAATGCTCAATTCAACTGGCGCATATTTGGGCGTCATAGTGGCCCGTTTCAACTCTTGATATTGATCCATCCAGTCCTATGGCATTTCCTTCTTTAACATATCCTTGAGTGGCACGGTGAGGCTTGAATAGCCCCAAATGAAGCGCTGATAGTAATTTGTTAGGTCAAGGAATGATTTCAGTTCCGTCACCTTGGTCGGCGGTTCCCATTCCATGATAGCATGGACTTTGGCCGCGTCCATCCGCACTCATCCACCCCCGGATGACGTGCTCAAGGAAGGGGACTTCCTCTTGTGCAAATGTGCACTTCTCCCACTTCACGTACATATTATTCTCTTGCAGAATTTGGAAGACTTGCTTTAAGTGCTTGTCATGCTTTTTGAGTGTCCAACTATACACAACGATATCATCAAGATAGACTACCAAGAACCGATCAAGGAATGGATGGAGTACCTTGTTTGTTAAGGTGCAGAATGTTGCCAGTGCGTTGGTCAAGCCAAATGACATGACAAGAAACTTGTACAATCCATAACAAGTCACACACGCGGTCTTCAACTCGTCCCCTTGGGCAGTCCGAACTTAGTAGTACCCTGATCGAAGATTGAGCTTGGAGAACCACCGAGCTTTTTCGAGCTGATTGAATAAGTCTATAATGAGGGGATCAAGTACTTGTTCTTTATGATGAGCTTGTTGAAAGCCCTATAATCAATGTACATCCAAAAGGAACCATCATGCTTCTTTTGGAATAGGACAGGGGCACTGAATGGGGTTTTGGACTGCTGAATGTATCTCGCGTCGAGCAACTCCTTGAGCTGTTTCCTCAATTCCTCCAATTTTGGCGGGGCCATGCAGTAAGGCACCATGGTTGGGGGTTGAGCGTCAGGCACTGGTTCGATTCGATAGTCTACCTCCCTACGAGGCGGTAGCTTCTTGGGTAGCTTAGGTGCCATTACATCTTGGAACGAGTCGAGAACTCAGACCACCTCAACTAGGATGTCCTCTTCCTTGCCTTTCCCATCCTTGACCTTCAAGGTTGCTAAGAAGGTCATCATGCCCTTACGTACTTCCTTTGAGAGCGGCATGGCCGAGAACATCTTCCGATCACGTTGTGACTCACGATGGATCGGTACCATGCATTGGCACCGCTTGTTCAAGATACAAATACAATTCATAAAGGGCATTACGCCTACATTGATACAATCAAGGAATCCTAGACCTAGAACAAAATCATAATTGTCAAGGGGGATTACCTTAATGTTTTCCTTGCTCGTCTAGGGACCAAGGTGAATCTCCATGTCCTTAGCCACGCCGTTAATTGGGACTTTCTTGGAGTTCACCCTCTTGAGCCAATCGACTCCACCTTTGACCTGAAGATTCAGCTTCCTCGTGGCCTCTTGAAAGATGAAGAGGTCGGATGCTCCCATATCCACGAGTGCATTGATTGTGATACCTCCAATCTTCACGTCTACATATATCATCCCCTTGAATTCCTTGGCTTTCTTGGCCTTGATGGAGCTCGAGATCTGCAACGATCCCAACTGTGCTTTCTCTTGTGGCTCATCTTCTCTGGAAAGGGCCACCAACTTGCTCCTCTTAGGACAATCCTAAACAATATACGGCTCGTCACAAAAGAAGCACTTGTAGGTACGTGTCTTGTGTTGTCCTTAACTGCTTGACTTCGATTGGGCCTTAGGTGGTGCCGCTGGGAGTTTTCCTCTATTCGGGTGTCTACACTTGTTCTAGTCTACCCCACCGGTGGGCCTTTCCCTTGACCTGAAGTTGGGCTTGGCCGTGGACGTTGCTTTTGGCTCTTCTAGGGACTTGGCCATGGATATGGCCATCATGAGATCCCTCACATTGCACCGTTTGAGCTCTTGTTTAGCCCACGATTTGATGCCACTCATGAATTGATGGTAGGCCTCCGTATCATTCATGGATGAGATTTGGAGTAGCAACTCCGAAAATCGCTTCACATATTCTTGAACGGTGCCTCTCTGCTCGAGGCACTTAAGCTTGTCATGAGCTTCTTTCTTAGCATATGCGGGGTAGTAGTTTCGCCAAAACTCTTTGATGAACTTGGCCTATGTCGTGATAGGGTCGCCACTTCTATCATCAGACCTACGACGCCACTATAGCAAGGCGTTCTTGCTCAGATACATTGCCGCTGTATTTACTCGGGTCATGTCATTGTTCATGCCCATGGCTTGGAAGTACCGTTCCATGTACTATAGAAAGTTATTCAGTCTTTGGCCACCCTCGAGCCTTTGAACTCTTTTGGCTTGGGTGTGTCCATTTGCGAATGCACGGTGATCACCCCATTCACGCATGTAGCCTCTACCTCAGCGAGCTTCTCTTTAAGCTCAGTGATCTTAGTGTACATGGCCGCTATTGCAGCCTTCCAAGTCTCGTCTTGCTGCTACACCTCTCGGACCAACAACCCTAACAGTTCGTTGTGGAGTTCTCCCATGCCACTTTTGAGTTCTTGCATCTTGGCCAACAACCCCTCTCGATCGGCTTCCACTCTATCAATGGTCTAGTTCAAGTCGTTCACCAACCCACGGACGTCCATGACGTTCTCCTCTAAGATCGTCATTTGACGCTCCCAGTCTCTCATCGATTCCCTCAAACGGGATGCAGTATGGCTTTGCCAGGTTTGGATGCCGACCCGCTCAATCGTCCTTCCACGATCCTTACCTTAGGCATTCGCGATGTTGGAACGTGGATTGGCCATTGTGCTGAATGAATGCACGAATGAAGACACAAATGAGGGCACGAATAGGCTCTGATACCACTTATCACGGGTCAGTCGATTCACACCGATCACACAAGCTTGTGCAGCCTTAGGACTGCTCCCAAGTCATCCTTTCCCTCACTCACTCAAACACAAGGACCATTTGAGGGTAAAGCAAAGTGTCATTCATTTCTGATCAAGCATGTACAAGGCGGGGTAAGGGTCCCCTATTTATACAAGAGCTGGATTGATCTGATCTGTCGATCCCCTCATCGATTCGACGGTGGTGTTTGAACTAATACAATCATTACAAGGCTACATGAGACTCCGAGGATGTGGGAGAGCTCAAGGGTTGTCTGCCACGGCCGGTTGTATGGCCAGGTCTTGGAAACTGCAAGATCATCTGACTACAAGATGACAAGTGAGAAAGGACAAATCGGAGGAACTGAACGGTCGTTGGGCTCAAGGGAGGGACTTGGCCAAGCCACAGACGGGCCTTGGCCTCATTCGGAACTCATTCAGGGCTTGTCGTGCTCTTGGGTTGTGTCACATGTATGAATTGGTTCATGTTGTTTGTTGATTTAACGAATAATGCAGAAACAATATTTCGTAGCTCTCAAATTATCATGAACAAGACCGACCAATCGAGTTGTTGCTCATGTGGTTGATTTCGACGTGTTTCATAGTTGCTGTGTTTTTCTGTTTTCATATTCGATATGCTGACTACGTATTCCGGTTGTATATGCGGGGTGGGCGGGGGATGCTTATATGGATCCCATGGTGATCGGATTTGATTTTGGCATCATTTATATTGCGCATCATTTAAAGCTCCCGGAAACAGATCAAGCAACTCCCCAAGCCCACCGCAATTACCAGACTCGAGCCTGTTAATCAAGCGCGAATTATGCAAATGAGCAAGCTCAAGGAACCAGTCCGCATTCTTGTCACTAGTGCGGCGGGTATTATAGCTATGATCGTGTTGTTTTAATATGTGGTTTTTGTGAAAGTTTCATTTTCGTTTGGGAGGATCTAGTGAAAATGAATTTGATGTGGCAATCTGTTTTTGTTCTTTTTGATTGCGGTCGCAGTTTCATGCCACATCATTGGCATTTGAGTGGAAATAGAATTTGACTTTGTTGTGGTTGCTTTTTTGTGAAATTTTGGAATTGTTAGTAGGATTTTGTGCTTCTCTTTTGTTTTCAGTTTGTTTCTAAAATAAGATTTGTCTTTGGTATTTGTATATCCTAACTAAAGTGAGTTTTAAGGCAGATTTAGTTTCATGAGTGGTTTTGTACCCGATCTACCCTGTGCTAGAAAGGATTACTTTGATCTGCGGAAGCAATATGAAGAGCAATTTGGTGCTTATGAAAGCAGCTGTACCTATTTGAATCTCGACATTGTCAGGGGAAAGTGGAAAATATGTACTTTGGCCTCCTGGCATTTTCCGTTTTATTTCATTTTATTTTGGATAAACTTGTCCTTTTCTATTACAAGAAAAAATGTTTTACTAAAATTTAACCTACCAGTGCTGTGATATGTTAGCCCATTTTTGTTCTGTTAGCATTTATATTTCTGTTATTTGTCTTTGGTGATTCTTCACTTTATTTACTAAATAGAGTTCACGTGTTCATATTGTAATTGCCGCATATTTGGATTTACTTGTTGATCTTGAATGTGGTTTACCCCATGATAACCTGTTTAGTGGACTATTATCTCCACAAATGTTGTCTGATGCACCTGATTGAGACACCTTGTTTGGTCATGTAAGGAAATTTGGATATAAAATTGGTCCTCTGATCGCTATAGGAAAAATGCTGGGTTTTGACCAGCCCGTGATTCTGCATCTGCTTGATAACGCAGCAGAGGCTCTGAAAACTCTTGAGAGCATAGTATGTTGTTGCCAATATGTCCTTAAAGGTTTGTGTAGCTTGTCTGTTACTGTTCTTGTCTTGGACATGGTAGTTACCATCTACCATTTGATGATAGACTCCATATACTAGGAATGGATGTTCTAATGTGGCACTTGATTCAGGTGTGGTTGCTACAACCGACATTGTCGAGGATTGCACCGGTGTTAGTGTTGCGGTCATGGTCAGCTCCTTCCCAAGGAAGGAGAGCAAAAGAAAGGATGGGAATGTTTCAATTTACAAATCCCAGGCTTCTGCATTAGAAAAGCATGCAGCCGTGAATTGCAAGGAAAATTTTTTTTCCTGAAGGAAGGATGTGAGTTGGAGGCCAATGCTTTTACTTTTTGAAATATGTTAATCTGCACAATAATTTAGTTCATTTATTGGTAAATGGATACAAAACTGCATGTCAATGTGCTGAGATGAGCAAGGAAATATGGTAGAATGATGTTCTAAACATTTACCATCAGCCGCAACATTGCTAAAATTTGGTAGGTTGTTTTTTGAGTCCTTTTTCTTTTAGTATGTACTTATATTTTCTAACACGTAAGTTTATGCCATGGAATTAATTACGTCGATCTTTCTATGAAGCTTCTCCAGAAGCTATTTTTATAAAAGGGATGTTCGAATAACTTAAATTTTTATAATTTAATTACCTAACTATTCTCTCTTTTCTCTTTCTTTTGCACGTCTTGGTTGGTGCAACTCCTGCAGATACAGTTGCATCAATTTTGAAGGAATTTGCACCATCCATTCCAGAGAAAAACATTACCTGTCTCACTAGACATTATCGTATCATGACATTGGGTCAGATTGTACATAGGTTAAATGTTCCACCTCGTGATGTAGAAAATGTGATTACATGGGGAAATCACTTAACTCATTATCTTGATATCAATCATGCTCTAGTAAATATCCCATCCGGTGAAAAGCCTGTGCGCGAACTCATTAAAGATGATGCATGGTGAGAAAAGTCGTCTTTGAGTTGATTTTTGACAAATTTAGTTAATATTATGTTGTGAGTTTTCTGAATATGCTGTAAAATCTTTATTCGCTGAAGGTTGAATGGAGAGTGCATTGCTACCGTCCAACAAGATGGTGGTACATCTGCAATTTCAGCTGATGTTGATCTAATGAATATTGCTTATTCTGCCATTTACCACATCTGTGACTGGGTCCTTGAAACTCCAGAGGTACGGCTGTCTTTCTCCTTTTCCTTATTAGTTCAGCCTGTTTTTCTCTAAAATCTCGTTCTCTTTTCTTTTTACTTGATCTAGTTCAGCTTATTAGTTTAGCCTATTTTTTTTCCCTGAAGTCTTGTTCTCTCAACTGGACTTTCTCAGGGCACGGGGGTTCCTATGGGAGTGTATTCTGATGGCTCTTACAATGCGTCTATTGGCCTCATTTATTCCTTCCCAGTAACTTGTCGTGATGGAGAATGGACCATCGTGCAAGGTACAAAAAAAACTCTATTTTTCTATTAAAACCAATCATAATCCTTATTATGCACTTTCTGCTAGCAAATTCTATCCAGGAACTACTGTCATTTTGAGATGATTATCTTGCCCCTTTTCTCACACATGTCGATTTGCATTGCAGTATGATATATCACTCCAAGCTTTTCATTGGAATTATTTTATGAAAACTTTGCTTTGCTTTTGGTTTGTGGAATAGTTGGCCGTCTTGTGTTATTGTCCTAACCGTCTTGTTGTGGCCTTGATGTAGGTCTCCCGTATGATGAATTCTCGCAGAAGTGAATGGATTCGACCATTGAAGAACTTAGTCAGGTTCGACAGAAAAAAACAGAAGAGAACTTAGTAAGGAAAATTCACTTCTGGACTCTTGCCTCTCTTGAATGCAATCTGTGGTCGTCTAGCCTTGTTTTCTGCTCCATTCTCGAGATTTTCTCATGAAAGTTGTAGCTACTTTTCTCATGATTTAGACTTCCATAGCGACGGTAGAGCTGCTTCCATGGAATTCTAAGCCTTTTTAGCCGTTGGAATGGAAATTTTCCTTATAGAGAGATCCATAATATGCATTGACTTCGTGCGATAGTGATCTATGAGATCCTCAATTATGCTTTATGTGATGCATGAGTTTATTAATGGGCATTTGGCTACTCTTTCGTTTTTTGAGTTTTATGCTCTATTTTTTCCAATGACCGAGGGAAGAACCGCCGTCTTATCCTATGCTGCAATCGAACAAATTTCTATGATATGCCTATTGTGTCATAAAACTTTCACTACATGGGGTCATGACTGAATATTAGAATGCCAAAGTTTGCAAAACTTGTTATATCAAGTCCACAGCCACTTGTGGATTAATTTGCTTAGAAATTACTTTCACTAAGTAGGACTCTTATTTGCGCTAAGGAGCTATTCGCATGCTCGATCTCATACTAGCTGACTTGTGACTCTTCCTGATTCACTTTGAGAGGGTTGGGCATAGGGTGAGTGGTTCCGGGTTCCTTAAAGGTTCCGCCTAGAATCTAGAACCTACCCTCGGGTACAGGTTTCTTATTTTTTATAACCTGGAACTTACTCATTGGAACATGAAGCCTGGAACCTACCCTGTTATAGGTTCTAAGGTTGGTTCTAGATTCCAACACATTCTTTTTTTCATCTTTAGTTAAGTAACATGAAAATAAACACAACAATAAAAATGAATAAGGATTTTATTATCGATTATTTGAGAACGAGTGTCTATATGCACCTATTGAATAGTATTAAGGAAATTTTGTAATTTTAATACATTGGTTGCTCTTGTATTATATAGAATCATTATCTTAAAAGAAACAATTGGAGTTTTCACTAGTCTGATAGTCTACGAAAATAAAATTCTCAATCATGACATGGAAGTTTAGACTAGTGGTTTCGGATTATACACTTATCATTAAACACCATGGAATACCTCAGAATTGCGTAAAGACATAGATTAAGAAAAACATAAAAACTTGTAATAGGTTCTAGATTCCAGGTTATAAGTTATAGGTTCCAGGTTCCACCAATCGATAACCTAGAACCTACCATTGGGTACAAGTTCTCCAAATTTTGGAACCTGGTACCTACTTTGCATATCTTAGAACTTGGAACCTACAGGTTTCCATCGGTGCTGTTCTCAGGTTCGAGGTTCTACCCTAAAATCATGCTCACCCCTAGTTAGGCGTATCCAATGCATATAAAGTTTATCCAGGGAACATGTTAGGATTGAGCTCAGGGCCAGGTTTTGCCGAAACATCAGTGCATCGATGCACAAGCAATGTCGGAATGCTTCTGACAATGTTATATCAGAGCCAATTCTTACAACTCTAGTCTGAGCACCCTCCATTATTAATGATAAAAGAATAGAAGAATAGACTTTTGAGGAGGGCTTACGAGGTTGGATATTGATGCCATGGATCATTCAATTTTAACCTAAGAATATTCTCTCAGATGTTAAGATCGTGGGGCAACATCCATCGTGAAAGCATTTGGAAAATCTGAAGATGAGATTGTGCTTAGATTGCTCAGGGATGTTGGTCGGGATAGACCTATCTCGGTTATCACATACTTTTGTTTTCGATATTTGGTGCTACGAAAGTATACTACGCCTATGGAGCACTTAATTCAAGTAATCATAAAATCCTGTTATTTTCCTTCAGGTTTTTGTGAGAGCGTATTTTTAAAACAAAAGAGAATACTCGAGAATCTAAATTCAAGTGCATTTTGCGGATTTGAATCGATTTAGTGTGCAAGAAGACTTCGAAAGGAATGCATTGGGTTTTTCGCAATAAAAAAAATTCAATTACAAGGATATGTTATGTACTGGTACCACGGCAGCAACACAAACTAAGAAAATTTTAAATTTTTTAGATTTAATACTCCATACTTGATATTGCAATTTAAAAATTTTCCTAATTTAAATCTTGCCACCATACAACTAACCATGGCCAAGTTTACTTCACAGTTATTACCCAAAAAAAAAAAAAAAAAAAAAAAGACTTGCTCGCGAATCAATTCATACACCGGCTGTGTACAAAAGATAAACCCACTAAACCACATTTGGGATGTCTTTTCCTTGATCATAGTTATTTCCAACAAATAAAAAAAAAATTCCTTAAAAAATCATTATTCCTAAAGAAAGGCGTCCACGGGAATTTCTTAAAAAGTCGCGGCACGAATATCATTTGGATCTTTTCTTCTTTTTTCAGTAAGTGAGCCAGCCAATCTAATCTTGATTAAATTAATTCTCTTGTGAATTTGAACAAACCATATTATTTAAAAAAACCAAAAGTTCCGGGAAAAAAACGTTGCTGTTCGCCCTGTCCTAGTTTTTCAAGTAACCTTTACCTTATGCGCACATGCCTGTATAACTTTGCCAACACCTGAAATTTTGCGGACAAATTGAATATGCATTTTGTGATATGTGTAAAAATAAATAAATAAATAAATAATTGGGGCAATATAAAAAAATGATGGACAAGTAAGAAATAACCGCCGTAAAAAGGGCCTCAATCCGATTGGGCCTTTTCCGTTCATCTGACTACCAATGGCCGAAGCCCATCAATTTTGATCTAATTTGGCCCATTCAATTTGGGCTCCAAAATCAGCCCATCAGTTCGTCCCGTATAAAAAGCGGAGCCCATCCTCCATCCCCTCATGATTTCCGACTCCTCTGCAACGACGGACGCACAAGGGACGACGCCCGCGAGCAAGAAATCCGCCGTCCGCCGGCCATCGGCATTCGCCGACCACCGCCTTCCACCGCTCGCCACCGGAGTTGCGGATGTAGAGAAAGACCGTTCTTATACACCCGTCAAAGAAGTGAGAGCCAAAAAAATCTTGTCTTTGAGCTTTCTCCGTTGTCTCTCAACGCTGTCCGAGGCATCATCGATCACCGGTGGTCTTCAAGTTTCTAAGGCGCCGAAGTTGTGGTGCTCTGCAGCGTCGACCCGCCGGCGGCGAATTTCTTGGGAATTCTGGTTCACAGTTCAATCGGGGGTGTTCCTGGTCATGGCTTCTACCAGGTACGAAAGTTGATTCTCAATCTAATATGGCCAATCGAGTCTCTGGTTAAAGCTTTTATCAATGTTTCAAATGTGCATTGAATCTGTAGTGCTTGACCTGATACTGATTCTTGGCCTTATATGTGAGCGGAAGTTCATTACTCGAAGTGCATGCCACTTATTCGATGAAATGTCTGAGTGAAGTCAGAATGCATCTTCTCTGAAGGAAACGAGTTTAAGAAGGCACGTCTTGATGCGATTTAGTTGAGGCTCATATGGAATTCGTCTCCGGTTAAAGCTTTATCAATGTTTCGGATGTGCATTGAAGCTGTAGTCATGACCTGATACTGATTCTTGGCCTTATATGTGAGTGGAAGTTCATTACTCGAAGTGCATGCCACTTATTCAAAAAAATGTATTCGTGAAGTCAGAATGCATGTTCTCTGAAGGAAACAAGTTCGAGAAGGCATGTCTTGATGTGGTTTGTGTGAGATAAGCAGATTCTTTAAATATAAAACCTGATTTGGATGCACAATGACGTAGCTGAAAGTCTTCCTGATCTTTTTCCGTTCTGATTTTCTATCGTGCTTGTCAAATTCTGTTTTGAATGTAGTATGGCGAGAAACTGGGAGGATCTCCCACAAGAGCTGTTACAATTATGCTCACGGCGCCTTTGTCCGAAGAATTTATCAGCCTTCTGAGCAGTGTGCTGCTCGTGGCAATCTGCTGCTGTCAAAGAGAGGAGCGACGTCCCATGGTTGATGCTCACGGACAAAAAAGGGATGTGGTGTGAGTTTTTCTGCCTCTTATGTCAGCGGGTTCACAAAAAGCTCCTGCCGGAAGCAATAGCAAATCAATATTTCTCTTCGCGAGGTTGGGTGTTGACAACCAGCAGGGACTGGGAATTGCACATGCTAAAGAATCCCATGTCACCTTACGGTCATATTATTAAGCTTCCCAATTGGAATAAGTTCCCCAATGTCGAAGTTTTGCCTCCCTTTTATGTTGAATTCATCCTTAAGTTCGTCCTATCTGATAGCCCTACTACATGTCCAGATTACAAGGTCATGGTCATCTACGACACTGGACGGTTAGGGCTTTGGAAACCCGGTGAAGAGGAGTGGACGGCAGTGACCTCCCCCTCGGATGAATTTGACGATGTCATATATTATAAGGGGTGCTTTGTTGCTGTCGATTGTGAGGAGAGGATATTAAGGTGTGATGTGGATGGACCAACTCCGTTTGAGGCTCAAGTAGTTTTCGAGATGCCGCAAAGACCCCAAGAATTTGAGCAAGGGTCTCGCAGGTATCCCTCAGATTGTGATTTCTGTTCGTCTCGAGTGTATCTAGTGCAATCAATCTCTGTTGTTTGTGAAACAATGGGATCGACAAAGACCTACCCAAACCTCTCGGTTTCGTGTTTTTGAGATTGACCTGGATACTCAAACGTGCACAGAAGTTCAGAGCTTGGAGGACACCTCCCTCTTCTTGGGCTACAATTCTTCCTTCTCTTTGGAGGCCGATGAAGATCATCTCATCAAGCCCAATTGTATTTATTTCACTGACTTTGGTGTCTTATCGTTCTATTCTAATGAAGATGGAGGATGCCCAAACATGGGAATCTACCACCTCGAAGATGGTACAGTCGAGCTGCATGTCAGGGGAATATCTTCTTCTTCGCTTTGGATTGAACCAAGCTTTTAAGCCATAACTAAAATGTTAGGCTTGTTATTACTGATGAAGTGAGAATATTAGCGGAATGTCATGTGATAGATACGGTTGGTACAGAAAGTTAGCAATATAAACTTGTTAGGTCATTGGAAATTGTACTGAATCTGAATTTGTGCTTTCGATGCTTCGAATATCACACTAGTAATGACGATTTTTTTTGCATTGGCTAACTGGGTGTTTGCTTTCTATTGTTTTATCTCTTCTGCTGCATTGCATGATATGTCGTGCCTGTTCTACACAAAAACAAAATAGAGTGAAGGCAAAACATGGGCTTTACGTTAGGTCCACAGACCAAAAAAGAATTCTAAGAACCTTTGTCGCATGAAAGAGGGGGATGATTTAACTGTATTATCTGAATCTCTACTCTACACATTTCAAGTGACATACATTTTCGAATAAAAAACAAATCTTTATGGACAGTGAAATTAGTAAATATCCATGTTGATGATAAGGATCTCGCCAATCTTGAATGATTAATAGCTATGTTTACTTATTTGATTCAATGAAGACTGTGTTTGGTTTCTTTTCGTATTGCTAAGTTCTAGCTGTTGGAGGCTTACTCCACCAATTGGAGCTGCAACCATGAACACGGGTTAGGGCATCCAAGTTGATCCCCTGGATTGGCCCTCAGATGCTAAGTCGTAGTTTGAAGGATTGTGGAAACTTACGAAGTTTAGATAAGGGTTAAGATTCTTGCTCGTTGGGTTAGGATCATAAGCATGGATTGGTCATAACAAATGACAATACATATGCGGTCGAACCGTCCACAGGGTTAAAAGCCGCTCGGTCTTTCATGGCTTAAGTGGACTTCTTGTCAATGTACCCCCTGCCAAGTTGACCTGTCTTAACTCAGAACCCGAGTTGCATTCTTTCTTGGGCATTCCCATCGAGCAGGACTACTCTCGCCAGACAGGGTCCTATGGACACTTGGTGGTCTAGTGGCTTGTCAAATCCATCATTATTAGAAACAATCGAAGGTCATTCATTGATGACATTAGAGTGAAGTAGCAGAGTAAAAGTAAAAACATGGATGACGGATTGGCAACAGCAAATGTTGCTGATTAATATTGTTTATAGTCAGAATAGTCTAATACTTGATCAGTTAAAATATGTCTCGAGTTTGAGTCTAGTGAATAAAACCAAACTGACGAGGATATGTAAACTTGATCATGGGCGGATCAAGAATTAATTGTACGTGATCTTGTTGCCTTCTGCATGTGTCACGGAGCAGAGGTTTCCATGGTCAATGGGGCGTTCGTGATCGAGGAAGAACGACCAAAACACCCCTCGAAGGATCCAAGCACTTCCGGAACATTTTCAGGGACGGGCGATCCCATAATTGTGCCGTGGTCTAGAATCTTCTCGTCATAAATGTCGGTAGGTGGTAGGTGGGACGTACGATCTCGTCCGCTAGATCGAAACTCGATCAAAGGTTGTAATCCGAGGGCCTTAAGTATAAAACGGGGTGCTCTCCCCTCATTTGTATCCATCCAACTATTAGTAATCTAAGTTCCTTTCTTTCGTTCAGAGTTTTTCTTTCTAGTTTTCTCTCTACGATTCGGGTGAGTGAGTGATCGGTCGATCCGAAGAAGGCTTAGCTTAGGCTTCAATGATCCCAAGCGATCCGAAATAGCCTAAGTTGCCGCACGATCGCGATCCCAAATGATCAGCCCGTGACACATGCGTGTCTGATGCGAAGTAATTAAAAAATACGGCTAGAAGGAAGCGTGCGGCCAGAAGGAAGCGTGAGGGATAGGCCAAAAGTTGCTGCTTTCATTTAATGCATGGGGACTTCTTCTCACGTGAACCATGAGAGGAATGAAAGTCAAAGAAGGAGAAAAAATAGTCCAGGGCATGCATTCCCATGGAAATTGATAGGTGCTTCTTTAGAAGCCTATCTTGTAGGCGCCGGATGCCTTCTCCTCCTTTGTCATAATTTGTG
Source organism: Corymbia calophylla (assembly GCA_014182845.1). Taxonomy (NCBI): domain Eukaryota; kingdom Viridiplantae; phylum Streptophyta; class Magnoliopsida; order Myrtales; family Myrtaceae; genus Corymbia; species Corymbia calophylla. The sequence continues at coordinate 28,556,351 of CM024700.1, forward strand.
GGCTTATGTTTGTCTTTTTCTATTAAATGAAGAAAAGAGGGAAGACAGAAGCTTTGTTCCTTCAGTAGATGATGGCCATGCACATCCAACATCATTAAAAGGAGGACTTCAGTGGCCATGAGGCAGAAGAGAGCAAGAAGAGAACGTAAGTTTCTTGAAAGCGTAGGAGCTCTTGGCAGAGAAGGAAATTATCTCGTTGCATGTTTTAGTCAGTTAAATTCTTGTTAGTAGAATTTGTTTAATTCATTGAGTGAGAATTTCACTTGGAATTGTGAGGGGCTAAACACTATGTGAGTTATTAGGTGTAATTGGGAGCTGGAAAACATTGAGAGAGTGTTTGAGTACTCGAATGATTATAATCTCCATTGTATCACTTGGTTTTTATAGTGGAATTCCGTGTTACTCTCCCCGTGGACGTAGGTTTTGATATTCGGACCGAACCAGGTAAATCTGGTGTTCGATTTCTTTTCCTTTCTTCTGACTAATTTTATCTGATTCGCTCGATCCATATCCGTAAAAATTCAACATGATCAATCTTATGTACTAATAACAGCATAACCTACGGATTGCTCTCTACCTTGTATGAGCATCAGCAACACTTGATCGGTCTTTCTACTCTCTGCTATAATTCCGTCTTGGCATGGGGATGAAATCTGCTCTCTCCACCAGCTAAACTTACATGGTCATGACAGAAACTCGAAAACCCAAAAGCTTCTCCTCTTTATTTGTCCCTGCGTACAAGAAATGCCAAACTGCGGTTACAGAAATCGCAAGGCATAGATGCTCTCATGGATTCGATCCTTGAACTGAGGAATAGCAAGTTCACACTGGATGCTTCTTTGTTAGACCTAGAATGTCCTCAAAAAAAAAAAAAAGGATTGCAAAGCATATAAGCATGAGTATGCTCTCCACTTATCATGATACTAATTCTGCGGAAATCGCTACTCATGTGTCACGGAGCAGAGGTTTCCATGGTCAATGGGGCATTCGTGATCGAGGAAGAACGACCAAAACGCTCCTCGAAGGATCCAGGCACTTTTGGAATATTCCTAGGGGCGGGATTTTCTTAAGTCTTCTAGAATATTCCAGAATATTCCTAGAATATTCCCAGAATATTCTTAGAATATTCATAGGGGCAGAAGATACAGTAAGGCAGTTGGGGAGATACGATCTCTATCGTTAGATTGAGGAGAGATTTACGGATACGGTTTTGCCTGCATTTGTATAAATGGGGGTCTCCTCCCCTCATTGTAATTATCGCATTCTACACAAGTAATAGAATCCGGAGCTTCTCTCTCTACGATCTGAGTGAGTGAGTGATCAGACGATCCGAAGAAGGCTTGGCTTAGGCTCCAACGATCCTAAGCGATCCGAATTAGCCTAAGTCGCCGCACGGTCGCGATCCCAAACGATCGGCCCGTGACAAGTGGTATCGAAGCAAAAGAAGAGAGATCCGAGGAGCAGCACCAACTATTCAAAAGAATGTCGAGCCAAGAAACTATTGTGGATGGAGAGGTTGCCCAAATCAGAGAGACTCACAGCTGAAGCAAGAAAAGAGAAACCTCATCGGAACCCGTTGTCGCTCTTGATGAGAAGTTCGCGAAAATGCGAAGTACCGTAGTTGATCTCATTGACGGACTCAATGATGTTCGAGACCGGATCATGGAGGTTGAAGGCTCCCTTCACAAAGACTTCACGGACGCCATCAACGATGCGACGGTCCCTCTTCAAGCGAGTTATGATGACCTCGAGACATCGATCGACGACTTGAGAGAACGTGTTCGCGCAATGGAAGAGGAGAACCCCCGACAGGACGAGATCGAAGCCATGAAGGTGGAAATCCAAGAGCTCAAGGCGGAGCTCGCCCTATGCAAACTGAGCATCGCGAACGGAGCGATGCCTACCCAAGCAGTGCCCAAGATAGAGGTGCCGAAGCCCAAGATAGAGGTGCCGAAGCCCAAGGAGTTCAAGGGTGATCGATCTGCCAAAGAGGTGGACAACTTCGTATGGAGCATGGAGCAGTACTTCGGAGCCGCCAACATCCAACACGAGAATGTTAAGGTACGAACTGCTGCGATGTTCCTTACTGATACCGCAATGCTGTGGTGGCGCAATAGGTGTGATGAGATCAAGTGCGGTGCCCATCCCGTGGAGACGTGGGATGACTTCGTGAAGGAGTTTCGGGAGTATTTCTTCCCTGAGTTCACTCAACAAGAAGCCCGTAGCAAGCTCCATCGCCTCGAACAACGAGGTACAGTCTGAGAGTACGTGAAGGAATTCATCGAACTCAAGCTATAAATCAACAATCTTGGAGAAGAGGAGGCTTTCGGAGCGTTCTTGGATGGACTCAAGCCGTGAGCAAGGCAAGAGCTGATGTGTCGGGATGTGAGAAGTCTCTCGAGGGCCTTAACCGTTGTCGAATCACTCATCGACCTCAACAAATTCGATCCAACGAAACATTGATCGAGGGATTGGAGGTCGGATCTGTCCTCCGAAGATGAAAGTGGAGACAACTCCCGTGGCCCCAAGGATCAAGGTGGCCGAAAGATTTGGGGAGAAGGCTCGTCCAAACAACTCGTCCATGGAGGTCGACCGCAAGCAAACTTCACAAGTAAGTATGATCAACCTCCGCCCTCTCCTTGCTTCATTTGCAAAGGAAACCATTGGACACAAAAGTGTCCTCAAAAGCACCGAGTCAACGCCATCCTCTCCGTTGAAGATGAAGAACGACCAAAGGAGGAGAAGCGCCAAATCCGACTTGGTGGGATGACTCTCAACTCTATGCAAGCTCAACCACCGCCCAAGAAGAAGGAGCAAACAGATATGTACTTCGTCGAACTTGAGGTATGTGGAATCACTCTCTATGCCTTAGTCGATACGGGTGCGTCCAACGTGTTCATGGCGACCGAGGTAGCGAAGAAGTTGGGCTTGGAAGTGATACCGAACGGAAGGCGATTCAAGACCGTCAACTCGGAAGACCTTGCAAGTGGAGGCACAACCCCAGAGGTCGAAATCCAAATTGGCGAATGGAAAGATAAGCTCTCGTTCGAAGTAGTCCCGCTCGACGACTACGACCTCATCCTGGGAATGTAGTTCTTCGACCGAGTAAGAGCCATGGTCGACTTGGGGTCCAAGTGCATCATAGTGCTCAACTCGAAGTGTCCGTCCATGGTGCCGATGCTCAAAGGGGCGATGAACACCAAGACGATTGCTGCGGTCCATCTCCTCGACAAGAACTTGAAGGCGGACAAGCGCATGGCCGATCAACAATCGAAGACACCACCAACTGAGAAGCCGAAAGTAGAGTTGGGACCTCCTGCGCCAACTCACAACATGCCAATTGAAGCCCTCTTCCCCGAAGTGGAGTATGTGCCGCATACCATGTCCAAGCCGAAGAAAGGATTGTATGCCCAACTGATCATGAAGCCACTCAACCAATCGTTCGAGAAGCCGTTCGAGGTAGCGTTCGAGTCGGTTAGGGCCAAGCGGAATAGGAAGAAGCGGGAAAAAGCTCGTGCCAAAAAGAACTCTCCCCATGTTGTGAGTGCCGAGGATGTCGCTCGGATGAGTGGGGGAGAATGTCACGGAGCAGAGGTTTCCGTGGTCAATGGGGCATTCGTGATCGAGGAAGAACGACCAAAACGCCCCTCGAAGGATCCAGGCACTTTCGAAATATTCCTAGGGGCGGGATTTTCTTAAGTCTTCTAGAATATTCCAGAATATTCCTAGAATATTCCTAGAATATTCCTAGAATATTCATAGGGGCAAAAGATATAGTAAGGCGGTTGGGGAGATATGATTTCTACCGTTAGATCGAGGAGAGATCTATGGATATGGTTTTGCCTGCATTTGTATAAATAGGGGTCTCCTCCCCTCATTGTAATCATCGCATTCTACACAAGTAATAGAATCAAGAGCTTCTCTCTCTAGTTTCTCTCTACGATCTGGGTGAGTGAGTGATCAGACGATCCGAAGAAGGCTTGGCTTAGGCCCCAATGATCCCAAGCGATCTGAATTAGCCTAAGTCGCCGCACGGTCGCGATCCCAAACGATCTGCCCGTGACACATGCATGAGAGTCTTGCTTTTGATTACACCTGTCAAAATGGGTGTATAACCCATTTATGACCCATTTAAATATTAAATGGGTCATAAATGGGTCAGGCTTTCTTTTAGTATAACCCATTTATGACTCATTTAAAAAAAGCCTAACCCATTTTGACAAGTGTATCTATAATGGGTTTAAAAATTAAAAAGACTAAAATACATGGGTTGTTAAGGAGCTTGAATAAGTTTAAAATCTTTTAAAAAGATTATAAGAATAGGTTTTCCTAAGTTTAGTTAGATAGAGAAATGTTTTAACAATATGGGTCAAGTCGGGTATGGGTTAGGTATGGGTTGGGTTGGGTATGGGTAAAAAATTTTATACTATGCTTAAATGGGTCATAAACGGGTTAATGGGTCAATTTGGGTCGGACCATTTATGACTCGACCCAAACCCGACCAAACCCACCCGTTTAACAGGTGTACTTTTGATGCAGAGCCTCTTTTCATTTTGGTGCTGCACCAAGGGACCTTCCGGTCACCTGTCTCTCAAGAAAGCAACCAAATTAGGTGTTGACATATGGCAATGTACATGAAAGTCAACTGCTTTGTTTTATGCACCAATTGTCTAGATTATTCGGTAGGGGTAAAATGTTGGGTTTCATGAATCATGTATAGGAAAATTAATATAAATACAACGGAAATAAAATTAAATATTTCTATACATGTATCTCCAAAGGCATTGTTCATGTGTTTTAGGCTCCATTTGTTTCACAGAAAATGTTGCTTTTCTGAAAAATATTTTTCAAGAAGCTATTTTCCAGGAAAACATAATTATTTTTCTAGTGTTTGGGTGAAACTTGATTTTAAAGTGGAAAATATTTTCCGCTGTTCGCTTGGAAAAATATTTTGCTTTATAAACTCTTTTCAATAGTTTTTTTATTTTATTTTTTAAAATCGTTATTTATTATTTTTTAAAATTGATTATCAATTTTTTTATTTTTTTTTTGTATGTTCTCTCCTTCCTTGGCTGGTCGCCGCCACGCCTCGAGCTCGCCCGATCAGCCCACCGGTGAGTCGAGATTGAGGCGGCGAGGCTCGGGTGTTGCCGATCTCGCCCGGACGGCGGCGAGGCTCGAGCCTCGTCGCAGTCTAGCGATGCTCGGGCGTCGCCAATTTGGCGAGGCTCAAGCTTCGCCGCCGTTTGGCGAGGCCCGGCGTCGCCGATCTACAACGCCCAAGCCTCGTCGCCGTCTAGCGAGGCCAAATCGGCAAGCTTAGCTTGCCTGTTGCCGATCACCGATCGTTGTCGTGGCCGGTGACCGGCCGAAAAAGAAAAACAGCAAAAAAAAGAAAGAAAAAAAGAAAAAAAAAAAAATAAAAAATCGATTTTATTAAAAAATAACAAAAAATTCGAATTTATGAAAAAAATTGATTTAAAAAAATAAAAGAAAGAAGTGAGGACTAATAGGGGGTGTGAGATAGGAGATAGTGAGTGTGAAAAATGTTTTCCCCAACTTGAAAAGTGGAAAACATTTTCCCTCACTTTAGAAGACTTTTTTTCCTTCATGGAAAATGCTTTCCTCCAATGAATTTATTTTCCGTGAAACAAACGTCGGAAAATCTGCAAAACATTTTCCTGGAAGTTTTTTTTCGTGAAACGAACGGAGTCTTAATAAAAAATCTGAATATAAAAGGGAGTTGAACGAATTACCTTTCGAAACGCGTCTTAAACAAATTGGTCTAAATGTTCTTCAGTTTGAGCTCTACAAACATCGGACCTCTAATTCAGACACACCACCAATGGATGTGAACGAAGAGAGAACTTGCGGATAATCACCACTACGATTGTGCTAGCAACTTCGTGGAGATAATCCTTCGTATCCTTGATATTTTTAGCCACAGCCCAAATGAGAGAATCCTTCTTCTCTTTTTTGTTTGCGTACGTACGTGCAGAAAAACACACACTCGCCCTTTTTATAAGAATCGTTCTACGAGCGAGAAACTACGCACAATCCACAACAGTTGCCGATTGTGGAATGACCAGCAACCGTTGCTGATCGTGTCTATCATGTCCATGATCAACAACCGTTGCTGATTGTGTCTTGCATGCATGATGGTCAGCAACGGTTGCTGACCATCATGCCATGCATTTTTTATTTTATTTATTTAATTAAAAATAAAACAAGCACATATGTGTGTTGCACATGGTCAGCAACAATTGCTGACTGCGTGCATAATTTTAATTAATTAAATTATTAATCAATTCCTAAATAAAATAAAATAAAAAGGATATAATCTTTTTGTGCGCATTTAGGGTACATTAACATGTATCCACTTTGGGCATGCTGTGCATCATATGCACGTAGGCTCATGATTATAATACAAATTAAATTAAATCCCATTTAATTTAATTTCGACATATGTGATTGTAGTAATTGCAAACAAATTTGTAAAATTATTTCTCTCTTATTCCATGTTATCCTAATTGGTTATGGTGTATGACATCCCCAGGTTCATTACTAAGCGGTAGTAAGACTTGTACTAACAATTAGTACTCCCAAAAGAATTAATTGTCCCGATTAATCTTTGGGTCCTACAAGCCATGATTGACATCTAGCAATATGTCATAGCTACCCAGATAGTGTGAATGTTTAAGAACATAATGAACTTGTCAGTTTTGGCTATAGTGTAATTCAATCCCTTTGTCTTATTATGGCTCGATCGAACAAAGACCATGAAATATTTGTCAAGTCACCAATTCGATCATATGCACAAATCTAATTGACATGCATTTTATTCGAGACATAAACAATTTATTCTCGGTTACAACCCCGGCCAAGGATTTCAATACATTATCATAATCAGATTGCATAGGACATCGTTATAATACCTTGTATGTAACAAGGAGACAGATTCCATATTGCGTACACGTGCAACTTCGTATATAACTATGACTATCAGGTATAAAGACGGATCAACGACTCAGCATTATGTGCACCTGTGAACCATAGTTGTTCGATACACAAGTTAACACTTGTCTCAAGTTTAAGGATTATTTACACGAGACCAAAACATGAAAAATTAGACATTGACCACGCTAAAAGCTTCCATGTTGCTAATCGTTCCATATGCGTCACGTTCAGTGAACTTGTTTAATACAAACACCTGTGTTCTAACTCAGGCATTACAATACCCAATGACTTGCGACTAATCATTCCTTTAAGTATCCAATACTTAATGGTGAAGTTAAGAACATACCGGTCTCAACAGGATTATAAATATCCACTCAATAATTCATTGACTAGGAACGGTTTAAAGATTCAGTCTAACTATGAACCCGTCACATATATTCTTGACGTCTCAAGAATAGGTTTAGTTGCAACTAATCTTATGGAATCATTTATAAAATAATTGGACTAATGAATGAATACATCATTGCCATTAATTAAATAATAATAATGATAGTATAACTGAAATCCCTAATATGTAACTATCACATAGTAGCTTTAGGGCATACATCCAACAATCTCCCACTTGCACGAAAGCCAACTTGTTTGGTACCTCAAACCCATTTTGTCAATATGCCTTTCAAAAAAAGACTAAGGTAAGGCCTTAGTGAAGGGATTTGTCATGTTTTCCGCTGAGTCAATTTTCTGTAAGGCGATATCACCTCTCCCAACAATTTCTCTGATGAGATGGAAGTGTCTCTCAATGTGCTTGGACTTCTGGTGAGACCTTGGTTCCTTAGCTTGAGCTATCGCCCAATTGTTATCACAAAACAATGTAATCGGTTGCTCAATTGAAGGAACGACTCCAAGTTCAGAAATAAACTTCTTCATCCAAGCAGCTACACACTCTGCCTCAGTGGTGGAAGCAGCAGTTATGCATTGTTTGGAACTTTTCTAACTAACTGCCCCACCATTGAATGTAAAGATAAACCTAGATGTAGACTTATAATCATTAGGATCTGATTGAAAATCGGAATCTGTATAAGCTATAACTTTAAATTCTCCTTCTCCATATATCAAGAATAAATCCTTAGTCCTTTGTAAGTACTTAAGAATATTCTTGACTGTTATCCAGTGCTCTTGTCCTGGATTGAACTAATATATGCTAGTAATACTTACAGCATGCACAATATCATGTCTAGTACATAGCATAGCATACATTATGATTCCAAAAGTGGATGCATATCGTATCTTCGCCATCCGCTCTCTTTCTTCAGAAGTGTTGGGACACATCTCCTTAGAAAGACAGATCCCTTGCCTAAAAAGCAATAATCTTCTCTTGAAACATTGCATGTTAAAACGTGTTAACACCTTGTCTATGTACGTAGACTGTGAGAGGCCAATCAATCGTCTCGATCTATCTCTATAAATCTTGATACCTAAAATGTAAGTTGCATTTCCTAAGTCTTTTATGGAGAATTTCTGTGACAAGAATAGTTTTATCGATGATATCATTGGTACATCATTTTCAATCAAAAGTATATCATCGATATACAAAACTAGAAATGCAATTGCACTCCCACTGATCTTCTTATATACACAAGGTTCATCTGGATTTTTTATGAAGCCAAACGATTTGACTACCTCATCAAAATGGACGTTCCAACTTCTGGAGGCTTGTTTGAGTCCATAAATGGATCTCTTAAGCCTACACATATTTCGATTTTCACCATTGGATTCAAAACCCTGTGGCTGTTCCATATAGATGTCGTCCTCGAGAAAACCATTTAGAAAAACCGTTTTAACATCCATTTGGAATATCTAATAATCAAGATGTGCAGCTATAGCCAACATAATCCGAATGGATTTTAGGATGGCCACAGGTGAGAAAGTTTCGTCATAATCGATTCCTTCTTTCTGACGATATCCTTTTGCCATAAGTCGTGCTTTGTAAGTTCTAATTTGACCTTCAGCATTCATCTTACTTTTAAAGATCCATTTATAACCAATTGGTACAATACCATCAGGTAGGTCAACTAAGGTCTAAACATCATTGGAATACATTGAATCGGGGTAAGTACACTAGGAGTGCCATTACTTTCGTACGGCGCTCACTCTGGTGCCAAAAATTTTTTTTCGCTCACTTGAGTGCCAAATCGGAGTGAAATCGATCACTTGAGTGCCATTTCGCCGGAAAGTTGACGTGGCCACCGAAATGCTAACGTAGCAGCCGGAAAATAATATTTTAATAAATTTTTTTGATTTTTTTTGATTTTTTTGAATTTTTGTTTGTTTTTTTGAATTATTTGTTCTTTTTTTTTTTAAGGCCAGCGAGGGCCACCGTTGACCCCTTGGCCACGGGGCCCTCGCCGTTCGCCGCGAAGGCTTTGGGGGAGGCCGTTGCTGCCTCCCTGCGGCTGCCTAGGGCCATTGCGGCCTTGCCCAGGGCCATTGCGGCCTTGCCCAGGGCTAGATCTAGGCAAGGGCCGCCTGGCCTTCGTTGTCACCGCCGCGGGTGAGGCCGTCGACGACCTCGCTGGCCTCACCTAGGGCCTTCGACGGCCTCACCCAAGGCCTTCGCAGCAGACGGTGAGGGGGCCCTCGCCCAATCTGGGTGAAAGTTCGGCGGCCGGCGAGAGTCAATGGTGGCCCTCGCTGGCCTTAAAAAAAAATCAAAAATATTAATTAAAAATATTAAAATATTATTTTCCGGTTGTCATGTCAGCATTCCGACAACCACGTCAGCTTTTTTGGCGAAGTGGCACTCAAGTGATCGATTTCACTTCGATTTGGCACTCAAGTGAGCGAAAAAAAAGTTTTGGCACCAAAGTGAGCGTCGTATGAAAGTAATAGCACTCCTGGTATCCCAACCCCCATTGAATCCATTTCAAATTTCATGGCTTCTAGCCATTTACCAGAATCGATGTCTAACATCGCCTCCTCAAAGGTTTTAGGATCACCAGGTTGATCACTATCATTCACAATGAATAATGGTTCAATATGATCAATCGAGTGTCTATAATGAGCAGGTGGGTAAGACGTTCTCGCACTTCTCCTAAGAGGTTGTGTATAAGAAGCTCCCACTAAATTAGAGATTGGTATCTGAACTTGGTTGTTTGGTACTTCATTATTTTCTTCTTGTAAGACTATTTTCCGCCTAGCACCACCTTCTTGGATGAACTGATTCTCCAGAAAAGAAGTGTGCTTGCTCACCAAAATTCTTTAGTCTAAATGAAAATAGAAATAATATCAAAGAGTTTCCTCTGGATATCCAATGAAGTGACCTTGTTCAGATCTTGCCTCCAATTTGTCCATTTTTAGCTTTTTAACAAAAGCTGGACAACCCCAAATCTTAATATGATTAAGACTTGGTTTCTTACTATGCCATATCTCATAGGTTGTAGTTGGAACAGATTTAGGCGGTACTTTGTTTAGTATATATACAGCTGTCTTAAAGGCATATTCCCAAAGGGATATAGGTAAATCGGTGTAACTTATCATAGATTGAATCATATCTAATAAAGTACGATTTCTTCGTTCAGATACACCATTATGTTCTGGAGTTCCAAGAGGTGTCCATTGTGATAAAATGCCATTCTCTTTTAGATAGTTCAAAAATTCAGTACTAAGTTATTAACCTCATCGATCTAATCGAAGAGCCTTAATACATTTTTCTGTTTGTTTCTCAACTTCAGCCTTGAATTCATTGAACTTTTCAAAAGATTCAGATTTATATTTCATTAGGTATAAATAACCATACCATGACTGATTATCGGTGAAGGTAATGAAGTAAGAATAACCACCTCTAGCAGTTTCATTAATTGGTCCATATACATCTATATGTATTAATCCCAATATGTCAGTAACTCGCGCACTATGTTCCACAAAGGGCGCTTTGTAATTTTTCCTAGAAGACATGCCTCACAAGTCGGGTAGGACTCAAACATTGACGAATCAATGTACCAATCATTACTCAACTTGTTAATTATATCTTCTCCAATATGACCTAATTGGAGATGCCAAACATACTTTTTATTTGGACTGTCTCTAGGGCGTTTATTAGTTATGGCATTTATATCAATTCTATTTTGCTTATTGACATTGGTAATCGTATTACCGAACATTGTAATGGTATAAAGATTATTGGTTAATAAGCTAAAACCAACACATCTTCTATTATGATAAATAGAACATACATCATCAGTAAAAGAAAATTCATAATTTTCTTTATCTAAACGAGGTATAGAGATGATGTTTCTAATAGCATTCTTATAATGCAAACAGTTTTTTAAAACTAATACATGTCCAGCAGGCAAACATAAATGAAAAGTCCCTATAGCTAACGCAGCAACTCTTACTCCATTGGCAAATGTCAAGACAATCTCATTTTGCCCTAGCATTCTGCTTGTTTTCAGATTCTACAAAAACATACAAATATGTGAAGTTGAAGAAGAATCTAGAACCCATGAGCTGGATTTAGCACTAATCATAAGATTAGTTTCAATAAGCATAGACACTATACCTTCACAAGGTTGGTCCTTGAGCTTGATCTTCAAGCGTGCGAGGTACTTCTTACAGTTCCTCCTCCAGTGCTCCTTGACACCACAGTAATGACATTTCCCTTTTTCAATCTTGGGTTTTGGTTACACAACAAGTTTGACAAGCCTCTTCTAGTTCTTTTTCTTCAAAATAGTCTTATTCCTTGAAGAAGAAGTCTTAGTTATAGCCACTACATTTGGCCTCGTGTTATGCATTTCCTTCTCATAAACTACCAGCATGTTATGTAACTCAGCAAGAGTTTTCTCTATATTATGTATGTGAAAGTTTTGGATAAAACCAAAGAAGGAATCGGGTAAAGAATGGAGGATCAAATCCACAGCTAACTCATTATCCATAACGAGATTCAGCCTAGCCAATTCTTCAATGTGCCAGATCATTTTCAAAGCATGATCATTAACTGATGATCATTCAGCCATACTCATACGGTACAATGCCTTAGATATCTCATATCTAGAGGTTTGACCATTCTCATCAAAGTATTCCTTTAAGTGCAAAATGATCGACCTAGCATCTTCCATAGATTCATATTTCTTTTGTAATTCATTATTTATTGAAGCAAGCATATATGACCTAAGTTTTAAGTCATCGTCACGTTACTTATCATAAGTGACACGTTCCTCTTGGGTCCCACCCTCAGGAAAGGAGTTTGGCATCTTTTCATCAAGCACATACCTAATTTTTTCTGAATTGAGAACAATTCTCAAATTTCTCACCCAGTTCGTGAAATTGGGTCTAGTCAAACAATTCTTGTCAAGTATAGAAGCGAGTGGGTTTGTAGTCACCATTTTTAGAGTAATAATATATCTGTTGTAGAAAATAAATTGTTAGCTATTGTATCTTTCAAAATAACTATTTCATTTTGGCCTTTAAATGAAATAGATCCTCCCACTAAATTTATATTGAATCCTATACTCCTTAAAATGGGAAACGGTAATCTTTGTTGGGTAAAGATTACTAGTGGAGATTGGAGTCCCACCAGCCTAAAGCCCACCTCATCTAACAGTTATTGGTGTCTTATGAACTTAGTGAGTGAGCCAACTTATTTAATGCATCATATGCGAGTCCCAATCATAACTTTGGCCTCTAGACCATGAAAGCCTCACCTAACAGTTATTGGCATCATGATCATAGTTAAGTCTAGCCCATTGTCTCATGCAAGTATTGAAATCACAAACGATTTCCTCACCTGACAGTTATTAGAAATCATTTGGTTCTAACCTCACAGCATCGTATGCATAATGGAGTGGTCCAATATTATGAATGGTAATTAACCCCTATATATCCATAGCCGATCAATTAACCACCATAATATTGGATCAAACCACGACGATGGAAGACCATGAGTCCAAAACCCATTTCGACTTAATATTATTAATAAGGAGATTTGGGTCGTTATTAACGGTCTCACTTTGCACATTAACCGGTTTAACATGCACGATAACATAAATACAAAATAAATAGATATCATATAAACATTTATCCTACGTGGTGATCTTGGAATTATGGTTCAATGGGTCTCAAGTCAATGAGACCCATTTAGCCATTTTAATGTTTTAATAATAGGGACCTGCTCTTCACTTCTTCTTCAATCTTTGAACTCTTCAAAGACCGGGCCCATAGAGCTCTTCAACTTAATGGCTCCTCTTGAACTCGTAGCATTTACATCAACAATTGATATAATAAACTATGCTAAAATTACATTTCATGAAAAATTAAAATAAAATAAAAGGAAGGACGCAGCCTCCATTTAATAATTACAACCCAAAAATGAATACCTGTAATCATCATACATTCATCCATACAACAATTATAATGATTAGGGATTTTTCCATGATCACCACCCTTCCTTGTGAGTCATAAATTCAAAATTTAAAACTTTGGAAGGCATAAATAAAATTCTGGATTTAATCAAATTTAAAGTTGAACAACGCAAATTACATTAGGAAATCAAATCAATGAAACAAAGTTCACAAGTGCAATTCCAAATGGAAGTTGCATCGTGATCTTTAAATTCACAATTGCGAATCATATGCAGAATATAAACGCAAAGTATAACAAGTTATGGATTTTTGATTCAAAATTGATTTAGTGTCTATGCAAAAATCTATGAACTATAAATCAATTAAATGCATGAAAAACGCCTAAGGTTGGCTCTGATACCATTGTTGGGTTTCATGAATCATGTATAGGCAAATTAATATAAACACAACGGAAACAAAATGAAATATTTCTATATATGTATATCTAAAGGCGTTGTTCGTGCGTTTTAATAAAAAATATGAATATAAAAGGGAGTTGAACGAATTACCTCTCGAAGTGCGCTTTAAACAAATTGGTCCAAATGTTCTTCAGTTCAAGCCCCACAAATGTCAGACCTCTAGTTCAGACACACCACCAATGGACGTCGAATGAAGAGAGAACTTGTGGATAATCATCACTACGATTGTGCTAGCAACTTCGTGGAGATAATCCTTCGTATCCTTGATATTTTTAGCCATGGCCCAAATGAGAGAATCCTTCTTTTCTCTTTTTCGTTTGTGTACGTACGCGCACAAAAACGCACACTCGCCCTTTTTATAAGAATCGTTCTACGAGTGGGAAACTACCCATGATCAGCAACCGTTGCCGATTGTGGAACGACCAGCAACCGTTGCCGATTGTGGAACGACCAGCAACCGTTGCCGATCGTGTCCATTATGTCCACGATCAGCAACTGTTGCTGATCGTGTCTTGCATCATGCCGTGCATTTTTTATTTTATTTATTTAATTAAAAATAAAACACGCACATATGTGCGTTGCACACGGTCAGCAACAATTGCTGACCTTGTGCATAATTTTAATTAATTAAATTATTAATCAATTCCTAAATAAAATAAAATAAAATAAAAAGGATATAATCTTTGTGTGCGCATTTAGGGTACATTAACATGTATCCACTTTGGGCATGCGTGTGCATTATATGCACATAGGGTCATGACTATAATACAAATTAAATTAAATCCCATTTAATTTAATTTCATGTCCATTGAATGTGACTGTAGTAATTGCAAACAAATTTGTAAAATTATTTCTCTTTTGTTTCACGTTATCCTAATTGGTTATGGTGTGTGACATCCCTAGGTTTATTATTAAGCTGGTAGTAAGACTTGTACTAACATATTAGTACTCCCAAAAGAATTAATTGTCCCGATTAATCTTTGGGTCCTACAAGCCATGATTGACATCTAGCAATATGTCATGGCTACCCAGATAGTGTGAATGCTTTAAGAACATAATGAACCTATCAGTTTTGGCTACAGTGTAATTCGATCCCTCTATCTTACTATGCCTCAATTGAACAAAGACCATGAAATATTTGTCAAGTCACTAATTCGATCATATGCACAAATCTAATTGACATGCATTTTATTTGAGATATAAATAATTTATTCTCGGTTACAACCCCGGCCGAGGATTTCAATACATTGTCATAATCAGATTGCATAGGACATCATTATAATACCTTGTATGTAACAAGGAGACAGATTTCATATTGCGTACATGTGCAACTTCGTATATGAACAAACTATGACCATCGGGTATAAAGATGGATCAACGACCCGGCATTATGTGTACCCGTGAATCATAGTTGTTCGATACACAAGTTAACATTGTGCCTCAAGTCTAAGGATTATTTATACAAGACCAAAACATGAACAATTAGACATTGACCACGCTAAAATCTTTCATGTTGCTAATCATTCCATATGCGTCACATTTAGTGAACTTGTCTAATACAAACACCTGTGTTCTAACTCAGGCATCACAATATCCAATGACTTACGACTCATCGTTCCCGTAAGTATCCAATACTTAATGATGAAGTTAAGAACACACCGGTTTCAATAGGATTATAAATATTCACTCAATACTCCATTGACCAGGAACGGTTTAAAGATTCAGTCTAACTATGAATCCGTCACATATATTCTTGATGTCTCAAGAATAGGTCTAGTTGCAACTGATCTTATAGTATCATTCATAAAATAATTGGACAAATGAATGAATATGTCATTGCCATTAATTAAATAATAATAATAATAATAGTATAACTGAAATCCCTAATATGTAACTATTACATAGTAGCTTTAGGGCATACATCCAACATAAAAATAGTCAGTTGCATCTCTCTAGCACTTGCCAGTCATTTATGTCTTTAATAAAACAAAGGGGGGGAGGGGGGATGCAACAGAACAGATAATGCAGAACTCTTCTGCAAAATCCATTCACTTAGCTGACACATTACAAGGAAGTAACAGAACGAAGGAACTTACCTCAAGCAGGACCTCTCATTCCTTGGCATGCCCATTTTAAATGTATAATTTATATCGATTGTGTAAGTACCCAATCGCACCAATGCTTGCCAAATCCTGCGCATCGATGAGGACAAAAGAATAAGATCTCAGTTCTCAAACAAGCAGTAAAGTGAAGCAACATTTACACAAGACGAATTTTGAAAACGAGTCCTCCTTATTACTCAGTTCACAAACGGATACAAGGTAAACAAACAAACAAATTGCCACGGCAGCATCCCTTGACATAAATAAGCCTGGAGAAAGGAAATAACAATTGCTTTAGATAACATGAGCAAATATTCTCACCAATACAAGGATCTTTCTTTTCCTCTCTTTCTGGTCCACACTACTGATGTAAGCAAGTACCGAGGTCTCTATACCTAAAACACAATATTCGGTGATCGTAAGGTTATATATTGATGGAGTATCGAATCTTAAAGAAAGAGAATTCTCACATTCCTGGAGATCACGGGCAAGGCGCAATGGTAAAGGTTTTAGAAAATCTGAAGAAGAGATTGTGTTCTAGATTCTCTAGTTCAGAATAGACCCTTTCCTGCTTAACCCATTGTAGACATTAAAATCATGCACCTGCAGTAAATTATGTGAATCTATTTACCTAGACAACACTTGCCGACCTCGCAACAAATCTGAACAAAACTTCAACCTCTAATTCATAAATCTTCAAGAACCCCACTATAGTATCACCTTCCCACCTTTTCAGCAGCAGCTTAGTTTCCATAATCAAAATGAAATGTTGACATGAATCTCTATCAGACTGACAGGAGGCAGAAAATGTCTCAACCTCAGATGATGGGAATTAATGTCCCAACCTGTCTTTATACATCAAATGGATCCCACCGTGTGGCCTCATTGCTATAGCCTACGTAACGAAGTAATAACCGTCCCTCCATCTACTCCATAGGATCAGCTACGGTCTATTCAATCATTTGAAAAAAGGACCATCAATGCACTCATTCTTTAATCTCTATCAGCAAAATGCTCCAAAATAAGCAAATCCAACCCAATTCAACCACCAAATTAACCGACAAATATACGACCATTTCCACAAGACTGAGCACAAAAAACACCAAACTACAGCATTTGAAAATTGAATGAGAAAGTTTTCATATCATACTCGAAATTATAGCTCCTTGTTTACTTAGACCATTGCCCCCAAAAGAATTCCATCAACTTTTGCTCATCCCAAAAAGAAGATGTCCTAGGGCTCCGATTTTATAAAGTGACAAGTGTGTTGGTGTTAACATGGGCAGGACAGAAGCTACATTTCTTTTCATACTACGGACTATTCGTCATCTGGTCCAACTCGTAGAAATCACATGCCTTCGCTTCGTCTACAGTCTTTGACTCCACTTGAGTGCAGGCCCTGACCTCGGAGAGGTTTGATGAGCCCGCGCACGAGGAGGTGGTGAGGCACCGCCATTTAGGATGAGAGAGAGAGCGAGAGAGAGATTAAGATGAGCTCGATGATGGTGTCACAGTCCCTACTAGCCTAAGTCAACGCATTTTGCTAAAACATATGCTGTTTGGTCGACCTTGTGGAGGTCAACCATTTGCAAAAACACTTGTACAATTGACTTTATATTATTTTGACAGCAGCCAATAATACGAATAATTCATATACACCTGTATATAATGATAGGACAAAACTTTCCCCTTGCCGTTGTTTTCTAAAAAGGTAGGAGGGTACGATCAACGCTAGCGATTTCCTTTGGGCAAAACCAATAAGCCCAACACCTATTATGAAATGTCAGATTAAGCGATAGTCATCACTTGCCACTCGTCACATGAAAATTCGAAATTGTTGAGCCTATTACTGTAGGCCCTCCAAGATGCTAGCAGGAGAAAAATTCTCGATACAAAGTATGTAGTAATTAGGTAAGGCCACGCAAAATTCAAAGGTTTCTCACTTAGTATGGGCTTGTTTTCATAAAAAGTTAAATAGAGGCTTCGAAAGATTTGAATTTATAACTTTCTACTTTGATACTATGTGAGATTTTGTGGGATGACTATCGACTATTCTAAAAGCTTATACCGTTAGATGAAAACTTGATTTAATATTTAATTATTCTATCACAACGCTCATATGATTTGACTATAATCATCCAATTATCTAATTGAATCACTTAAAGAATTTTGGCTGAAAGGAAAACATTGAAAGAATTCTTTATTCGATTCATAATGCAATTGGTCAAATCATTAGTCTCTTTGAATGGTGAAGTGGAGTTCATGCGTCGTTCCTGATGGGGACTGGCATGAGTTCTTTTGTCGACTGTGATCTTGTGCACGTTGCAACTGACTTTTCAGATTAAGGTTAAGTTACACTAATTAAAGCTAAAGTTCATAAGTAAGAATAACTTGCATATCAAACTTGACAGACATATCGGTTAGGGGGTGTCAGTAACCGAACCAGAAATCGAAAACCGAACCGAACCGAAATTTCGTGCGTTTTCGGTTTGGTTCAGTTAACTGAAAAAAAATCAAATTGTTTCTCCCGGTTCAAAATCTCTCTCTCGCTTAGTCTGTCTTGCCTCCATCTCCGGCGCGATCAGCCTCTGCCTCCACTTCCGTCTCCAGCCGATCGGCCTCCGCCTCCATCTCCGGTGCGAGCCGTCTCCGCCTCTGACTTGATTGCCTCCACCTCCGCCTCCAACTTGATCCATCTACGTCTCTCTCTCACTCACTCCCTTGGTTGTCTTTGTCTCTCGCTCGATCCGAACGGCTCCCATCCGTCACCCTCACCAGGCTCTGCTCACCTTCCTCCTCCGAACCCATGTCAGATCCCGCTTCTGGGTTCGTCCTCCTGAAGCCAAAACCCTAGCATCGAGCCTGAATCCGAGCTCGGTTCAGGTTCTTGAACAAGGAAGCGCCTAATCCCCCGATTCACTGGTCATGGTTCGTGGGAAGAGCTCGAGACGATTCAGCCCAACGGGTTCGGGTCGGATCGGGAGTTCGAGGAGCCGGATGGCGGAGTGGAAGCGGAGTGTGTGCAGGAGGAGGTCCTGGCTGGCGAAGGAGCCGGCGGCGGCGGCGGCGGTGGCGAGCCGGAGTTTCGGGCCCGGCAGAGGCCCGGGAGAGAAGGGTCGGGTCACGTTTCGGTGTTGGAGGTGATTGCAGCTGATGAGAAGAGGTCTGACGTTGAGTACGAGGTGGGACAGATTGATTTGAATTGATGACTTTTGTCTTTGGAGAAATGGGCGGTCGCTTGGGTGGACGCTTGAGGCTCACGTCGTTGCTTTGTGTCAACTGATGCAGCATTGTGTGTGTAGTCGATTGGAATTTCTTGATTTGTCGGTTCAATTCTTGGATGCTTTGTGCAGTTATCGCAGGAAGAAATAAATTTGGAGAAGTTGCAGAGAATCGCGAGTAAGGGGCTTCCTGACGAGGGGGGTTTGCGTGCCACGACTTGGAAGGTGAGAACTTAATTTGTCTAAATTCTTCAAGCACTTTGCTGGTTCGTAGTAATGATTTGTGTGTGCAGTCAGGGAAACACATAACAAAAACTCGAAGTGCACCGTTCATAGTGATAATTTGTGTGTGCAGTAAGAAAACATGTTACAAAAACTCAAATTGCATCAATTGAGGGGAGAAGGATAAGTCATTTTTCAGCTTCTTGTGCGTACTTAAATTGCCTAAGTCTAGAGGAAGTGCTTTTTTCGTATAAATGGTTTGTCATGGAGATTGTTTTACTGGATACCCATTCCTAACAGCTTTCTGTGTACATTATTCCAATTGTGTGTGCTCTTACATATGAGTTCACCAAAAGGATAATTCGATGGATACTGCCTTGAATATGTGCGACAAAGGATATTGCCATCAATCTAATCTTGTTAGCATATGCAAGACTAGGAGTTCCTGAACCTTTCACAGAATTCCTATTTACTTGTACCTGAGATTTTCAAGATAATGTGTGAACTTCATCTGTAATTGAGTGAGCGCTTTTGGCAGGATAAACAAGGATAGGCACTTTTTTTTCTGTTGAATGAGATAGACACTTTGAAGATGTGCATTTTGTGAAATCTCTGTTTAATCTACTCTATTTTAAGCAGCTGCTCCTTGGCTATGTTCCCCCTTCTCGCAACTTGTGGCAAAAGGAGTTATCGGAGAACCGACTGAAGTATGCCAAGCTGAAAGAAGACCTTCTTATAAGTCCTGTAAGCTGCTTTCTTCCTTTCTTCTCTTAGCTTGTATCACCGGAATCATATGACCCTTAAGTTCGTGATGTATGAAAATCTTGATTCTAGGCAGTCAGAGTTTGCTAGAAGGAAAATTTTAGGTTTCAGTCCTTGTGAAACGGAGGCAGGGAGTGATGTTGATGGGCCACTTCGCTGGCACCAAATCTCTCAGGAAGATCACCCTTTGAGTCTTGGTAAAGCTAGCGTTTGGAATCAGTACTTTGAGGTGCATATCTTTTCCATCATGTGGGGTTCGCTCTGTCCTTACTTGCCCTATTCTTGAGCTGATGTTTACCACAATAGAGACGTGTGTTTCTAGAATACAGAAGTTGCAGAGCAGATAGACCGTGATTTACAGTGTAATTAATGTTAGATTTGAAAAAAAAGTCTGGAAAAATCGAAAAATCGAACCGAACCGAACCAAAATTTTCGGTTCGGTTCGGTTTGGATTTTAGTTCGGCTCATTGCATTTCCTTATCGGTTCGGTTTTCTAAGAAAACCGAACCGAACCGAACAACTTACAACCCTAATGTCAGTTATATCAGGGTTTAGATTTTCAACCTACACGTGTAATTAGGTGATGCCTTTGTGCTGTATAAACCTGTGTTGACTGCTAGAGTTTTTGTAGTGGGGATTTTATTCCCTTACAATAGACGAAAACTAAGTATGGGGAAATGACTTGTCAAAAAAAAAAAAAAAAACCGTAAGTTCTCTTCAGTCCGAAAGTAAACTACATGATCGCCTCCTTTTTCTTTTGGAGATGGCGGAGCGCATAAACATGCGTGGAGTCTCGTTAAAAAATGTCCCTAAAACACTAGCTCAATGAAGAGTGGGAATAACAATTTTCCAAGATCCCTGGGAAAATTGAAGAATTACCCATTTTAACAATGCCGCTTATTTCAAATAGCAAATTTCATATCCAAAACAAGGGCCCAATGGAAACTCTTTCACATTTTCCTTATATTAAAGAGTGTTCTTATAGCAAAATTGTTAGTCAAACCACTTGAGGAAATCCTTAATATGGTAGTTTTTGGTGTAATGATGTATTCAGAAATTCAACCTTTCTGCAGTCAATACGCGTAACAACCAACGTCTCTTAGACATGGTTAACATAAATCGATAGTCATTTTAATTAGGGGGAAGGAAAAAAAAGGCAGAATGGTCCTTAATTTATGTTTCTTAAACACCAAGATAATTGCAAATAAGAGAGAAGTTGGCAAAATCGTTTGAAATTTGAAATTGAGAGTACCTAAGGCGACTTTTCATGAATTCGAGAGATCCATATGCAAATTTTCCACTTATTTTTGTCCTCTCATGCCCTATTTTCCCGTGCTGTCCTTTTCTTTTAATTTCTTATCGTCCAATATCCTACCGCTTTATTCTAACTACTACACCACGACACGACACCTACGTAGACATACTCGAACAGGTCAACGCCTTGGTCCAATTGAAATCCATCAGTTGTCGTCAAACAAGCGATGAACCGGTCGTACATAAATCTCTTCCCTCGTGTAATTCATTTCTGGGAACAGCAGTCCTTCTGAACCTCCAGCTCTCACCAAAAGATCGTACCAGAAATAGTCGACCCCGTCATCGTCGATCATCGAATTGCTATCGCCGCTCCACAGTTCAAACCGATCCGTCACCTCCCATGGGAATTCACGTTGTTGTGCTTCATTGGCAGGGCCAAAATCTAATGGCATGTCTTCGAATTCGGACCAAAATTGCCAGTCGCTCATAGCTTCGTCCAAGGGAAATTCTAATTGTTGAGCTTGATCGTTACAACTGGTTATTCCCGCGAAATCTGACGGCAAGCTGATGTAGGAATTGGCCAAGATTGGATCCGACCAGAAATCCGCGACTGATTCGACGGACTCAGTTGGGTTTTGATCCACAATGGAGACATCGAGGTTGAGGTTCGGTTCCACAGTGGCCATCACAGGGTCTGTTGCGTAAGGAACTTCGCTAGAAGATCGTGGAGGCGATGATGTTCGAGCGTACCGCGGGCTCTCAAATCCGGGTGGTCTCGAGCAATTTGAATCTTCTGGTTCCGGCGGGTCATTGACGGTGCTATAATTGATGGATAAGGCGGTCGTGGCGGCTGGGGCGGAAGCGGAGGCCGTGCTCGCGTGGTGGCTGGCTTGTCTCTGCTTGACTCTCTTCTTTAAGTGGGTGTGCCAGACGTTCTTTATCTCGTTGTCCGTACGTCCAGGCAATTTTGCTGCAATCGCTGACCACCTAAACAGAAATATAACGAATTGAACGATAAACAATGACATTTAAGATACATTGCATGTAATTTGGTCACACAGGTTAGTAAAACTATGCTCCAAAAATATTTTTAGGCATCCTTATAACACGACCATGTTCGTGAACTGAAAATGATGCGAAAAAAATTGAGGGTATTTAAATAAGTGAGACCGATAAAAAAAAAAAAAGTTCAATTATTTAACTGTGATGAAACTTTTGTTAGGAACAACTTATTTAATTCATATATATTTTCTAGATTCTTAGGTACCTCTGACCCTTTGTCGTATACATATGTAGATTCTCTACTGCTAATGTACCTTTGATCCCTTCACACACAAAACAAAAGGTTCTCAACGCCCGAGTAGCTTTAATCTTACAACGTGACATATTGAGTGGACAAGCTACTATGGAAAGTGTTTTTTATTTTTTTCAAATTTTTTTATGCTAGAAAAAGCTCACTTTAAATAAAGAAATAAAGAAAATAAGGGCCATAATATTCTTGAAATACACATTTGATTGGTGGGTTACTTATTATGGACATTATTACCGACATACAAATTTAGTTAAACAGAAATGCGCGTTTGATGTCTACGTCAATAACCCAAAAATTAGAAAGCCGATGGAAGGAAAAACATGGCCCTTGTAGGATAAAAACGCAATAAGCGCTCTCGATATTGTTTGAGATTTCTATTTTCCCCGCAGTTGATTAAGAGTCCCGTGTTAATTGGGGGTGCGTAATGCGAAATAAGGAGTACCTATTTCCCAGCATTTCGTGCAACCTGATGATGGTATCCTCTTCCTCGGAGCTGAAGTTGCCCCTCTTTACGTCTGGCCTCAAGTAGTTGGTCCACCGCAGCCTGCAGCTCTTCCCACATCTTAACAGTCCTGAGACGAAATGGCCAGCAAATGACAAAAAGAAGAGAAAAGGCGATGCAGGAGACAATTCAAAGCACTGCTGCTGAGAACCAGTAAAAGCGTGCATGCATGAGGATGGGGCCTCAGGACTGAGCAGTTTCGCGAAAGGAGAAGCTCCCGATTGAATTCATGTGAATGCTTGCGAGGGTTTTGCTTACCAGCGTGCTTGGGAAGAGCTCGCCAGTTAGGGTGGCCATGCTTTTGGACGTAGGAGATGAGTATCTGGTCTTCTTCGGATGTCCATGGCCCTTTCTTCAGCCCCTCCCTCCAGCAGCACGAAGATCTCACCATCCTCTCTCTCCTCTCTCTCTCTCTCTCTCTCTCTCTCTCTCTCTCTCTCTCTCTAACGCGCACCCAAACGCACTCAGGAACCCTACGAGTGCTTTGGGAGGCTGAGGATGGGAATATATACACTTTTTCATGGAGTGGCACCTAGGGTCCGAGGTTTGAAAAGTCCAAGCACACGACAAACGGCACACGTGCTTTGTCCCTACAAAATTTTGAACGTGTTTGTTGAGAAAGTTCCTGTTCAGGAAAGTGCCCCCTCGCTGGAGAATTTTCTCTTGTGCCAAGCCATTCATTTGGGTTCATCTTGACCGTTGATTAGGGAATCTTTTAAGTGAAGTTCGCATGCAACTCTGATGGACCCAATCTTGTGGATCGGGGTTGAGACAATTCTTTTCTCTTTACTTAGGCTACACACATGATAAAAAATGAAATTAAAGACAATACAATTTTAACTAATGCATTGGAGACATTTATTATGTATATTTAAAGGGAAATAATGATCTCTACATTAGCAAGGGCAGTGTGTTGGCAAAATTTTATATAATATTTTGAAGCTGACAAAACCATCTGATTATATCAAATATTATTTATGCATAGTTGTTTTGTCTCAGTTTAAATCAAAGCAAGAAAAACTCTATCATCATTGATAAAATGTGGAATATGAAGTAACAGAGTAATTATGGCTAGAAGGACTTTGATGGAGGTGAACAAGTCAAGAAACGAGAAGTTCATGAGGACTTTGAGGTAAGGTGAATAGTGGAAAGCGGTACGTAAGTCGATTGGGGGGGGGGGGACTTGATAGTCATATGTTGCTGATAGAAGTGGGTTATTATATCACCTAAAGAGGTACATGCGTATCATATAATTGCGAATTTTAATTTAAGGATCCAAACATTTTGTTGATTATCACGTGGAAGTCTGCTGGAATATTAACCGCTATTCACATGCCTGCAATTCTGAAGACAAACATTCAAAGGGAAATTTAATCCATTGTTGATCAATATGTTAAGAAGGATAATTTCTTAATAAAGCAGATTTGTTTGTGGAATGCAACTGGATTGGCTTACCTTACCTACTATAGAAGTGGAATAACCACATTGACAGATGCTAGAGCTAGAAAGCCACGAAGCCTGCCTTGTGATACAACTTCCTCAAGTTAGGTAGTAGCTAGTTGGGCGACTAAGAAAGACGTGTCTAAGGACAGACTTTACATATGATAAGTAATTACATCCTGGTGCTTCAGCTTCATGAGGATCGGTGGAGAGCCTTTCGATGATCCGATCCTATCTCACAAAACCAACCTTAGTCTTATCTTAATTGTTCGAGCTGATGCATCTGTTGATTCTGCTGCATGTGTCTGTATCTGCGTCTAAAATGGCTTCAGTTTCTGTGTCATGTGCCTAAATTGACCATCTTCATGATCTTCCTATTGTTTGTGAGAATCTTGAAGACTATATAAGAAGATCAACACATTGACGAAGATATGATTTGCAAGCACATTGACAATTTGAAAATGCTTTTTTCTCCTTAATGCACATACTCTAATTATTGAGCAAGCATTCATTATTACTGAGAGAATTCATTGGTTGTAATCTCCATGACAAGTGTGCAAATGTTGTAGTAGTGCGTGGAAATTAATAGCGTGATCTACTAGTTTTGCAAAAAAGCAGCACATGCTACATTGTAACTTCTCAAGGTATTATTAGTGGAATCTAGTCCATTAGTGGCTGTTAGTTTGGAAAAGTGGGATGTAGGCTTGATCAAAGTCGAACCACTATACGGATTTGCATGCAAATCTTCTATCTCTCTTTATTTATTTATTTATTTCCATATGTGTTTGATTAAAGTATGTCACAATTAATATCTCTAGCTTACTCTTGCATAAATTAAATTGTTTTGCATAAACAAACTTGATTTTAATAATTCCACAAAATCTATCAAGTTTAATTAGATAATTTATTCACCCCTTCTAGGTCACATCTCTAGCCATAAGACAACACACGTCATAGGAAAAGTCAATGCATTGAAAACTATACAATTTACTTATTTTGTGACAAGTGTAGTGAAGGAACAATACTTGCATGATCCCGATGCACATGAGTCTAGATTATCTAAGCTAGTGCAAGATATCCCATAAATCTCCATGTAATATGGCATCTGTGCACTTTAAGGTTTTTAAAAAAAAAGGTGTTTACCAGACATCTTACAATCACGCGAGGAAACCCTAATATCTCTTGATCAAAAACCAAAGACTAGGCCTGAACAATCGGTCCTACTTGTTCTGTCCTTGGACATTATTATCGCATGACTAACGAGGGTATCCAATCACTTAAAAGAAGGCGACAGCCTGTGCTGCGCGAGATGATACGTGAGTAAGGGATCAGTGATTTGGTATGGAATACTTCTTTATCTTTTGTTGTATGATAGTCCTAGCAAACATTGAATCTAGCATAACCTTGTACGCATACATCTTCCAAGTTGAATAATATCACGGGTCAATGAATGCGCTCAAATTGAGGCCACTCAAACACAAATCCAAGGGACGTTCATATAGGAGACACCTCGCCATGATAGAATATTGTATAGTTGTATTCTATAAAATGATGTGATAGACAAAAGTAATAACCTGAATCTCAATTGGATGGATATAGAATGGATCGTTCATATTCACCATCTACAAATAAATGTCCCATCTACAAATCTAGTTGTGTAGTCATTGTCGGCAGTGTCAAATTCGTGGCCCGATTATTGGTTGGATGAATATAAAATGGATCACTAGTATCCACGGTCATTGGGCCATGTGAGGTTTGATTTCTAGATGATGCGTTAGTGATGTTGGATTCATTGAAAGTCATGGAGGATCGATGAAAGACAACGAAATGAGTTTGCTATTAATATGATAAAATAACCTCGCTCTGATATAAATGATAGTTCAATCATGTTGGAAAATAGATAAAGAACATAAAGAACACACGATTTAATGAGGTTCAGCAGTATGTCTACTTCCTCGGTCGAACACCTCGCCCTCTCTTTTTTCTTTTCTCTTTCTTTCTTATTTCATCAAGTATGTACAAACCCATATATATACAATCAGACGGACTTCTTCTACAAGCCAAGCTTCTACAAATTAGGAAAATAGAATCCCCTACAAATCAAAATAAAATCCCCTACAAATAAGGGGATTACAACACATCAAAATAAGATCCCTGAATCAGGGGATTCCAGCTCACACCAACACTCCCCCTCAAATTAGCATGTAGATATCTCGCATGCCCAATTGTCTAGTGAGTTGTAGAACGTCCTACTTGAAACAACCTTCATCAAGATATCTACTAGTTGGTCTTCAGATTTCATGAATGGAAATCGAATCACCTTGGAATTCAAGTTTTGCTTAATCAAGTGACGATCCACCTCAATATGTTTAGTGCGATCGTGTTGAACAAGATTGTAAGAGATATCGATAAACAACTCCATTTCGGATATTGGAGCAAAACCGAGTTCTCATAAGTTTTCAAAGCCATAGTAGTTCGCGCAATCCCTTAGCCATTCTCTAAACTCTACATCTACTCTTGAAAGAGCCACTACTTTTTGTTTTTTGCTCTTCCAAGTAACCAAATGCCCTCCCACGAAGATAAAGTACCCCCAAGTTGATCTTCTGTTTGACACATCTTCGGCCTAGTCTAAATTGTTGAAACCTTCAATCTTAAGATGCTCACTCTTCTAAAACTGAAGCCCTCTCACCGGAGCTCCCTTTAAATATCAAAGGATTCGCATTACGCCATCCGTATGGTCTTCACTTGAAGCATGCATAAACTAACCTACAACACTCACTGCATAGGCAATATCAGGACATGTATGCAACAAATAAATTGGTTTGCCAACCTACCTTTGATATCTTTCTTTATTTGTAGGTACCTGATCAGAATACTCTCCAAGTGTGTGATTATGAACAATCAATGTATATGTAGATTTGCAATCTAGCATTCTCACTTCAGCCAACAAATCCAAAATATACTTTCTTTGAGATAGAAAAATACCTCTCTTAGATCTTGCTACTTCTATCCCCAAGAAGTACTTGAGTCCACCAAGATTTTTCATCTCGAATTCTATTGAGAGCTTCTACATAATTTCACCATTTCCTCCTTATCATCTCCTATGATAATCATATCATCTACATAAATAGTCAACACCGTTATCTTACCTTAGCTTCGCCTCAAGAACAGGATGGGATCAAAATCGCTTTGAACATACTCATACCTTTTCATAGCCACACTAAGCCATCCAAACCAAGCTCGAGGAACTGTTTCAATCCATACAATGATCGCTTTAACTTACAAACTTGTCCTAATTGTGAGAAGGACTATAACCGGGTGGAATATCCATATAGATATCCTCTTCAAGGTTACCATGGAAAAATGCATTCTTGACATCAAACTGGTGTAATGGCCAATCTAAATTAGCTGCAATAGACAATAAGACTCGTACAATATTTAGTTTTGCAACAAGTGAAAATGTCTCCGGAAAATCCACCCATATGTCTATGTATATCCTTTTGCTACCAACCTCGCCTTGTACCTTTCAATGGACCCATCTGCTTTATACTTGATCGAGAACATGAATTTGCATCCCACTATTCTCTTCCCCTTTGGCAGTTACACCAGCTTCCAAGTAATATTTTTCTACAATGCCTCCATCTATTCCTTCATAGCTTGAACCCATCGGCTCGTATCTTATTTAGGCAATCATTTAAACCATCAAGGAAAATGTATGCATGATCCTCCTGAATAGTTGAATTGTATCTCAAAATATCATTTGGGTATACCATTGGATTTGGGTGACGGAAGTCGATCTCTCTCCACAACCCTTGAAGAAGCTTCAATAGGTCCTCCAAACTGTCTCATCCGAATCATGCGCCTCTTCAAATCATAAACCTAAGAAGCATTGGTCCCATAAAAAAGGTAGTAGCCATTGCATCCTAAATTGCTTTTGTAGTTGGGGAGCAAATAAAGTTACTGATTAAAGCTGGGTTCATGGATTTTATCAACCATACTTTCACGATGGAGTCTTCAGTTTTCCACTTGCGATACCTTGGGTCCATAGATGAAGGCTAAGGAAAGTCACCATTAATGTATTCTAGCTTGTCCTTGCTTGTGACATACATTTCTACCACCTAAGACCATAAGCCATAATTAGTCCCATCTAATTTGATTGCAATCTGTGTTGAAGATGAATTGTTCCGTAGTGTTGATGTCAAGGATCGATTCTGGGTTAGAATCTGAGTTAATTAAGTTGTCAAAATTTCCATAAGTGTGTTTGGTGTCGAACTCTCCCCTTGATTTTGATGGGGAACCACTTCTCTTGGATGATTTTGATCTGCCATAGGTCAGCGTATAGGCACTAATTAAAAGCAACGGTGAATCTCTTAGGTCAGTGAGCAGTCGGCGCGACAACCACATGAAACCGGTGCGGCCATAGCAATCTTGAGCTGTCTGGGGATCTGGTCAACATGGGGCTGATGTTGCAGTAATGGGTCTGGTTGGTGCAGCAATTTGGATTGTGGTAAAGAAATCTGGTCGGCACAGCGATTTG
Organism: Corymbia calophylla; assembly: GCA_014182845.1. Classification (NCBI taxonomy): domain Eukaryota; kingdom Viridiplantae; phylum Streptophyta; class Magnoliopsida; order Myrtales; family Myrtaceae; genus Corymbia; species Corymbia calophylla. The sequence goes on from CM024700.1 coordinate 28,585,474, forward strand.
TTTTAGTGCAATCGTCGGAGATGGAGTTTGGACGGCATGACGATAATAGATGTCGTAATAGTCAGAAAGAGTTGAATGGAGTAGCGGTGAACAAGGTTACAGTGGGTTTGGGTGACTGGGTTGGTGCGGCGATGATGTATTTCCTGACCCTCTAGTTGGGTTAGACGAAGCAACAGTGCATGGTTGTTGCGACCCTCTAGTTGAGTCAAATGGAGCAACGGTAGTGTAGGGATTGTGCGGTGGTGGCAACTAGGTTTATTGAATTACAACAATGGCGATGGTAACAATCTAATGTGGGCAAAGTCACTGCGATGGCGACGACATAGTTTTTAGGGTTTTCCCGAGTGGTTTAGGTCAATTAAGGTCCTAGATATGTGTTGAGAAAACTCCTAATTTTGATGCTAACAAAACTTTTCAAAGTCTTAATTAAGTGATATTCTGGTACATACTATGGAAGAAGACTTATGTGTTCATATATTCAGCAAATTCTATCCATTATAGAAGAACCTATAAGCAAACATAGCATCTCATTTTGTCAGGAATCAAAGACCAGAACGAGGACAAGAATCATAACGGCTACGAATTTCACTTATCTTATTTATATTGGTTTTGCTAATCAATTACCAAGACAATTTCCAAATATGGATGGAACACTTATGGAAACCTAGATTTTGCTTATATGGGCGACCAGAATCTGAAGTAATTCAATCTATCTTCAACGGCTAGGAAATCTTTCCTTATGAAATCTGTCCAAGGAAATGGAAGATAATCCTTCATGGTGATGGCCAATGGCTAGTTTTGGCTTGAAGGGTATATAAAGATGATATATTGTCAGTAGAAGATAGAGAGTGAATACGTAATTCCAAAGTCAGATTTTGCCTTTTCATCGAATTGTCTCACAAAGTGCAAAAACATAGTGATCTAGAGTGAATTACAAAATGAGTGATTTAGTGTGAGATTATACCACTAAGTATTTGCACTCAAGAACGTGTAATCATTTGTTGATCACATAGTAGAATTCAGCCTATTAGCGTGGGAGAGTGGACGTAGGCTTGACAAAAACCAAATCATTATAATACTGTTTGAAATATTCTCTTCCCTTACTCTTTTTATTTTGATTGCATATACCAGAAGTCTACTTCATCCAAACGAACTTTAACTTTAAATTTTGCATATGTTACATCCAGACTTTGTATTGATCGATTTTGTATAAAAGCTCATTTACACCTATTCACCCCCTCAGGTGTCTGTACTAGCAACCTCAATATATTGTTTTGATATCATGTTAGAAAGCAAATAAAAAACATAAAGAACACACAATTTAACGAGGTTTGGCAATATGCGTGCATCCTCAATCAAACATCTCGCCTCTCTTTTTTCTTTTCTTTTTCTTTCTTATTTCACCAAGTATGTACAAACCCATATATATACACGATCAAACGGACTCCTTTTACATGTCAAGCTTCTAAAAATTACGAAAATAGAATCCCTACAAATCAAAATAAACTCCCCTACAAATCAAAGGGATTCCGGTTCACGTCAACAATTCATGCCTAAAACTGCCAAATAAATCAATGAGTGATACGGAATATTGGGTGATGATATATGCAAGGTTGAAGCAGCCCAAAATGGTCTTGACAGTGACAAGTAAAAATCACGTGTAATAAAAGACAATAAAAAATACAGTGAATAAAAAAATACATCTCATCATTGATATCGCTAGCACCGACACCTAGAGGGGGGTGAATAGGTTTAAATAAAATTTATGCACTAAAACAATACATACGAAGTCTAACAGTAATAGACTCAGAATTTAAGTATTGAACACAGTCTGGATGAGATAGACTTTTGTTGTATGCAATCAAAAATAAAAGAGTAAGGGAAGAGAAGATCTTAAACAATGTTATAGCGGTTCGGCTTTTGTCAAGCCTACGTCCACTCTCCCACGCCATTAGCCAATAGGTTGAATTCCACTATGTGATAAAAAATGGTTAAATGTTCTTGAGTGTAAGTACTCAGCAATAAGATCTCTCACTAAATCACTCCTTTTTGCAATACACTTTGGATAACTCGGTTTTTGCACTTTCACAGACAATTTTACGAAGAACAGAATCAGACTTTGGAATTTCGTATTCTATCTCTCTTCTTCTAGTCGTATCCCCTCCTTATATACCCTTCAAACCAAAAGCTAGCCATTGGTTATCACCATGAGAGATTTGGCTTCATTTTCCTTTCTTGGACAAACTTCATAAAGAAAGATTTCTTGATCGTTGAAGACAGATTGAATTCCATTTGATTATGATCGCCCATACAATCAGAATCTGGGTTTCCATAAGCGTTCCATCCTTCTTTAGAAATTTTCTTGTTGATTGATCTTGTTAATCGATTTGATTAGCAAAATCAATATGAGTAAGGTAAGTGAAATTCGTAGCCGTTTGTGATCTTGTCCTTGTTCTGGTCCTTGAGGTTCGTTCTGGGTCCCTGATAGAATGAGATCCTGCGTCTATTTATACCCCCTTCTGTAATGGGTAGACTTTGTAGAATATGTTAGCATATGAGTCTTCTTTCACATTTTGTACTAGAAGTGTTGCTTGTTTAAATACATAGAAAGTTTTGTTAGCATCAAAATTAGGAGTTTTCTCAACAATCTCCTCCTTTTTGATGGTGACAAAACTTTCATGTAGATATTTGATGTTCCTGCAAAATATGGTTAGGCATAGCAAAATATATATGTGTGGTATAGTAAGAATTAATATGGAAAATGAACAAGCATATGCATCATACTAAGCCACACCAAAATAAAATATCCCACAAACCAAAACCAAATATCCGCAACCCTCCCCCTTTTTGTCATCTTCAAAAGTCTGCAAGGGTAGAGTAAACCAATCCAAACACACCATAAACAAGTCTAGTCTCAAATAGAAAATAAATCACACCATAAACAATTGAAAAGAGTGTTGAAAATTAAAAAGAAGGCTTTCGGGGAACGCGAGCGAGTGTAAAATCCTCCATATTGATGATAGACTCCTCAACTTTGCTGATGCAATGTGTGAATATTGACTCCATCCTTGCAATATTCTGGTTATTCTGTTTTGCAAGAGTCTCCAATCTATTATTCAAGGAGGTTTTCAAAGTCTGAAGGTCAATTTCTAAGGCATACTACTGAATCTTTATCTGCATAAGCAAATCAACTAGCCTGCCATAGTTCGGGTCAGGATCAAATTGAGCACTGGATTCACCAAGCAACATGTTTGGTGAGTCTACTTCAAATGGTGCCTTGTCAAACTGTCGCTCCCCTTGAGCTGTTGGCTCTGCTCATTCTTCAGCAATTTTTCCTAGATTTTTGTCTCTCAGCCTCCTGTGGGGATTTGGTCAACCTATTACCAGAATTTGATATTTCGTGAACTTGTTCAACTTCTACCCAGAGTCAGCTTCTCCCCCAGTGACGATCATTTTGTCCTCTAGTAGTTCTTCTTCTTCCTGCTCCTTTGGCTCTTGGTCCTATTCCTGATACTCTTCAAGGTCATCTCCATCAAACACATCCACATCTGTTGCATCCTTGTGTTGATCCTCATTTTTGTTACCTTCTTCTTTTGCTTCTTGTTGTGTCCCCTCTCCTTTTTCACCTTCTGGTTTTGCTTCTGCTTCTTTAGGACATGCAGATGCAGTACGAACTGCAGAGGCAATGATGTCAGAGAGAGTCTCATTTTCGTCTTCGTCTTGTAGAAGAATTGTTCTCCTTCTTCTCTTGGTCTTTTTTGAGGATACAACTTCCTTTTCTTTCTACTTCTTCTCACTAGCAATGGTTGCTGTTTTGGGTGAGTCCTTTTTTTTACTTCGCCAAACTTCAACAACATCCTTTAGACGCATTTTTGTGATCATCTTCTCTCCAATAGGCATTAAAGATTCTGGTGTAGAATTTCGAAGGTAATGGAATTTTGAAGTGCTGAAAAATCCTTGTCACAAGAGCTCCATATGGCAATTGCCCCTTCTCTTTTAGTGCAGTTCTATACATATGCATCATCACAGTATGCGGGAGAGAGAACATAATACCATTTTCAATTGCCCACATCATTTTGGCTTCAAACTTTGCCACATTAGTTTTGGAAGATGCCTTCGGCCTAATGCAGTTGATGACAATCTTATGAAGGATGATTCTAGCAGAACTCAGGCTGATAAAGTGATGTTAGCCTTTAGAATGTTTCCTGTTGTAAGATGCTTACAGGCAGTTTCATATGACACTCCAATTGGCTTGAAATCTCCCATTTCCACTTTTAAGATGTCAGCCATAACATTCACATCAAGGTCATAGACATCATCATATACGCTAAACTGCATTTTGCTAGGAGATAGAAAAGATAAGTTCGAATAAAAGTAGGCTGTCAGTTTAGGGTAGATCTCAGAAGTCTGCATGTAGAAATTGTCCATCTGTAACTATTCGAACTTCTCTCTTATGTTTACTCCTATAGCATCTAGAAATTCAAATTCTACTGTGCGATGATTCATAATCCCTTTGTTAAGCAAAGATGCATAACAGTCCTTATGTTCCTTTGATCTAAACAGTTTTCCTTTTAGATTATTGACCACAGTAGCCACACCCATTTTAACTTGAAAATTTTTGAACAGCCTCTCATCATCTTCTTGCTTTCCTTCCCATAAGCTTTCTACGCCACTTTTAGGGTCAGACGTTTGACCAACTTGTTCCGCAACATCTTTTTCTTTCGACTTAGCCAACAAAGCCTCCATCAACTTTACCTCATTTCCGTATCCATGATCTTTCAAGTATTCAAGCAAAAAATTATTCGAGGCACCTCCTTTTTTCAAAAACTCATATTGCTGAAAAATCTTCTCAGGATCCCCTACTTCAACAGGCTTAATAACTGCTAATGACATACCTTTGTCAATCTTCTCAGTTTCAGATCGTTGCATAGAATGCTAGGGGATTGTTGTACATAATGTCTTGGGGATTCTTCTTTGGATGACTTTGTCAGATCGAAGTGAGTTTCTCCTCCTTCAACAGACCTTGGTCCTCTACTTGCAATGCAAGAGTATCTTCTTTGTGAAGAGATTGACATCGATTTGGAAGATTTCAAAGATATTTTTGTAGAACAATGAAGGATTTTTGAGATTCAAGGGAGAAAGATGAGAGCTTTAGGGTTTTCAGAGAGGGTTCGAGAAAGAGAGATGTTGCTGGTGAGAGAGAAAATCGATTATAGGGTTTCCTTTATACCTTCTATACTGGTGCAATGAAGAGACACGAATTTTGGGAAGAAAAAACTATAAATGGCAGTTATTCAAAATATTTTAAAACTGTCAAAAATAGATTCAAATAAAAAATAGACACAATCAATGATGCAATCATATCATATATTTGTAGACATATGCAGGATAATTACTTACCATGTTTGATCATATAAGGAAATGACTTATGTGCTAAAATTTGAACTTCCAAAAAATACGAACATAATCTTCTAGGAATGTTCCAAAAGATTCTTTCTTCTAGAAGATTACCTGTTACTCACCCATCTTCACTAGACTTTAAACAAAAGGATTAGTAATATTTAAATTACTGCAAATAAATTCAATGTACCTTTGTCCAATGGCTTAGTGAATATATCTGCCAACTGATTCTTTGAATCAATGAATTTGACATTTATTTCGCCATTTTGCACATGGTCCCTTATGAAATGATGTCTGATTTCTATATGCTTTGCTTTTGAATGAAGAATAGGGTTCTTGGTAAGATTGATAGCACTTGTATTGTCACACCGTATTTCAATGCAAGCCTCTTCTTTTCCATAGTCTCTTAACTACTGTCTGATCCATAGAACCTGTGAACCGCAGCTACCAAGAGCGACATATTTTGCTTCTGCAGTGTAGAGTGCCACAATGTTATGCTTCTTGGAGAACCATGAAACTAACATCTGTCCCAAAAGTTGACATGTTCCAGACTTACTTTTTCTATCTACTCTGCATTCAACTAAGTCAGCATCTGAGTATCCAAGAAGTGTAAAATTTGTTCCTTTGGGATATCACAAACCTAGCTTTGGATTAGTAGCAATATATTTTAAAATACGTTTTACCGCGGTAAGATGTGTTTCTCTGGGATTCACTTGAAATCTGGCACATAAGCACACACTATATAATATATCAGGTCTAGAAGCAATAAGATATAGAAGAGAACTGATCATGCTTCTGTAAGTCTTCTGGTCAACATTCTTTCCCTTTTCATCCTTGTCTAGTTTAGTGGAACTAGACATTAGAATTTCAGTCTTCTTGTAGTTTTTCATACCAAACTTTTGTTGGATGTATGCCCTAAAGCTACTATGTAATAGTTACATATTAGGGATTTCAGTTGTACTATTATCATTATTATTTAATTAATGGCAATGACATATTCATTCATTTGTCCGATTATTTTATATTTATGAATGATTCCATAAGATCAGTTGCAACTAGACCTATTCTTGAGACGTCAAGAATATTGTGACGGGTTCATAGCTAGATTGAATCTTTAAACTGTTCCTGGTCAATGGATTATTGAGTGGATATTTATAATCCTGTTGAGACCGATGTGTTCTTAACTTCACAATTAAGTATTGGATACTCAAGGGAATGATGAGTTGCAAGTCATTAGGTATTATGATATCTCGAGTTAGAACACGGGTGTTTGTATTAGACAAATTCACCGAACGTGACGCATATGGAACGATTAGCAACATGGAAGCTTTTAGCGTGGTCAATGTCTAATTGTTCATGCTTTGGTCTTGTGTAAATAATCCTTAGACCTGAGGTACAGTGTTAACTTGTGTATCGAGCAACTATGGTTCACGGGTGCATATAATGCCGGGTCGTTGATCCGTCTTTATACCTGATGGTCATAGTTTGTTCATATACGAAGTTGCACGTGTACGCAATATGGAATCTGTCTCCTTGTTACATACAAGGTATTATAATGTTGTCCTATGCAATCTAATTATGACAATGTATTGAAATCCTCGGCCGGGGTTGTAACCGAGAATAAATTGTTTATGTCTCGAACAAATGCATGTCAATTAGATTTGTGCATATGATCGAATTGGTGACTTGACAAATATTCCATGGTCTTTGTTCGATCGGGACATAATAAGACAGAAGGATTAAATTACACTGTAGCCAAAACTGACGAGTTCATTATGTTCTTAAAGCATTCACACTATCTGGGTAGCCATGACATATTGCTAGATGTCAATCATGGCTTGTAAGACCCAAAGATTAATCGGGACAATTAATTATTTTGGGAGTACTAATGTGTTAGTACAAGTCTTACTACCAGCTTAGTGATGAACCTAGGGATGTCACACACCATAACCAATTTAGATAACGTGGAACGAGAGAGAAATAATTTTGCAAATGTGTTTGCAAATTACTACGATCGCATTGAGTCGACATGAAATTAAATTAGATGTAATTTAATTTAATTTGTATTATAGTCACGAGCCTACGTGCATATGATGCACACGCATGCCCAAAGTGGATGCACATTAATGTACCCCGAATATGCACACAAAGATCATGTCTTCTTTTTATTTATTTATTTTTATTAATTAAAAGATGCACATGGTCAACAATTGTTGCTGACCGTGTGCAACGCACATGTGATGTGCGTTAATTTTGAATAATAAAAAATAAAATAAAAATTAATGCATGGCATGATGGTCAGCAATTGCCGACCATCATGCATGCACGATCAGCAATGGTTGCTGATCGTGCGCATGCAAGGCATGATCAGCAACCGTTGCTGATCGTGCGCATGAACAACACGATCAGCAACCGTTGCTGATCGGGCGCATGAACGACACGATCGACAACGGTTGCTGGTCGTTCCACGATCGGCCGTCGGTTGTCGATCGTGGGTGGTTATCCATGCGTAACCGCTCGTAAAATAATTCTTATATAAAGCATGGGTGTGTGGTTTTGTGCGCGCACGTATGCAAACGAAAAGAAAAAGAGAAGAAATGATTTTTCTCTCAATTGGGCTGTGACTGAAAATACCAAGGATACGAAGGATTATCTCCACGAAGTTGCTAGCACAATCGTAGTGGTGATTATTCGCAAGTTCTCTCTTCGTTCGACGTCCATTGGTGGTGTGTCTGAACTAGAGGTCCGACGTTTGTGGGGCTCGAACTGAATAACATTTGAACCAGTTCGTTTAAAGCGCGCTTCGAGAGGTAATTCATTTAACCCCCTTCTTATGATCAGATTTTTGATTGAAACGCACGAACAACGCCTTTGGAGAAACATGTATAGAAATATTTCATTTTTGTTTCCGCTGCGTTTATATTAATTTGCCTATACATGATTCATGAAAACCCAACAACTTTTTGATCAAGTCTCTTAAATATTTCTCTTGGAAGATAAATGTTCCTTCTTTTGTTTGTTTGACTTGAAGACCTAAGAAGAATGTTAGGTCTCCCATCATGTTCATCTCGAATTCTTCCTACATGGACTTAGAAAATTTCTTGCGCAAGAACTCATTAGAGAAACCAAAGATTATATCATCGACATCAATTTGAACAAGTAGAATATCCTTACCTTCTCTCTTAATAAAAAGAGCTGTGTCTACCATACCATTTTTAAAACCATTGCTTATTAAGAACTTGCTGAGTCTTTCATACTAGGCGCGGGATGCCTTTTTCAAACCATACAGTGCCTTTTTCAGTCTGTATACATGATCTACCTTTCTCGGTTCTTCAAAACCAAGAGGTTGTTCGACATAGACTTCTTCTTGTATAAACCCATTTAAAAAAGCACTTTTGACATCCATTTGGAATAGCTTGAATTGTGGCAGCATGCATAAGCAAGTAACAGTCTAATGGCCTCCAATCTGGCTACAGGTGCCTAAGTCTCATCATAGTCTATTCCTTCTACTTGTGAGTAACATTTGGCTACTAGCCTTGCTTTGTTTCTGGTTACCCTTCCTTGATCATCTACTTTGTTTCTGAACATCCATTTTGTTCCAATGATTGTTCTTTCCTTGGGTCTAGGTACTAGTTCCCATACATCATTTATTCTAAACTATTGGAGCTCATCTTGCATAGCTTCTATCCAGCTTTTATTTTCAAGAGCTTCATCTACTCCCTTTGGCTCGATTTAGAAATGAGTGCCAATGCACTTGTTTCTTCCTTGTTCCTTGATCTGGTTCATATTCCTTTGTTGATGCTCCCAATTACCAGGTTTTGGGGATGACTGGATTTATGTGTCCAGTTTTTGTTGAATTTCTCACTATCTTTAGGCTCTTCAGGAATTTGAGTAGAACCCTTTTGGGTCAGAATTTGTTCCTGTGGATCTTTTGTGACTTCTTTTTGAAGAGAATCAGATTGTCTGCTATATACATACTTCTCAAGGTCTGTAGTAGGTTCTGGGTCTTCGAATGTAGTTTGATTCTGTTGAGTCTGATCTTGTTCCAGAAACTTCACATTCATAGATTCTTCCATAGTTTGAGTATTCTTGTTGAATACTCTATATGCCTTGCTTGTGATTGAGTATCCCAGAAATATTCTTTCATTTGATCTTTCTTCAAACTTACTCGGATGGTTATTAGCATTTTTAAGAATAAAACATTGACAACAAAAAATATGGAAATAAGAGACAATCGGTTTTCTTCCTTTATAAATTTCATAGGGAGCTTTCTCAAGAATAGGTCTTAGGAAAACTCTGTTAATGATATAACAAGCTGTAGAAACTGCTTCTGCCCAGAAACGAGTGGCTATTTAGCTTTCAATTAGCAAAGTTCTGGCCATTTCTTGTAATGATCTATTTTTCCTTTCTACAAATCCATTTTGTTTTAGAGTGTAGAGCAAGGAGAAAATATGTTGAAGACCATTTTTGTCTTAGAAGTCTATGAATCTTGATTTTCAAATTCTCCACCATGATCTGTTTTAATGTTAGAAATAGTATAACCCTTCTCGTTTTGAACTCTTTTCGCAAATTTTGAAAAATAAGAGAAGGCTTCCTCTTTATTAGCAAGAAAGAACACCCAGGTAAAGCGAGAGTAGTCATCTAAAACAACCAAACAATATTTCTTACCTCCTATGTTTTGGGTTCTTGTCGGTCCAAAAAGATCCATATGAAAAAGCTGCAAAACATGATTAGAAGAAACATGTTTTATTGATTTGAAAGAGCTTCGTACCTGTTTTCCTAGAGTATATGCTGAACACAGTTCTGACTTTTTGTAGCTTAAGGAAGGTAATCCACGAACAAGCTTCTTGGTAAATAGTTTCGAAATCTGCTTCATACTAACATGTCCTATTTTACGGTGCCAAAGATTAGCTTCATCTTGGACTAAAATGAGACATTTAGCAGTATCTTCATTTATATCTAGAAGATAAATATTTCCGTGTCTTTGTCCAGTAAATGACTGAGATGAATCCTGACTGGTTCCAGAGCATATATTCTCCTTGAAGTTTATTCTGAATCCAGCATCACATAGTTGACTTATACTTAGAAGATTGTAATTAAGCTCTCTGACCAAGGAGATGTTGCTAATGATAAGACTTCTAATCTGAACTGTTCCAAGGCCAATAATATTTCCTTTGCTATTGCCTCCAAAAGAAACAGTTCCTCCTTTTATTTTTTCTAAACCTATGAACATTCTTGAATCACCAGTCACATGCCTCGAACATCCCCTGTCTAAGTACCATTTCCTTTTTCTTCTGATACTTACCTGCGTTCAAAAAACATTCTCAAGTTTTCTTTGGTACCTAGACTTTCTTGGGTTCGTGATAGTTAGTAGTATAAGCTTTATTAATCCAATTTCTCTGAACAGGTCTCCAGACTTTTGGCAATTATTCTCAAAATGTTCTGTTTTTCCACAATTAGAACATTTGAGGTTGCTTCGACCAATAGGTTTAACAAAGTTCTTTTGAAAATGATTTTTGTAGACTTGTCGAGGAGGTCTCTGTCTGAGTCTCTCATTGACTTTTGGAAAATCTATTATAGAATCATTTTCCTTATTATATCCAAGTCCAGACTTGTTATAGTGGGGAATTTGAATGGAAAGTATATGTTGCAAGGTTTTTGATCCTTTTGAAAATTTTGTAGTAATATCTAGAAATTCCTTTTTAAGGGAATCATTCTCTTTTAAAAAAGAATCTTGACTTTCCTTTGTTTTTCTTTTTGCAAAAAACTTTTCTTTTTGAGAAAAATTTGTTGTCTCAACTTGTAATTTTCCTTTTTCAGTTCAGAGATCCTCTTAAGAGTGGATTTTAGATTTAAACAAAGTTCATTTATATAATCTGAAACTTTAATAATAATTTCGAAATGACTAACCTCAACCTCATTGTTTGAGTCTAAGTCGGATTATGAGTTTGCTCTAGAATTTGAGTCTGAGTCTGAGTGTGCTATCAGATAGATATTACCATATTCATCTTCGATTTCTTCACACTCCGTGTTACTCCAAGTTTCAGCTTTCAAGGCCTTTTTGTATTTCTCATACTTTCCTTTCTTCTTTTTCAGCGTAGGACAGTTTGGTTTTATATGTCCCTTCTTCTTGCATTTGAAACAGATTACATCTTTGACAGAGTCTTCTTCATCCATTGTTCTTCTTTGTCCAGACTGTTTGGATTGCTTCTTACCATTGAACTTCTTCCCTTTCTTGTTTAACTTTCTAACCTTTTTAATCAATAGGGCAAGTTCTTCGTCGTCCATTTCATCTTTAGAATCTGTGTCATCGGAATTAACGTTAGATTCAAGAGTAATAGATTTCTTACCCCTTGACTCAACTTCATCATTCATCTGTTCAGCCTCATAAGATTGTAAAGTTCCAACGAGCTCATCGACAAACAAGGGTGAGATCCTTAGTGTTTCTCGTATAGAAGTCTTCACATTGTTCCAGTCCTTTGATAAACCTCTCAAAAGCTTGTTAACTTTCATTGGTCCTGAGATTGGTTAGCCTTGATATGCAAGCCCATTTACTATTTCAATAAATCTGCTAAACATATCTCCAATGGACTCTCCCGGCTTCATTTTGAACGATTCATATTGACCAAGCAGAATATTGACTTTGGTTTCCTTCACTCGATCAGTTCCTTCATAGGTGACATGAAGCCTATCCCAGACTTCTTTTGCTGTTTCACAAGAAGAGATTCGGTTATATTCATTTGGAGATAATGCATAGTATAGAGAATAAATAGCTTTTGCATCTAATGCTTCTCTTTTTGTCAATTCTTCTTTTGAGAGAGTGGTAGAAGGTTCTGTTGATTTTCCATCATCCTTCTTTGCGGCCTTTCCAGATTCAGCATTGGGATCAATTCCTTTCTCAACAACATCCCATTCCTGAGGATCCTTTGATCTGAGAAAAGCTTTCATTTTGTTTTTCCATATGTTGTACTCTTTTCCATAAAAAAGAAACGGCTTTGAAGAAAGAAATTGGGGTTCCCAATGCTTCTCCACGCCCAACGAGATGCACCCACTCTTCTTTTCAATCCTTTAGGACTTTAAGATATGTCCTGAAAAAAGCATCTTTGTACGAAGTAGGAGATGAGAAACTGCTTTGTCTTTGTACGAAGCAGGAGATGAATGAGAGTGCAGGTTTAGTGCCATTGCCGTAGTAGAAGATCTTTAACTCTGAAGTAAAAAACACTTCAATATATTGAGCACGAGGTTCTGATACCAATTGATATTGCTAGTACCGACACCTAGAGGGGGTGAATAGGTGTAAATAAAATTTATGCACTAAAACAGTAAATACAAAGTCTGATAGTAATAGACTCAGAATTTAAGTATTGAATATAGTTTGGATGAGATGGACTTTTGTTGTATGCAATCAAAAATAAAAGAGTAAGGGAAGAGAAGATTGCAAACAATGTTATAGTGGTTTGGCTTTTGTCAAGCCTACGTCTACTCTCCCACGCCGTCAGCCAATAGGCTGAATTCCACTATGTGATCGAAAATGGTTACATGTTCTTAAGTGTAAGTACTCAGCGATAAGATCTCTCACTAAGTCAATCCTTTTTGCAATACATTTTGGATCACTCGGTTTTTGCACTTTCACAGACAATTTTACAAAGAATAGAATCAAACTTTGGAATTTTGTATTTTATCTGTCTTCTTCTGGTCGTATCCCCTCCTTATATACCCTTCGAACCATAGCTAGCCGTTGGTTATCACCATGAGAGATTTGCCTTCATTTTCCTTTCTTGGACAGACTTCATAAGGAAAGATTTCTTGACCGTTGAAGACATTGAATTCCATTTGATTCTGATCGCCCATACAATCAGAATCTGGGTTTCCATAAATGTTCCATCCTTCTTTGGAAATTGTCTTGTTGATTAATCTTGTTAATCGATTTGGTTAGCAAAATCAATATGAGTAAGGTAAGTGAAATTCATAGTCACTGGTGATCTTGTCCTCGTTTCAGTCCTTGAGGTTCGTTTTGGGTTCTTGACAGAATGAGATTCTGCGTCTGTTTATACCTCCCTCTGTAATGGGTAGACTTTGCAGAATATGTTAACACATGAGTCTTCTTTCACATTTTGTACTGGAAATGTTGCTTGTTTAAATACATAGAAAGTTTTGTTAGCATCAAAACTAGGAATTTTCTCAACAATCATCAATCAATATTATATAAAGATGATTTCTTCTGTCATTATCAATCACGATGCAGAAAATATTTTTATTCTGTCATTAGATCTAGTATAAATCAGAGTACATCATGATAACATCATCGATTCATTTTACATTATATAACAGCTCTAGACACGAATATTTCTTTTACACATTTGATTTGATTTTCCAATCTCAATTATACGTATAACCCACCAAAAAAATATGATTTCTTCCCTATCTTGATGATAACCGAAAATTTGATAATTTCCCCCATAAATTGAGGCCCTTCCCAGTTGTAGTTTACTGGCCAGCACGTTAACAACATATTAAGAGGCAGATTAGTTTTAAATTTCAACCAGTATAATATGATAGTCAATCTAAATCTATCACCATTGATTTGAGTAGTTGTTCAAATTTTCAAATTATGACTGCTTATGGTACTTGTGATGAGGTGGGATTGATCAGTTTTGAGCTCAAGCAAACAAAAAAAAAAAAAAAATGCTTGACTTTGAATGCTTTCGAAATGATGCTTAGGGAAAGCGTTGTTCGTTGAACCAAATTCTTCTCTCTGTTTTTTTCTAATCTTTTTTTGGCCATGTGAACCATATTTTTCATTAACAAACCTGGAAAACTAGGGTTTCGCAGCAAATTTTTTGTCTTACTTTAGTAATTTCTGCGACACTTCTCGAGGATACGTGCCGTAATCATGTTGCCCACAGGCCCTGCTGCATTCATATTTGTTTTGCATTCCATCTCTATACATGCACGTGATGTTATACTGTCTTAATCTCCATATGCATACAAGATCATTCATGGGAATTGCGGAAACTGGGAATTACCAGGACATTATCTTATCGGAGCATGCTCTACGATAAACTACTTTTGGTAGTTCACATGCTAATCGCATCGGCTGACGCAAAAAGTTGGTGAAAGTGGTGCTATTACATGGTACAATCCGAAATTTGATGAGGAACATGTCATTGACCGAGCTCGATTCTCCTTCCACCGTCTTTGCTTTAATAGTAAAGTACTGACCTCGTTCTGGGGAATCCATGATTATTTTACATAGGAAGTGCGAGATCTTGGGGAATGCTTAGTGACCATCTCCTTGAATATGTTACATAAGCTTCTTTGGGAATTGAACTTGTCGGGCTTTGAAATGGAATCGCAACAACTGTTCGATCCGCAGCAAGGGGTGCTGCAAACGCGCCACTATCGATGTGCATTGCTCGTGGGTCTCATGCAATGTGGACGAATTTCCACGGATTGCACCAATACAATAGAGTTTGACCAATAAAATTTTGTGGTAAGATTTATGTGTTCCTCTGCGAAAATGAAAAAAATGTTTCTTGGGAAAATGTGAGGATCATAATGGGGGAGTTTCTTTTGTGTGATCAGTCAGCGAATGCCAAATCTAGTAAGAGAAAGGAAACATGATCATTCATCTTTGTGATTATAAAAAATATAGTGTTTAGACTCTCTGACCACCATTTGAAGTTTTAACATGAACCACAAAGCTATGGAAGAGAATGAACTTTTTAACTCTTTTGTTGTTTTCATGGACGTTTGATGTGAATAAGAATGGAGGAGAATGAGCTATGGAGGAGCTTTGAAGCTTCAACATAAATTAGAGATACGGAGGGGAAGGAGAAGAATAGGGTAGGTATTTTTTTTAGATATCTTATTACCCATCATTCTTCAAGAATTATAAAATTATTTTCAAGTTTGAATTTATTCATTTAAAATTTGGGTTCTTGTAATTCATCTTTATTTGTTTATTTATTTATATATATATATTTTCCTCTCTCCTTTTTAATTTCATTTCTTTTTTATTCCCTTCCGTTGTTTCTTAATAAAAATTTTATTAAATGGTAAATTATTTTAATATATCTAAAATATGTAATAAATAGATATTACGAAATGGAAAAAAGCTCAAATTACTTTGCCAAGAGTAACGGTGCACTCTTGACCCCTTATTTTCTCAAGGAAACCGAAGGACTTGTTTGTTCGGTTTCCTTGGAAAATCTGAGATTTTGAGTGGGATCTGTTGAATCTCACTGCCTGGGATTCTATTAATTTTTTATATGGGAATTAAAATTCAATTTTCAAATTTACTAAGTTGTTTTGTAGTCGTCTCCATCAATATTAAGTCATTAAATTAAACAAATTTTTTAATTTCTCAACTCCACCTGCAATCTTTTACTAATTAAATCGAATTATTAATTAATCAAATGTCTAGTAGCATGTTGTTTTTGAAGTAATACTAAAGGCTTGAAATGCATCGTTAGTTTGAAGCACTTATGACAACGTTTAATTTGCAACAAAAATGAATTCACATAGCATAATACAAATTTGCCTTCTCTAGTAAAAAAAAAAAAAAGAGTCACCTACAAATGGAAAATTGACAAGAAAATCATTCCGATGTGGTCTAATTTGTCAAGCCCTAAACCTCCAGCACGCGATAATTCATTCACTTTGGTCAAATGAATGCGATGTCCCAAGATATGTCGCCGACCATTATTTTTATCTTTCCGTTATGCGCAAGCGGAAAACAATTTGTATCACCCTGTCAAATAAACAATAACAATGATAGTAGGATGATCAGTCATAATTGTAGCAAACCAATTAATTAATTTATTTACTAGATCAACCCCGAAAGGAACACTTTTAATTACAAGCCCGCTAGTGGGCAAGTTTCTTTCCGAGCCTTCAAAATGATGCCAGGGCTAGGTTAATCTACTCCCTCAAAAGCTTGGGCCCGGTATGTCCTTCAAGGACTACCAAAATATAGAGACTCCTTAGAGTCGGGCTCTATCGGGTCGTAGTCAGAAGGGTACGAGTCAGTTGCTAACAAGGTAGGATTGGGATCTACCACTGTCCCATCAGGAGGGTCTATCTTTATGGGATCCCAATCCTCGTCCTAAGGGCCCCTACTAGGCAGGCCATCAAAACCTTGCAGAGGGTCGAGTAGGATCTCGCCCTCCTTAATGAACCACACTAGGAATCTATGAGGAACCACACTAGGACATGTACTTATCGCACAAGTGCACCTACCTAGGAAATCTATGGACCATAACGATGGTCTCCCAATCCTTAGGAACCCCGAACTACACCAGGTGGTGCACCATCCTAGGGACTCGAAAATGTTTAACAACGAAAAATAAGATATGATCTCAGTGAGTTATCGTCCTAAGCCCCGATTAGGATTTTAACTCATCTCGGGGTATCTATCACTCAGTCAAATCTCCTAAGCAGATCAATAGCAAAGCAACCCTCATTTCCCTTAGCCAACAACTCGATCTATCTAGTAACCCTGTAATAACAACGAGCAAGTAATCGACTCATAGGCAACCTTATCTGGTCATGCCATACCTTGCACGGTAAAGTATACATGCATGCCACAATTAATGCATCCCACATTCTCAGCACTACATTAATTAATCACAATCGAGTCATATCACAGGCGATCTTATCTAGCCATTGCCACACCCTACATGGTACTAACTCAGGCATGTCATGATCGGCACAACAAGCACAAGCATAATCAGCACCAAAGACAACATGTTCCCCATGCATTCAGCATTCATGCATGTTCTGATTATTAATGCCCTTATTGGGGCCACAACCGAACTTCTGTCGATGTCTTCTAGCTTAGCTAGGAATCGTCCCACCTTGTCGGGCACGACTACATCCGGAACTCCCACTCAGACGGCATTTCTGAATGAGCATATGCCTGGCCTTTACTGCAACTTGCATCTGGACTCCTACCAAGATTTCTAACAAGTTGGACTTCGTCCCCTGAACTCCCGCCGGGGTGACTAGTTATTTATGTAACTACACGATCACACCACAATAACTCATTTTCATGCATTAGCCAATACAAACGTGGTACATGCTCAACATAATAATCTACTACATATTTTTTATGTAAAAATTACAGGAAAATAATTGCACGTTGTCACATATTATTTGAAAACCTGTCCAACTTCACATGCCTTATCATTTAAACATGCCAACCTCATTTTCATTGCAAAACTTGACATATACACCGACACCTCGGGGTTTTCCCTTTATATGTCCAGGCAATTACACTAAAAAATCAAGGCATAATATCCACATGGCATTATTATTTATCAAAGCAATGAAGCGTTAACAATGTTAGTCATACAATCAAAGCATCTTTGATTCAAGCAACAATTCAATATGCCTTAGCATGTACGGACTCGTCAAATTAGTCCCATAATTTAATTATAAATAATCAATGTTATTCATAATTAAATTTAATTAATAAAAAAAATTAATTCTTCATAACAAAATAATACTAATCAGGATTAACAAACTAATCCTCGATTATCCTAATTAACCATCGTTAATTAGCACTAAGCAAGATTAGCAAAATTAATTAAAGTCAACCATAGTTAACTAAACTAACCATGCTTCTACCATAGTTAATTAACTCAATACTAGTTAATTAACCTAACCCTAGATCAACCCTAGTTAACTAACCTAACCTTGGTTAATTAACTTTAAAACAAATCAACCTTAGTTAATTAACCATAACTAACCATAGTTCAACTTTTTGACTAACTCAATCGTGGTAATTTTCTAAACTTCCAACTTAACTATAATTAATCTTAACTAATCCCCTAACTAAGATTAACTATAATATAGTCTAACCTTTAGCAAGTTTAACAGACTAATCGAAGGATTATGACGTAAACTCATTGATTAAGCGAGTCGGAGACACGAGCACGACAGCAGTGGTGAGAGCTAGGCATAGGGGCCTCTGAAATGTTGATACAAGGTAGCTCGGGAACGGAAATAGTAGTTGCAAGTGCTGTCCTCCTCTGCTTTGTTGAAACCGAGAGAGAGGAGGGGAAATCGGTGATTGGTCGGGTTGACTGGCGGTCCAGTGGACTACTGGCTAAGGTTCGATGGCTCTAAGTGGCTGAGGGTGAGGTGGGGGTGGCTAGTTCGAGTGGCCGTGAGGTAGCAACGACGATGGCTAGATGTTTCCAATTAGTGTAGCAGAGAAAGAGAGAAACGAACAGGGGTGATCGGTGGTTTAGGTGGTTGACAGGCGGTTCGACAACTTAAATCGGCGGTGACAAGGGGTACGGATAAGGCTCCCCGGTCATTGTTGTGGTTGAATGGTGAGGGAAAATGGAAGAAAGGAAGGGTAAAAGGAAGAAAACCGAAGAAGGAGAAGAGAATGGAGGGTTGGCTAGGAGAAGAAGGAGAGAGAAGAGGAAGATGAAGACTTTGGCTATCCCTTCATCAATTCCTCTCTTCAATACACATTACTTCTCCTCAATTCCCATGCAAGAACCATCATCACCTTGGACTTTCTCTTTCTCTTTTGTTTCTTATCCATTGATGCCTAGAAGCGCATTTTGGTATTTTCATCTTGGGCTCAATTTACCAAATTGCCCTTGGGCTAAAGACGAGAAGCGAGCCAAGGAAACATGCTAGAAATGAATAGGAATTGGGCTCTGCAAGTCACTGGGCTCAAATCGAGCTCAAATTGGATAATGGGCTAGAAAGAGGGTAAATGGGCTAAACAAGCCCACTTGGATGGCTTGGGCCCACCTTGGGCATGAGGCCCATTAGGGCCTTGCTCGGCCCATTTCCTTATGAACTTAAATTTTAGCTCGTTAAACCTTTTTCCATCAATTTTAGGCTTACCGATATTCTCGAGGATTATAGAGGCATCATCCAATGATTCGTCCCTAACATCCCTGAAAGTTTGACCTCCAAAATCGGATTACCATTCACAGCCAATTTCAATCAATTGCAGTTTTAGTGTATCTCAAACTAACGAGTGGCTTTGAGGAATTACACATTATTGATTCGTGATTGAATTAGCCTCAAACCACGTTCAAGTTTTCTCGACACCTGGACAACTTCAATTATCATGAAATTGTGAAAGATCGATTTTTATCTCAAAGTACATGATTACTTGGAATCACCTTAGGGTCGTTCACAGTCTTGATAATAGTCAACGGAATCACCCGTTATCTCATTATATCTTGTCTGTGAATCGACTTATAATCATTCCTTGAATCGGCCTGTATAACCACAAATTCGTCCTTCTACAAGTCCCATGGTCGAATTGCTATTCCAGGTCAAGTTTTTAGTCGTATGTACTCATGTCCTCACTAGCCCTTCTCTCAAGGTTAGTATCTCGAGAGTGATCAATTTCGAGTGAGATTAACTAATAATGCATTGATGAAATTCATAGTCATTATATTCCACAATAGCTCGAAATTTAGGACGTTACAATTCTTCCCCATTTACAAAAATTTCGTGCTCAAAATTTGCATTAATATCAGAATCCTCAAAAAGGTTGGGGTACCGATGCCTCAATATATCCTCGCTTTCCCATGTGGCTCATTCTGTCCCATGATGTTGTAATTACCTTGGCTAAGGAAATCATTTTGTTCTGAAGTACTTGCTATTTTCGATCCACTATTCATATTGGTCTTTCCATGTACAACACCCTATCGTCCACATCTATTTCCTCAAAATTTAGCATGTGAGTCGGATCTGGTTCGTACTTCCTCAGCATAGATACATGAAAGACATCATGTACTTGAGCAAGTTTCAGGGGCAGTGCAAGACGATATGCCAAAACCTCAATTCTTTCCAAAATTTCAAAAGGTCTAACATACCTTGGACTCAACTTTCCCTTCTTGCCGAATCTCGAAATGCCTCACATTGGTGATACTTTTAAAAAGACATGGTCACCTACTTTAAATTTCAATGATCTACACCGTTTATTCGCATAACTTTTATGGTGACTCTGGGCTGTATTTAGCATGTCTCGAATAACTTTGATGGCATCTAATGATTGTTCACTAACTTTGGTCTTGTAATCTTTCATTCACCAACCTCGTCGTAGCATAGCGGAGTTCTGCAAGGTCTACCATATAGCGCCTTGAATAGGGCCATCATAATGCTTTGTTGATAGCTATTGTTGTAGGAAAACTCAACCAGGTGAAATTGTTCCTCCCAACTTCCTTCAAAATCTACAACATAAGCTCGTAGCATATCTTCAGGCATTTGAATCGTTCTCTTCGATTAGCCATTTGTCTGTGGATGATATGCCGTGCTATCTCGTATTTTCATCCCTATGGCAGATTGCAAACTTTTCCAAAATGTCACCGTAAACTTGGCGCCATGGTCAAAGGTAATCGTCATTAGCATTCTATGAAGATGCACAATTTGTTGCATGTACAATTTTTATATATCTATCTAATGCAAAATCCTTCCATACAGCGATAGAATGAGCAGACTTTGTTAGTTTGTCAACTATAACCCAAATTGAGTCGTTACCTCGTTGACTCCTTGGCAACCTCATCATGAAATCTATTATGATATGTTCCCACTTCCATTAGGGAATTTCGAGGGGTTGTAGCAACCCACCAAGCTTACAATATTGTGATTTCACTTATTAGCATGTTAAATACTTAGTTACGTGCTTGGCAATGTCCAACTTCATGCCATTCCATCGGAAATGTTTTCTGGTTTGGTGAGCTATGCTTGGATGATTCGGAGCTTGGGACCATCAGCTGGTGATGTATACAAAGGGTCACTAAGTTCGGGTAAGTCGCCACTGTTGACGAGATACGACAAGAATCCGGGTGGAAAAATTGGGTGGGGATTTGTCCATTGACTTAGTGAGGACTCGGTTTCGTGACTCGGATCTTTCGGACCCAAATTTTCATTCGGGTTGGGCTCAGGTGTAAATGGGCCTTACCCATTTCTATTAGTAGTCTCAAAACCACTGCTTCCAAATGGCCCATAGGGGTATTGGGTCCACATTGTAGGCCTATTTGCCCATTGGCCATGGGCTGGATACCAAGGAACCTCAAGCCAGTGAATTGGGCCGGTAGCTTGGATCTAGGTCTAAGTTGAAGCAGAAGCAGTTGGGTCCTGGACATGAACAGGACGTTGAATTTAGATTCCCTCTTGTTGCGAAACAATTTGTTCCGAAGGTGAGATAGGAGTTTCTCCCACTAAAGTATGTTTGGCCATGATATGATAAAAGGAACTAAATTCCTATTCGACTTGTTAAATCGTTTTGCAGGTTGCAACAACATTCAAAGAGAGAACCGATGGCGATTCGATGGTGTGGAAGCTAGGCTAGGAAGGCATGCTCTGATACCGTGACAGAAAATGAAAAATACTTTTGGGAGGAATTGTTTTCTGTTTTATATATCAATTGTACAACATTGTATTTATAGTACAAAAAGAATCAGAAAATATATACATAAAATATATTTGATATCAACTAGCAATTTTGTCTTCCATGATAGTACAAAAAGAATCAGAAAAAATATACAAAAAAAGTATTTATACAATCCCCCAATAAACAAAAAGTAGGATTCTTTTGGAGGTCAATATCATGGGATAAAGTATCAAAAAAACCATAAACCTATTACACTTGTTTCTCTCGAATCATAAACTTATTGACGATTTATCAATGTAGTCCATTCAACTATGGCCAAAAATTGCCAACCAGTCGTCTTACATGGCATGATTAGTACTGATGTGGACTTTTTTTATTATTTTTTCTAAATTTTTAATACTCTTTTTTTTTTTTTTTTTTTTCTTTTTTCCTGTTCCTTCCCATTCTTTTTTTCCTAAACCATGAGTCAGGAGAGGTTTGGGTGAGGGCCCAATGCTCTTGCTGGCCAACAGGCAAGGGCATTAGGCTTGCTTGGATCTAGGCGAGGGTCATGATGCCCTCACCCATACGCACTAACCCTCACCTATGGCTGACAATGGTCGACTGATGACTTCGCCGGCCTAGAGTTGTAAAAAAAGAAAAAGAAAAGAATAAAAAAATTCGAAAAAATGTTAAGATCCATGTCAGTGTCAATCGTGTTACATAGGATAGTTGACGTTCATGTCAATAATTTCCAACGAAAATTGACTGAAATGACTATATTAGCAAATCTCCCTAAGGTTAATATTTTAATCGATACAATTGAAAGATTTAAAATTAAATAGACACAAGTATAATATGTTGAAGAATTTTTTTGTACTTTTCTAATATCATGTGTGGTGGGTCAAGTCTCATCCTTGGTGATGATAGCAAACTGTTTCGTTTTGTCAAAATGCATTGAATGGCATTCAATGCATAATAATCAAGACTTGGTGACCTTGCATGGTTTGATAGAGACATGTTAGAATTGAGGGATTCAACAACCCAAGCGTTGGCATATCAACGTCTACTTTATTTCGAATTAGATGTGAAAGGACTGAAGATTTTTTTGAATATAGAATGAGAAACTAAACGGATAAAATAAGGGTTGATGCATATGGAAAAGTCAAGCTATAACCATAGACACGAGGAAAGACTCATGATGGGGAACTATCATAGAGAGATTTGTAAATGTCATGACCTGATCAAAATAGACAAGAATGCCTTGAATTTTCTCTTTTGGATATAGAATTGCGTCTCTCACTTGTATTCTCTTTTTAACTATCGTAGGGAGATCTGTATATATTAGGCTGCGGTTGCATCAGTCCTAGAGTAACTCTGTTGCCAATAATATCTGGGAACCGGCCATTCTGTTTCAATGTATTGCTGTGGTACGCACTCAAACCTGGCCTGAATCTGCAATTCAAGCTCTTTGGTTTCCCTCTTCTAGTACAGTTAATTTACTTTCCTACGAAAAAGTGAAATCCCACGAGAAGTTAAATTAAGTTCAAGAGGCCAACTGGTGCCCCTTTAATTTAGTTTAAGAAGCCAACTGCTGCACTTGTAGGCTTGTAGCTCAGACAGGAGAGAACGATACTAGCTTGACAAAAACCTATATTACAAAATATTCATTTGTTTCCTTTCTTAAGGTGATTTTTGGCATACTAGATATAAATTTAGAGCAGGAATACTGATTGATGATTACTAACATGAGCAGGCTGAAGGTTAAGTGCTTTATTGTCATGTGCTCCATGCTTGGAAGGTTTTCAAAAAAGAGACATTCATACGGGAAAATTATAGTTCACAAATTGTACATTTCTCAACTGGCGGGCTTCAGGCAGATTAGCACTTTACACTTTCACTGTGATCAAAGACACCTCCTCTGTTCATGAACTCTCAAAGAGTTTGTGCAGCAGCAGCTAATGTATCATCACTTTTACAGAAAGAAAACCTGATATATCTCTTATGATAGAAATTATCAGCACCAACCTCATCTAGTGTGTTTGAGTAGAAGAATCCACAACCTATAACAGGAACCACCCCTGCCTCTTCTATCAGCTTTTTAACACAATCAGCTTGAAGTTGCAATTGCACTCTTACATTTTAACAATGACATATATCGGATTTCAGAGAGCTTTTTAGCAATAAATATAGTGACAAAAGCAGCGTATATCGGCCAGAAGGCACTCCTCAAGAATCTAGGCAAATATAAGGAATGAACCTTGAGCCTTAAACTGAATGCGCAAACCAATTTCGGCCAGAATTTTAGCTAGGAAATCTCTTCTTACTTCATAATCCTGAACAACAATGGGAATAAGAGTCAGTTATTGCTTAGTGCGAATCCTCATACACACTTTAAATGGATTTCAGCCTCAGAGTATACTACTTGTCTCAGTGATTCAAAATATTTTGGCTAACTTTCAAAAGCAGTCTGATATTGCTAGTATTAACACTTAGAGGGGGGTGAATAGGTGTAGAGGGATTTTATGCGCAAGTATATAAAGCTTTTTGTAATCTATAAACAAAAATTAAATAGAGAGAGTAGGAAAAATTGCAAACACAGTTATAATGGTTCGGTTTTTGATAAGCCTACGTCCACTCTTCAGGCGATCAGCCAATAGGTTGGATTTCACTATGTGATCAAAAGTGATTACACACTCTTGAGTGTTCGCACTTGGTGATGATATGTCTCACAAAGTCACTCTTCTTGGTAATGCACTAAGATCACTCAATTACGCACTTTTTCAGCCACACTTGACCGTTGGCCACATCCTATCTATCTTCTTGGTCACATCCTTTCCTTATATACTCTCCTAGCCACACTTGACCGCTGGCTATCTCCTTAAGAGATTCGTCTTCCAACACTTGACCGTTGGCTATCTCCTTAAGAGATTCGTCTTCCATTTCCTTTCTTGAACAGACTTCATAAGGAAAATCTTTTTGACCGTTGAAGATAGATTGGATCCCCTTGGATTTTGTTCGCCCATACAATCAGAATCCGGGCTTCTATAAGTGTTCCATCTTTCTTTGGAAGTTGTCTTGTTGATTGATCTTGCTAATCGATTCAATATAACAAAATCAATATAAATATGGTAAGTGAAATTCATGACCATTGGTGATCTGGTCCTGTAAGCTCATTCTGGATCTATCAGACCAAGGTTCTGCGTCTGCTTGTGTTATTCGTTTGGTACACATAGACTCAGAGATTCTGCGTCTCCTCGTGTTTTCCGTCTGGTACAAGCAGACCCAGAAACATCTTCTGCTTCATGCAAACTCAGAAGAATACATCACCCTGTGACTTTTCTTCCTTAGGAAATATATGATTTCTTGTATGCATAAAATGATTTGTTAACATCAAAACTAAGAGTTTTCTCAACAATCTCCCCATTTTTTATGGTGATAAAACCTTCTATGCAGATGGTTTGTTGTTCCTGCAAAACATGGTTAGGCATAGCATGGTATATATATGACATAGTAATAAGCATTAGATTAAGTCATACATGATCAGTATTATGGTACTCAGATCATCAAGTCACACAATATCTAATCATCAAAAAGATGTCAAATGATCAATGCACACAATACCTAATCCATGTTCAAAACAAAATTAACAACAAAACCAACTATTCCAATATCTGCTCAAGCCAAACCAGTATCTGCGACTACTCCCCCTTTTTGTCAAAGTCAAAAAATCCAACAGTCAAAAGCAAAATGATAATGCAGAGTTCAAAATCCAACAGTAAAAAAAATATTATACCAGAAAAGTTTTGGATAAAGAGATTAGGATGATGGCTTTTTAGGGGTTCGGGCTAAGGTGAAATCTTCCATATCCTTGGCAAACTCTTCAATCTTAGTGAGACACTGATGAATTGTGGACTCCATCTGTGCCATTTGCTGCTTAGTTTTCCTCTCGAGAGTCTCAAACTTGTTATTCAAGGAGGTTTCCATGGCAACTTGCTAATTTTTGATTTGCATTAGAAGATCCAATATCTTTTGAGAATCAGAACGATCAGTTTGAGATTCAAGTAAAAGCTCAGGAGGTTGTATTTCAACTCTTTCAGATTGATGCTTCCCTTGAATTGATGCATCTGCTTGTGCATGTTGCTCCGGTGATTGTCGGTCCTCTACCCTAGTTTCATCTTCAGCCTCTGGAATAGTCTGACTTTCATCTATTCCTTGTCCTGCATCCTCTCTTGCTTCATCTGCTTCTGGTACTTCTTCTTCTGGTTCTTCTTCGGGGTCTTCTTCATGTTTATGCTCTGCCTCTGGTTCAGACATAACCACATTTTCTGCAGGTTGTGGTTTTGTACTCTGGAGATTTTCCTCTACTACACTAGGTGGAGTCTTTTCTGCTTCCATGTCTGTTATTCTGGGTCCAGTGGCATGAGTATGACCCATAGAAGCAAGGATTTCTGAAATGGTCTCCTCGTCATCATCTTCATCCCTTAGCAGCAGTTGTCTCCTTCTTTTAGAGCTCTGCCCTGCAGATGCCACTTCCTTGTCTTTTATCTTGGCAGTGGTTGATGCCGTAGTTAGTTCCTTCTGCTTTCTTCTCCATGTCTCCAAAACATCCTTCAGCTTCATCTTGGTTATCATCTTGAGTCCAATACGCATAGTCGAAAGACCTTTAGTGCAGAGTCTCCCAAGCAAATTGATTTGGAAATGTTCGAAGATTCTGGTCACTAAGGCTCCATAAGGCAGTTGTTTTTTATCGTTCAAAACTGTTCTATACATGTGTAGAAGAACTGTATGAGGAAGTGAGAACGGAACTCCATTTTCGATTGTCCACATCATCTTCACTTCAAATTGGACCACATTAGTCTTAGATGATGCCTTTGGACGAATGCAGTTTATGACAATCTTGTGCAAGATTATCCTTGCTGAGTTCATAGAGGAGTAAGTGATGTTTGCCCTAAGAGAATTTGTAAGATGCTTGCATACAGTCTCATAAGAAACCTATGTGCTTAAAATCACCTCTTTCAACCTTCATAATGTCAGCCAAGGTATTTGCATCAAGTTTATAAAACTTGTCATTCACACTAAACTACAACTTGTTTGGAGTCAAGAACAACAAATTTGAGTAAAAATAGGCTGTTAGTTCTGGATATACAGCAGCAAAATCAGTGTAGAAACGATCCATCTGCAACCTTTCAAAACAACCTCTAAGATTCACATCAGTGGCATCCAGAAAATCAAAATCCACTATTTTGTGATTCATTATGCTTCGATCAAGCAAAGAGACATAACATGCCTTATGTTCTTTGGAACGGAACAAGTTTCCTGTAGGGTTACAAACTACCGCAGCAACCCCCATCTTAACCTCAAAGTTTCTAAACAAACGTTTATCATCGTCTTTTCCTCCCCAGATACTTTCCTTACTTCTGCTTGCTTCATTTGTCTGATCAACCTGTGCAGGCGGACGTTCTGCACTCAACACAGCCTGAACCAATCTCATCTCGCTTGCATAACCCTTTTTCCTCAGGTATTCAAGTTTAAAACTATCAGTAGCATCTCCCCTCACTAATACTTCATACATTTTGAAGACATTTTGGGGGTCTGAAGGTTTAGGCATAGTAATTCCAGACGTACCTCTTTCATTGACATTCCTTTGAACAGATTCAGTTGGAGAATGCCTCGGGGATTCCTCTCCAGATGATTGTGTCAAGTCAAAATGAGTCTCTGCTCCTTCGGTATTCCTCGGCTCTCTGCTTGCAATGCGGTTTGATCGTCTTTGAGAAGAGAGAGACCTTGATATGGAGGATCTCAAAGCCATTTTGGAGAAGATTTGGTTCGGGTTTGAGAGAAAGATGAGATCTTTAGGTTTTTGAGAGTGCTCAAGTGTGCGATAGAAGAAAGACTCGATTTTTGGGGTTTATATACCCTTCTGGAGAGAGGCAAACGAACAGACATGATTTTTGGAAATAAAAATAACTGTAAATGGCAATTATTCAAAAATTTGAAACTTGATAAAAATATATGCAAATAATATAGGCATGCACCAAAAATTATGCAAATCAATATTTGCAAATATTAACTTATCATGTTCGATCATATATAGAAATAACTTACGTGCCAAAATTTAAATTTCCAAAAATACCATTAAGGCTTTCTAAGTGCGACCTAGAAGATTGGTCCATCTAAAAGATTGCACTGTCCAAATTTCCAAAAATACCATTAAGGCTTTCTAGTCAACTTTCTTCCCCATTTCATCCTTGTTGAGTTTGATGGAAGTTGACATTGAAGTTTCATTCTTCTTACAGTTTTCCATCCCAAACTTCTTGATCAAGTCCTTCGCATATTTTTCTTAAAAGATGAAAGTGCCATGTTTAGATTGTTTGACCTGAAGTCCTAGAAAGAATGACAGTTCTCCCATCATGCTCATTTCGAATTCCTCCTGCATAGACTTTGAAAAATCCTTGCACAAACGTTCATTAGAAGAGCCAAAGATGATGTCATCTACATATATTTGAACAAGTAAAATATTCTTACCTTCCTTCTTAATGAAAAGAGTTATGTCTACCATACCTTTCTTGAAGCCATTATCTAATAGGAACTTACTAAATCTTTCATACTAGGCTCGAGGTGCTCGCTTCAAACCATATAGTGCCTTTTTTAGTCTGCATATGTGATCTGATTTTCTTGGTTCCTCGAAGCTAAGAGGTTGTTCAACATAGACTTCCTCTTGTATGAATTCATTTAAAAAAGCGCTCTTCACATCCATCTGGAATAGCTTGAAATTATTATAGCAAATATAGGCAAGCAGTAGTCTGATTGCTTCTAGTCTTGCTATGGGTGCATAAGTTTCATCATAGTCTATTCTCTTTTATTGTGAGTAACCTTTGGCTACAAGCCTTGCCTTGTTTATTGTCACCTTTCCTTAATCATCCACTTTGTTTCTGAAAACCCATTTAGTGCCTATGATGGTTCTTCCCTTGGGTTTGGATACTAATTCCCACACATCATTTCTTCTTAATTGCTGGAGTTCTTCTTGCATTGCTTCTATCCAGCTTTCATTTCCAAGGGCTTCGTCTACTCCTTTAGGTTCAATTTCAAAAATGAGTGCCATAATGCTTGTATCCTTTTTGTTTCTTGATCTAGTTCGAACTCCTTCATTGATGCTTCCAATGACAAGGTCTTGAAGATGACTGGATTTATGCTTTCAGTTTTTGTTGTACACTTCATTGTCATCAGGTTTTTCTAGTGAATGAGTAGTGTCCTTCTGGATAATGCTTCTGTCTTGAGGTTCTTCTGTGACAACTTTATGAGAGGAGTCAGTTTCTCTGTTGAATGTCGATTTCTCAAGAACTGCAGTCAGTTCTGGATCTTCAATTTCAGTTTTATCCTGCTTAGAAAGATCTTGCTCCAGAAATTTCACATTCATGGATTCTTCCACAGTTTGAGTATTTTTGTTAAACACTCTGTATGCTTTGCTTGTGGTTGAGTATCCCAGAAATATACCTTCATCTAACCCTTCTTCAAACTTGATTGGATGATTGTTAGCATTTTTAAGAATAAAACATTGACAACCAAAAACACGAAAGTAGGAAACAATTGGTTTTCTGCTTTTGAAAATTTCATAGGGAGTTTTCTCAAGAATAGGTCTTAGAAAAACTCTGTTAATGATGTGACATGATGTAGAAATTGCTTCTGCCTAGAAGCGAGTTGCTACTTTGCTTTCAATAAGCAGAATTCTGGCCATTTCTTGCAATGACATGTTCTTCCTTTCGACAACTCCATTTTGTTCTAGAGTGTAGGGAGAGGAGAATGTATGCTGAACACCATTCTTATCACAGAAATCTACAAAGTCTTGATTTTCAAATTCTCCACCATGATCCATTTTAATGCTAGAAATAGAGTAACATTTCTCATTTTTAACTCTTCTTGCAAATTTTGAAAAATAAGAGAAGGCTTCTCCTTTATTAGTAAGAAAGAATACCCAAGTAAAGCGAGAATAATCATCTACAATAACTAGATAGTACTTCTTACCTCCAATGCTTTGAGTTCTAGTTAGTCCAAAAAGATCCATATGAAGAAGCTGCAAAGCACGATTTGTAGAAACCTGTTTAACAGATTTAAATGAGCTTCTTACCTGTTTTCCCAAAGTGCATGCGGAGCAAAGCTCTGACTTTTTATAACTTAATGAAGGCAGCCCACGAACTAGCTTTTTGGTAAGTAGTTTTGAGATATGTTTTATACTGACATGTCCAAGTTTGCAATGCCAGAGGTTCGCTTCATCTTGAACTGAGATAAGATATTTGGCAGTGTCTTCATTTATATCCAAGAGATAGATGTTCTCATGCCTTCATCTAGTAAATGATTGAGATGAATCTTGACCGGTTCCAAAACATAGGTTCTCTTTGAAATCAATTCTAAAACCAGCATCACATAACTGACTAATGCTCAGAAGATTATAGTTTAGTCCCTTAACCAAAGATACATTGTTGATGATAAGACTCTTAATCTTGACTGTTCCTAGTCCAATAATGTTTCCCTTACTGTTTCCTCCAAAAGAAATGGTTCCTCTTCTTATTCTTTCTAAACCAATGAACATGCTTGAATCTCCAGTCATGTGTCTCGAACATCCATTGTCCAAATACCATTTCTCTTTCCTCTTGAAACTTACCTGCAATTAAAACACATACTCAAGCTTTCTTTGGTATCCAGACTTTCTTGGGTCCACTGGAGTTAGTAGTATATGCTTTGTTTATCCATTTTCTCTGAACAGGTCTCCAAACTTTAGGACACTTACTCTCAAAATGTTCCTTTTCTCCATAATTGGAACATTTGAGATTGTCTTGTCCAACAAGTTTTACAAAGTTCTTTTTAAAATGATTTTTGTAAGCCTGTCGAGGAGGTCTCTGTCTAATTCTCTCTTTGACTTTAGGAAAATCAATTAAAGAGTTACTCTCTTTACAACACCCAAGTCCTAACTTGTTGTAATAAGGAATCTGAATGGAAAGTATATGCTGTAAAGTTTTTGATCCTTTGGAAAATTTTGTAGTAATATCCAAAAATTCCTTTTTGAAAGATTCATTCTCACTTAATAAAGAATCTCGATTTTCCTTTGTTTCCAAAAGTTCCTTTTTGAGAGATTCATTCTCATTTAGTAAAGAATCTCGATTTTCCTTTGTTTCCAAAAGTTCCTTTTTGAGATCATCAAATTTTCCTTTCAAAGAAAAATTATGTTGACTCAACTTGTAATTTTCCTTTTTCAGTCCAGAGATCCTCTTCAGAGTGGATTTTAGATTTGAACAAAGTTCATTTATATAATCTGAAACTTCTGTAGGAATATCAGAATGACTAACCTCAATTTCTTTGTCTGAATCTGAGTCTGATTCTGAGTCTGTTCCAGAGTCTGAGTCTGAGTGTGCCATTAGACAAATGTTGCCATATTCGTCTTCATTGTCTTCGACCTTAGTATCACTCCATGTTTCGACTTTCAAGGCCTTCTTGTATTTTTCATACTTTCCTTTGTTCTGCTTCAGTGTGGGACAAGTTTGTTTTATATGACCCTTTTTTTTGCATTCAAAACAGACAATATCTTTGACAGATTCTTCTTCATCCGTTGGTCTTCATTATCCAGAGTGTCTGTTTTGTTTCCTGCTATTGAACTTCCTGCCTTTCTTATTTAACTTTTTTACCTTTCTGATCAATAGGGCAAGTTCTTCGTCATCCAATTCGTCCTCAAAATCTGTGTCATCAGAATTAGCATTAGACTTAAGAGCAATGGATTTCTTACCTCTAGTCTCCACTTCTTCATTCAATTGTTCTGCTTCATAAGATTACAGTGTTCCAACAAGCTCATCAACTAACAGAGGTGAGATCCACAGAGTTTCTCGTATGGAAGTCTTCACATTATTCCAGTCTTTCGATAAACCTCTCAATAGCTTGTTGACCTTCATTGGTCCTGGGACATGCTATCCTTGATATGCAAGTCCATTTACTATTTCAGTAAATCTACTGAACATATCTCCAATAGACTCCCCTTGTTTCATCTTGAAGGATTCATATTGACCAAGTAAAATATTTACTTTGGTCTCTTTCACACAATCAGTTTCTTTATAGGTAACGTGCAGCCTATCCCATACTTCATTTGCTATGTCACAAGAAGAAATTCGATTATATTCATTAGGAGATAATGCACAATAGAGAGAGTAGATAGCCTTAGTGTCTAAAGCCTCTCTTTTCGTTAGCTCTTCTTTTGAGATGGTAGTTGATGGTTTTGTTGTTTCCCCATAATCTTTTGATGTGGTTTTTCTAGCTTCAGCGCTGGGATCAACTCCTTTCTCGACTACATCCCATTCCAGTGGATCCTTTGATCTGAGAAAGGCCTTCATTTTATTCTTCCATATATTGTACTCCTTTCCATCAAAGTATGGTGGTCGAGTGTTGCTTTGTCCCTCAATCAAACCTAGTGCAAGAATACTAGCTATAGAAGATCTTTAGCTCTGAAATAATAAACACTTCAAAATACTAATCACGAGGCTCTAATACCAATTGATATTACTAGTATTAACACCTAGAGGGAGATGAATAGGTGTAGAGGGATTTTACGAGCAAGTATATAAAGCTTTTTGCAATCTACAAACATAAATTAAATAGAGAGAGTAGGAAAGATTGCAAACACAGTTATAGTGGTTCGGTTTTTAACAAGCCTACGTCCACTCTCCAGGCGATTAGCCAATAGGCTGGATTTCACTATGTGATCAAAGGTGACTACACACTCTTGAGTGTTCGCACTTGGTGATGATATATCTCACAAAGTCACTCTTCTTGGTAATGCACTAGGATCACTCTATTACGCACTTTTTCAGACAACTAATGAAGAACTGAATCAAGCTTTGGAATATATTAATCCTATCTATCTTCTTGGTCGCATCCTCTCCTTATATACTCTCCTAGCCACATTTGATCATTGGCTATCTCCTTGAGAGATTCGTTTTCTCTTTCCTTTCTTGGACAGATTTCATAAGGAAAGTCTTTTTGACCGTTGAAGATATATTGGATCCCCTTGGATTCTGTTCACCCATATAATCAGAATCCGAGCTTCCATAAGTGTTTCATCCTTCTTTGAAAGTTGTCTTGTTGATTAATCTTGCTGATCGATTCAATATAACAAAATCAATATAAATATGGTAAGTGAAATTCATGACCGTTGGTGATTTGGTCCTGTAAGTTCATTCTGGGTCTATCAGACCAAGGTTCTGCATCTGCTTGTGTTCTCCATCTGGTACACATAGGCTCAAAGATTCTGCGTCTCCTCATGTTTTCCGTCTGGTACAGGTAGACTCAGAAGAATACATCACCCTATGACTTTTCTTCCTTAGGAAATATTGATTTCTTGTATGTATAAAATGATTTGTTAACATCAAAACTAGGCGTTTTCTCAACACAGTCAACTCAGCCTCCTGGAAAGGTGCTGGAGCTGAATATGTGATTCTAACATGTATGTGCTTTATGGCTGTTGCAATGGCAGCAAGGGCAATTGCCCATCCAATCCTTTTCAGCCCGTCCATCAAAATATTAATTTCAAACTTTGAGGCAGCTAAAGAGTTTGAGAAATTACGTCCACTTTCTATATGAGGAAGTCATTTCAGTACAAGATATCTTGAAAAAGAAAAGGATATATTCAACATGATTTAAAAGATTTTAGGAGTTCTTGGTGGAAGCTTTGTCCCACAATTGATGTGTGCATCACTACAAAGACAATGATACTGCATCTCAGAACTGGGAGATCAACTGTACACTGAACTTTTTTGAGAAGTAATTATTGTCCTCTCCTGCAATTTCTTGAAGAGGGGCAAGGGATATATGTTTTGACTCGTCATATGTGAAAGTGTTCATACCCCTGAAAATATTTGGTATTTTGTACTCATTCAGCCTTCGGATATTGAACTCCTCCGTGTAAAAGCACTTGTGGGGACCATGATTCGACTGCAAAGGAATCTCAGACAATAAAAAATGGAACAAACTAAAATCAAACTAAAGGGGGGAGGGGGAGCAACAGCTCAACGGATGCATCTTATGAAGCAATGCTGATTGCATCTTATCTCAACGAAATGAGTTTAATAAGCTTACTAGGAAATTGCACCATGTTGATAAAATTTTATACTGAGAAACATCTTATTCATTTGTGCATGTACATAAGAGACTTGAAAAGAATTGATTGTCACTGTTCCCGTGTTTCTTCAGCTGCTCACGAGTCACACCAATGGAAATGCGGGAACAGACTAGGACATTTGCTTTAAAGGAAGACCATCCTATTTTATCGTCTCTTAAGGCAAACAAGAGTAATTTATTGTAGTATCATGTTACATTACTATCATTTCCTATAATGGTACGTGAAAAAAATCTGAAACTAACGTCCATCGCTTAGACTAGATGAAGGGTGATGGTGAAGCATGAGTCTATATTTTGTTCCCCTAAATACATTCCTCAAATTAATGCTTTAGAGGAAAAGCATCAACCTCTTGATTTTCCCCCCTCTCGGGAGTACAGTGCTGATAATCGAAGCACCATACAAACAAGCGGGATGACAGTCCTCCCCGGATATTTAGCTTAGCATGGGGTTTGGAGATTGGAGTGTAGACACCAAAGTTGCCCAAAGAACTCGCATGGTAACCTTGATTGGTGTATTGTAATTGCGATGCCCAACATATAAACTTGACCCAGAAAAAGGATAAAAGCAAACAACGCAGAAACCGAGTTCAGTGTGATTAGCAAACTTATATTGATAGTAGTATCAATTGAGCATCGTTAGAAATGCAGTCTATGCTTCTCAGAAAATTCAAGCTTTTTTAAGCATTTACCATATCTTTCTTCTTCTTCTTCTTCTTTTTTGCGGTGAGCAATGAATGAGTTTGATTTGGATAAGAGGATTCTCAATTGGAAGAAGGATGTGCTTCAAAATGAACTTATTCTTGCAAGTTTTGGAATGAAATCGTAGAAAGTTATTCGCAATTTAACTTGACACTTTGCGGAACCGATTAATGTTCTCTTGGGAAGTGAATGAGGAAGCTAGTACAAACACCTAGTAGGGGGTGAATAGGTGTAAATAAAATTTTATATCCAATCGATCAACAAAAGTCTAGATAATATATAGACGCGGGATCTAAAGTTAAAGTCCATCTTGATAAAGTAGAGTTCTGTTATATGCAATCAAAAATAAAAGAATAAGGAATGAGAAGATTGCAAACAGAATTATAGTGATTCGATTTTGATTAAGCCTACGTCCACTCTCCCACGCTATCAGCCAATAGGCTGAATTACATTATGTGATCAACACATGATTACAAGGCTTTTGAGTGCAAATACTCAATGGTATATTCCCACACTAAGTCACTCTTTTGTATAATTCACTCTTGATCACTCGATTTTTGCACTTAATGAGACAATCGAATGTGAGAATAGAATCAGACTTTGGAATTTAAATTTGCGCCCTCCTTCTACAAGCCACGTATCCTCCTTAAATACTCATTCGAGCCAAAACTAGCCATTGGCTATCTGAATGAAGGATTATCTTCCAACTTTCCTTCTTGGACAGAATTAATTAAGAAAAATTTCCTAGCCGTTAAAGAAAAATTGAATCCCTTTTATATTCTAGTCGCTTGTACAAGCAAAATCTTGATTTCCATAAATGTTTCATTCTCATTTGGAAATTATCTCAAGGATTGATTTTGTCAATCAGTTGATTAGCAAAATCAATATGAATATGGTAAGTGAAATCCATAGCCATTATGGGTCCCTTCTTCGTTTTGGTCCTTGAAGTATGTTCTAAATCCTTAATAGAATGAGAAACCGTGTCTGCTTTTGGCTTAATACGGAATCTTTTGTAAAGGATAGACTTTGTTGAATACAGAAGTCTCCTTCTATTAAACCAGAGTCTGCTCCAGAATATCACTTGAATAAAACTTAGAAAGTTTTGTTAACATCAAAACTATGAGTTTTCTCAACAATCTCCCCCCTTTTTTTATGGTGACATAACTTTTATGCAGATATAGACTTACTCCTGCAAAACAAGGTTTGGCATAACATAAATATATGCAAAAAAAATATAAATAAAGCAAACCACACCATAATAAGTTTAGAATACCTGCAAAGTCTCCCCCTTTTGTTAGCATCAAGAAGGTTCTTAGTGTCTACAAAATCACAATACAAACAAGCCACAACCATAGTCTAAACACACAATCAAACTAGACACAAATAAAAGATTATTTTGAAAAAGGATGAAATCAGGTTTTGTGAGGAACACAAACAAGTTGGAAATCCTTTATGTTTTGTATCGACTCCTCAACCTTGGTCATGCACTAAGCAAATGTTGTTTCCATTTTGGCCATGTTTTGCTCAATTTGCTTGGTGAGATTCTCCAGCTTATTGTTCAAAGATGATTTCATCATTTGTATGTCAATTTCTAAAGCATATTGTTGAGTTTTGATTTGCAAAAGCAACTCAACAATCCTTGTGTAGCTAGGATCTGGTTTAGTCTGAGCACTAGCTTTGGCAATCAACATGCAAGGTGTATCTGCTTCAAAAGGTTCCTTTGCAGATTGATGCTCCTCCTGAAAATCTGCTTCTGCTTGTTCTCCAACAGGACCTTCTAGGTGCTCTATATCATACATTTCTTTTGCATCTAGTGGAGACCTACTCATCTGATCATTGAGTCTTGTTGGTTTTGGAGTTTTCTCAAATGCTCCCCCTGTGATGATAATTCCTCCTTCTTGTTGATCTTCTCCCTATTGTTCCTCATCTTTGTTTTCGATTTACTCTTCATCTTGTGCACATTCTTGTTCAATCTCTTCTGATCGTTCTCCTTCTGCCTCTTCTTATGAACCTTCTTCAACATCTATATCTTTAGGTGTTCTTCTTCCTAGTCTTTTCCACTATCTTCTTATGCTTCTCTCTGTTCATCCTCTTTTGCCTCTTTTTCACTTTCTTCCCTTTCTTCTACATCTCCTCCTATTGCATTAGATTTTTCTTCTTCTTCTTCTAGAAGTATTGCTACATAAATAGTTTGTATTGCAGAAGCAATGATGGCTAAGAGAGTTCATTCTCCATCTTCATCTTGCACAAGAATTGTTGACCTCTTTTTCTTAGAAGTTTGAGTAGAAATAATCTCCTTTCATTTGCTCTTCCTTTCAGCAGTAGTGGTTTGAGTTGTAGAATTTGGTATTCCTTTCTTTTTGCTCTTCCATACCTCCACAATGTCTTTTAGTCACATTTTTGTGATCATTTTCTCTCCAATTGGCATGATAGGTAGAGTTCCTGTACAGAATTTCGAAAGTAATTGAATCTAAAAGTGCTGGAAAATTCTAGTTATAAGAGCTCCATATGGAAGTTGGCCATTTTCCTTAAGTACTATTCTATACATGTATAATAAAACAATATGAGGGAGCGAGAACATTACATCTTTGCTTCAAACTTTGCAACATCTGTCTTTGAGGATGCTTTGGGTCTTATGCAGTTAATCACAATTTTGTGCAAATTTATGTTGGTAGAAGTTAGGCTGGAATAAGAGATGTTTGTTTTTAAAGTCTTCCTAGTGGTTAGACACTTGCATGCGGTTTCACAAGAAACTCCTATATGCCCAAAATCTCCTCTTTTTACCTCCGTCATGTTAGCCAAAACATTCAAATCCACTTTATAGACATCATCGTGAACAGTAAACTACATCTTGTTTGGAGACATAACAGACAAGTTTGAATAAAAGTATGCAATAAGTTCTAGATAAACTTTAGAAGTTTGCATATAAAAGCCTTCCATTTGTTATTTCTCGAACTTCTTTTTCAACTTTACTCTTATTGCATCCAGAAAATCAAAGTTTACTGTTATGTGATTCATTATTGATATTGCTAGTATTAACACCTAGAGGGGGTGAATAGTTGTAGAGGAATTTTATGAGCAAGTAATATCAAGTATTTGCAATCTACACTCACAAATTAAATAGAGAGGGAAGAGAATATTGCAAACACAGTTATAGTGGTCGGCTTTTGACAAACCTATGTCCACTCTCCACGCGATCAGCCAATTGGCTAGATTTCAGTATGTGATCAAAGGTGAATACACTCTTGAGTGTTCGCACTTGGTGATAATATACACTAGAATCACTCAATTTCGCTCTTTTTCAGACAACTAATGAAGAATTGAATAAGCCTTTGGAATATATCAATCCTCTCTCTCTTCTAGTCGCATCCTCCCCTTATATACTCTTCGAGCCACAATTTACTGTTGGCTATCACCTTGAGAGATTTGTCTTCCCTTTCCTTTTTTGGACAGACTTCATAAGGAAAGTTTTATTGACCGTTAAAGATAGATTTGACCCCCTTGGATTCTATTCGCCCATACAATCAAAATCCGAGCTTCCATAAGTATTCGATCATTCTTTGGAAGTTGTCTTGATGATTGATCTTGCTAATCGATTCGATATACCAAAATCAATATAAATAAGGTAAGTGAAATTCATAACCATTGGTGATCTTGTTCTCGGTCTAGTTCTATAAGTTCGTTCTGGTCCTGTCAGAATGAGACTTTACGTCTCTTTGTTTCTCCTTCTGATCCTCGTAGACTCAGAAACGTCCTTCTGCTTTTTCTTCTGCTACACGCAGACTCAGAAGAATACGTCAACCTGTGACTCTTCTTCCTCAAAAAATATATGAAGTTCTGTATTCATAAAATGGTTTATTATCATCAAAACTAGGAGTTTTCTCAACAATCTCCCCCTTTTTGATGGTGACAAAACTTTTTATGCAGATGGTTTGTTGTTCCTGCAAAACATTGGTTAGGCATAGCATAGTATATGTATGACATAGTAATATTATGCATTAAGTTAAGTCACACATGATCAGTATATCACTCAAATCAAATCAAAAAGATAGAGTCAAGTCATATGATCATGCTATACCATCAAGTCACACAATACCATGTCCAAAAAGTTTCAACAACAAAACCACAATCTGCTGCTTCTTCCCCTTTTTGTCATCGTAAAAAAAGAATAGGGTTCAAGCAAAATTCAACTCAAAAGATTCTAAACATAAATGCATCAGAGCAAATGTATCAGACCAGAAAAGTTTGAAAAGAAGATCAAGAAGATGGCTTTTTGGGGATACGGACTAGAGTGGAATCCTCCATATCTTTGGCAGACTCTTCAATCTTGTTGAACATTGACTCCATTTGTGCCATTTGATGTTCATTCTATTTTTCAAGAGTCTCCAGCCTGTTATCCATAGAGGTTTTCAAAGCTTGCATATCAATCTCCAAAGCAATTTGTTGACTTCTGATTTGCATAAACAGATCAAGTATCCTTTTAGAATTTGAATCTGAATCAGAATGATCATATGATGATCCAAGTAGAAGTCTGGGAGACGCTGTTTCAAATTCAACTCTTTCAGATTACTACTCCCCCTGAGTTGATGCTTCTGCTTGTTTGTTAGCATTCTTCTCCGGTGTTTGTTCTGTCATCCCTTTAGGAGATTGACTTATCCAATCATCCACCCTTGTGTTACCTTCTGCCTTTGGTAGATTCTGTCTGTCACCAGTTTCTTCTCCTCCTTCCTTTCTTGCTTATTCTTCCTCTAATTCTTCTTCGGGGTCTTCTTTGGGGTCTTCTTTTGGCTCATGCTCCTCCTCAGGATCAGACATAACCACATTGGCTACAGGGTGTGGATTTGCAATTGGTAGAATTTCTTCTGCTGCTCTTGATGGAGTCCCTACTGCTTCTGTTTCTAGTACTCTGGTTATTGTGATTGGAGTATGAACCATAGAAGCAAGTATTTCCGAAATGGTCTCCTCATCATCTTCATCCCTCAGCAAAAGAGTTCTTCTTCGTTTCTTGCTCTACCTTGCAGATACCACTTCCTTATCCTTTCTCTTTATAGTGGTTTCTATCTTAGAGTACTCCCTCTGCTTTCTCCTCCATGTTTCCACAACATCCTTCAGCCTCATCTTTGTTATCATCTTCTCCCCAATAGGCATCAAGGGCAAGGTTCTAGTGCAGAGTTTCTTAGGCAAATCAATCTTGAAGTACTGGAAAATTCTTGTCATTAAAGCTCCATAAGGCAGTTGTCCTTTTTCCTTCAAAATAGTTCTGTACATGTGTAATAGCACTGTATGAGGAAGTGAGAACGGAACTCCCTTTTCAATGGCCCACATCATCTTGGCTTCAAATTTGGCCACATCAATCTTTGATGATGCCTTTGGACAGATGCAGTTTATGACAATTTTATAAAGGATAATCCTGGCTGAGTTCAGAGAGGAATATGTAATGTTTTCCCTAAGAGCATTTCCTATGGCAAGATGTCTGCAGGCATTTTCATATGAGACCTCAATAGGCCTAAAATCTCCCCTTTCAACTTGCAAAATATCAGCCAAAATATTTGCATCAAGTGCATAGAATTTGTCATTCACACTAAACTGTAGCTTACTTGGAGTCAAGAAAGAGAAGTTTGAGTAAAAGTAGGCTGTGAGTTCTGGATAAACCTTGGATGTGTCCGTGCATAAATGACCATTTGCAACCTTTCAAAATATCCTCTGAGATTTACTCCAGTTGCATCTAGGAAGTCAAAGTCCACTGTCTTATGATTCATTATGCCTCTTTGAAGTAGTGAGACATAACTTGCTTTATGTTGTTTAGACCGGAATAGATTCCCTTTTGGATTTTCTACAATAGCAGCAATGCCCATCCTTATCTGAAAATTTCTAAAGAGCCTTTCATCGTTATCTTCTCTTTTTCCTTCCCATAGACTTTCTACGCCTCGTCTAGAATCAGGCGTCTAATCAACCTGTTCAGCCACATTCTCTACTTTCGACAAGGCCTCAACCAGTCTAACCTCGTTTGCATACCCCTGTTCCCTTAAGTACTCAAGTTTGAAACTTTCAGAAGCATCTCCCCTTACTAAGATTTCATACATTTTGAAGACCTTTTTGGGGTCCTTTGCTTCAGCATGCATAACAATCCCAGATGTACCTTTTTCAATTGCAGTCTTCTGTACTAATTCACTGGGAGAATGCCTCGGCGACTCCTCTCCAAATGACCTTATCAAGTCGAAATGAGCTTCGCTCCTTCAATGTTCCTTGGCCATCTGCTTGTAATGCGATTTGATCTCCTTTGTGAAGAGGGAGACATTGATATAGAGGATCTCGAAGCCATTGTGCAAGAAAGATGGAGAGAGGTTTGGTTCGAATGAGAGAAAAAGAGAGTTCTAGGGTTTCTGAGAGAGTTCGAGTTTTCGATGGAAAAAAGACTCAATTTTTAGAAGTTATAAAAGCTTCAGAAGGGGGGCAACAAAAAGACACAATTTTTGGAAATAAAAATAACTATAAAATGCAGTTTTTCAAAAATCCAAAAATTGATAAAAATAGACTCAAATAAAATAGGCATGCCCGATAAAATTATCAAATCATATATTGCAGATATTAACTTACCATGTTTGATCATATAAGGAAATAACTTACGCGCCAAAATTTAAATTTCCAAAAATACCAATAAGGTCTTCTGAGTTCGACCCAGAAGATTTGACCATCCAGAAGATTACTCCTTCCAGAAGATTGCTTCGTCCAGAAGATTGCTTCTACCAGACGATTGCTCCTCCCAAAAGATGTCTTGACTTACTTGTCTTCACCAGACTTTATGCAAAAGGGTTAGTGATGTTTAATTTTCTACAAATAAAATTAAATGTACCTTTGTCTAGCGGTTTGGTGAAGATATCTACCAATTGATTCTTAGAATCAATAAATTGGACATTTATTTCACCATTTTGCACATGGTCTCTTATGAAATGGTGCTTGATTTCGATATGCTTTGCCCTTGAGTGTAAGATCGGATTCTTGGTGAGGTTAATAGCACTTGTATTGTCACATCTTATCTCCATGCAGTTTTCTTCCTTTCCATAGTCTCTTAGTTGCTGTCTCATCCATAGAGCCACGTATTCTGCTTCTGCTGTTAATAGAGCCACAGTGCTCTGCTTCTTGGAGAACCATGAGACTCACATTTGTCCCAGAAGTTGGCATGTTCCTGACATACTCTTTCTGTCCACTCTACATCTAGCTAAGTCAGCATCTGAGTATCCGAAAAGAGTAAAGTATGTTCCTTTGGGATACCACAAACCTAGCTTTGGATTAGTAGCAACATATTTTATAATGCGTTTTACAGCAGAAAGATGTGATTCTCTAGGGTCTACTTGGAATCTAGCACATAAGCACACACTATATAGTATATCAGGTCTAGAAGCAGTAAGATAGAGAAGGGAACTAATCATGCTTCTGTAGGTTTTTTGGTTAACTTTCCTCCCCACTTCATCTTTGTCTAGTTTGGTGGAGCTTGACATTGGAGTTTTAGTCTTCTTGCAGCTCTCTATACCAAACTTTTTGATCAAGTCTTTTGCATATTTTTTTTGAAAATTGAAAGTGTCTTCTTTTGATTGTTTGACCTAAAGGCCTAAGAAGAATGATAGTTCTCCCATCATGCTCATTTCGAATTCTTCCTACATAGACTTGGAAAACTTCTTGCATAGACGTTCATTAGATGAACCAAAGATAATGTCATCTACATAGATTTGAACAAGTAAAATATCCTTACTTTCCTTCTTAATGAAAGAGTTGTGTCTACCATACATTTCTTGAAACCATTGTCTAACAAGAACTTACTCAGTCTTTCATACCAAGCTTGAGGTGCTTGCTTCAGACCATAAAGAGCTTTTTTCAATCTATATACACGATCAGGCTTTCTTGGTTCCTCGAAGCCAGGAGGTTATTCAACATAGACTTCTTCTTGTATGAATCCATTTAAGAATACGCTTTTTACATCTATCTGGAATAGCTTGAAGCTATGGCAGCAAGCATGAGCAAGTAATAGTCTGATTGCTTCCAATCTAGCTACCAGTGCATGAGTTTCATCATAGTCTATTCCTTCTGATTGTTAATAGCCTTTAGTTACGAGCCTTGCTTTATTTCTGGTCACATTTCCTTGATCATCCACTTTGTTTTTGAATACCCATTTTGTTCCTATGATCGTTCTTTCCTTGGGTTTAGGTACCAGTTCCCAAACATCATTTATTCTAAACTGCTGGAGTTGCTCTTGCATTGATTCTATCCAGCTTTCATTTCCAAGCGCTTCGTCTACTCCTTTAGGTTCAATTTCAGAAATGAGTGCCAATACGCTTGTATCTTCCTTGTTTCTTGATCTGGTACAAATTCCTTCCTTGATGCTTCCAATAACAAGGTTTTGTGGATGACTGGATTTATGCTTCCAGTTTTTGTTATAAGTCTCGCTATCATCAGGCTTTTCTAGAGATTGTAAAGAGTCCTTCTGGATGAGAGTTTGATCTTGAGGTTCTTCTGCAGCTTCTTTCTGAGAAGAGTCAGATTCTTTGTTGAATATTGTCTTCTCAAGTTCTGCAGTAGATTTTGGATCTTCGAATGATGTACTAGTCTGTTTAGATAGATCTTGTTCCAAAAACTTCACATTCATAGACTCTTCCACCGTTTGAGTATTCTTGTTAAACACTCTATATGCCTTGCTTGTGGATGAGTATCCTAGAAATATACCTTCATCTGACCTTTC
Source organism: Corymbia calophylla (assembly GCA_014182845.1). Classification (NCBI taxonomy): domain Eukaryota; kingdom Viridiplantae; phylum Streptophyta; class Magnoliopsida; order Myrtales; family Myrtaceae; genus Corymbia; species Corymbia calophylla. The sequence goes on from CM024700.1 coordinate 28,628,823, forward strand.
TTCAAACTTACTCGGATGATTGTTAGCATTTTTAAGAATAAAGCATTGACAGCCAAAAACACGAAAGTAGGAGAATTGATTTTCTACTTTTGAAAATTTCATAGAAAGTTTTCTCAATAATTGGTCTTAGAAAAACTCTGTTAATGATATAATAGGTTGTAGAAACTGCTTCTACCCAGAAGCGAGTTCCTACTTTGCTTTCAATAAGCAGAGTTCTGGCCATTTCTTGTAAGGACTTGTTTTTCCTTTCCACACCTCCATTTTGTTCTGGAGTATAAGGCGAGGAGAACATATGCTGAAGACCATTCTTATCACAAAAGTTTACAAAGTCCTGATTTTCAAATTCTCCACCATGATCTGTTTTGATGCTTGAAATAGTGTAACCATTTCTCATTTTGAACTCTTTTTGCAAATTTTGAAAAATGAGAGAAGGTTTCTCCTTTGTTAGCAAGGAAAAATACCCAAGTAAAGCGAGAATAATCATCTACAATAACAAGACAATACCTCTTACCTCCAATGCTTTGAACTCTTCTTGTTGGTCCGAATAAATCCATATGGAGAAGCTGCAAAACACGATTAGTAGAAACATGTTTTACAAATTTAAAGAAACTTCTTACCTATTTTCCTAGAGTGCATGCAAAACAAAGTTCTGACTTTTTGTAACTTAATGAAAGCAAACCACAAACAAGCTTTTTGGTAGACAGTTTTGAGATCTATTTCATACTGACATGTCCAAGCTTGCGATGCCAGAGGTTTGTTTCATCTTGAACTGAGATGAGACATTTGGCCATATCTTCATTTATATCCAGAAGATAGATATTTCCATGTCTTCGTTCGATAAACAATTGAGACGAGTCATGACTTGTTCCAGAACATAAGTTCTCCTTAAAATCAATTCTGAAACCAGCATCACATAACTAACTAATACTCAGTGTATTGTAGTTCAGCCCTTTAACCAGAGAGACGTTGATGATGAGGCTTCCAATCTTGACTGTTCCTAGTCCAATAATGTTTCCTTTACTATTGCCACCAAAGGAAATAGGTCCACCTTTTATTCTTTCCAATCCAATTAATATTCTTGAATCACCAGTCATATGTCTTGAGCATCCATTGTCCAAATACCATTTCTTCTTGCTTTTGAAACTTACCTGCAATCAAAAAACATACTCAAGCTTTCTTTGGTACCTAGACTTTCTTGGGTCCGCGGGAGTTAGTAGTATATGCTTTATTAATCAAGTTCTCTGAACAGGTCTCCAGACTTTAGAACACTTACTCTCAAAATGTTCATTTTCACCGCAATTAGAACATTTGAGATTGTCTCGTCCAATAGGTTTTACAAAGTTCTTTTTGAAATGATTTTTGTAAACCTGTCAAGGAGGTCTTTGTCTGAGTCTCTCCTTGACTTTTGGAAAGTTTATCAAAGAATCATTTTCCTTATTACACCCAAGTCCAAACTTGTTGTAATAGGGAATCTGAATGGAAAGTATGTGCTATAAAGTATTTAATCCTTTAGAAAATTTTGTAGTAATATCCAAAAATTCCTTTTTGAGAGATTCATTATCATTTAGTAAAGAATCTCGACTTTCCCTTGTTTCCAAAAATTCTTTTTGCAGATTATCAAACTTTCCTTTCAAAGAAGAATTCTGTTGATTCAATTTGTAATTTTCCTTTTTCAGTCCAAAGATCCTCTTCAGAGTGGATTTCAGATTTGAACAAAGCTCATTTATATAATTTGAAACTTCAATAGGAATATCAGAATGACTAACCTCAATTTCTCTATCTGAGTCTGAGTTGGATCCCGAATCTGCTCCAGAGTCTGAGTCAGAGTGTGCCATTAGACAGATATTTCCGTATTCATCTTCATTGTCTTCACACTTCGTGTCACTCCATGTTTCAGCTTTCAGGGCCTTCTTATATTTTTCAAACTTTCCTTTATTCTTCTTCAGAGTAGGACAGTTTGGTTTTATGTGACCCTTCTTTTTGCATTCGAAACAGACAACATCTTTGATAGATTCCTCTTCATCCACTGTTCTTCTCTGTCCAGACTGTCTAATTTGCTTTCTGCTATTGAACTTCTTGCCTTTCTTGTTTAACTTTCTTACCTTTTTTATCAATAAGGCAAGTTCTTCATCGTCCAGTTCGTCCTCAGAGTCTATATCATCAGAATCAACATTTGATTTAAGAGCAATAAATTTCTTACCTCTAGACTCTACTTCTTCATTCATCTGTTCTGCTTCGTAAGATTGCAAGGTTCCAACAAGCTCATCAACTGACAAAGGTGAGATCCGCAAAGTTTCTTATATGGAAGTCTTCGCGTTGTTCTAGTCCTTCAATAGACCTCTCAAGAGCTTGTTAACCTTCATTGGTCTTGAGATTGGTTGTCCTTGATATGCAAGCCCATTTACTATTTCAGTAAATCTTCTAAACAAATCTCCAATGGACTCTCCTTGCTTCATTTTGAATGATTCATATTGACCAAGCAGAATATTGACTTTGGTCTCTTTCACACGATCAGTTCCTTCATAAGTAACGTGCAGCCTATCCCATACTTCTTTCGCTATTTCACAAGAAGAAATGCGGTTATATTCATTTGGAGATAGAGCACAATAAAGAGAATAGATAGCCTTAGCATCTAAAGCTTCTCTTTTTGTCAACTCTTCTTTAGAAAGAGCAACTGATGATTCTGTTGATTTCCCATCATCTTTTCTTGTAGCTTTTCTAGCTTCAGCGTTGGGATCAATTCCTTTCTCGACTACATCTCATTCCAGTGGATCATTTGATCTGAGAAAAGCTTTCATCTTGTTCTTCATATATGTTGTACTCTTTTCCATCAAAGTATGGTGGTCGAGTGTTGCTTTGTCCCTCAATCAGACCTGGTGCAAGAATACTAGCCATAGAAGATCTTTCACTCTGAAGTAATAAACACTTCAAAATACTGAGCACGAGGCTTTGATACCAATTGATATTGCTAGTATTAACACTTAGAGGGGGTGAATAGGTGTAGAGGAATTTTATGCGCAAGTAATATCAAATATTTGCAATATGCACTCATAAATTAAATAGAGAGGGAAGAGAAGATTGCAAACACTGTTATAGTGGTTCGGCTTTTGACAAACCTACGTCTACTCTCCACGTGATCAGCCAATCGGCTGGATTTCACTATGTGATCAAAGGTGATTACACTCTTGAGTGTTCACACTTGGTGATGATATATCTCACTAAGTCACTCTTCTTGGTAATACACTAGGATCACTCAATTTCGCTCTTTTTCAGACAACAAATGAAGAATTGAATCAGCCTTTGGAATATATCAATCCTCTCTCTCTTTTGATTGCATCCTCCCCTTATATACTCTCCGAGCCACAATTTACCGTTGAATATCACCTTGAGAGATTTGTCTTCCGTTTCCTTTCTTGGACAGACTTTATAAGGAAAGTTTTATTGACCGTTGAAGATAGATTTGACCCCCTTGGATTATGTTCGCCCATACAATCAAAATCCGGGCTTCCATAAGTATTCGATCATTCTTTGGAAGTTGTCTTGATGATTGATCTTGCTAATCGATTCAATATACCAAAATCAATATAAGTAAGGTAAGTGAAATTCATAACCGTTGGTGATCTTGTTCTCGGTCTGATTCTGTAAGTTCGTTCTGGTCTTGTCAGAATGAGACTCTACGTCTCTTTGTTTCTCCTTCTGATCCTCGTAGACTCGGAAACGTTCTTCTGCTTTTCCTTCTACTACATGCAGACTCAGAAGAATACGTCAACTTGTGACTCTTCTTCCTCAGAAAATATATGAAGTTCTATATGCATAAAATGGTTTGTTATCATCAAAACTAGGAGTTTTTTCAACAATTATGACCCGTTTAACATAGAAGCATAACACTCCTTGTGTCTTCAAATTTACGTAGATGATCATTTGTATTTTTTAAAATAAAACATTTGTAACCAAATACATGAAATTAAGAGACAATTGGTTTTCTACCTTTATAAATCTCATAGGGGGTTTTTTCTAGGATAGGCCTTATAAAGACTCTGTTAATTATATAACAAGTAGTTGAAACTGCTTTTGCCCAGAAGCAAGAAGCTACTTTGCTTTCAATTAGAAGAGTTCTGGCCATTTCCTATAAAGATCGATTTTTCCTTTCTACAACTCTATTTTATTATGGAATGTAAAGAGAGGAGAAATATGTTGAAAACCATTTTTATCACAAAGTCTATAAAGTCTTGATTTTCAAATTCTCTCCCATAATCTATTGTAATGAAATAGTGTAACATTTCTCATTTTGAACCCTTTTTGTAAATTTTGAGAAATACGAGAAGATTTCTCCTTTATTTGCTAAAAAGAACACCCAAGTAAATCAAGAATAGTTGTCTACTATTATCAAATAATATTTTACACCTCCTATACTTTGAGTCCTTGTAGGTCCAAAGAGATCTATATGTAGAAGTTGCAATACACGATTAGAAGCAACATGATTTATTGGTTTGAAAAAACTTCGTACTTGTTTCCCTGATGTGCATGCTTAACATAGTTCAAACTTCTTATAACTCGTGTTGGGAAGTCCATGAACAAGTTTCTTAGAAGACAGTTTAGAAATTTGCTTCATATTGAACAAAAATAAGGCATTTAGCATAATCTGAATTTATGTCTAGAAGATATATATTGCCATGTCTTCGACTAGTAAATGATTGAGAGAAGTCTTGACTAGTTCCAAAACATATATTTTCTTGAAAATTTATTCTAAATCCAGTGTCACACAATTGACTTATGCTTAGAAGGTTGTCGTTGAGTCTTTTGACTAAAGAAATGTTGTTGATAATAAAGCTTCCAATCTTCACTATTGCAAGTCCAACAATTTTTCCTTTGTTGTTTCCTCCAAAAGAGACGATTCCTCCTTCTGTCTTTCAAGTTTTATGAAGGAACTTTAATCTCCTATCATGTGTCTTGAACATCCACTATCTAAGTACCATTTTCTTTTGCTTATGAAGGTAACCTGTAATCAAAGAACATTCTCAAGCTTTCTTTGGTACTTAGACTTTCTTGGGTCCAAAGGAGTTAGTGATATAAGCTTTTTTTATCCAATCCTTTTTAATAGGTCTCTAGACTTTGAGGTATCTATTCTCAAAATGTTATGTTTCTCCACAATTTGAACATTTGAGATTGCTTCGACCAACAGGTTTTATAAAATTCTTTACAAAATGATTTTTGTAATCCCATCTAGGAGGTCTCTATCTCCTTAACCTTTGGAAAATCTATCAAAGACTCTATTGTTGTAATAGGGAATTTGAATAGAAAGGATATGTTTTAAAGTTTGTGAGCCATTAGAAAGTTTTGTTGTGATATCAAAAAATTCCTTTTTAAATGATACATTTTCCTGCAAAAGAGAATCACAATTTTCTTTTATTTCCAAAAAATATTTGTGCAAACTTTCAAACTTTTCTTTTTAGAAAGATTCTATTGTCTTAGCTGGGAATTTTCCCTTTTTAGTTTAGAGATCCTTTTAAGAATGGATTTCAGATTTAAGCAAAACTCATTAATATAATTAGAAACTTTGATTGGAACTTCAAAATGACTTACCTTGATTTCTTTGTCTAAGTCTGAGTTTGAATCTGAGTCTGCTATAGAATTTGAGTCTGAGTGTGACATCAAGCAGATATTGGTATATTCATCTTCACTTTCCTCACATTTTGTGTCACTCCATGTGTCAGCTTTCAAGGCTTTCTGGTACTTTTCATACTTCCTTTCTTCTTTTTCAGTGAAGAACAGTTTGGTTTGATGTGCCTCTTTTTCTTGCATTCAAAACAAATCACGTATTTGGCTGGTTCTTCTTCATCCATAGCTTTCCTTTGTCCAGATTGTCTAGACTGTTTCTTGCCATTGAATTTCTTCCCTTTCTTATTTAACTTTCTGACTTTCTTGATCAGAAGGGCAAGTTCTTCATCATCCATTTCATCTTCTGAATCTATATTATCAGAATCAATGTTAGATTTGAGTGCAATTGATTTCTCACCTCTTGTTTCAACTTCATCGTTTAGCTATTCTGCCTCGTAAGATTGTAATGTTCTAATAAGTTCATCAACAAATAAGGGCAAAATTATCAATGTTTCATGGATAGAAGTCTTAACATTGTTCTAATCCTTTGATAAACCTCTCATAAGTTTATTAACTTTCACAGGTCCTGAGATTAGTTAATTTTGATATGCAAGCCCATTCACTATTTCAGTGAATCTGCTAAACATATCTTCAATAAACTTTCATGGCTTCATCTTGAACAATTTGTATTGTCCAAGCAGAATGTTGACTTTGGTTTTCTTCACTTGGTCTGTTCCTTCATAGGTAACATATAGCCTATCCCAGACTTCTTTTGCTGTTTCTCAAGAAGAAATATAATTATATTCATTTGGTGATAAGGCATAGTAAAGAGAATAAATTAATTTTGTGTCTAATGCTTCTCTTTTTGCCAGCTTTTCTTTTGATAAAGTGGTAGAAGGTTTCGAAGATTTTCCATCTTCCTTCTTTGTAGCCTTTCCAGACTCAGCATTGGGATCAATTCCCTTCTCGACAACATCCTATTCCTGAGGGTCCTTTAATCTAAGGAAAGCCTTCATCTTATTTTTCCATATGTTATTTTCCTTTCCATCAAAGTAAGGTGGTCGAGTATTCAATCAAACCCGGTGCCAAAACACTAGCCATAGAAGATCTTTAGCTCAAAAGTAAAAACACTTTAAATAATGAGCACGAGGCTCTTATACCAATTGAGAAAGCTAGTACAGACATTTAGAGGGGGTGAATAGGTGTAAATAAAAATTTATACCAATCGATCGACACAAAGTCTAGAAAATGTATAGATGCATAATCTAAAGTTAAAGTCTGTCTAGATAAAGTAGACTTTTGTAATATGCAATCAAAGTAAAAAGATAAAGGATGAGAAGATTGCAAACAAAATTATAGTTGTTCGGCTTTGGTTAAGCCTAGTCACTCTCCCATGCTATCAGCCAAGAGGCTAAATTCAAGCCGCTAGCCAGCTTGTCGGTTGGCCAGAAGCCGCCGCACCCCTATCAGCCCGTTCCAGCTCTATACTTCCTGGAAAAGTTGTTTTACCCCTATTTCGACCCAATCGCCGCTTAGACTAGCCACTAGTCAATCCCCCTTGAACCCCTAGAGCCATCGATCGCCAACTAGCCAGTCACCGAAGCACCGGTCAGTTCGGTTAGCTTCTTCTTCCGCTTGAGAAGTCCGGTTTCCAAAGTTGCAGTGAGAACCGGAGTTGGTTGCTGCTGTTTTAGCCCCGAGACAACCTTGGATCGTCGTAGTCAAGGTTCTTGAGCAGAGCCTCCACCGCGCCCGTGTCTCCGGCCCGCTTAACAGGTGAGTTTAGTCCTAACCCTTCGTTTAGCGCATAAACTTGCTTAGGGTTAGTTTAGTTAGTTAGATGATTAATTAAGTTGTATTAGAACTAAGATATGTGGTTAGTTAGATGGTTAGGATTAGTTTACATTAATCTTGCTTAGTGTTTATTAAATGTGGTTTAAGAGAGTTAAGCTTGTTTAGCTTTAATTAATTGAATGTTTGGCTTTAATTATTAATTGATTGATTTCTAAAATTAATTTATTAATTGTTTAATTCTAAAAGTTTACTGTTCAAAATTTACAGTTCATGTGCATTGTTCATCCAGAAGTGAAAAATTGCCTTATTGCATGTGTTTTGATCATATGATGTGAATTGATTGTGTAAATACATGGACATTTGCATGAATCGCATGGTTTTCACAAAAAGGGAAAAATGCTTTGTCCGAGGGGCATGGAAATTGACCGTTTTTATGAGGAGGAATTTGAGACTACATATGCAAGCATGTGTGTATTGGCTAATGTTCAAGATAAAAGTGGATTGTGGTTGTATGCTTGCATGATCACTAAGTTGAACCTGTCGCCTCGGCCAAAGTTTGGGGGATAATAGTCCGATTCATCGGAATCCCGGCGAGAGTCCGGATGCGGAGTCACGATAGAGGCGGGGCCCATGCTCTTTTTAGAATGCCGTCTTAAGAGAGAACCCTCGACGTCACCGCGCCTCACGGGGGAGGGCGATGCCTGGTTATGCCAGTAGACACTGGCAGGGGTTCGGTTGTGGCTCTGAGGGGCAGTAAAAATCGAAACATGTGTGGATGCAAGAACGCATGAGAAACATGGCATCATTGGTTCTGATTATGCATGAGATGATCACATTGTTTGTGGCATGCATGAATTGATAACGTGTAAGGTGTGGTAATGGCTAGGTGAGATCGCTTGTGATGCGACTCATATGTGATTGATGAATTGTGTTACTTGATGGCCATATGCATTGCTTGTATTGGGTTGGAGCTTAACGTGCAAGGTATGACATACCTGGTAAGGTTGCATGGGCATGTGAGCTAGTTGGGTATTGGCTGTAGTATGTGTGGTTGTTGTTGGTTTACTTAAGGGGTGGTTCTAGAGAGATACCCCGGGTTGAGTTGGTATTCTAACCGGGGCTTAAGGTGAGGACTCACTGAGATTTTATCTCATTGGTTATTATATAATCATTTTCAAGCCCTTCGAATGGTGTACCCGCCGATGCAATTCGGGATCTCTAAGGACTGAGCGACCATCGTGACGCACCACTGCTTCCCGGGTCGGGTGCAGTTGGATGAAAAGTACGTCTCAACCATCTAGATGGATGAGGGATCGGGGCAATGGATTCCCCATCAGTTCCTGGCGTGGTACATCCAGGAGGACAATCTCCTGATCAGTCCTCTACTTGGTTTTGACTAGCCGCCCGATAGGGGCCCCGAAGATGCCAATTAGGATCCCATGGAGCTGGACCCTCCTGACGGCGCAATGGAGAATCCTACCCCCACTCCCTTAGTGATCGACCCGAATGCCTCCGACTACAACCCAATAGAGCTTGAATCCAATAGGTCTCTCTGATGGTTGTGTCAAAATCGAGGGTTCTTTTGTAAAAATGGATTAGCCTAACCTTAATCTCTTTTTGGTTTGGCTTAAAGGAAGGATCTGACCCTCTGATGGGCTTGTATATAGGAAACAATGCTCCGTTGGTTAATCCAGTGAATATATATAAATGAGTAGTTGTTGTTGTTTTGCTATTCACCCCATATCTTTGTTTGATTGTTTGTTGTCTAATTGACTGGGGGATGGTTCGTCTTCCGCTTGCGTATAATGAAAGAATAAAATGAATAGTCAGCGACGTGTCCTAGGACGTCACTTTCAATTGGCCAAGGGAAGAGGTTGTTGCGTGCTCGGGTTCGGGTTTGACATCCCCGTCGGTTTTGGTATCAGAGCCCGATTGAGACCTGGAGTGATAAAGTACGAGGGGTTTTGGGATAGTGAGATAGGGATGGCATTTATTTTACATGCTTATGACTGTTTTTGTAATCTTGTATTGTGGCGAGTTGTTCATAGTTTCTAATTCCCGATTTGAATTGGAAAGCAAGATTAGTGAGTATTCTGCGAGATGAGTAATCCTGAGCAGAGAGCCCCTAGGTGTAGAGTAGCGTCTGTTCAGGCTAATAATAGGAATAAGGCATAAGGGGATCCCAGGTTTGACAGGATCCTGCTAGAACTAGAGACCTTGATAAGACAGCAGGTTGAGAATCAAGCTGCTACTGCTGCTATGCCGCCACCGCCGCCGTTCCTGTTGCTCCTGCTGTGGTTCCTTTAGTGAGGGGTGAGGTATGTGTGAGACTGATGCATAAGTTGGTAAAGTAGTTCCTGAAACTTAAGCCACCGAGGTTCAGTGGCGTTGGCGATCCTGAGGCTGTGACCCTTTGGATCAGGGATATAGAGAAGGCTTTCACTGTATTGAGATGTTCTGAGGAAGGCAGAGTGATTCTGGTGGCTTACTAGGTTCAAGGTAACGCCAATATTTGGTGGGAAGCCACTCAAGAAAGAGTGTTCCCTGAAGGCACAACTCAGACTTGGGGTGCCTTTCGTGAGGCTTTAATGGGAAGTATTTTTCAGACAGTGCACGAGAGTCCAAGATGGCAGAATTCTAACGACTTTGTCAGAACTAGAAGTTAGTGGATCAGTATGAGGCAAAGTTCACTGAGTTGTCTAAGTATGCACCGAGATTGGTGGAGAACCATTTGGATAAGGCGAGACGATTTAGAGATGGGTTGAAGCCGGAACTGAAAGACCAACTAGTGCCCCTGAATTTGAAGAGTTTTGATGAGATGTACGAAAGGGCCTAGATGATAGAGAAGAATAAGATGGAGAGGACGACTGCATTTGGCTCGTGGTTTGTGCCTAATAGAGATAATCGTCGGTTTGAAAAGGGACTAATGATGGGGAGATGGAATCCCATACCACCCAACAAGAAGAATTATGTGGGGAAGCTTACGCCCAATTACATGGGAGCATGTTGGATGTGTAGGAGAATACATGAAAATCTCCCTTGTCCTTCGATAACGGGAGCCTACTTTGGATATGGTCAGTAGGGCCACCGAGTGATGAATTGTCTAAGTAGGCCTGTGAGGACGATCTTGCCACCGCTGTAGGTAGGACGACTTGCAAGGAACGCGCCACCGAACAACCAACGTAGACCCCCGGCGCAAGGAAGAGTTTATGTCGTAACCAAAGGGGAGGTGGAGGATTCACTCTCCGTCGTTATAGGTACGGTCTCCTTGCACGATCAAGCTGCTTATGTGTTATTTGATCCTGGTGCTATGCATTCTTTTGTTGCTGATCGTTTTGTTAAACTAGTGGGGTTTAAGTCTCAAACTATTGGGAGTGGTTTATAGTATTTCTACTCTGTTCAAGGATGAGATATTGTCTGAGTTAAGTTATTTTGGCTGTAAGTTAGTTTTGGGCAGTCGCAAGGAAGTCATTGATTTGATTGCAATAACAATGTATGACTTTGATATCATAATTGGCATGGACTGGCTCACCAAACAACGAGCTACGGTGAATTGTCATGGAAAGACAATTCAGTTTAACCCAGTAGTGAGTGATAGTTTTGAATTTGTCGGGAATCGAGAGGGACCCTCCGTTCCTTTGATTTCATCACTCAAGATGACCTGGTTGTTGGAATATGGATGCCAAGGGTATTTGGCATCGATGGCGGATAAACTGGTGGAGGGACCAAAGATGGAAGGTATTGCGGTGGTACAAGAGTACATGGATGTGTTTCCTGAGGAATTGTTGGGATTACCTCTAGAGAGGGAAATTGAGTTTATGATCGAGTTGGCCCCTGGGACTAAGCCAATTTCTAAAGCACATTATAGGATGGCTTTATCAAAATTGAAGGAATTAAAGGTGCAGATGCAAGAATTACTGGATAAAGGATTCATTCGTCCTAGTGCATCCCATTGGGGAGCGCCGGTACTGTTTGTAAGGAAAAAGGACGGGTCTTTGCGTCTCTGCATCGACTATCGACAACTTAATCATGTAACTATCAAGAACAAGTATCCTTTGCCAACGATTGATGATTTGTTCGACCAACTTCAAGGAGCCTCGGTATTTTCTAAGATAGACCTAAGGACAGGCTATCATCAGTTGAAGATCAAAAAGAGGATATACCGAAAACGGCGTTTCGGACATGCTATGGTCATTACGAGTTCACAGTAATGCCGTTTCGATTCACAAATGCTCCTGCAACCTTCATGGACTTGATGAACCGTGTGTTCAATAAGTGTTTGGACCAATTCGTGATTGTGTTCATTTATGATATTTTGGTATACTCGAGGAGTCCCGAGGATCATAAGAGAACCTACAGACCTTGAGGGAGCATGAACTTTACGCTAAGTTTAGCAAGTGCGAGTTTTGGTTATCTCGCGTGGCATTTTTAGGTCATATAATTTCAGGTGAAGGGATCTCCATTGACTCGACTAAGATCGAAGCTGTCAATAATTGGCCAAGACCTACGACAGTAACTGAGGTTCGAAGTTTTTTGGGACTGGCAAGATATTATAAACGTTTCGTGGAGAATTTTTCTGCGATAACCATGCCCTTGACGAGGTTGTTAAAGAAAGAAGAGAAATTTGATTGGACGGATAAATGCGAACGTAGTTTTCAAGAGCTCAAGAGTAAACTGACTAGCACACATGTCTTAACAATACCGTCTGGTCCTGGTGGGTACGAGATTTACAGTGATGTATCGTATAAAGGACTAGGTTGTGTGTTAATGCAACATGGTAAGGTGGTTGCATACACATCTCAATAGTTAAGGCCTCACGAGCTTAACTATCCGACGCATGATTTAGAATTAGCAGCGATAATCTTTGCACTCAAGATTTAGAGGCACTACTTGTGTGGGGAAAGGTTTCCAATTTTCATAGATCATTAGAGTCTGAAATATTTGTTCTCTCAAAGGGAATTAAACATGAGGCAACGGCAATGGATGGAACTTCTCAAGGACTACAATTGCGAGATTCTATATCATCCTGAGAAAGTGAACAAAGTGGCAGATGTGCTTAGTTGAAAATCGTCAATTGCACAGATGATGGTACGAGAATGGATCCTTTTTTAAAGAGTCAGGGACTTAGACTTCAAAATTGAGGTCGATCATCTTGCTAGTCTAATGGACACTCTCAGGGTGGAACCCGAGATGCAAAGTAGAATAAAGAGTGCCCAAACGATGGATCCTGGAGTTCTTAAGATCTTGCATATGGATCAGGAAAAGAGAAAAGCCGATTTTCAAGTGTCCGAGGATAGGACATTGAGGTTTCAGGGACAATTGTGCGTTCCCAATGATGCAGAGCTTAAGGAAGCAGTTTTATCAGAAGCTCATCGTAGTAACTATAGCATCCATCCCGGCAGTACGAAAATGTATCAAAATTTGAAGCAACACTTTTGGTAGAATGGTATGAAGTTGGACATTGCAAGGGGCGTGGCTAAGTGTTTGACATGCCAACAAGTAAAGGCTCAGCATTGTAAGCCTGGTGGATTGCTACAACCTCTTGAGATTCCTGAATGAAAGTGGGAACACATTACAATGGATTTTGTGATGGGGCTGCCAAGGAGTCAATGAGGCAATGACTTGATTTGGGTGGTGGTTGACATATCGACAAAGTCAGCTCACTTTATTGCCGTACGGAAAGATTTCACGTTGGATAAGTACACAGAGTTGTACGTGCGTTAGATTGTGCGCATTCATGCAGTTCCAGTGACGATTACCTTTGACCGTGATCCTAAGTTTACGGCAACTTTCTGAAAAAGTTTGCAATCAGCCTTAGGGATGAAACTGCAATATAGTACAGCGTGCCACCTATAGATGGACGGTCAATCGGAAAGGACGATTCAAACTCTTGAGGATATGCTACAAGCTTGTGTCATAGATTTTAAAGGGAGTTGGGAGGAGCAGCTTCACTTGGTCGAGTTTGCCTATAACAATAGCTATCGGCAAAGTATTAAGACGGCACCATTCAAGGCTTTATATGGGAGACCTTGTAGAACTCTGATGTATTGGGACAAGGTTGGCGAGCGAAAGATCATGGGGCCAGAGTTGGTACAACAATCTTTGAGTGCCATCCAGGTTATTCGAGACAGACTAAAGACAGCACAAAGTCGTCAAGAGAGTTATGTAGACAAACGTCGTAGACCGTTGGAATTTAGGGTGGGCAATCATGTATTTTTGAAAGTATCGCCAATGAGGGGTACTTCCGGATTCGGCAAGAAAGGAAAGTTAAGTCCGAGATACATTGGACCCTTTGAAATTTTGGAAAGGATCTAGGTTTTGGCATATCGTCTTGCGTTGCTACCGAAGCTTGCACAAATACATGATGTTTTCCACGTGTCCATGTTGAGAAAGTATGAACAGGATCCGACTCACGTATTGAATTTTGAAGAACTAGATGTAGATGACAAGGTGTCGTATGTGGAAAGACCGATACAAATAGAAGACCGTAAGAAGCAAGTATTTCGAAACAAGATTATCGCCTTAGTTAAGGTGATCTAGCAACATCATGGAACAGAGGGAGTTACATGGGAAAGCGAGGAGGTAATGAAGCATCAGCACCCCCATCTTTTTGAGGATTTTCTTGTAACTGCAAATTTCGATGACGAAATTTTTGTAAGGAGGGAAGAATTGTGACGTCCTAAAATTCGAAACCTTTTAGGGATGTATGAACGTGAATTTCGTCGATACATTGTTAATTAGTCTCACTCGGAATTGATCACTCTAGAGATACTAACCTTGAAGGGAAGGGCTAATGAGGATAGAACTTGTGCAACTAAAGAACTTAACCTGGGAAAATGACTCGACCGTGAGACTTTGCGTAAGGACGATCCTGTGGATATGTAGGCCAATTTCAGGGACGACTAGAAGTCAATTCGCAGACAAAGCATAATGGGACGACGGGTGAATCGTTTACTATTATCAAGCCTACGAACAACCCTATGTCGATTCTCAGTAATCGTGTACTTTGAAATAAGAATCTATCCTCCGCAATTTCATGTTAGTTAAAGACGTCCATGTGTTGAGAAATCTTGAACGTGGTTTGATACTAAGTCAAGCACGAGTCAATTATGCGTGAATCCCCGAAGCCACCTATTAGTCCGAGACGTACCAAAATGGCATTCGGGCGAAATTGACAATGCATGAAAACCCAATATTGGACAACAAATTTTTTGGAACGTCCGAGACGAACTTTTTGACAATGCTTATTTGAACTTCGACAATGCCGGTAAAGCTGTATAGTTGGAAAAAGGATTTATGAACCGAGGAAACGAACCTACGAGGATGTGGGCCAAGCAAGACCAACGTGGGCCTCACGCGCAAGGAGGGGCGGCCACCATGGTGGGCTCAAGGCAAGCAAGTGAGCCCATTGGACCCAACCAACCACTTAACCCTTTCAAGCCCATTGTCTAGCTTTGAGCCATTTCGAGCCCAACCAATTCCCGAACTTGTTCCTATTCATTTCCTAACCCGTTTCTTAGGCTTGCTCATCATCTTAGCCCAAGGGCAGATTGGTAATTGTGCGAAGGTGGAAATGACCATGTTGCCCCTCTAGATATTATAGAGAAAGAGACAAAAGAAGAGAGAAGATGATGTCATTACATGGGGATGGGGGCATGCATTCATAGGCCTTAATGAGGCTTGACAACCAACTCTCCCAACTCTCTCTCTCTCCCGATTCAGCCGCCCCCCTCTTTCCCTTTGTTCATCTTCTTCTCTTTTTCCTCTCCTTCTACCTTTCCTCCATTCCCTGAGTTGTTCATTGCTAGTTTGGCTTGTTCACTACCCACACCGCCTGCTACCGTGACTAGGAGACCCTATATATGTCCCCTGTAGCCGCCGTTTACCGGTCCAAGCCGCCGACTGGCCAGAAGCCGCCGCACCCCTGTCTGCCTGTTCCAACTCTGTACCTCCTGGAAAAGCCGTTTCGACCCAACCGCTGCCCAGACCAGGCACCAACCAGTCCCCTTTGAACCCCTACAGTCGTCAGTCACCGAAGCGCCGGTCAATTCGACCAACTTCTTCTTCCGCCTGAGCAGTCCAGTTTCCAGAGTTGCAATGAGAACCGAAGTTGGGTGCTGCTGTTTTAGCCCCGGGACAGCCTTGAATTGTCATAGTCAAGGTTCCCGAGCGTAGCCTCCGTCGTCGCCACTGCGCCCGTGTCTCTAGCCCGCTTAACAGGTGAGTTTAGTCTTAATCCTTCGTTTAGCGCATAAACTTGCTTAGGGTTAGTTTAGCTAGAATTAATTCTAGTTTAAGGGATTAATTAAGTTGTATTAGAACTAAGATAGGTAGTTAGTTAGATGGTTAGGATTAGTTTATATTAATCTTGCTTAGTGTTTATTAAATGTGGTTTAAGAGAGTTAAGCTTGTTTAGCTTTAATTAATTGAATGTTTGGCTTTAATTATTGATTGATTGATTTCTGAAATTAATTTATTAATTATTTAATTCTGAAAGTTTGTTGTTCATAATTTACTGTTCATATGCATTGTTCACGCGGTACTGTTTACGCGCACTATTCACCTAGAAGCAAAAAATTGTCTTATTGCATGTGTTTTGATCATATGATGTGAATTGATTGTGTAAATGCATGGACATTTGCATAAATCACATGATTTTCACAAAAAGAGGAAAATCCTTTGTCCGAGAGACACAAAAATGGACCATTTTATGAGGAGGAATTTGAGACTGCATATGCAAGCATGTGTGCATTGGCTAATGTTCAAGATAAAAGTGGATATTGGTGGTATGCTTGCGTGATCACTAAGTTGAACCCGTCACCCCAGTCGAAGTTCGAGGGATGATAGTCCAATTCGTCAGAATCCCGGCGGGAGTCCAGATGCGGAGTCGCGGTAGAGGCTGGGCCTATACTCCTTTAAGAATGTCGTCTTGGGAGAGAACCCTTGACACCGTCGCGTCTCATGGGGGAGAGCGATGCCTGGTTATGCTAGTAAACACCAGCGAGGGTTCGGTTGTGGCCCTGAGGGGCAGTAATAATCGAAACTCGTGTGAATGCAAAAACGTATGAGAAACATGGCATCATTGGTTCCGATTATGCATGAGCTGATCATATTGTTTGTGACACGCATGAATTGATAACGTGCAGGGTGTGGCAATGGCCAGGTAAGATCGCTTATGATGCGACTCATATGTGATTGATGAATTGCATTACTTGACACCATATGCATTGCTTGTATTGGGTTGGAGCTTAACTTGTAAGGTATGGCATACCTAGTAAGGTTGCATGTGAACCGATTATTTGATTGCTTGTTGACCCTGGGCATGTGAGCTAGTTAGGTATTGGCTGTAGTATGTGTGGTTGTTGTTGGTCTGCTTAAGGGGTGATTCTAGAAAGATACCCCTGGTTGAGTTGGTGTTCTAACCGGGGCTTAGGGCGAGGACTCGCTGAGATTTTATCTCATTGGTTATTATATAACCATTTTCAAGCCCTTAGAATGGCGCACCCGCCGGTGCGATTCGGGATCCCTAAGGACTAAGCGACCGTCGTGACGCACAACCGCTTCCCGGGTCGAGTGTGGTTGCATGAGAAGTACGTCTTCACCATCTAGATGGATGAGAGATCAGGGCAATGGATTCCCCATCAGTTCCTGGCGTGGTAAATCCAGGAGGATGATCTCCTAATATAGAATCTTCTGTAAATGATAGACTTTGCTAAATACAGAAGTCTCCTTCTTTTAATCCATAGTTTATTCCAGAATGCCACTTGAATAAAACTTCGAAAGTTTTGTTAACATCAAAATTATGAGTTTTCTCAACAACGAAAACCCAAATTATTTAGCAAAAGCAAAAATATACCACTCTCAAGCATCACATTTGTTCAAAAGGTTGGGATGTCGAGTTATTCAACATTAACATCATCTATTCCTTTTTATTTTACATTTAGGTACATGTTAAAGTTGGCTTCTGAGGGCAACAACACAAAAGCATGCCTCACATTGTTTGAAATGAGAAAAATAAAAACAATGGCCACATATAAATTGGGAAAAGTGTCAAAAAAGTCCTAAACCTTTCGCATTGATTTCAATTTAGTCCTAAACTTTTATTATTGTCAATTCAGTCTTAAACCTTTTTTTGGGTCAATTTAGTCCTAAACATTTTGACTTAGTGCCGATTTAGTCCTAAATTTTTTGATTTGGTGCCAATTTAGTCTTAAAACTTTTAACTTAGTGCAAATTTGATTCTTCTAGCTAATTTTGGTCAGATTTTGCTGATGTAGATGCCGTGGACAACTTTTAATAATATTTTAATATTTTTCAAATTATTTATTTATTTTCTTTCTTTCTTTCATTTTTTCCTTTGATTTTTTCTTTTTCTTTTTCTTTTCTTTTTTTTTCCCCTGTACTCCTCCCTCCAGCCAGTTGCCGGCTGTGCGATCGACCAAAGGCAAGGGCCAGCAAGGTCGAGCCATCACTAGATGCCGCGAGGCCGTGCCTATGACAGCTCAAGCCTTGCTTGTGGTCGAGCGAGGCTCGACCTCAATGGATTTGGCGAGGTCAGGCCTCACCCATGGTTGGTGAGGCTCGACACTTGCTAGATCTAGCAAGGGCGAGCCTCTGCTCGCCCGGCATGAGGCCGCCCTAAGCGTGCTGGAGGCCAATGAGGTCAATGTCTAGCCGGTCGCCCAATCAGCAGTCGACTGGAGGAAGGAGAAGAATAGGGAAAACAAAAATAATATAAAAAATAAAAGGAAAAAAGGAAAGAAAATAAATATATAAATAAATAATTCGAAAAATATTAAAATATTATTAAAAGTTGTCCACGTCAGTCGCCGGCCGTGCCACATCAGCGCCAACTATGCCACGTCAGTCGATCGGTGTCCATGTCAGAAAAAGCTGGTCAAAATTAGCCGGAATGACCAAATTGGCACTAAACTAAAAGTCTTAGGACTAAATTAGCACTAAATCAAAAAAATTTGGACTAAATTGGCACCAAGTTAAAAGGTTTATGACTAAATTGACGCCAATTTAAAATGTTTAGCACTTTTTTGATATTTTTCCCCACAAAATTCGTAAATAAAAAATAAATGAGAAAGATTCATTGTGAACCCATATTATTTAAGAATTGAGTTTCATATATTTGCTTTTGAGGTATGGTAAAAATTAAGATGGGGAGTTATCCAAATTTAACGTCATCTATTTATTTTCATCTCGAATTCAGGTATATACGAAAGTTGGTTGTTGAGGACATCGATATAAAAGCATAATTTGCATTGTTTGACAGTTGAAAACGGTAGTCCTGTACAGATTTTGTAACATTAAACAATAAGGTACAAACAATACTTTGTACTATAGCAACAGATTTCTATTTGATATACACACACATACATATATAGCTGTTTGCATTTTTATTACACATTTAGGAAATGCTTATAAGTCATGGCATGTCTTTTCACTTTTCAAAAGAGAAAATTATTCAAAAAATCTTACAATTATTGTACATGGTCAATTCATTCCTAAATTTTCAATTAATTTGTCAATGTAGTCATTCCAATCAATTTTGGCTGAAAGATTACTAGTATAAATGTTGAGTATCCTAGGATAGTCGGCTGGCCAACATTGTAGTCTAACGTAAATTATTGTTGTATTTTTTAAAACTTTTTTTAGTTTTTCTCCTTTTCTTTTCTTTTTCTTTTTCTTCTTTTTTTCCAATTTTTTTCCGTCGGTCTTTATGCCTTGACAATGGTTATTGGAGGTCACTAGCCATAAACGAGGGTTGAGCCCTAGCTAGATTTGGCAAGGGCGTCTCTCGCTTGAGCAAAGGCATCATGGTCGGCAATAGCTTAAAACTTGCCTTGTGGACCGACTTCTCACACTGTTATTTCTCTGCGACATAAAAAGTTGTCCTGGAACAATGTAATAAAAAAACCACGTTGCTAATTCCCAAAAAAAGAAAAGGAGAACCGCGTTGCGAATAAGGAGTAGTGGACTGGAAATCAGAAAAGTCAAATCCGAGGATCAGCATGATTTTATGTTCTACGTTAGCCTGTCCACGTCTTTGAATACTTGCCGGTCGAGAAGCAGATCCCGAGTTTACTTGAATCTCCGTCACATCCAAGTAGCAAAAGCAAAAGCAAATTTCCATTTCATTTTGTCCTCATATTAACTGACATTTCCAAAATTCTGAAGTCAGCCTTACGGAGAGAGAGAGGGAGAGAGGAGTGTCTCTTTCTTCACATTGTCAAGTAAAACTCTTAGACCCTTTTGTATGGACGAGGTGCCTGTAAATTGTCGTCTTGTTTGAATGGAATCTTATGAATTTATGTGGTCCTTGCCAACAACGATTGATGTACCTGAGGAGTAGTTCCGTGACTTTTGAGCTCCCTTACTTTTACTAAACTCAAGCATAGTTGGCAAGGCAGTGAACTTTAGGATTTAGGGCCACTGATATTTCGCCATTTCAAAGGGAATACGTTTTCGAATGCTTAAGGCATTGACTAATAAGTAAATTATCTAATTCGCCGCATTAGGACTTGAGGGTGTGTTGTTGTAATATGTGTTGAGCTGTAGCTATGATTCACCCAACCCCTTCGACTACAAGGGGATGAGTTGGGTGGCCATGTAATGATAGCAAGCTTTATGCTTTTAGTCCTTCGAATTAATGCGATAGAGATGTGTATTTCTGAATGTTCAAATTTGTATCTTTCACGTCAATGGTACAATGCGGGGCTGACAAGGAAAATATAATGTACCTTCCTTGGGCGAACAATTAATTAGGTGTACTTGGAATAGACTTTTCTTATGTTTTCATGGTCCATATCCAAAGTAGGTTTTGAAAGGGCAACCATATGGAAGTGACTCGCTTGTTGGATAGGTAAATCTTGGATCAATGGACTAACCTTATTTGGAAACATGGGTTAGATGAGAAGCATATCGAAGGTCAGGTGAGGGGTAGAACTAAAATCGTTTGCGTTTAAAAAGATTATTGATTCGATGAAGTATGATTTGAGGTGCATGTAATTCAGTGGCATGCTCTATCAAAAAATTGATGTAGTATGGCATAACTAATAAAGGTATTGATCCATAACTTAATGTCTTAAACTATTTTTTGTAAATGCATATTAAATTACATAAGTTAATATGCTCCTTGATGATCTTTCTAGAATGAGGTATCAGGCTCCTTCACCACATCCCAAGGAAGGATATAAAAGTTGATATGTTGATTGGTAGGCCCAGTGTGGATCATTGTTTGATGAATCTCAAATAAAAACCTCTTGGTATAACTGATTAGTTGTGGTGAAAGAGAAATCATGGGTCGGTGTAGCAGCACATTCTCATATTGGCGATCATGGCAGTTGCTATATATATGTATCTATACAAACTCAACACAAATGAGGCTCACAAAATAGAGGGAGATTGTTGAGGTGCAAACGTGAAGATGTTAAGCAAAAGAAGTCACACATAATAGAAAAGATGTGGTTTGGGGTGGTGACCAATAATTGGTTTAACTTGTTAAATATTGAGTAAAGATTGATCCAAATAAATATGACAATTGAAATTGGGTTAAGCTTTCTCTTAGTGATTCTTCTATATAAAATATTGGGCTTCTTTCACTATTAGCAATATTGCTGTGCCATAACCTAAGAAACATCACATTACTTTCCTGCTAGTCATCCCTAGGAGCAAAACTCCAGGTATTTATTTAAATACTTGTCCAAATGTGCATTGGATGAGGAGATTGATGATAATCATGCCTCTAGAAGAGCCCTACACACCTATCCTCAACAACAAATATGTCTGGCTTACTTTATCACATGAGTTTAGTCTGTCTTTAGACCATTATTTAGTCTCCCAAAAGGATTGACAGTAATAGGTAAACAGAATTTAAAATAAATGAAAAATTTACAATGATGACCTCCACTTGCTCATCAAGCAAAGACTTCCACCAACTGCTCCTTTTTTTTCTAAAAACGATGATGATCTTTAAAAATTGCAATATTTGAATAAGCAATCTTGCCTAATTTCAGTAGACCTAAGACCTAAAATTTCAAATTAGTCTGCGCCCCCTATTGATGTGACATAAAATCAGTTTCCAACTAGTGGTTTCAATTGAGTCTGCAATGCTATAGCATACCATATAAGGCCGTTGATTTAAGTGTCATTAAAGTTAAGAGAAATGGGGTTTTATTTGATCGGCATGCCCTGTTCTTATAATTATCAGAAAGTATAGTAAAGATAACAAATTACATAATACACAAAAGGGGAATATTAAATTCTCCTAACGTCAAATAAATTTTTTCCTCAAAAATTACAGTATCTTTACTCTCGAACATCGTGTCATTTCGAAAACCTAAACGTCAATACCATATCTATAACATTATTATATCCAGCTTTCATTGCGCAGTTCCTCACCTAAGACCTCGTTTTGATATTCTCTCCAATCTAAACAAGCCTATAAATACTGTACGAGTTAGCCTCCGGATTGAATAAGTAGGTTATTGGCTCACGAGGATCCACCACCTTAACTACAGATCATGCATGTTATTACAGTAAACAAGAGGCTGTTCTCATGGCATTATGCTTCATCCCTTGTCCCACTATCTTATTCAATAGAAATTCGAAAAGGAGTTTTACATTGAGAGATTTCCTTAAATATCGAAAAATTAAGTCATGTCGTTCAAACAACTATTATGGAGAAGACTTTCTGATGTCGCTTTTCACCAAAACAGACAAGCTCTTAGCCTTTTCTAGATTTGCTTTACCATATTGTATCATATTTCCTTTTACGGTATAAAAATTAGTGATTGAGACTTCTTCCGTTGGAGCAATTTTTATATGTTCATTCATAGAACGTGGGTTTTGGGTAGATGCATAGTACATGGGACGGTGCATCAACGCACGGCAAGACTACTCTTCCATACTATGTTTGAATGGAAAAAGCTAGGGAAAGAAAAGGCGACCAAGAAAATAGGAGAAGCAAGACCATTTGTCTTGTTTGGAAGAGCATAAACCGAGTAAAAGCCTACACGGTTATTAAAGGAATTTTCACACAAGGGGATCTACACAATACATTGGTGGCGTATATTCTATTCTTCATTCTTAGGTGAAGATTTAATTAGAGAAATTGATCACAAGGACCCACCAAAAATGACCAACTATGGGTGAGCATTGGGTAGTTCCCAATCCCTAAAATTTGGAACTGGTGATTAATGGTTTGTTTACTCGTTCCAAGTGTGGGCCCACCCAAAATGACCTACTAGAGGTGAGCACGAGAACATAACCAAACCAGCCATGACTAGGCGGTTCCCAATTTATAAAATTTGGAACTATTGATTATCGGTCCGATTATTGGTTCTAGGTGTGGATCCAACCACCGAGATTGAACCGGATTTATAGCGTTATTTATAATTTTTATTATTACAAAATATTTCTTAAAACACTTATTTCCCATTTTGTATTTGTCGCGACCTATTTTTTCCGTCCCCAATGGGAAAGAAATCAATAAATATATATAGGTTTAGAGGTATTATCTAGAAGATGAGTCGAGGACCCTTAACTAGACGTGGGCTCTCCCAAGCCCATACCCCACCTGACATTGGATGTTTGTGAAAATCTTATGATGCTAAGTCGCCACTAGCCTATTGGGGTCGGCTAGAAACCAAGCGAGGCATGGGAGTGTGCCTCACTTTCTACGCAACCAAAGAATCTAGGGTCGGGGACTTAATTACACCAATTAATCAATTAGTGCCCTTTCGGTACCTAATATTGTTCATTTCAAAAAGACTTTTGTTAGGCAGTTTAGATTAATTTTAGAATTATCTACTAACATATGAGATGATCATACAGGTGCGCAATCATCAAAATAACAATCAGTAACATGAGGAAGCATTAAATGTATTGCAAGAGAAAATAAGCACCTAGCATTAAAAAAGATAAACAAATGACGGTCCTAATTAAACTAGGAGGGAACCATAATCATTGCATCATGAGCGTACAATCAAGGGCAATTGTATCCGGAGATAATTAAGACCTTAAGACAAAGTCGTGAGGGCTTGTTCGATTTTAAGCACAATCTTAGACCGATGATTTTCCCACACCTTTTTAAGAGAAAATTGTCCAAGAACTATTTTAAAACTTTTTAGGGAACTCTAAAACAAACTTGAAACTTTTGGGATTTTTGAAATTTTTCCTTTTCTTTAGGAATTTCTAATATTTTAATATTTTCGAAATTTTTATAAATTTTCAGGTTTCTGAATTTTCCATGAATTTTCTGAAATTTCGAATTTTTAATGATTTTTTATATTTTTTAATATTTTCTGAATTTTTGATTTTTTTTTTATTTTTTTAAAAGATTATTCGGACCGGGTCAGGAAACCCGGCCCGGATGACCCGATTCAGATCCCGTCGGCCTGGATTGGGCTGAAGGAACCGGGCCGGCTTCAAGCCCATTAAAGAAAAGAAAAAGGCCCACACGAATTTCTCTTTTTTTCTAAAAAAACCCACAAAAATTCATTTTTTATAGAAAATGCCCAATTTTGATTTCTATCTTCAGCCTAGTCTGATGGCCCATTCCCCCTTTCTACCCCCAGCCCAGTCATTCCCGGCCCGCGAAGCAAACAAGCCCGAAGCGAAGCCCATCCTCGTTTTCTATTCTTCTAATTTTGGCTTTTTCTCTTTCTCTTTTTCCCTTATTTTCTTTTTCACTTTGCCTTTTTCCTGGTCTTCTTCTTCACGCTCCCTCATGCATCCCCCGACGTCTTCATGCAAAGTCTTCAGCCTTCGCAGCTTCTTCTCGCCTACGAACGTTTTCTTTCTTTCTTTTTTATGCTTTATTTTTCTGTTTTCTCTCTCTCTTTTTTCTGGTCTTCTTCTCCCCGAAGCTGCAGCACGCCCGAGGACCCTGCATCTCTATTCCGCCGAGCCGACACCGACGCCACTGCAAGTCCTCACCGGGCCTTGGGGGGGTCGCCATGTCGTCGTCCGGCGTTGGTCGTTCCGTCCGACTGACGCCGAGCTCCGCCGGCCACTAGCTGGCCGGCATTCCCGAAAGTCACCGGATTGACTCCGGCGAGATACAAGCCACCTAGATCGACCCGAACGGCGTGGGATAACCCACCGGAAAGCTAGAAAAATGTCGAATGTGGTACGAGGTAACAGTATAACCCCTAGCAACGCAAAAAAAAAAACAAAAGCCGAGCTCTGGTCGAGAGTTGAGTTCGGCCACTTTAGTGAGGCATTTCATCAAACATCTACAGGGCATTACCCTGGGGGGCTACAGATTCAAACGAAACAAGTCCGGATGCACAGTAACGTCGACGGGGCATCACCGGAGCCGAAGCTCGCACGAACTGGTCGGCCGCGAGCTTTGGCCCTGCGTTTTCCAAGAATGGGTCGCTTGAAGTTTCGGAAGCTTACCTCATTCGGAGAGGAGCCGCGGCGGACGGTTGCGGGTGGAAGGACCTCCAGTGAAGGTTGGTCACTCTCCTGAGTTAGCCTTCTCTCTCGAATTCGCCTAAGTCTCTTCCTCCCTCACCGGTCTCTCTCGGATTTCTCTCCTCTCTCAGTTTTTTCTTCGTTTTCTCTCTCGGGTGCCCTCCTTTGTTGAAGATATAATTGAAGATTATAATTGATCTTGACTGTGGAATTGATTCTAATTGATAAGGAATTGTGATTCTCTGTATATTATTTCCTTTTCTGCTTTCCATCCTTACATTATAAATGGATACTTGTAATTGTACACTTTCAATCAATATACAGAATACATTTTTCCCAATCCTCCTTTTTTGTCATGGTATCAGAGCCTTCATTCTTGACCTAGCTTCCGCAAATTCCAGAATTGCCTTCATTTTTCTGAAGAGTTGCTGTAGTTCCTCATCCTGCAAGACAGATCAGCAAAACGATTAGGAATTCAACTTTGCCATGACAATACTCATAAATCCTCAACCGAGGAAACTCCCCAAGAACAACCCACATTGCCGTCGGATATTGCTCCATCCAGTCAAGAGCCAAGGCCCCTTGTTTCGGGCGTACACCATGGTCAACTTCGCCGGGCCAAATCGCTGGGCCCATCCAATGGCCTCCTGCAGTCCACTGGTATCCCGTCCAAGCCCAGTGGTGCACTGGATCAGGACAGCTGTGGGCCCAATATCCACAAGGAGGAGAAGCCTATTCGGGCCTCGGAGATCAGCCCAGTTCGGGCCTTGGAGGATGGCCCATCTTAGGCCTCGAAAGCCAGCCCATCTCGTCTTCGAGAGAGGGCAACCCAAATGATGCTTCGGGTCAGCCAAGTCCGGGTCACAGACCCGGATTCGGATCCATTCCGGATCAAGGAACGAATCCCTACCCGACTCATCCGCCGCTCGGGTTTCTGCCGTATCCGCTTCCCATCAGCGGCGGCTGTTCCGAAATTGGCGACCCCCTCTACACCTCGCCGGCCAACGGACCAGAACTTCGCCTCATCAACCTGCAGCTAACCGAACAAGACAACTATAATACGTGGGCTCGGGATCTTCGGTGGGCGCTCGTCACCAAGGACAAGGACGGTTTCCTTGACGGAACCGTCCCTCTTCTGATCGATGAACGAAATCAAAGGCATTGGAGGAGGTGCAATCAGTTAGTGCGTACCTAGATCAGCAACTGTCTTGCCCCCGATGTCGCAGCTGGGCTCCCACCGACGGAAGACGCGAAGAAATTCTGGGACAGCATCCGCAAGACGTATGGGCGACTCGACATGGTGAAACTCTTCACAATTTCGCAAGCCCTAACAGAAATGAAGCAAGGGAACCTCATGGTTACCGCTTGCTTCAACCACCTTTTTGCCCTGTGGAATGAGCTCGAAGCGGCCGAAGAGCACTTGCAAGGACCTGAGAGTACCCTAAATCAGTACAAAGAAATCAAAGAACAGGAGAAAGCTACAAGATTTTTACTCGTCTTAAACAAGTCCTCCTCTGGTTTTCGATCACAGATTCTCGCAATGGACCCTCCACTGTCGCTCGGTCGGATTTTTCAATTGGCTACTCAGGAGGAAAATCAACAACTTACCACCGGCGAACAGATTCAAGGAGGAAAAGGGATGAACCTCGCCGTGTTTCCCCCTGGCGTCGACTCCGTTGGCTCCGGCAAAGGCACCGTCGGAGGAGGTGGCAGAACCGTCGAAGGGAACCCAAACTCTAAAATGGGTTCTGTTGCTACTGCGGCAAGAAGGAAAAGTGAAGAAAACCCTAGGGTTTTCCGCACGGACGATTGGGATTGTCGCATGTCATCAAACTGTCCAAATCAGAAGATGGAGCTGGGCGGTCTAGATCAGTAGACCGTGATGAACGGCTAGATCAGCGCGCATGGATGGACGGCTCTAGATCGTCGCACGCATGGATGGACGGCCTTAGATCATCCATCTACTCAATTGGATCTGAGGGCTTATATCAGGCCACGTCAGCACCTGTTTATAAAGGATCCTACGGATCACATGGTGCCACGTCATCAGGAAAGGTAAATGGGCAAAATGGTAAATCCAAAAATAAATATTGTGAGTATTGCAAACGCCCTCACCATACCATTGATACCTGTTGGAAATTACATGGGAAACCCACAGATAAAATTAAAAAGGAAAAAGAATATTCAGTTTATCAGGTTTCCACACAACGGATTGATGGGGCACATCAGACAATTACTCAGGATCAATATCGACATATTGTTCAAATTTTGAGTCAACTCAAAACCGAAGATGAAGGTGTAGGATTCTCAGGTACTTTTCTTAACAAGGAAAATTCTTTTTCGGTTGATGCATAGATAATCGATACAGGGGCTAGTGACCACATAATATGCAATAAACATCTATTTTCTCATGTGGATAGAGAACCAAAAGCTCCCATATCAGTACATCTTCCAAATGGAAATGTCATCACAGTTACCAAGATTGGAACTGTTCATCTTGGCCCAAACTTTATCCTCAAGAATGTCTTATACATTCCTGACTTCGAATTCAATCTACTATCTGTTTCTAAAGTCTGCGCAGATAATTCCTGTCATGACATATTCAATTCCGATAATTGCTTCTTTCAGGACCAATCGACTAGCAAACTGACGGGCTTGGGTAGTGTTGCACAAGGATTATATTTCTGGATTGATTCCCCAGGAGATTTATATTCATTAAATAAAAGCATTTCTTGTAATGCTATCAATATGAATAAAAATCTTCTTTTTCATTAGAGATCAGGTCATAGTGTACGATTTCCACATCCTAAATGTCCAATATGTCCTTTAGCCAAGCAATCACGGGCACCATTTCCTATAAGTACGTTTCGGGCTGATAAATCTTTCTCCTTACTCCATATGGATATTTGGGGTCCTTATCATACCCCTCATCGTGATGGCTCCCATTTCTTCCTCACAATTGTTGATAATTATTCACGAGGGACTTGGGTATACCTCATGCAATCGAAAAGCCAAACCTTCACTCACTTATCGAATTTCATTCTTTTAGTCAAAAATCAATTCGATAAATTTGTCCAGCGCATTCATACTGATAATGGGCGTGAATTCTTTACTTCTAATTGCATCAAATTCCTTTCTTCACAAGGAGTACTTCATGAAAATTCTTGTACTTACACTCCACAACAAAACGAAACTGTTTAGCGTAAGCATAGACACCTTTTAGAAGTAGCTCGTGCATTAAAATATCAAGCATTTATTCCTGAAGCTTTTTGGGGAGATTGTGTGGTCACAACAATTTATCTGATTAATCGCATGCCGACTAGAATCCTTGGTGGAAAAACTCCTTTCGAAATGCTGTACAACAAAAAACCAGAAAATGATCATCTTCGAGTATTTGGTTGTTTATGCTATATGAAAAATATAGGCCCCATGGACAAAATGGCCCCTTGTGCTACTCAATGTGTTTTCATGGGATATCCTTCACTTCAGAAAGGATACAGGGTTATGGAAATTTCTACAGGATGCTTCTTTGTAAGTAGAGATGCCATATTTCACGAGGATACATTCCCATTTAAAAATATGATCTCTTCTGCGACTTCATCATCAGAAGGCCGTCGACCTTTTCTATGTGAAGAAGACTTATCAATGGCGTCGCAGTACTTATTTGTTGCTTCGGAGCAATCCATACCAGTTCCACAAGAACCATATATTTCCCCAGCGTCATCAGAAGCTGAGCCCCCAGCATCACCTCAAACATTATCTGAGGAGATTTCGACAGCTACAGGTTCACCTGAATATATTTCTTCAGTACTTGAAGATATCGTAGCTGAACAACCTCGGCGTTCTGGACGACAAACCCGGCCACCTACATGGACTAAAGACTATATTTGCTCAGCATTGAGTTCCTCAGGTACAAAAATCCTGTCTTCTCATATGTTTCTTTTAATCGGCTATCACCGGAGCACATGTGTTGCATCAACCGTCTTTCAAAAGAACAGGAACCATCTTCTTTTCAAGAAGCATCAAGTGACCCTCGATGGCAACGTGCCATGGACTCAGAACTTCATGCACTGATGGAGAACCATACTTGGGACATTGTCCCATTACCTCCGAACCGGAAACCAATTGGATGTAAATGGGTGTATAAAATCAAGTTCAAGGCAAATGGTTCTGTTGAACGTTATAAAGCTCGACTGGTGGTCAAGGGATTTACTCAAAAGGAAGGTTTCGATTATCATGAAACTTTCTCTCCTGTTGCAAAAGAAGTCACTGTTCAATCTTTCTTATCCATTGCTGCCATTCGAAATTGGAAGCTACATCAAATGGATGTCCACAATGCTTTCCTCTATGGTGATCTAGATGAAGAAATTTATATGGACCTTCCACAAGGATTACGCAGACAGGGGGAGTCTCGGGTATGTCATCTACGCAAATCCCTCTATGGACTGAAATAGGCATCTAGACAGTGGTATGTCAAATTCACTGCTGCACTAACTAATGCAGGATTTCAGCATTCCAAGCATGACTATGCCTTGTTTACATGGAATTTAGGTAACTCATCAATTTATCTATTAATATATGTTGATGATATACTTGTGATGGGAAATAATGAGTTTCATGTTGCAAAGTTCAAAAAATATTTGCACTCTACATTTCACATCAAGGATTTGGGACCGCCCAAATATTTTCTTGGTATTGAGATTGCTCGTTCTGATAAAGGTATTAGTCTTAGCCAAAGGAAATTTATCCTTGAAATCATTTCAGAAGCGGGATTGTCGTCAGTAAACCCGTCGTTATACCGATTGAGCAGAATAGCAAGTTGACTACTCATGAATATGATATGAATTCTGCTTCATCCATTGAGGACCCATTACTCAAGGATCCATTAGGATATCAGCGACTTGTTGGGAAATTGATATATCTTACCATGACAAGACCTGATATATGTTATGCAGTCTAAATACTCCACCAATTCATGCATAATCCAAAACAATCCCAGATGAATGCAACTCTAAAAGTTGTGAAGTATCTCAAGGGGTGTCCAGGTCTTGGAATATTCCTGTCTCGTGACTGTAATATGGAGATGACAACTTTTTGCGATACAGATTATGCCACTTGTCGAATGACTAGGAGATCTATCACTGGTTTTTGTATTAAACTGGAAGATTCACTGATTTCATGGAAGACGAAAAAACAGTCAACTGTATCATTGTCATCAGCCGAATCAGAATATTGAGCCATGGCAAAAACTACCTGCAAAATAATTTGGATACGAGGATTACTTTCAGACCTCGGATTACAGGTTAATGGACCGACTAAGTTGTTTTGTGACAACGATGCTGCACTCAAATTGGCGGCGAATCCGATTTTCCATGAAAAGACAAAGTATATAGAGGTTGATTGCCATTTCACTCGAGACAAGATCACAGAAGGAGTTCTCGTAACAAAGGGAATTGGAACTGTTGACCAACCAGCTGATATCTTCACTAAGCCACTATGTCAGAGACAACATGCATACTTATTAAGCAAGCTAGGTGTCCTTGACATATACAAAGCCACCACCTTGAGGGGGAGTGTTGAAGATATAATTGAAGATTATAATTGATCTTGACTGTGGAATTGATTCTAATTGATAGGGAATTGTGATTCTCTGTATATTATTTCCTTTTCTTCTTTTCATCCTTACATTATAAATAGATACTTGTAATTGTACACTTTCAATATACATAATACATTTTTCCCAATCCTCCTTCTTTTCTGTCATCCTTTTCTAGCTTCTCTCTCGGATCCCCCCTTTCTTGTTCTCTGTCCTGAAGCTTTTTAAGGCAAACAGCAGGCGTGCCTAGCTCCTACCTTGCCAAGCTATCGACCGGCCTGCCCCCCGACCCGTGGATCGCGCCGGAGCTACTTCCCTCGATACGCCTGCAACTGTCCTTCACTTTTTTCTTCTTTCTGCAGAAGACATTTTGCGCGAGGGAGGAGAGGGGAAGAAGGAACGGGCTGAGTTGAGAATGAAGAAAAAAAAAAAAGGAAAACGGGCCAAGCCCGTGCGGGAAAAGGGAAAGGAGAAAAGAAAGGGGGCTGGGCAGGCCTAGGCTGGCCCGAACCCACTACGGCTTCTTCTTTTTTTTTTTGTAATTAATTTTTTTTTTGATAAATTTTAAAACTAGTGATGCAAGTGCTCCTAATGTTCTATATGCGATGCAATTTTAATGAAAATTTTTTTGTTAATGAGTTAGAAATTAATTCATAATTTTCTAATGCAATTAATAAACACTTAAACAAATCGCCAAAATTTAGGTGTCAACAGTATTGCCGCTTATCCTTCTCGACTCTCACTTAGGGTATGCATGGTAACGCTCCCGGGAACAGCTGTTTATGTTCTTTTGTTCCCGAGAACAGATTTTTTGTTCCCGGGAATAGAAATGCGTTTGGTAAATTTTTTGTTCCCGGGAACAGGTTTGGAGTAGAAATCAGAAATAAGAAAAAGTTGCTTCTTGTTCCTGAGAACAATTTTAAGAAATAGTTTTTTTTTCCTTTCTTTTTTTCCTTTTTTTTTTCTCTTTTCTTTTCTTCTCCTTCTTCCTCTTCCTCTTCCTCCTCCCACCCCTCAGCCGCCCCATCGCCGCCACCGCCGAGCGAGGTCCGGCGCCTCGCCAAACTAGGGCGAGATCCGATAAGCTCGCCGAAGCCTCACCCGGCCATCGGCAAGGCCGAGCCTCACTCAAGCGGTGCCTGGCCGGGCGAGCCTCGCCTCACCCAGATTTAGGGAGGCGAGCCTCGCCCAGCCACCGGCGAAGCTCGGCCTCGCAGATTTGGGCGAGGCTGAGCCTCGCCCGGCCGCCACTAGTGAGCCTCGCTCGGCCGCCACCGGCGAAGCTCGAGCCTCGCTGGCCATCGCAAGGCTCGGCCTCGCTGGCGGCAGCCAGCAGGGAGGAAAAAAAAAAGAAAAAGAAAAAAGAAAATTAAAAGAATCAAAAGATTGGAAATTTTTACCAAACGCATTTCTGTTCCCAGAACAAAAAAAATTTTCAATTACCAAACGCCTTCAAATGCTCAAAAACTGTTCCCGGGAACAGAAAAAAAAAAAAAAACATTTCTGAGCAGAAACTGCTCCCGGGAACATAAACGTTGCCATGCAGACCCTTAGTCTCACAACTCTCACTTCTCACTCTCAGTCTCATGCGGTCATGCGATGCCTCCCTTAGTCCATCTTGCTTGCTTAGTCTCACGCCTCTCATGTGGTCACATGTCTTCCTCATTTAATGTTTGTTTTGTTATGCACCTTTTCCTTTAATTTTCTAAGAACAGAAATTCAAATGGAGATTGAGAATCCTATAGAATGTTGTTGTTGGTCAGGGAAGAAGTAAAGAGGTGAGAGAGTTGGGAAGAGGTCTATTTCTATTTATGGGGGTGTTACAAAGTACAAGAGTGTGTTAACTAACAAGTGAGTGAATGAACGATCCTGAATAGGAAGAAGAAGAAGAAGAAGATATCCCTGCCAATTTTAGGATTATCTGAGCTGATTCCTAGTTCCTAAAATAGGGAATTGACTCTTCTTATCTGTTTTTAGGTTTAGGGTAGGAACCTACCCATTATGGAAGGATCTCCCCTATGACCAACTCTAGTTTCAAAAGTAAGGGTCAATTCCAAAAAAAACTCTAAACTTTAGGTTCAGTCCCAAATCTGCCCCGAACTTTTTTTTGTCTCAAAAAAAACTCTAAACTTTAGGTTCAGTCCCAAATCTACCCCGAATTTCGTTTTGTCTAAAAAAATCTCAAATTGGTACACATATGACAAATTTACCCAAAATTATTTTTTTGACCACCAAGACAAATTTCCATATATTATTTTCCGTTAAATTTTCTGTCAAATTTCTAAATTAAATAACACGCCACAATTAACGGGTATACTAATTTGGGGTTTTACCCTCCGTTTGTACTAAAAAAAAAAAAATCACCAATTTTTGATACGTTCTCAAATATACCCCATGGTCTAGTCCCAACGTAACATGGCATTTCCACATAGATAATAAATACACATAAACAAGATGTCATAGAAAATTATTTTCAAAATAAAACCATTTTAGGACATAAAAAATTAGGGATTACTAATACGGCTTTTGGACAGAGGCTAATGAGGGCAAATTTAGGATTAGAGTAAAATTTGATGATTTTCATTTTGACAAAAAAAAATTGTGATATATTTGGGAATAGACTAAGAGTTTGGGGTTTTTTTATGAGACAAAAGAAAAGTTTGGGGCAGATTTGGGACTAAACCTAAAGTTTGGGGTTTTTTCTGAGACAAAGAAAAGTTCAGGGCAGATTTGAGACTGAACCTAAAGTTTGGCGTTTTTCTTGAGACAAAAAAAAGTTTGGGGTATATTTGGGACTGAACCTAAAGTTTGGGATTTTTTTTGGAATTGACCTGAAAAGTAAAGCTAGAGAATTGATGGAAATGTGGCCCATTTCCCATACCACCCTTATCCAAAAAAACATTATCATCTTTTTCTTCGTGGACGTGGAGCAACATCTATACGATATACGTATTGTAGTCAGTCAATTTTGTCGTATCTAATTAGAAAGGTTATTTTTAGGGTTCACACCTCTCCGAACCATGGTTTACATGGAAATGGCAAACGTGTCATTTTGCGCATAGATCTTATTTCCTGAAAATTTTAATTCTTTACCTTTTTTTCTTTTAATTCTTTTTCTATACCTATATTTTCTAGACCCACATTCTTTACCTCCTAAGTTTTTGTCAAATGCTGAAAGCTTCACTTTAAGAACTCATTTTCTTTACCTCGAAGTTTTTGTGACTTAGAATTCTTTATTGGAAAATACATTTTCCAAGCTATTATGTGTTCTTTAGCATAAAAAGCTTTTTCTTTACCTCCTACCTTTTGTTCCAAACAAGGTGCTAAAAACCGTCATATAGAATCTTTCATAATGGCGAATGCCACAACACTAGTTGATAAGAAAAAGATGGTGGTCGACAAAGAAATAGTGACTTTTCATTAATTACTAAAATTTTGAAATTGAGGAAATTTCATAAAATTTCCCTGAACGAAATTCAAGGTGTTGCACGTTCGTCCCCAAACTTTTGGCCATTACCAAACCCCTTGAACTTTCATTTTGTTGTGGTCAACAACCTTCCGTTTATTTTTCTATTTGCACGTGCCAACATGTAAATTTTCAAGGATAAAATCATTATTCTTCTTGATTTTTGAGTCAAATTATTCTTTTGCCTCCAAATACGCTAAAACGAATAAACATTCGTACAATAAATACTAGAATATAAGAATAATAAATGTAATGATCATTCTAAAAATTTTGGGACATAACAACGGGGTTAGGACACTAGGAGTGCCATAACTTTTGTACGGCGCTCACTTTGGTGCCAAAATTTTTTTTTTTGCTCATTTGAGTGCCACATCGGAGTGAAATCATTCAGTTAAGTGCCACTTCCGGCCAAAATTCATACGTGGAATTTTTTAATGATTTTTCTTCTTTTTTTTAATAAATTTCGACGCCGACGTGGACTTTTTAGGCAAAACGACGCCGTTTCTACTCTTTTTAAAAAAATTTCCTTTTTTTTTTGCTTTTTTTGTTTTTTATTAGGGCCGGCGAGGGCCACCGGTGACCCTCGCCGGCCGCGTAAGAAAAAAAATCAAAAAAATCAAAAAAATCAAAAAAATTAATAAATATATTAAAATATTGTTTACTGGCGCCACGTCAGCTTTTCCGACGGCCACGTCAGAATTGGCACTCAAGTGAACGTTTTTTAAAACTTGTGGCACTCAAGTGAGCGAAAAAAAAGTTTTGGCACCAAAGTGAACGCCGTACGAAAGTTATGGCACTCCTAGTGTACTTACCCCCATAACAACAATAACAAGAACAATACTATGTTTAACTTCATATCAAGAAGTTTTAAAATTTATGTCAAACATTTAATGTTACCATTGAAATGTGTAAATTTGGTACTTTATCTTTCCATTTTACAGGACCAAGGCCGTTAGTATAACACAATTATGCAGTTTTATAATTTTTAGCACAGTACAACATAATTTACCGAAATGAAAAAACTATGAAAAAAGACTAACTAAAGATGCTAAAAATTTTAGAGAAAATAAAGAGAAACAAATTGAGTCATCTTCCAATGAAAAATAATGTACACGGTGTGGATAAATGGAACCACTGTGATTACAATGGCATGAAGCACCAACTTTGCTGAGGTGGTGGTGGTTAATTAGAATATACAAAATAGGGCAAATAATTTGGGAACTGTAAACGATAATTGTAATCTAATAAAAAATAGGAAAACCAAAAAATAGTTTTGTTATTATTAAATTTCCTGCTATTTTTAATTTAAAAAATTACATATTTTTTATTTTTGGTATTTTTTATAATTTGTAATTCACTTGGGGGTAAAAGAGTGATTTGACTAACAACTATATAAAATTACTATTTTACTCTTGAAAAATCACATTAGGCTCGTGTAAACGAAATAGTAGACAGAAGGCTAACAGTGGCAACAAAATAAATGTTCAGAGAGGTTTGGTATAACGATGGACGGTTCAATGATCAAGGGTTTTATTTCTTTCACATCCCGGATGCAGAGTTTAGAAGGAAAATTGTGGAAGGGGGCCCCTTGACGGTGGCAAAGGTGCCTCTCATTCTTCAACAATGGCAACCTATGTTAGAGTTGAAGAAAGGAGAGCATACCTCGGTCCCGGTTTGGATTCGACTGAAGAACTTACCATATGAATTGTGATCTGCGAGGGGACTAAGTAAAGTTGCTAGTATCTTGGGTAAACCCCTATATGTCGATCAACGTACGGAGCAACTAAAATTCATCTCCGTTGCGAGAGTGTGTGTTGAACTAGAGGCCTCCAAAGCCTGCTATGAAACCGTCAATGTATTCATAAATGGGGCTGTCCGTGAGGTGGAAGTGGAGTACGAATGGAAGCCTATCTCATGCCAAACGTGTGGAGTGTTTGGCCATACGTGTCCTACTACCAATCCTGATAACAACCAACCGGTACAAGAGAACCATATTGGGGGTCAGCCTCCTCAATCTCCTGATATTGTTCATGGCCAGCATACTCATATGAGCTCTTCTCAGCCGGAAGAAGTTCCCGAACCAGCCCCCACGGAGGAGTGGCAATTGGTAAGCAGGAGAGCTGGCAAAGAGGTACCAACGCGGCCAACTCCAAGCCGACAATCAGCTCACTGTGGGGCAAGATTACAGCAGATTCCTGCTGTCCAGCAGGAGAACCCATCGACCGCTCAAGCTCCCGACTCTTCCCTCGCCTCAACTGAAGTCAATGAGACAGACCAAGGCCCTACACTCAACCGGTCCCTGCTGTGCTCGACCAGCACTGACCAAGTGTTGCTTGAGGTGGATTTGACCACTACCTTGAGCAATGAGCTGCTGGTGCAAAGTAATAGGACTGACAACCCCTTGCAGGAGATGACAATGGCTATTCCTATCCCTGCTGAGCAGCATAATGAAGATTCTGACCTCCCCCAACAGCTGGACGCCCCCGGATCCCGAATGTCTTTGTGCGAGATGCCGGAGAACCTGCTGGTATGCACTGACTCGCCCACTCAGGAGGATGCTGATCAGAGACCAAAGCTGGCCGACAAGCAGGAGCCATCCTCTGGTTCTCCATTTGTTAAGGTAAAACCTTCCGCTAGTAAGCGGCGTCCAAAAAGAAGGTAGCTGTGGGCCTTCTCTTGACTCTAGTATATGTTTTTTGGATGTTGGAATATAAGGGGTCTCATGAACCCCATTAAGCAAGCGGAAGTCAGAATTTTTGTGCGCCGCAACAATATTTGCTGCGTTGGTATTTTGGAAACTAAAGTCTCTGCTGACAATTTTGGTATCATCTCTTCTAGTTTATTGCCTGGATGGATGTGGTTGGCCAACTATGAGCACTCCCCTCGAGGGCGCATATGGGTGGGTTGGAACCCGCTCATTGTTGATTTCAAGCTTCTTTTTTAGTCCAGTTAGATTATCCATGGGGATATAAAAATATTAAGTTCCGACTCCATCATCACCTTCTCTCTGGTGTATGGGGAACACACTTTTGTCTCCCGTAGACCTCTCTGGCTAGACATTATTAGACTGAGCTATGGGCTTAAGGAATGCCCCTGGATTGTTGCGGGCGACTTCAATGCCATCCAGGACCCCTCGGATCGAGAAGGGAGCCTTGATATTTGGATCCCTGCATTTGATGATTTCAAGGACTGTCTGGACCAGGCTGAACTAATAGACTTACGTTATGTGGGCTTTCGTTTTACTTGGTCTACTTCCTCGGGTGCTTCCAGAAAGCAAAGGAAAATTGATCGTGTACTGGTTAATAATTGCTGGTGTTTGTCTTATTCTTTTCGAAGCTTCCTTTCGGCCGGGCATTTCGGATCATACTCCTATGGTGATAAAAGTCCTTTCGCCTGCACATCGCCGGGTTCCCTTCAAATTTTTCAATTTTTGGATGAGTCATCCGGATTTCTCCAGGCATGTGACGCAGGCTTGGAATACTCAAGTCTTAGGCTCTCCTATGTTTAAACTATATGGCCGTCTCAAGCTTTTGAAGGCCCGACTGAAAAATTTAAACAGAGAGGCCTACTCGGACATCTCCATGAGAGT
The DNA here is from genome assembly GCA_014182845.1 of Corymbia calophylla. Classification (NCBI taxonomy): domain Eukaryota; kingdom Viridiplantae; phylum Streptophyta; class Magnoliopsida; order Myrtales; family Myrtaceae; genus Corymbia; species Corymbia calophylla. The sequence goes on from CM024700.1 coordinate 28,666,296, forward strand.
TTCTTCAGCTAAAAGGATCTTGTCAACAACTCAGGAAGCTCTCCTCCTGGATCCTCATAATAGCCTCCTGGCGGTTGATGAACTCACCCAAATCAAAGAGTACTATGCTCTCCGGTCCCTTGAAGAGTCTTTTTTTAGACAAAAATCGAGAATTCACTGGCTTAAGGAGGGAGACCATAATACCAAGTTCTTCCACCATTCGGTGAACCATCGGCACCTCCGCAATCGAATCATGTCAATTTTGGACAGCAATGAGCAAATGGTCTCGGATCAGGTAGAAGTTCAGAGAATATTTGTTTCGTACTTCCAGGACTTACTAGCCCCGGCTACCATGCCTATGAGACCATCTATTCAGGAGATTAGTGATGTCATACACTTCCCCCTCAGGCAAGACCAGGTTAATTCTCTCTCTCTCCCCTTCCTTCCCTCGGATATCCGAGAGGCTATGTTTTCTATTGACGGGAATAAAGCCCAGGGTCCAGACGGCTATAATGCGGACTTTTTCAAGAAGAATTGGGACAAGGTGGGTACATTTGTCCTTTGAAGCCGTTATGGACTTTCTTGAGACAGTTGCTCGCTTAAAGAAGTCAATAACACCATCATTGCTTTGGTGCCTAAAGTCCCCAATGCAACATCGATCTCGGATTATAGACCAATTGCATGCTTTGCAATACAATCTATAAATGCATTGCCAAGATTCTTTCTTCGAATTGCGGCAGGTTCTCCCCGAACTCATAAGCCCGGTTCAAACAGCTTTTGTAAAAGGAAGGCGGATTACCGACAATATTCTCCTTGCTCAAGAACTTTTTAGTGGGTTCCATAACAAGCCCCACATTCCGAAATGTGCCCTCAAGGTAGACTTTAGGAAAGCCTACGACACATTGGATTGGGACTTCCTTGAGAACACTTTACTAGCCTTTGGATTCCCCAACCATCTTACTAGACTGATCATGATATGTGTCCGCACCCCTAAGTTTTCCATTTCCATAAATGGCGAACTCCATGTTTTTTTTCTAGTGAAAGAGGAATACGGCAAGGGGATCCTATGTCCCCTTATTTATTTACCTTGGCAATGGAGGTTTTTACAAGTATCATTGATGCTCACACCCGTCACCCGGAGTACAGGTACTATTGGCGATGCAAGGCCACACGGCTATCTCACCTATTCTTTGCTAATGATGTTCTTATCTTTAGCCAAGCAAGTCTTGCTTCCATATCATGTATTAAGGATGGGCTCACTCTATTTTCCTCTTGGAGCGGCTTGATTCCAAACTCCAACAAGAGTGAAGTATTCATTTCTGGTGGTTCTGATATTGAGAGGGATCACATTATACAAGCACTGGGATTCACACTGGGCTCCTTTCCAGTCCGCTATCTGGGTGTGCCTATCATCACTTCCCGGTTGAACAAAGTGGATTGCAATACCCTAGTCAGCCATCTCACTGCGAAAGTCCAATCCTTGACCCACCGATTTCTCTCGTTTGCGGGCCGGCTACAACTTATAAAGTCGGTGTTACATGCCATTCAAGCCTATTGGTCATCCATTTTCTGGCTCCCAGCTTCGGTTGTGGACAAGATCGAACAAATTTGAAGACAGTTCCTCTGGAGGGGACCAATCATGGGACTAGGAGGTGCAAAAGTGTCATGGGCGGATGTCTGCCTTCCCACTCCTAAAGGTGGACTTAGCTTGAGACGAATAAGGGACAGTAATAAGGCAGCCATGTCCAAACACATCTGGCTGCTATTGTCACGCCCCGACTCTCGAGCTCGCGGCAACCCCATTACCTTGGTCGATTGAAAGCGACGTCCCAGGACCCATCCATGACCATTCATTTTAATCTTTCGTTAGCGCAAGCGAAGACGAACCATCCCCGGACAAACAAACAATCAAACGGGGATAGAGGGATGAATAGCAAAGAGCAACATCAACTACTCATTTATACATCTTTAATGGATTAACCAACGGAGGATCGTTTTCCAAATTAGAAGCCCGACAAAAAGGGCCGATCCATCCTCTAAGCCAAACCAAAAAGAACTAGGCTAATCCAACAGTACACAAAGAACCCTCGGGTTCAACACCACGGTCACTCGGACCCATCGGACTCGGTCTCGTCGAGTCGATCGGAAGGAGCGGGCGGGATCCTCCATTGCGGGTACGCCATTCTAAGGACTGAAAATGGTTAACCACGACGGGTTGAGATAAAATCTCGGCGAGTTCTCCCCTAAGCCCCGGTTAGTACGCCAACTCAACCGGGGTATCTCTCCGTAACCACCCCTCACTCAACCCAACAACGAGACGGCCAAAACCAAACAACAGTCAACAACAGACAGGGCAACCAACAATCATACAGTCGGTTCGCATGCAACCTTACCCGGTATGCCATACCCTGCACGTCAAATCTCATACAATGCAAGCAAGGCACATGGCCGTCAGATGATACAGTTCATCAATCACATGCGAATCGCGTCACAAGCGATCTCACCTGGCCATTGCCACACCCTGCACGACTGTCAACTCATGCGTGCGTACCACAAATCATCACGACATTAAGAGCATGCGAATAATCAGAGCATCTCACACAACTTTCTCATGTCTCACATCCACACATATGCTCCGATTATTACGACCCTCTAGGCCACGGCACAACCTTATGGTTGGCGGTCAACTCGGTCGTAAAACTGCATCGTCCTCCCCGTGAGGCACGGCGACGTCATGGGCTCTCCCCACCGACGGCATTCCATAAGGAGCATGGGCCCGGCCTCAACCGCGACTCCGCATCGACCACCGTCTGTCGGGCGACCCAATGGTCACGGCACAACCCCAATGGGGATTGGCGGTCATCCGGCTCAACCAGGGCTATCAACTTTAATCGACCATGCAACACATCAGCAAACAGATTCATTCTTGTCTTTGCTTTTGCTTGGTCGTGAATGCAACATCGCTCATGCGTTCATGCTCATGCGACATGCCATTTCAGATAACCCGCGCAATATGTCATGCGATCTCACTCGACAATTCCAAAAATCCAAATTCCAACCAACACTCGATCACGCATTTCATCAATATTCACGAGTATAATTAACAATCGGCACTTCAATAAATCACAACAATCAATAGCACATCAAATTCAAGACAAAATTTAGCTTACGGATGAACAGTCAGTGAACGATAATATGTGAACGATGTCCGTGAAGCAGTGATTAGTGAACAGTAATTTGTGAACAGTGATTTTTTCGAAATTCAATTAATTAAAACATTTAATCCAGAAATTAAACAAAACATTAATTAAAACAATTAATCAATTCAATTAAATCAAATCATGCTTAATTAATCACAAAAATCACATAACCCTCATTTAAGCAATAATTAGGCACAATTAGCAAAATTAAGCTAATCTAATCCTAATCATCTATCTAACCACCTATCTTAGGGCTAATGCAACTTAATTAAACATCCTAAACCAACCTTACCACTAATTAACCCAACCCTAAGCAAGTTTAGGCACTAAATAGGGATTAGGAGCTAAACTCACCCGTTAAGCGGGCCGGAGACGCGGACGCGGCGGCGGCGACGAACCCGACACCCGGGGACCTCCACCACGACGATCCAAGGCGGTCCCGGGGCTGGAACAGCAGCAACAAACTCGGAATACCCACTGCAACACCGAAAACTGCACCTTTGCACGGGGAGGAAAGAAGGCCGGAGTTGAACGGGCTGCCCGGAGCTCCGGTGAGCGACGGGCCAGCGACTGGCGGCACCTGGGGGTCGAGAGGGAACCACTTGTGGTTGGTATGGGTGGTGGTTTGGCCGGAAATGGAGAGAAACGGAAGAAAAGGCGGAACAAAGTTGCTGCAGGCGGAATAGTGACGGTCCGGCGACAGCCGGCTTTCGACCGGAATACGGGATGATCGGAAGCTCTTTCCGGCGATCGGCCGACGCTATTTGAACGAAAATTCTCTTCTGAACACAACGGCGGGTGGCACGAGACGAGATTCCAACGGGAAGGCAATGAACAACTCAGATTTCGGTGAAAGGTCAAACTGAAAAAAGAAGGAAGGAAGGAAAACCATGGGAGAGAGGTCTTTGCGATTTTTGGAGAAGATGAAGAGGAGAGAGAGAGTGAAGTGAAGGCTGAAGGATAAGCCTTATCCAAGCCATCAAGGCTTGCCCCACTTGCCAAACAATGACCTCATCTTATCTCTCTTCCTTTTTGACTTTTCTTCAAAATATCCAAAGGGCATTTTGGTCATTTCCACCTTGCACATTTCCCAATATGTCCTTGGGCTGAAAATGAAAGGGGTGGGCCTAGGAAATGGGCTTGAAAATGAATAGGAATGGGCTCGGGAATTTGTTGGGCTCGAAATGGCTCAAGTTTAGACAATGGGCTCGGGAGGGTAAAGGGTCGGTTTGGCCCAACGGGCTTACTCGCTTGCCTCGGGCCTTCCATGGTGGCTGTCCCACCTTGGGCGTGAGGCCCACACTGATCTTGCCCGGCCCATGTCCTCGTAGGCTGTTTCCTCGGTCCGAAAATCCCTTTCCCAAAACTCGGCTCAACTCAACTGACACTGTCGACTGTCTAAGAAGCATCGTCCAAAAATCCTTCTCGAACATTCCCGAAAATTCGAAGTCCAACATTGGATTCTCATGCCATATCAATTTCGCCCAAATGCCATTTTGGTACTACTCGATCGACGACGGGGCGGCTTTGAGGATTCACGTGTAACCGACTCGTGCCAAACCACGTTCAAGACATCTCAACACATGGACGTCCTTGACTACATGAAATTGCGAATGATAGATTCTTATTTCAAAGTACACGATTACTGATAATTGGCATAGGGTCGTTCGCGGGCTCAATAACAGTAAACGGAATTATCCGTCGTCCCATTATGCTCTGTCCGCAAATCAACTTCTATTCGCCCCCGAAATCGGCCTCGCATGACTACGGGATCGTCCTTACGCAAGTCTCACGGTCGAGTCGTTTTCCCTGTGTCAAGTTCTTTAGTCGCACGAGTTCTATCCTCATTAGCCTTTCCCTCAAGGTCGGTATCTCGGGAGTGATCGGTTCCGAGTGAGATCAACCAACAATGCATCGACGAAATTCACGTTCATTCCTTCCTCAAAAGGGCTCGAATTTCGGGATGTTACAACTCTTCCCCTCTTATAAAAATTTCGTCCTCGAAATTTGCTGCTACTAACAAGTCCTCAAAAAAAATGGGGGTGCTGATGCTTCATTACTTCTTCACTTTCTAGTGTAGCTCCCTCTGTTCCGTGATACTGCCAGATCACCTTAACTAAGGCGATAGTCTTTTTTCGAAGTACTTGCTCTTTACGATCCTCTATTCGTATCGGCCTCTCCATGTACGACACCCTGTCGTCTATGTCCAGTTCCTCAAAATTCAAAACATGTGTCGGGTCCGGTTCGTACTTTCTCAACATGGACATGTGAAAAACATCATGTACTTGAGCAAGCTTCGGTGGCAACGCAAGACGATACGCTAAAACCCTGATCCTTTCCAAAATTTCAAAGGGCCCAACGTACCTCGGACTTAACTTTCCTTTCTTGCCAAATTTGGAAATCTTCATCATCGGCGATACTTTCAGAAACACATGATCACCCATCTTAAACTCCAACGGTCTACGATGCTTATCTGCATAACTCTTCTCACGACTCTGAGCGGTCTTTAGTCTGTCTCGATAATCGAACCGCATTCAATAAGCGCTAAACCAATTTTGTACCAGCGATTCCCAGTTCTCTGACCTCGTTCCATAGACTGGAGTTCCACAAACTTGACCATATATCTGCTATACCACTCCGATAAAATCTTATCGCACAAACACTCTCTTTTTGCACAGTGCGTAGTTCAGTTCATTTCTGCCCCTTTCGACATCCTAGAAGCTGCCCGGGGAGTCGCTCCTTGCTCAGGCACTCTAGCCCCGGCGACCACTCCCCGCCCTCGTCGGATCAGTCGTTACAGGCATCTTCGAACCGCACCACTACTAGCAAAAGTCCTTTTTTTGATATGCACCATCTCATAGAGGTATTATCCGCTTTGGCCTGTCCCATACCAAGCGTCACGGTTTTAACCTCGTCCACCTCAAATTGTAAAACTTGCTCTCACTCGCCAACCCATGAACTCGTTTCCACGGGGTCACTTATCAACACTTGAAATCTTATTCACTGAATTTCCATCAAATCGTTGTCCGAATTCCACAAACTATCGATTTTTCTTTCACCATTCCTTTCATGTCCATTTAATAACCAAATCAAGAACTCACCTCAACCACTTGAAAATTAGTGCAAACCAAATGACATTTATTGCACCAAACGCTTTCGAATACCTCTTCAAATCCTTCTTGATACCTCGAGAAGAAATCATCAATAATGTTATTTCCTCACTCATCCATCTAGCATCAAGGGATAATTAATTCTTAATCCACCGAAAACAAAATCCATTCCTCAAATCCCTATCTTATATATCTCCTGGAATAATCCACCTTGGTAAATTCATATCTTAATCGAATCTAAGACTTCCGAGCAATAAATCATCCACCGTAATTCTTATCAAAGATCATCACCATATAATAGATCATCTCTTATGATCCCATACCTACAACTCCTCAAATCATCAAGATAAAACTTATCTGACTTCCATCAAATCCAATGACCTCAATTGTCGTGATGCGTAAGCAACCAATCTTCCTTGTTGCCTTACCACGCAGTCAAATCCCTTATACGACACCTCACTGCAAATCTCGTATTCTCCAATAGTAGACTAAATCCTCAAAACTGGTGCGGTAATCAGCTTATCTTAAGCTCTTAAAAATTTCACTTATTCGTCCATTCAAATTCTTACGTCCTTCATTAACCTTCGTGTCAGAGGTGTAGCTATCGTAGAGAACCTTTCTACGAATCGTCCGTACTAACTCCGTCATCGGCTTAGAAAACTTCGAACCTCGTCACCGTCATAAGTCTCGGCATATTCATGACTGCCCTGATCTTAGTGGATCCATAGAAATTCCTTCGTCCAAAATCATATGACCAACAAAACAACACGAGTAAACCCAAACTCGCACGTATTAAACTTGGCATACTGTTTATGCTCTCGAATGGTCTATAGCACCACTCTCAAGTGCTGTTCGCGTTCCTCTAATTTCCTTGAATATTCCAATATATCGCTCATGAACACAATTACAATTTGCTCCAAATACACCTTAATCACTCAATCCATCGAATCCATAAAAGCAACTGGCGTATTAGTTAATCCAAATGGCGGCACGGTAATCTCGTAGTGACCAAATCACATACGATATGTCGTCTTTAATTTATCCTCCTTTTTAATCCTCAACTATTGATAGCCCGTCCTTGGGTCTATCTTGGGACATATCAAAGCTCCTTGAAATGGGTCAAACAAGTCATCCATCCTTGGTAATGGATACTTGCTCATGACCGTCCTTTGGTTGAGCTACTGAAAAGCGATGCATAAGTGTAACGATCCATCCTTGATTCTCCAACTAACCAATTAACCTTAGTTGTCCAATAACCTTAGCAACCTTCGTCCAATAAACAAGTTACTTCCAACGATGAATTTCAAAGGGGTCGAGGGTCCTCCTCGACTTCCCACAAACTCAAAACTGTCACCCACTATTGGGTTAAACTGAATTGTCTTTCCATGACAATCTACTTTCTGTTGGGTGAGATGGGATTCCTTCTCCCCATCATCGGTCCCTTTCCAAATCGATGATTATCTCTATTAGGCACGAACCGCGAGCCAAATGCGATCGCCCTCTTGATCATATTCTATCATCTAGGCCCTCTCATACATCTTATCAAAACTCTTTAAATTCAAGGGCACTAGTTGGGCTTTCAATTCCGGCTTCAAGCCATCTTTGACTCCCTCGCACTGTCTAATAAATACTTCCCCTTAAAGACTTTGCGAAAGGCACCCCATGTTTGAACCGTGCCTTCAGGGAACACTCTTCCTTGAGTGGCTTCCCACCAAATACTGACATTACCTTGAATATGATAAACTGCCAAAAGCACTCTGTCTTACTTTGAACACCTCAACACTGGAAGTCCTCTCGAAATCCCTTATTCAAAGGGTTGTAGCTTCAGGGTCGCCCACGCCACTGAACCTTGGAGGCTTCAATCTCAGGAACTGCTCTACCAACCTAGGCATCGGTCTCTCTCAGGCCTTTCCTCTCACTAGGGGAACCACAAGGACCATAGCAAAAGCACACAGCTTGCTGTCCTAACAAGGTCTCTAGCGCTAGCAGGATCCCATCTAACCTAGGATCTGCCTGCGCGCTACCTCTAGCACTGGTCTCACCAAACACTACCTTACGCCTAGGGGCTGACTGCTCAGGATTGCTCATCACTCTCGACTATGAGCAACCCACCACCACACCAAACCACAAAAGCAATCACAGGCACGTAAAGTAAAAGTCATCCCTATCTCACTATCCCCAAAAATCCCACGCACCTTATCACTCCAAGTCTCGACCTCGCCGATACCAAAACCGACGGGGTTGTCACGCCCGACTCTCGAGCTCGCGGCAACCCCATTACCTTGGTCGATTGAAAGCGACGTCCCGGGACCCATCCATGACCATTCATTTTAATCTTTCGTTAAGCGCAAGCGAAGACGAACCATCCCCGGACAAACAAACAATCAAACGAGGGATAGAGGGATGAATAGCAAGAGCAACATCAACTACTCATTTATACATCTTTAATGGATTAACCAACGGAGGATCGTTTTCCAAATTAGAAGCCCGACAAAAAGGGCCGATCCATCCTCTAAGCCAAACCAAAAAGAACTAGGCTAATCCAACAGTACACAAAGAACCCTCGGGTTCAACACCACGGTCACTCGGACCCATCGGACTCGTCTCGTCGAGTCGATCACGAAGGAGCGGGCGGGATCCTCCATTGCGGGTACGCCATTCTAAGGACCGAAAATGGTTAACCACGACGGGTTGAGATAAAATCTCAGCGAGTTCTCCCCTAAGCCCCGGTTAGTACGCCAACTCAACCCGGGGTATCTCTCCGTAACCACCCCTCACTCAACCCAACAACGACTGCCAAAACCAAACAACAGTCAACAATGACGTGGCAACCAACAATCATACGGTCGGTTCGCATGCAACCTTACCCGGTATGCCATACCCCGCACGTCAAATCTCATACAATGCAAGCAAGGCACATGGCCGTCGGATGATACTGATTCATCAATCACATGCGAATCGCGTCACAAGCGATCTCACCGGCCATTGCCACACCCCACGACGTCAACTCATGCGTGCGTACCACAAATCATCACGACATTAAGAGCATGCGAATAATCGAGCATCTCACACAACTTTCTCATGTCTCACATCCACACATATGCTCCGATTATTACGACCCTCTAGGCCACGGCACAACCTTATGGTTGGCGGTCAACCGGTCGTAAACTGCATCGTCCTCCCCGTGAGGCACGGCGACGTCATGGGCTCTCCCCACCGACGGCATTCCATAAGGAGCATGGGCCCGGCCTCAACCGCGACTCCGCATCGACCACCGTCGGGCGACCCAATGGTCACGGCACAACCCCAATGGGGATTGGCGGTCATCCTGGCTCAACCGGGCTATCAACTTTAATCGACCATGCAACACATCAAGCAAACAGTTCATTCTTGTCTTTGCTTTTGCTTGGTCGTGAATGCAACATCGCTCATGCGTTCATGCTCATGCGACATGCCATTTCGAGATAACCCGCGCAATATGTCATGCGATCTCACTCGACAATTCCAAAATCCAAATTCCAACCAACACTCGATCACGCATTTCATCAATATTCACGAGTATAATTAACAATCGGCACTTCAATAAATCACAACAATCAATAGCACATCAAATTCAGACAAAATTTAGCTTCTGGATGAACAGTGCCGTGAATGATAATATGTGAACGATGTCAGTGAATGTGATTAGTGAACGAGTAATTTGTGAACAAAGTGATTTTTTCGAAATTCAATTAATTAAAACATTTAATCCAGAAATTAAACAAAACATTAATTAAAACAATTAATCAATTCAATTAAATCAAATCATGCTTAATTAATCACAAAAATCACATAACCCTCATTTAAGCAATAATTAGGCACAATTAGCAAAATTAAGCTAATCTAATCCTAATCATCTATCTAACCACCTATCTTAGGGCTAATGCAACTTAATTAAACATCCTAAACCAACCTTACCACTAATTAACCCAACCCTAAGCAAGTTTAGGCACTAAATAGGGATTAGGAGCTAAACTCACCCGTTAAGCGGGCCGGAGACGCGGACGCGGCGGCGGCGACGAACCCGACACCCAGGGGACCTCCACCACGACGATCCAAGGCGGTCCGGGGCTGGAACAGCAGCAACAAACTCGGAATACCCACTGCAACACCGAAACCGCACTGCACAGGAGAGGAAAGAAGCGACCGGAGTTGAACGGGCTGCCCGGAGCTCCGGTGAGCGACGGGCGCGCGGCGGCGGCACAGGGGGTCGAGAGGGAACCACTTGTGGTTGGTATGGGTGGTGGTTTGGCCGGAAATGGAGAGAAACGGAAGAAAAGGCGGAACAAAGTTGCTGCAGGCGGAATAGTGACGGTCCGGCGACAGCCGGCTTTCGACCGGAATACGGGATGATCGGAAGCTCTTTCCGGCGATCGGCCGACGCTATTTGAACGAAAATTCTCTTCTGAACACAACGGCGGGTGGCACGAGACGAGATTCCAACGGGAAGGCAATGAACAACTCAGATTTCGGTGAAAGGTCAAACTGAAAAACAGAAGGAAGGAAGGAAAACCATGGGAGAGAGGTCTTTGCGATTTTTGGAGAAGATGAAGAGAGAGAGAGAGTGAAGTGAAGGCTGAAGGATAAGCCTTATCCAAGCCATCAAGGCTTGCCCCACTTGCCAAACAATGACCTCATCTTATCTCTCTTCCTTTTTGACTTTTCTTCAAAATATCCAAAGGGCATTTTGGTCATTTCCACCTTGCACATTTCCCAATATGTCCTTGGGCTGAAAATGAAAGGGGTGGGCCTAGGAAATGGGCTTGAAAATGAATAGGAATGGGCTCGGGAATTTGTTGGGCTCGAAATGGCTCAAGTTTAGACAATGGGCTCGGGAGGGTAAAGGGTCGGTTTGGCCCAACAACGGCTACTCGCTGCCTCGGGCCTTCCATGGTGGTGTCCCACCTTGGGCGTGAGGCCCACACCGATCTTGCCCGGCCCATGTCCTCGTAGGCTGTTTCCTCGGTCCGAAAATCCCTTTCCCAAAACTCGGCTCAACTCAACCGACACATCGATGTCTAAGAAGCATCGTCCAAAAATCCTTCTCGAACATTCCCGAAAATTCGAAGTCCAACATTGGATTCTCATGCCATATCAATTTCGCCCAAATGCCATTTTGGTACTACTCAGACTGACAGGCGGCTTTGAGGATTCACGCGTAACCGACTCGTGCCAATTCACGTTCAAGACTTCTCGACACATGGACGTCCTTGACTACATGAAATTGCGAATGATAGATTCTTATTTCAAAGTACACGATTACCAAGGATCGACATAGGGTCGTTCGCGGGCTCGATAACGACGCAAACGGAATCACCCGTCGTCCCATTATACTGGTCCGCGAATCGACTTCTATTCGTCCCCCGAAATCGGCTCGCATGACTACGAGGATCGTCCTTACGCAAGTCTCACGGTCGAGTCGTTTTCCCAGTCAAGTTCTTTAGTCGCACGAGTTCTATCCTCATTAGCCTTTCCCCTCAAGGTCAGTATCTCAGGAGTGATCAGTTCCGAGTGAGATCAACCAACAATGCATCGACGAAATTCACGTTCATTCCTTCCTCAAAAGGGCTCGAATTTCAGGATGTTACAGCTATTCACTGATAAAGAATCTCTTTGGTGTAAATGGATTCACGCCACATATCTTAAAAGACAAAACTTTTGGATCTCTTCCACTCCAACACTCTGCTCATGGGTTTGGCGGAAAATACTTGCGCTCAGAGAAGTATTTCGACCACACTTTAGATGAAAGGTAGGTAATGGTGAACACACATCATTATGGTTCGATCCGTGGTTAGAGTGTGGCCCCCTCAACTTATATTTTTCTGATGATTATATCTACCAGTCAGACCTTCTCAGGCAAGCGAAGGTGAAGGATATATACTCTCCGGATGGGATTCAACTCATGCAAGTCCTGTCAACGTGGCAAATCTCGGTTCCCTCCTCGCTCTCAAGGCCGGGATAATTTTTGTTGGTTGGAGGACTCCTCCGGGGAATTCTCGATGGCCTCAGCATGGGCCACTATCCGCCGTAAAACCAACCCGGTTCTATGGGCTACTTTTGTTTGGGATAAGGCTCTTGCCCCTAGACACCAATTCCTCATGTGGCTCATATCCAAAAATCGTCTTCCAACGCAGGTACTCCTCATGCTCTATGGAAGAATTCCCTCCACGGTCGTGCCTTTTGTCGACTAGACTAGGCCGACTCAATCAATCACCTTTTTTTTTTTTTTTTAATGTTGCGTCCCCAACTCTCTTGCCAACTTCGGGCCACTAAGCGCAATATTCCTTGGATCAATACTTGTTTGGCCTGACAACCTCCTATGGGTTAATAATGTCATTTCTGGAAAAGGTTTCTACCAAGAAATAGCTCGGTTCTCTTATGGAGCACTTTGTTATATCATATGGAAAACCAGGAATGAAATTATCTTCCGAGGCCGAACTCTCTACACGCCATCGTTAAAGATGCAACTCTCCAAGGCGGTAAAAGATAAGGCTATGACTTTCAAAAGGGTGGAAGACAACCCTAGGAATAGGAGGATGCGGCGGGGTTGGGGAATAGACCCCGGTATTTTTGATGTGGGCGGCTCGGGCTCAATCCTAGAATGATTGGGACCTTTTAGCGCTCCCCCGGTTTTGTTGTACATGGTTGCTCTCATTTGTGATCGTGGCACCTTGACACTCCAATGACATGTTGTCTAGTTGAGTGCCTACTGGTGCCATGCTTCACGATTGTTGTACATTGTTGGTCGTTATTATATATACTTACCTTACCAAAAAAAAAAAAAAATGCACCGTTCTAAAAGCTTGGAAGGATTTTGTGTAATTTCTCCTTTTAAAACGTGTTCAATTGAAGTCGCTTAAAATTCTTGGGTAAAAAAAAAATTAACTCGATTCTATTTGAGTTTTGATGAGGGGGGTCCAATATAAATCAATTATAAAATTTAGAGCAAATACCACAAAAAACCTTAAACTATACCATTTGTGACAATTTTACCCTGAACTTTTTTTATGCCACCAAATACCTCAAACTATGCCTCTTGTGACAATTTTATCCTGAACTTTTTTTATGCCATTAAAAACTCCAAACTATGCTACTTATGACAAATTTATCCCAAACTTTTTGGCTGATAGGCATTTTCATCCTTTTTCTTTTTTTTTTCTCCTAGCAGAGGGAAGCCGACGAGGCCACCCTCGCTAGCGTCGAAGTCGAGAGAGGCTCCGATGGCCCTCGCCTGACGCCGACCATCAACAAGGGCCGCCCGAGCCTCACTAGCAAGGGCCTCCCTCGCCTCGCTCGACCCAAGTGAGGGTCGCCCTCTCCGGATTTGGCAAGAGTGACCTTCGCCTAAGTCGAGCGAGGGCGACCCTCGCCCGATGTCGATAAGGGTCGCCCATGCCTAAGCGGCCTTCGCTCGATGCTGATGAGGGTTGCCCACGCTTGGGTGGCCCTTGCCTCGCCAACACCAGCGAGGGCCGCCGGAGCCTCGCTTGACTCCAATGCTGGCGAGAGCGGCCTCGCCAACTTCCTTCTATCAGGAGAAAAAAAAAAAAAAATGGAAAAGGACAAAAATGCCCTTCAGTTAAAAAAACTTTGGGGTAAATTTGTCCTAAGTGGCATAGTTTAGGGTTTTTGGTGACACAAAAAAAAGTTCGGAGTAAAATTGTCACAAGTGATATAGTTTATGGTAAAATTGTTATAAGTGACATAGTTTGGAGTTTTTGGTGACATAAAAAAAAGTTCAGAATAAAATTATCATAAAGGGTATAGTTTAGGATTTTTGGTGGTATTTGCCCTAAAATTTATTTGGGAAAAAAGTTTCCTGGACAAAACAGTTTTGACCAATTCAAGTACAGAATTACTGAATCTCATCTTCATTTTGGAATTTTTGCCTTGACTTGTGATCTGTGATTTGTCAACATCTTTTACTATGGTAAGAAAAATAGAGGCATATGCAAATACTAGACCTGTTCAATAGGTGGGTCGGGTCGGGTTTGGGTTGGGTCATAAATGGTCCGACCCAAATTGATCCATTAACCCGTTTATGACCCATTTAAGCATAGTATAAAATTTTTGACCCATACTCAACCTAACCCATACTCGACTCATACCCAACCTGACCCATATTGTTAAAACACTTCTCTATCTAACTAAATTTAGGAAAACTTATTCTTAGAATCTTTTTTAAAGATTATATTTCTTTAATATTGTTTATTTTTTTAAAAATCGAATTATTAATAATTTTATTTTAAATATTTTAAATTATTTTTATTTTTTAAAAATCACGCACACATATGGGAGAACGACACTTACCTGGGTTTTGACAACCAATCAAGTCACCATCTGACGATGGTGGCGACCACGTGTGATAGCGCCGTCGTGCAAGCAAGAGGAGAATCTGTTGTACGAGCAGTGGGAGCGAGACGACGCGCTGTTGTGCGATAAGGAAGGTTTCTCCATTTTGATTTGAGAGTAGAGAGGAGACGAGTCATCTATGAGGACTGAGGAGTAGTTGGGTTCTAAGTAGGTTTAAATTTTGACTCATTAACGACCCATGTAATTTAGTCTTTTTAGTTTTAAACCCATTATAGGTACACTTGTCAAAATGGGTGCATAACCCATTTATGATCCATTTAAATATTAAATTGATCATAAATGGGTCAAGCTTTCTTTTAGTCTTACCCATTATAGGTGATTGAAAAAGAAAGCTAGACCCATTTATGACATATTTAATATTTAAATGGATTATGCATCCATTTTGACAGACGTAGCAAATACGATTGAATTTTTGCGTTGACTCATGGGTCCTGATTTGTCACCATCTTTTTATTATAATGATTGCGGATTTCATGAAATTCAATTGTTTATGTCGCCCAAGCAAGAAAATAGAGTCGTATATAAGACTGAATGAACTTTTGCGCTGACTTATGATTTGTGACTGGTCAACATCATTTCACTATAATAAGCGCAGATTTCATGAAATTCAATTATTTGTCGTAATGTTAGACCAAAAACAAAATTATTTGTCGTAATGAATGAGAGGATGACATTTGCTTGGGTTGGTAAATTGGAGAATTGCGAGTTAATCAAACATCAGCCATACAGTTAATCAAAACTGCAATATCCGTGAGACGACGGTTTTGATAGAGAAATTGGGTTTTGTGACTTCTTGAATACTTTCTAGATGCATAATTGTTTTATTATATACTAACTAAATTCACCTTCTCATTTGTAAATTGATTAACCAATTTAATTTTTTTCTCTTTTTTTATTATCTTCATCCAGGTTCCAAATAAAAAATGGTCATTAGTGGTCTCGCAAAATTTCATGCGGTATCAAGCTGTAAATTCTTCGTCCAAAAATTAGAAAAAATTGAAAAAGCTTGTAACTTCAATCTTTTTGGCCCTCTTTATTGGCCTCTCCAAATATATTTTCACGTTCTAGTCTTTGGCCCAAGGCCAACTTATGCATTATTTTTATATTTGACTACGTCTCAAATGCACATTATTTGCGTGTGGAGATTTTTGAAATAGGTATTATTGACAATACACTTTGGTAAAATGGCTCATATAGACATTATTCTTTTTCAGACTTTTGGGGGAAAATATGGAAACGGAGTGTTCCCTCCATTTCCTATTTCTCTTCTCCTCCTCAATCTTCTTTTAGGTTATGAGACTATAATCGAATCACAAAAGTTACCATTATATTCCTCGATACTTCATTTTGTGTCTTTTTTGGCCATGAAAGTATTTTTTTGCAGGCGATTAAGCCAGCCAATGTAATCTTGAGAACCACTCGATGAGCGTGGAGCCATGCCTGCCATATTGCTCGATGCATATGGACGGACGATTTGATTATGAGCATTCATTGGTGTTAGTTGAATTGAGAGGGAAAAAAAAGAAGAAGCATTTTTGTAAGTATCTTTTGGTGCTGAATATGCTGATGAGACTCCTTTGATTTGGAAAATCCTTGTGGTTGATCGGGTCGGGCCGACTTGATGGGCCTAGGTTCGTTTCGATTTAGATCAAATTTGCAAATCGCTTCGCTTTTGAGCTGAAATTCCAAAATTAAAAAAATCGTGTCTAAGGGCTCAATTTATATTTAGCCCATAACATTAGATAAATCAAGACCCTTCTTTTTGTGGAATATTCTGGTGAACAATTTATGACATCCTATTTCAACGGCCCATGATCTCCTAAATTTAGGCCCATTGCCAAATTGTGGGTACTTTGTCACCCAATATTTTCTGATGACATGTCAAAGATTGGAAATTTTGCTTTTTTGGCAATTTCTGACACGTCAATGCTCAAAGTCAATCTCCTCTTTGCATCTGCTAGAAATGATCGTTGGCTTGTTGATTTTTTTCTGAGAAAAGGTTCTGGTGGAGTTTGATTGGAGATTCAATATTGGTGGCAATTCGCTTGTAAATCAAAGAAAAAGTATCATATATGATAAACTAAAAACTATACCAAGAAGGAGAAAAAAAGAATAATGTAATTTAAATTCCACTTTTAGAATCTTGAAATGATGGGGGAACCAAATCACGTTGGCCAAGCCTTTTCACTCCTAATTTATTTCTAAAAACTCCACATATTCTTATAGCAATTTAATATTATTTCCTAAAATAACTTGGATCCAATTATTTTCTTTCTTTACTGAAAAAGTTTCACTCTACTACGCAAATCGAAAACGTGAAGTAACATCTTATGCTTATTATCATATCCCCGTAATCACAACTCTTATCATTTTTTAAAAAGTATTTTGTTCTCCTTTTCAAGTTAACTTAAAAATCAACAAAGGCCCTTCGCAGATATTACTCAACGTAAACTTACGTATTTTGATTAGATTCAACAAAACAAGTTTAAATATCGTGAAATTGTTTTTTTCTAGGGAAACTCTCTCACGCAAATTCCCATCACATACTGTTAACAATTATAGTTATGTCATATCAATTGTGTTTTTATCGCACAAAATCCATTTTCTTGTGTAGGATACCAAGTTCCACCCAATGCATGCTCCATAATGCGATTCTCATGAAACACAAATTTAGTATTAAAAAGAAAAAAAAAAAAGGATATTGAACAATTTATAATATGATACCAATGTTAGAATGTAGTGTAAAATAAGTTGCAATAACAAATTTTTGATCCATTGAATATTGGTTTATAGCCCATCTACAAGATTTCATTACCGTCATATAGCGAAAAATATCCGATTTTTCACAACTTAAGTATTCTTAAACTCAAGAAGTTTCATAGAGAAACTATGTCGGTACACTATTAGAGATTTCACCCTAACTTATAAAGTAATAATTTTGAGAGAATGGAGCAAATTGTGGATCTTATGCACTCGCACAAATCTCTGGCTTTACTTTTCTTTATTCCTAATCATCTTGAAACATACCCATATTTCTTTTTGATAATTTAGGATACTGACGTGGAGATCTGATTACTTTGAGCATCATTGGTCGACTAACTTCAGGCATTTGATCCAAGTATGTAACTTTAATTACCAAGCAATTTGCATATCTTACAAATCTTACAACTATTTTAGCTACAAATCTTACAACTAGAAACAATTCTTATTTTCAACTCATCTCAGCTGATGCGAAAAGATCAATCCGACAACACTCACCCCTTTTCACCCTAGACACAAGAGGTTATTACACTTTTTCTACCGGGCAGTAGTCAAAATTAATGTCCTAAAGTGATGTCTATTTTCACCTCCGAATGACTCCAAATTCCTAATCAATTTTTTTCTTCTTGACTGAGAAGGAATACGGGAGGTGACATTACGGAATCTCTCACTTTAAGATGGATCTGTTGCCTATTTCTTCTCTCTTGAGTTTTTCTTTTTTGCATAATCTCTTGAACCTTTTAAAGGCCTATTTAGACCCACATTTTAGCTACAGATCTTACGACAAGAAACAAATTTTATTTTCAACACATCTCGTCCGATGCAAAAAGATCAATCCGACGGCTGAGTCCGAACCAGGCAATTCTGCTTCGGCCACACTGGATAACCCGCCCTGCCTTCGGTCCGAAAAGAATGTCGACACGACACGACAGGTCGTACTCCTCCTTTACCTTTTCCTTTTTCCTTTTTCCCTTCTCTCTTTCCCCTTTCACTTCTGAAAAACTCGAATCTCTCCCGGCTTGCTTTTTCCTCATCACCACCACCACCATCCCACCACCCAACGAATATATCTCTTTCGCCTTTTCTTCATTTTCCCGTTGATTGACGATCCGGCAAGAACAAAAACAAATTCTTTTTTTCTATAATTTCTCGTCTTCGGGTTGGCTGATCTTTCTCCCCATTTCTCCTCCATACGCTCTCTCTCTCTCTCTCTCTCTCTCTCTTTCTAGCTACAGTGTGGGAAGAGCAGCCATGTCGTTCAGAGGGGTAAGCTCTGTTTTCGCTCATTCTTTTGATTCTGCTTGCTCTGCTCTTTGGTTTTGTGGGTTTCTCTTGTTAGATCTAGTTCGTTTTGCTTCTTCAAATTCGTGAGCTGCCCTTGGTTTTGCTTTGGCTTGGCTTGGCTTCTGCTGCGATCACGTGGAGCACGCTTTTGCCGGGCTGTGCTCGGATTTGGTTGGTTTGGGTCTGGGAGTGTTGGTTGGGTTCTGAACTTTGTTGGGCAAGATCGTTTGGCTTGGAATAGCTTTTCTTTTTCAGAAGAAGAGGTTCCCTTTTGGTAGCATGGAAGGGTTCTTTAAATCTCATTATCGTTGGCTATTTACTGTTCTTGTTCGCTTTGTCTGCGTTAACTCTGTAAAAGCTGGAAAAAGAAGCCGTGAAAGCCGTGACGGTTCTTGCTAGAACCATTCTATGCATTTGCATGTAAATGGGTACGGACTTTTTCTTTCAGGATTGTGGTCTTAGAATTTATAAGGAAGATATTGTGGTATCTTGTTTGAAGTTTTTTGTTTAATGGCTACTGAAGAGGGTGAAAACTGATAATCTGTGTTGATCAGACCAATGCTTCGTCTGGAATGGGTGTTGCTGAACACTGCAAAACCACTTATCTGGAACTGCAGAGGAAGAAGGTTCACCGCTATGTGATTTTTAAGATTGATGAGAAGAAAAAGGAGGTTGTGGTTGAGAAGACTGGAGGTCCAGCTGAAAGCTATGAAGATTTCACCTCCGCTTTGCCCGAGAACGACTGCCGATATGCTGTCTATGACTTCGACTTTGTAACTTCTGAAAACTGTCAGAAGAGCAAGATCTTTTTCATCGCATGGTGAGGTTCTTCCTTATGTCCAGCTGCTTATTTGAAATGTCGTGGATGGACTACTTATTAGATTTCTATGTCCGCACATTCACTGCGTTACCCTTCCAGCCTTTCCCTGGGCAACAATCACAATACATGGTCTTAGATTGATGTCATTGGTTTTTTGGACTGAAAGTGCTGAAAAATGCATGCACATTTTCATTCCTGCAGGGTTGTCTAAGCATGTAAATCATTGTTTCCCAAGCAGTTTTCTGGGCTGCATATACTGGTTCATATTCTGATCTGCTTTGTGCCTGCATAGGTGTTAAGAGATTTCAAAGTTTTTGTGCTCAATCAAATCGTATATTATATATCAGTACATCTTAATTGGTGTAAATTTCTTTCGGTGAACCTTCTGCATGTGGAAGAAATTATGTGGATTTGTAATCTCATTCAATTATTTGTGGCTTGCTACGTAAGATACATTCTTGTCAAACATATATAATTCATTAGTCTCTATATGGGTCTGGTACTAGCTGTTTCTTGCATATGCTATTATTTGCTGAATAACATGTAGATGAGGGACTTTTAGCTTAGGTTTGCCATATGCATTTAAAGATTCTAAACCATGCGGATTACATTTTTTCTTGCTGAGCACCACAATTATGAAAGTCAGGTCTGAGTTAGATAAAATCAAGCTAGGAGCACTCCATGCTTATCATTTTTGTCGGTCTGTCCCCCTTTATCATCATGCTGGTGCATAGTTGAATTTCTTAATTTTGGTGTAGGTAGTTCCAATTATTTTGTCTTCTCGTTCTTCTGTGCATGGACATGGGTATGCATGGGTCTCCATTGAAGAGGATGTTTATTTATTTTGAGAGTTGTCTTCAATACCTGTGTATTGGAGGGATGTCGGTGATGCAATGCCTTTGGATTGTCTCTGCTTCTCTGATTTGTTCTTTTTGAAGAATATTGTACAGTATTTTATGGTTTCTAGTCAAATGCTTTGTTCAGTGATGTAGGGTTATAATGGGAGCTAACAGTTTGTTATTGGTGGAAGTGTCATATTTCTTCTCTCTGATGGCTTGGGTTTCGCTAGTTACTAAGGACTTAACTACATTTTATCTTTCTTCAGTGTATATTGAAGGAAGATTTGATAATAAATAGAGGTCAATCGTGTAAGAGCAACTATATAGTGGGAAAAGACTTGGTTTTGTTCTTGTTGTTAGGTGTGTATTTGAATAGTACCTCACTCTGTGGTAAGTAGACTGTTTTTCTAACAAAGTGTTCTATAATTGGTTTGGAATTAGAATGGTTTAGCTAGGCACTGATTAGGTCTGGCTGTGAAAAGAAAAGGAAAAGAAGCTCTTTTGCAGGAGCAGATCTCTTTGATTTTATTCTCTTGAAAATTTAAAATATCTCATTTGAGCTATTTCACTTTGCAAATAGGATTGCATGTAAAATCTTAGTTTGAGAGTGCATATACTTGTAATAAATTAAGAAAGACTGATAAAGATGCATTTCTTCTGTATAATATAGAAATGTAATCATCCTAAATTTCTAAAATTGTACTAGAATGATGTTGAGTGCCTTTGTTTGCCACATGTGACATATGCAGAATCAAGGTCAGATTGAAATTATAAGTGCATGCACCCATAGGAGGCGGACTTGGGCATCCCATCTTTAGAACTTGCCTGAAGCACTTTTGGTTTTGAATTAATTATTTCCCACTGCAAGAAATTGTTTAGAGAATAGCACTGTAAATTTAGACACGCTTGGTCTATTGGCATGTGGTGTGGCGCATCTTAGGGAACATCATTGGTTCAAACCACCTTACAAACAACCATTTACCCCCTTGCTTTCACTATGTTAGAACTGGATTAACACAGTTGAACCGAGTTAGAGCTGGTCAATCCTATTTTTGACCACTTCAATTCACTGTTCGAAATCAGATCGGACCTCAAATTATTTCTGCCAATGGTAGAACCAGCTGGTCTAGTTCAGGTTTTTAGACAGCGGCTTACTCAGGTGTCAGAATTATTTGTCCATAATTTTTATTTATTTTGGTTTGGCAGTATCCATCTGTTTTTACAGTTGATTTACTATGTTCTCCTCTGGAAATTACTGCTTAGCTGTTTCACTTCTAGATTGGCAAAATCCATTTTGTCTTTATGTTGATCATTTTTCAATGACTTGACCTTCTGAGCAGTTTTATCGTGTTCCATATGCATCTCATACCTTAATGCATGTTTTCTGTGGTAACTTGTTCTCACATCAGTTTTTTTGTCAAGTATCTTTCTCTTGTTCTGTTTTCTTTTTCAGAATATTTCTGCATTCCTGCCTTCGGATTCTGGTCAGAGCAGAGTTGTCATTAATGTCTCGGACCCTTTGTATGATGCCATGTTCATATTCAATATCATACACATTGCTGGTGAATGCTAAAACTCTGCCTTTCTCGTTTAGGTCCCCTTCTGTGTCTCGTATTCGCGCCAAGATGCTGTATGCAACGTCCAAGGACAGGTTCCGAAGGGAGCTCGAGGGCATCCATTACGAGATCCAAGCAACCGACCCTACCGAGATGGAACTTGAGGTTCTCAGGGAGCGGGCAAACTAGGGGTGTCGCTTTGCTCTTGTGCAAAAGTAAGAAAAGGTGCTATCGTTTCTTTTTGCGACCCATAGTTTCTGATCATGCGGGATATCTCTCCGACCCTAAAAGTATATGTAAGACAAGCAACTAACTGTCTAAATAATTGGCGCCCGGGAAGACTGACTAGGAGCTGCTCCACGATACCCCCGAGTTATGGGGAATGCGAGCTTCTGTAGCCGTGATGCTTCTCGGGTTGAAATTGGTTGTGCGATGTTATTGATGGCAAATGATATGACTTTGCTTGATATCGATGCGAATGAAATTGTACATTGTCATCAGCTTTGCTTTAGGTAGGTTTCTAGTGATTACAACAGGGACTCCTCCTAGAGACAAACTATAGTTGACCTCATGCCAAGTTAAGTAGTGCGTCTTCTCAAAGATATTCATGCTAAAACAAATAGCAATGGAACCTTCCCAAGAAAATCATTTAGTCATCTGAGAAAGATGGTTCAAACGAGTATTTTCAAAATGAAGATGGTACTTCGTGACGAAATGTACTGTGCAAGCTCGCCATTTATGTCGAAAGCGCCTCCAAATAATATGGGAGCCCTCCCAATTGTTGGAGGAATAGAGATGGAGAGGTAATTTTGTTTGTGATCGCAAGTATATCGATACTAATTAAAGGATTTTCGTGTACATTTTGAACAAGTCTTGGTTGATAAGATCACAGGGTTTGCTTAATAAGTGAGACGTTTTCAGTTCTCCGCATCCTGCAACACGCAACGATCACTTGAACCTGTCGAAAAGCCACAGCAATGCGTAGTTGCAATTCCTCTCTCAACATCCTAGAAGAAAGAAATCAATGAGGATACTCTCGTTTCACGAAAATTCAAATTATTTATCGAAAATATTTGTCTATATCATTTAGAAACTAAATATTTATCATTATATCATTTAGAAAAATTAGTTGAAGGAAAATATTTTCATCATCGATAACAATTTATAACTAACTATTTTCGTGGTCGATTGAAAACAAAATTTAAATTATTTATTATTATAAGTAATATAAATGATTATCTTTTGAAAAATATTTTGTAAATTACTTATTTTTGATGAGATGAACACGCTTGATATGTATGAAATCACCCATACGAAGTGTACTTTGGAAAAGGAAGACTACGTTCTTGCTTTTGTCTTCTGAGTCACGTTGTATAGCTCCCAGGATCGACTCGTATCTTTGTCATCTTGATTGCGACCAGAAGGCATAATGACTGATCACCTAACTTTCGTCCTGGACATGTGATATGATAGCTACCAGATCAGAATGATCTAAGGAAAGACTTCATGCCAAGAAGATTGGGAACTTCCGTTGGTTCGCCTTCTCTCCCTCTCTCTCTCTAGATTATTTGGAAATTTGGTAGGAGGTAGGCCATGCAAAGAGTGTGAAAGCAAGGGACCATCATCAATGACCAACGCTTGATAGCTGATACCATCAATTTCAAATCCATGTCCCTATCCAGAAAGATGAGTTAAACCACGCTCTGAATTTAGATAAGAGCTGCCAAATAAATTCCCACCTAATTCTTAGGTCCCAATCACGCTCTTGATGGGTCATCCCATCCTTATCTTTTAGTATGTTTTGTAAGAATAAATGTGGCCCATACGATTTATTGCTTGATGGTTTAATAACTATTTAAGTGCTAAAATATATTGGCTATAAAAAAGATGAATATGTGTATTTATATTGAGAAGTTATAGTCTTTTTTAAGAGGTGTGACTCTTACGAAGTGAAATATACTTTGATGGAAGACACCTATTGATATCATATATATGATAGAGTCTAGTCATTTGCCCACCCTGTGAAAGACAAACATTGTATTCTATCCTTCATAAGATATGTTAAGAGAAAAGTGGGTTAAGGAAGAGAAATCAGATTTCTTTGTTTCTTCTGTTTTTGCAACAATCATTTTCAAGGGTGATGTTATGGATTAAGGTATGTCTTCTCTTTTATTGTGAAAAACCATAAATATCTAAGAACGTCTGAATCTTTTTTTTTTTTTGCATTATTGAGTTACATTATCTCTAACATGTTTTGCCAAATGAAAGTATAGCAAATAAACAAGAATATGCGGATTTGAGCAAATTCTTAAACTGTTTCGTTTGAACTCTGTGACATAAAATTCGCGGGTATTCACAAATTAAAGGGGAAGAAAAATATTATTTTACCAATGAGAGTTGTAAGGTATGTGGGTATTGACACGTTAAAATAATGAACACAGTCTAGCTGGACGTCCTCGCAAGAGGGACTATTGCAAGTGACTTTCGTAGGTGACAACACCCCTAGAGGAAGATAGGCCGGTGGAGTGACTTTCAACTGCTCTTTACTGCGTGCCCATGACCCTCTAATAGGCCCGAGTATAGAGAATAATCAAGAATGTGGGCATAAGTAAATCACATGTTCTTAAAAAAAAAGAAAAAGATATAGAGTTATGGGCACAGAGGGTGGGTTACCTATAGACCCATTGTCCTGCAATTTGCATGGAGTGGGCAAGATTTGTACGAGTATGAAGGTTCAAGCTCAAACTATACTCGACCTGAGTTAATCGTCCATGATTAAAAAGTACAGTTCCAAATTAGACAAAACTGAGAGTTTATATGATATATATGTTTTCCATATAAATACATATATAAAAGCAACTGAAAAAGGAAAAAAGGAAATCTAACTATCTATTTGATAAAGTGTGAAAATTTCAAATAAGGATTCGAAGTGAATGAGTTTCTCAAAAGAGGATTTAAAGTAAACATTGTCTCAAATAAAGGTCTAAAGTGGCCATTTAGTCTCTAAGTTCACCGGTTGGAACCACTTGTTAACTCTGTTGGCACACTAGGGGCATAATCGTCCAAAGACTTTTTTTTTTTTTGGCCTTTTTACTCTTTTCTCTTCTTACTCCTCTACTCACGTTCTTATCCTGGCTGTCGGCTTTGTTCAAACGTCTTCTTGCCCGCTCTTCAGGTCTGGCCGTCCATGGCCACCGGTGCTGAACAAGCCATCGTCGCTCGTGGCTGTCTTCCATGGCCGTTGGCCCACGTTTCTATCTAAATTTGGTCGTCTTCCATGGCCGTCGGCCTGCGTTCAAGGTGTTGCCTCGGTCTTCAGATCTCACCGTACATGGCCACCGGCGCCGAACGAGCCGTCAATGCTCTGGCCCCTTCTGCTTCTGTTGCTTTCGACTGACGTGCGAGGGCGGCGCCACCAGCTCAAACTTCTTCTTCTTCGGCCATGGAAGACGCTTAAACGTGGGCCGACGTGGGTGAAGGAGGAAGACAACACACAATCTCTCTGATCAGACTGATCGGAAAGAGCTCTCTCCCGTCAGAGAGATTGTCTGCCTGTCATGTGTTTAGCTCCTTCACCCATGTTTCTATCCATCGTCGTCATCATGCTGACCTGCAACTTCACTCTAATGAAGAAGATGTAAAATGAAAAGATAGGGAAAAAAAGAGAAGAAATATCTCTGGACAAAAATGCCCCTGATTGTGCTGCCCAAATAAGCATGTACTCACTAGCTGATAAGCAAAGAACATTCTTTGGGACTAAATGGCCACTTCATACTCTTATTTATTATTTAATGACCATTTCAAATATTTAAATGAGACAACATTCACTCTAAGCTCTTTTTTGAGAAAATGCATTGACATCGGATCTTTATTTAAAATTTTCCCATTAATTCACTACTTATGCTTGAAAATAATAAAGAAGGAATCCAAAATTACTTTGTCAGGTCGCAATCTCGATTTCTCTATGTTATCGTATGAAGCAAAATGTTGAAAAGTGAAAAATAAAAAATAAATACGACCAACCCTAGTGCCTCCCAGAAGATGTCTTTATTAATATATTTGTTGTAATAACCTCAATGATTCGATTATTGGGCGGCTCCAACAATACAAGACATAACCGCTCCAACCGCTGATTTGACGATTAGTTGATAATTATTCGTGGAATAGAAACAAGCCTCTGTAGTTGTCTTCACGAAACAGTCCAAAACAAAACGACATCATAAATTCATTTGAGTTGGATAAAACGCTCCAGATTTTCTGAAGATCATCTGACCATAATCGTCTTGACTTATGGAATCTAGCATGCATGCGTGATAATAATAATTGATAAACTCGGAATTAAATAAGTAAAGGGGATTGTCAGTTGACATGCGTATCCACGTTACGATGATTTTCAAATATTTTTGGAAGATAAAGTGATCAGTGGAAACTTTATCTAATGGTCATGGCCTAAATAATATCTACAAACATAGGCAAAATAACACTAATATACGTACAAGGCTAGTAAATTAGTCAGTCATGCTTACAGGGCAATTTTGTCATTTAACGTCTATACTTTTGCAGCAAATGGACCCGGAAAATGACTGGAAATTATAATAATTCGCACTATGGTTTTCTTTAATCTGTCAGTTTAGCCTAGCCCCAAGAAATTTTCTGATCAAGATATTTGATTTGGGCACAGAAGATGCCACGAATGCTTCGTTGGACTCCATCTAGAGGTGTCGTGTTTTAATAGCTTTGATAAGTGGAGGTTAGGATAATGTCATTGAGACTCCTAGTCACCTGACCATGTGATGATGGGTCATCTCTAATTTTTTGTTCTAAGCGTGGCGGTATTTGCCCACAGAATTATGATGGTATCGCACGATCAGGTACCTTCGGCCTAAGAAAGGATTTTCTTAATTGATGACCCATTATATAATTTAGATGATAAAAAAAATAATGACGACGACAACGACGAAGATAAATTAACAGGGAAATGATTGAAGATAAAGGTTGGATATCACCATCTAAGAAATTTACGTTCTATACCGCTCAAAATTATTTTGTCTAATTTTGTTTTATACAATTTCACAACGTACCTCAAGTCTTTATTTTTGCACCAGACACGACGTACGTTGATTTTGCGTACATTAGGATAGATGGAAAACAAGCCGGTCCATTTTGTTGGTGCAAATGAACGGTAATTAATAGGAATGAAGTAGGCTTCATTATTATATTTTCATCACTTTGAAAAATTGAGAATAAATAGGAAATGATGGGTTTGACCTTGGAAAAGGTAATTCCATGTATTTTGCCTTCTCTTCTTTTTCCTTTTGGTGAGTTTTGAAACAAAATTTTATCAGCTCTTCATTATTTCCGAAAAATAGATACAAATCATCCCAAATACAAACATCAAATAACATGGAAGACACCGCTCGGATATCGTTCGGCACGACTCCTGCAATAAATTTGAATTCCTTCCTTTTTCTTTTTAGCTTTGCTAGGCTTTGGAACCTTGGACTTTGACAAAACGACCCTGACAATTCCAAGCCATTTTTCTTTTTAGCTTTCATTGGCATGCCACTAGCTACTTTTACAGTTGCAAAAAAGCATTTATCCATTCAACTAATCGTGTGTAATATTTTTTGTTTAAAGGGAATGGAAGACTAGGGTACCCTTACACTCTCACATTAGATTAATAAACGAATATGGTATAAGAAAAATTATCCAAAAAGTCATAAATCTATTATAATTATGCCGATTTTTCATAAACTTAATCTTTTTGGCCAATTAAATCTTAAACCTTTTATAATTTTGTATCAATTCAATTTATTTGGCCAAATTTGACCGTGGTAATTTTTTAATAATTTTTTATTATTTTTTTTTTTTTATTTTTATTTTTTCCTCCTTCCTCTTTTTTTTTTAATGATCGGCCAAATGGGAGAGCCAATCGCCAAACTGAGGTGATTGACCAGTGATGAGCTTGCCTAGCCATCATTGGGCATGGACAAGCTCACTTAGTCACTAGCGAGGTGAGCCCTCGTTGCCATTGGGCGTGGCCAAGCTCACCCAACAATTGCATGGCAATCCTTGTCGAATTTGGGCAAGGACGAGCTCGCATAGCGACGGAGCTTATGGGAGACCCATCATTTCTATTGATCCGAACCCTACAGAGTAGGTGTGTTAGGTTTATCCAACAAGTTTCCTGGAAAGAAAGAGGAGATCACCATCTTTTCATTTCTTACGGGAATGGCATCGCTTTCATGGTGGTGGTGGGGGACAACACAGGTGGAAAGTTTTCCGGGGAAGGCAGGTGGTGATAACTACGGAGCAGAGAGTACGGAGCCCGCAAGGTCCATTTCTGTCTTCATCCCGCTCCCAAAAACCGGTAGGTAAAAAGTCACTTTATCATTCATCGAAAATGAAAAACTATAGATATTTAAATATTCGATTACTCGAGAAATATTTAAAGAGAATTTTTTTAATGAAAACCATTAAAAATCAATAGTATCTCCAAACGATGGCGCATCTTAGACTGCATGTCTCTTCGCATCCATAAAATTCGCATTCCTTAGAAATGCTATCTTAATTATAACACCAAATCAGCCTGATTACCAAAGAACCCTCACCCGCGGCAATGAGGGTGAAACCTAGCCACCGCCAGAAAGAGGAAAAGAATGAAAAGTAAAGTAAAAATTAGAAAATCAATAAATATTATTATTATTTTTAAACTCCATGTTAGTGTCAATATTGTCACGCGGGATGACTAGCGTTGATGTCAACAATATTCGGTTAAAATTAATCGGAATAACTAAATTGACTCTAATTCCAAAGGTTGATGACTAAATTAGTAAATTAAAATATCAATAACTAAACTGGTACAAATGTAATAAGTTTAGAATTTTTCTAACACTTTTCCCTAGGATTGGATGAATCGTAATAGATTCAAAGCTAGCTTGATAAATATGACAAGGATTTAACGGTTTAGATGCTTTAAAAAAATCACAAATTGAAGGTGAATCTCTACTAAAATGGAGCTTCAAGATTGGTTTTCACTTCACTTTAAACCTAAACCCTCCCGATAGTTGGAGTAACAGAGATAGACAGATCAATACTAATTCTGGATTTTTGCAGACAAGATTGACTTTAAAGATTAAAGTTTGAGATACATTTTGAACAAGTCTTGGATGGTCAGACTATGGCGTAGCTTAGTCAATAAGATCTGCAGTGCCTGTGTTAGTGCGACGTTTTCAACTTTCCGCATCCGTGAGGTGAAGTGATCACTTGAACCTGTTGCCAAGCGATCACGAAGCATGGTTGCAATTCAATTCTTGACATCTTTATAAGGAAGAAGTTGAGACCGAGTTTACTCTGAGTGAGAGACGCTGCGTTCTTGCTTGTATTCTAGGTCATGCTGGATCACTCCCATGGACAATAGGACCGACCTGTATCCTTTTTTCATCTTTGCTACGACTAGAAGACGTAATGAATGATCACCCACCTTTCATCTCGGACAGGTGATACGATAGCAACCCGATCAAAATGATCTACAAGAAGAATTCATGCCAAGAAGATCATGTATCCGCATCGGGTTGCCGTCAAGTGTGTCTTGTGTTAGATAAAATAATTGGGAAGAATGGAATCAAACTCTGAGGTATGAATACATTGTCTTTAAAGAATTGTTTGCCTCACAAAGTTGTTTATGGTTATTGGCAAAAATCCTTTAAGATGCAACAAAGTCTCAAAATTAGAATATTAGATAGCAATTCTAGTATTTTTCCAATTCTTAAAAGGAAACAATCGGAAAATAATTGCTGTATTTTTTAAGAAAGAAAGAAAAATGAAAAGTGAAGATTATTGAATTAGAAACATTAAATTTATAATAGTGAAAAATTATGTTTGAATAAACTATGAAACATTGCATCCTTTTGAAAGTATATTGTGAGAAAACATATTGTTTCAAAAAAACATATCTCATCATATATAAAAAAGAAAACTATAATATGAATCTTTAAAAAAAAACCGTAGATTAGTGCCAATTTTGGTCCTTGGCGCATAAAGTGCTAAGTGCCCTAATAATCATGCACTACATGCAAGTACCATAAGGTCTTGTCCACGTAGCTAATAATATTCAATTATAAGGCTAGAAACATTGTACTTATCTATTGATCTACACACTCATATCTTTTTGTTATGGAAAAATATACTTCTTTATTTGTTTTACAAATAAATCATTAATATCTTTTTGCATACTCATCCGAGCACAGTGTGATTGTGTGAGTAGTGTCAAATCCCTAGCAGTTACTAAGTCCTTTGATCTTCTCCAAAAGTCACTAGACAGAACCGTTCCGACAGGGCTTGCATCATTTGATGATTAATCCTTGTGGACCCAAATCATGAATCGAGTCCCTTTGTTTTGTTCTGCTAAAGTCTCTCTCTCTCTCTCCCTCGATCATTTGAAAAAAGAAAAAGGTAGGCGGTAGGCCATGCAAAGTGCGAGAAAGCAAGGAACCTTCGATAACCACCACTTGATAGCTGATCCCATCAAATTTTCATCAACGTCCTCATCCAGAAAGATAAGTTTCTACCTAATTCTTAGGTCTGCATCACGCTATTGTTAGGTCATCCCATCGTTATTTTTTAGTATGTTTTGCCAAAGGAAAGTATAGCGAAATGATTCTGAGAAACCTCCCATCAGACAAAACATAAATGGGTCGTGTGTGTGTGGTGCACGGATATAGGGGATCGGTTACCAATAGATTCATAGCCCTGTAATTTGGACGCTTCGAACGGGATTTTAATTATCGAGCTCAAGTAATTTACAAGTTGATTTGGCATATTCTTTTCAATTTCCAATAGTAAGAAGGAATCCCAAATTTCTAAAGTAAAGTGATGAAAAGAAAAGAACACGATGTGCCCTAGTGCCTCCCAAAATGTCTTCATTAAATTTTATTATACAATTTCCAATGATGCAATTATTGCACGGCTCCAACAATACGAGACATTAACTGTTCTAACCACTAATGCGACGGTTGGCTGATAATCACTCGTCAAACAGAACCAAACCTACGTTTTGTCTTCATGAAACAGTTTAAAACAAAATGACGTGATAAATTCGTTTGAGTTGAATCAAACATTAGGGTTTTCTACTTTACCAAAAAAAACATTAGGGTTTTCTTAAGACCGCCTGACCAAAGTCGTCTTGAATTTTGGAATTTAGCATGCATGTATCATGATCCAGGATTCTTCTATACTTGTGACTCTTGTGAGTGGAGCTTAGGGTTATTGAGTGAAGAGTAAATGGTGTAGAGAGAATGAACACAACTGGTTCGTGGGAGTGATGTCAAGACGGTTGGTGTTACGAGTTATAAGATAGAAAGATTATATTACTTAGAAGCTCTAAAGACAGGATTGGCCTCCTGTGTATAAATTGATTGGGAGTTGATGCCGCTCTCTTGATGAGACCACGACAAGCCGAAACCAATTGTCAAGCCTAAGTAATTTGTCATTTCACTTGATGGACTATATGCCCGAAGCTAAGCTAGGTGTAGTACAATCTCGTATAAGAAAGCTATTCGTCGTTTTTTTTTTTTTGGAACAACTATAGAAGAATGGCTAGCTTGGCGTATTCTGCTTGCCAAGCGCCACACAAGTTATTCTGCGGTCAAGGAATTGCTAACCCGTGATAGAGTATCAAAATAGGATCTCTCAAATAAGTGGGTTAAGTTAGAATGAAAGCGAATCCCCAAAGCAAAAGGTGCTCGGACAAAGCGTGGCTATCAACTAGCTTCTAGGATGATAATGGGGGCATAAGGAAGATTTGGCTCCTCGTTAAATGGAGATAACTTTCATGGATCGATTAGTGAATCTCAAGAAGAGGTCTACTGCCACATTTTCAACAAGGAAAAACCACCATTGGTCTATTGGGATCAAGAAGCTTAGTAGACAAAATAAGGTGCTGCCAAAATGCACAGTTGGCAAAAAATGCCACACTTGCCAGGGAAAGCGCAATTGACCAAAGGGGCCTACATAGTTGAGATTAAAAGAAGCTGCCAATGAAGTGGCTTGTTTTGTTGGGTGAGTTTTTCCATTTGACGTATGATCCAAAGTGGCATATCAATGGTTAAGGAAATGCAGGGAAGTGACAGAACAGCTTGTAACGAGGGCGTTGTGGAATTGAATGGGGGAGAATGTCACGGTCTGTGATTCTACTGTATTCATGACCCTTGTGAGTGGAGCTTAGGGTTATCAAGTGAAGAGTAAGTGGTACAAAGGGGATGCACATTATTGGTTCATGGAAGTAACATTAGGATGGTTGGTGTTAGGAATTATAGGATAGAAAGATTATATTACTTATGAGCTTTGAATGTGGGGTTGACCTCTTGTGTACAAACTGGTCAGGAGCTAATACTGCTTTCTTGATGAGGCTATAATAAGCCAAAACTAGTTATTGAGCCTAAAATGATATGTTGTCTCGTCCGATGGACTAGATGCCCAAGGTAAAGTTAGGTTTGGTATGATTTCATATAAAAAGATATTCACCGTATTGTTCTTTGAAACAACTATAGAAGAATGGCTAGCTTGGTGTATTCTGTTCGCTGGTGTTGCACGGGTTAATCCACGACCAACCCATGACACATGCATGAACTAAGTAATGTTGTTTGTCTCCCGACAGGTGTATGCAAGTGACGATGATTTGTAAATTATTTTGGAAGATAAGTGATGGGAGGAAACTGTCTTATGCTCATGCCCTAGATAATATCTACATAAATGAGCAAAAAATAGTTTATTATGTGTAGAAAGGCAAGTCGATTAGTCACGGTCGTCTGCTTATGGGCATTTTTGTCATTTAATGTCCATACTTTTGCAGCAAATCGACCCGGAAAATATAATGATTCGCTTCATTTTCTTTAATCTTTCAATTAAGCCCCTACCCACAGAATTTGTGACCAAGGTATTTGGTTGGGGCACGGAACATTCCGTGAATGCTTCGTTGGACTCCATCTGGTGAAAAAGCAAACCCAAAACAAGTGCCGTTTTCTTAATAGCTTTGATAATCGGAGTTTAGTTTAACGTATTGAGATTCCTAGTCACTTGACCATGTGATGATGCGCTCATCTCTAATTTTTTGTTCCAAGCATGGTGGTATTTGCCCACATATGTATAATGGTAATGCTCGATTATAGGTACCTCTGGCCTAAGAAAAGATTTTTTAATTGACGACCCAATATATAGTTTAGCTGTTAAAGTAGAAATAATAATGACGATGAGGACGACGACGATAATAATAAATTAATAGGGAAATGATTAAAGACAAAGGTTGGATATCACCGTCAAAGAAATTTACGATTTATATCACTTAAAATTATTCCGTCCAATTTTTTTTTAATACAATTTCACAACATACCTTAGTCTATTTTTTCTTTTACCAGACACGAACACGTTGGTTTTGTGTACGATGGGATATGGAAAAGGATCTGGTCTGTTTTATTGGTTCAAATAAATGGTAAGTAGTAGGAATAAAGGAAACTTCATTATTGTATTTCCATTGATTCGAGAAAAGTGAGAATAAATAGGAAAGGATGAATTTGACCTTGAAAATGGGTAATTTCATAAATAAAAATATCTATGGTATTATCATAAAACATGACCATTTATCGCTATTTTTCTTTTCTTTTTCATCCTCTTGACAAGTTTTGAAACAAATTTTTTATAGCTCTATCATTAGTTCCGATAAATAGATGCAAATCATCCCATACATATGCATCAAGTAACATGGAAGACATTGTTTGGAGATTGATCGGCACGACTCCTACAATAAATTCAAATCGAATTGGAATTAAACTCCTAATTATCTACCCCGCTGGATGTCTATAATCAATGGTCAAGTATTGTGTCGACCATACAATTTGTGTGAGTTTGAATTCTCTCCAAACAATGCCCAAAATTTTCCTTTGCTTTGCTAGGGTTTTGAACCTGGACTTAGACATCCCCGCCCCGACCTTTCCCAGGCAATGGCCGAATGCTTCATTGGCATGCTGTGAGTTCCTTTTTGAGCTAATCGTGCTTTACTACTTTTTTAAGGGGTATGGAAGACGGGTGTCTTGCCACTCCCATCTTGCAATAAGATTAGTAAGCGAATAAAGTACATATATTGACTGATTTTGATCGTTAAATCTAATAAATTCTACGTGGATCTTGCTAGGGTTCCATCATTTCTAATGATCCGAACCCAATAGAGCAGGCAAGTTTCCCTGGCTATCACCTTCTTTTCATTTCCCGAGGGAAAGGGATCGCTTTCATGGCCGTGGAAAAACACCAGATGGAAAGCTTTCCGGGTAGAAAGGTGGTGACAACTACGAGAAGAGTACGGAGCCTGCAAGGTCCATATTGTCTTCATCCCGCTCCCAAAAACCGGCAAGGAAATAGCATTTTTATCATGCATTGAGGGTGAAAAACTAAAAATATTTCTTATTTGATTACTCGAGAAATATTTAAAGAGCATTTTTTAAATTAAATCCATTTAAATTAATAATATCTTTATCGTTGTCACGTTTTAAATTGTATGTCTTTTCATATCCTTGAGAATATCTAAATGACCTGATTATAGAAACAATAATCGAACCGACGCGACATGCCATTCTCAACCTATGTATTGAGAAGTCTTGAGTTAGATGATGGCTTCTGCTCCTTCGTAGCTGGTCACCCATGGATGTCCTGCATCAAGCATCATTTCGAATGTGGAAAATTAGGGATTTTATGATTGAAGCTTGGATTAGATGAATCGTAATAGGTTGTCGATTTAAAAGATCACAAATTGAAGGCGAATCTATGCAGATAATGGAGCTTCAAGACTGCTTTTCAGTTCACTTTGAACCTAACCCCCTCCCCCCTCCCAATAGTCGGAGTAACAGAGATAGAGAGATGAATTTTCTCTGAGACATTGTATGTATATCGATACTAATTCAGGATTTTCAGGCACGAGATTGACTTCAAAGATTGAAGTTTGAGATACATTTTGAACAAGTCTTGGAGGGTCGGATTAGGGCGTTTTCTTAGTCATTAAGATCTGCAGTGCCCCATCTCATATGTGAAGTGATCACTTGAACCTGCCGAAAAGCCACCACACCGCATGGTTGCAATTCGATTCTTGACGTCTTTAATAGGAAGAAATCAAGACCAAGTTTACCTTGAGAAAGGGACACTACGTTCTTGCTTGTTTTCTAGGTCACGCCGGATCACTCCCACGGACAACGGGACCGACCCGTATACTTTTGTCATCTTTGCTGCGAGTATAAACTGTAACGAATGATCACCCAACTTTAGTCTTGGACAAGTTATACGATAGCAACCCAATCAAAATGATCTACGAGAAGAATTCATGCCAAGAAGATCATGCATGTGCATCAGCAGGTTGCTGTAAAGTGTATATTATGTTAGACAATATAATTGGGAAGAACAGAATCAAACTTTGAAGCGTGAATACACTATTTTAAAGAAATTATTAGCCCTACAAGATTGCTTATGGTCATTGGCAATCATGATACAAGAACGTGTCAAAATAAAAATTCTAGATAGCAATTGTGATATTTCTCTGAGAACTCTAGAAAAAGAAACAATTAGAGAATAAATAATGTAATCTTTAAAGAAAGAAAGACAAGCGAAAAGTGAAAATTATTGAACTAGAAACATTAAATTTATAATAGTAAGAAATTATGTTTGAACAACCTTCTCAAACTTTAAATC
Source organism: Corymbia calophylla (assembly GCA_014182845.1). Taxonomy (NCBI): domain Eukaryota; kingdom Viridiplantae; phylum Streptophyta; class Magnoliopsida; order Myrtales; family Myrtaceae; genus Corymbia; species Corymbia calophylla. The sequence goes on from CM024700.1 coordinate 28,701,984, forward strand.
CTTTTGAAAGTGTATTGTGAGCGGATATACTGTTCCAAAAGAACCTAACTTTTTATATTCAAAAAAACTATAAATTCGAATTTATCAACAACAACAAAAAACAACGTGCTAAGAGCCAGTTTGGTAACACTTTCGGGAACAATTGATTATGTTCTTTTGTTCCCAGGAACAGATTTAGAACAGAAATCCATTTTGTAAATTTTTTGTTCCCGGGAACAAATTTGTTCCGAGGAATAGATTTGGAGTAGAATCGAAAATAAAAAAAAAGTTGGTTCTCGATCCCATGAACAATTTTGAGAATCAATTTTTTCCTCTCTATCTTCTCTCTTTTCTTTTTTCCCTTCCCTTTCTTCTTCTTCTTCCTCTTCCTCCTCCCAACCCATTGTCACCCCATCACCGCCCCATCGCCGCCCCGCCGCCGCCAAGCAGCTGGGCGAGGTCTAGCGAGCTCGCCGGAGCCTGTTAGGCCAGGGCGAAGTTTGGCAAGCTCGCCGGAGGTTCGCCTGGCCACCGGCGAGGCTCGACCTCACAAATCTGGGCGAGGCCGAGCCTTGCTAGTGACCGGCGAGGCTCGAGTTCACCCAAGTGGCTTGAGGCCAAGCCTCGCCCTGGCCCGGCGAGGCCGAGCCTCACGTGGGCTGGCGAGGTTGAGCCTCACGTGGGCTGGCGAGGTTGAGCCTCACATCAGTTGGCGAGGCCAAGCCTCACGTCGGTTGGCGAGGCCGAACCTCGTCAATGGCTGGGCGAGCCTCGCCGGTGGCCAAGTGAGCCTCTGGCGAGCTCGTCGGACCTCACCCGGCCGCTCGTCGGCCACCACTAGTGGCAGTGGCCAAGAGGAAGAAGGGAAGAAAAGAAAAAAAAGAAAAAGAAAAAAGGAAAAAAGAAAATTATAACAAATTATAACAAAAAGTATTAAAAATTAAAAGAATCAAAAAATCAAAAATTCTTACCAAACACATTTCTATTTCTGAAATAAAAATTTTAAAATTTTTTTATTAAACACTTTAATTACTTAAAAATTGTTCTCGGGAGCAAAATAAAAAAAATTTTCTGATCAGAAATTATTCCCAAGAGTAAAATCGTTACCAAATGCGCCCCGAGAGTCAATTTTGGTCCTTGGCACAAAGTGCTATGGGCACATAATAATTGCGCAATACACGTGGATACTACAGGATCTACTCCACTTAGCCAATGATCTTCAATTGTAAGTTTAGATGCCTTTCACTTATATATCAATTTATATATTCATTTCTTTTTGTCGGGGACAATATACCTCTTTATTTGTTTTATTGATCTTTTTGCGTATTCATCCTCTTGTTGGCGAGCGCATTGTGACTAGGCGAGCAGCGTCAAATCCTTAGCATTCACTAAGTCCTTTGATTTTCTCCAAAAGTCACGCGATTCAACCGTTTCGGTAGTGCTTGCATCATTTGATGATCAATCCTCGTGGACCCAAATCTTGGCACGAGTCCCTTTGTCTTGCTCTGCTTAAGTCTCTCTCTCTCTCTCTCTCGATGATTTGGAAATTTGGTGGGAGTTAGGCCATGCAAATAGTGAGAAGGCAAGGAGCCATCAATAACCAACACTTGATAACTTATTACATCAACTTCCATCTACGTCCCTATCCAGAAAAGAAAAGTTCAACCGCACTTTGAATTTGGACGAGAGCTGCTGAAGAAGTTTTCTACCTAATTCTTAGGTCCCCGTCACCCTATTGATAGGTCATCCCGTCGTTAGTATGTTTGGCAAAACAAAAGCATAACGAAACAAAATATGAGAAACCTCCAATAGTCATGAAACATAAATTTTATAAATTGATTTGAACGAGCTCTGCTTGACTTGAGTTAATCGAGCTCGAGTAATCTATAAATTGATTTGGCATATTCTTTTCAATTTCCAGTGATAAGAAGGAATCCCGAATTTTTTAAAGTAAAGTGATGAAAGTTAAAGAACAGACATGCCCGAGTGCCTCCAAATTTTTTAAAATTTTATTATGTGGTTTCCAATGATGCGATTATTGGACGGCTCCAGCAATACAAGACATAACTGTTCTAACCGCTAATGTGACGTTTGGTCGACAATCACTCATAAAAAAGAATCAAACCTACGTATTTGTCTTCATGAAACAGTCCGAAACAAAATGACGTCATAAATTCGTTGGAGTTGAATCAAACATTAGGGTTTTGTGAAGGTCGTCTGACCAAAGTCGTCTTGAATTTTGGAATCTAGCATGCATGCATAAATAATATAGTTAAGAAAACCAGATTAAAATAAGTAATGTTGTTTGTCTCCCGACGGGCGTATGCACGTCACTATGATTTGTAAATTATTTTTTAAAGACAAGTGATGGATGGAAACTTTACCTTATGCTCATGCCCTAAATAATATCTACAGAAATGAGAAAAAAGTAGTTTAATATGTTTGCTTATGGGACAATTTTTTCATTCGATGCCTGTACTTTTGCGGCAAATCGACGTGGAAAATGACCGGAAATTATAATGATTCGGGCCATTGTTTTCTTTAATCTTTCAATTTAGCCCCTACCCACAAGAAATATTGTGATCGAGGTATTTGATTGGGGCACGGAAGATCGCGTGAATGCTTCGTTGGACTCCATTAGGTGAAGGAAAGCAAACCCCAAAACAAGTGTGGGGTTTCAATAGCTTTGATAATCGGAGGTTAGGACCATGTTATTGAGTATCCTAGTCACTTGACCATGTGATGATGTGATCATACCCAATTTTTTTTCCAAGCATGGTGGTATTTGCCCACAGAATTATGATGGTATTGTTCGATTAGGTACCTCCGGCCTAACAAAGGATTTTCTTAATTGGCGACTCGGTATATAATTTAGCCGGTAAAGCAAGAAACAATAATGATGATGAGGACGAGGCTGCCGTCGAAAAATTAATGGGAAAATGATTAAAGATAAAGGTTGCATATCACCATCTAGGAAATTTACTATTTGTATTTGTCTAATTTTGTTGTATACAATTTCACAACATGCTTTACACATACGTTGGTTTTGTGCATGTTGCGATATGGAAAAGGATCCGGTCCATTTTATTGGTACAAATGAATGGCAAGTAGTAGGAATGAAGGAGACTTCATTATTATATATTCATTAATTCGATAAAAGTGAGTATGAATAGGAAACGATGGATTTGACCTTGAAAAAGGTACTTTCATGAACAAAAATATTTATGGCAATATCACAACTCCATAACCATGTATCGCTATGTTTCCTTTTCTTCATTCTTTTGGCGAGTTTTGAAACAAATTTTTATTGCCTCTTTCATTATTTCCGATAAATAGATGCAAATCATCCCATACATATGCATTGAGTAACGTGGAAGACACTACTTCAAGATCAATCAACATGACTATTGCAATAGATATGAATCGGATTGGAACCAAGTACTTAATTAATTACCCCATGGGATGTCTATATGTAACTTCGATTGTACAACTTGTGTGATTTCGATTCATCTCCCCCCAAATTCCATTTGAGGGTGGAGAAGTAACCTCAAGATTCTAAGGCACCCGCGAATGGTCTACCCGTCGCAATCAGTGCATGTAAAAATGCCATGAGTTCCTTTTCTTTTCTTTTTTTTTTTCACTTTCCCAGGGTTTTGAACCCTAGGTCTTTGACATCTCCACCCTAATCTCCCAGCTATTGAGCCGAATGCCTTGTTAGGATCCCAAGAGCTCCATTTACAAAATCGTCCGATGTTTAAACTGATCATGTTTATAATTTTTTTAAAGTTAATGGAAATTTAAAGTGCCATTACACCCGTGCATTGTAATAAGATAAGGAAATCAATACAGTACATATATTAATGAATTTTGATCGTTAAATCTAACAATTTTCATGCAGATCTTATGTGAGTTTCATCGTTTCTAATGATCCAAACCCAGTAGAGTAGGTGCGTTAGGTTTATCAGATAAATTTCTTAAAAAGAAAGAGGCGATCCCTTTCTTTCCATCTCTCATGGAAATGGCATCGCTTACTTGGTGGCGGGAAACAACACCAGGTGGAAAGTTTTTACCGGGGAAGGAAGGTGGTGATAACTACGGAGCAGGAGTACGGAGCGTGCAAGGTCCATTTTTTGTCGTCATCCCACTCAGAAAATTGGCAGGTAAAAAGCATTTCTTTCTTTTCTCATGCATCGAAAATCGAAAATATAATATATCTAATTATCTCATTACTCGAGAAATATTTAAAGAGCCATTTTTTTAATACAACCCATTAAAAATCAACAATATCTCCAACGTTGTCGCTTCACGAACTGCATGTCTCTTCGTATCCTTAAAATATCCGAACGACCCGATTACAAAAGAAAAACAAGAACCGAACGAGATCAGATCCCGACCACAACGAGCGCGATCCTAACCGGACCGCGCGCTTCGCAGTTCACGTCTTCGTTCGATCCGCTCAGATGGAAAAAGCTCAGGAGAATCATCATCTAACAAAATCGCCAAAAGCTTCGCCCGAAACTCGAACCGTCCTTTGCTGTTGCAAAGCTATACACAGCAGAAGTCTTGAGTTAGATGATGAGATCTGTCGCTTCTGCTCCTCCGTAGCTGGTCACCCATTGATGCCCTGCATCAAGCATCGTTTCAGAATGTGGAAAACTAAGGATATTATGATCGGAGCTAGCATTAGATGAAACGTAATGGGTCGTAGATTTAAAGCTAGTTTGATAAATTTGGTGTGGATTTACCGGTTTAGATGCATTAAAAGATGACTAATTTGAAGGCGGATCTCTGCAAAAATGGAGGTTCAAGATTGGTTTTCGCTTCCTTTTAAGACCTAAACAACACCCCCCCCCCCCTTCTTTCAGAAAACAAGAAAGTTGACGAAGTGGTGAACTCACTGAGGACTTGATCGGCAGAGGGCCTTCGGGAAGCGTCCCTGCATAGCATCTTCCTGAGCAGATCCTTCGCCGCCGACGACACCGACCGGAAGAAGCGCGGCGGGAACCTCAGGTTGGCCCTCAGCACCGCGCCGAATATCTCCACGGCGCTCTCCCCGCGGAACGGCGGGAACCCGGCCAGCATCACGTACAGCACCACCCCGGCGCTCCACACGTCCACCTTCTCCCCGTACTCCCTCCCCGCGACCACCTCCGGCGCCACGTAGTACGGCGTGCCCACCACCCCCCTCAGCGCCGCCGCCGGCTCTCCTCCGCCGATCACCTCCGCGGAGCCGAAGTCCGCGAGCCTCAGCCGGGCCCGGGAGTCGAAGAGTATGTTGTCGGGCTTGATGTCCCGGTGGACGACGCCGTGGCGGTGGCAGTGGGCGACGGCGCGCATCAGCTGGGCGATGATCCGGGCGGCCTCTGGCTCCGGGAGGGGGCCGGCGGAGGCGACGGCGCGGTGGAGGTCGGGGGAGTCGCAGAGGTCGAGGACGAGGTGGAGGTGGGAGGAGTCCTCGTAGGCATTGTGGATGCGGAGGAGGTTCGGGTGTGGGGGGAGGAGGGACAGCACCTTGGGCTCCGTGAGGAGGCAGTGGGAGTCGAGGTCGTCGCCGGAGACGGCGGACTTGTCGATGGACTTGACGGCGAAGGAGGAGGAGGAGGAGGAGGAGGGAGCGGCAGAGGGGTCGAGGAGCTCGCAGCGGCGGACGACGCCGAAGCGGCCGCGCCCGATCTCCTCGCAGACTCGGTAGTCTCGCTTCAGCGCTTCGGTCATCTCTCTCTCTCTCTCTCTCCGCCGCCGCCTCTTCTTCTTCTTTGTTGCTTTCTCTCTCTACTTTCTCTCTCTGCTCTGCGAAGTATGGACGCACAAGGGAGAAAGGTCCTAGGATAAAATGCTTCGGGTGGCGCCGGGGAATATTCCTGGAGAGGAGATGGGGGGAATCCGACGGCTGTGGATGGATTTGACGGGGAGATGCGCTTATGGCCGTGGGATCAGGGAAACGGGCTCCATCTTTTGGAATCTAATAACGACAACGCCCTTTATGATGTTCCGTACATGGACGGTCCTCTCCTCCCTGGATTGTGAATTTGTGATTCAAAATGCAAGGGCAGTTATGACGTTGCAATCAGAGAGAGAGAGAGAGAGAGAGAGAGAGTGACTACTACTAGCCTTAGTATATAGGTTTTGAAAATCTTGGATAATAATTTCAAATTTTCTCAAATTTGATTAATGAGTTATAAATGATAAACTTCATTGTTAATGATAATGATGCATGCAAACTTAACTGAATATAAATTTGAGTGATATCCATATTCAAAATTCATACATCGAAAGACTGGTCGAACGAAATTGTTTTTGACTAAATTGGAATGGGATTACCTCCAACTATAATTAAAGGAAAATGCAAGATCCACAACTTACCATTATCCATCCCATATCGAACTTCAAAATCAGTAAGAGTCGAACTTCATACTCAAATTTGTAGATTGTGGGGAAATTCTACAAATTTTTAGTCTTGGGCTTCGAACTTGCATAAGTGGGTAAAACATTTACCAAGCTTTGCAATGATATGTAGTTTAGAGCTCGCTTGGTATGACTATAATTATATGATATTGGCTATACATTGAAATTGTGCAATAAAAGTATCGTAACTTTTTACGTGTTTGTTAATAGATGCTTTAAAGCTCTGACTCATCAAGTGAAGTCGAGTAAACGTAGCTTCCTAAAACACATAAATTATAAGATTCATTGAGATATTTCACTAAATGCTAACAAGGAAGCGCGTCGAGTAAGAGTGTTAGGGTTTCTCTCTCTAAAAGTTAATCATAAGGCTACGTTTGAATTTCTAACTAGATTAGGGTTGGGTATGATGATATATAGAATATGAGAATTTTGCTATATCCTATTTACTGTTTGGTGGATCGCAGTAATAAAACCGCTCCACCAATAAAACTGGATATAATCACATCATGTCATATACATTATTTGGTATAAATATAAAATTAATGTCATAAACCTAAAAATTACATAAATGTAGATGGTCAGAATATATCAAAACTAGTGGTGATCGGTTCCCAATTTAGTCTGGTTCTAAGGTGGAACCGCAAACCGGTTCCCAAATTCTAGAACCGTGAATTGGACCAGCTGATCCTGGAATCAGGAACCAGTAACTTTTCCTTTTCGGGAAAAAAATTATTAATATTACAGCACGTTCTAAAAAACAACCCACTTCGTTTATACACTGATTTATTGATTCATTCTCTTAATCTTCATATAATTGTATTTTATTAAGACTCTAAAGAATTTTCTTTCTTTTTTTTCGAATTCTTAAGAAAGTTTAAAATATATATATATTAAAAATTATTGGTCTGGTTTGATCGGTCTAGTTCCCACCTTGGAACCGGGAACTGGACCGCCGGCTACAGGAACCGCCCAAAATCGGCTGGTCCGGTCCGATTTTGGCAGTTCTCGATTGGGTGGTTTCTATTGCACACCCCTAATCAAAACACTTTTGCCTACTTTATTTTTCTTCGATTAACTTTATTATGTTTTCCTCTCTCTTTTTAATTCTTTTATCATAATTATTTTTCCCTCCTCCATCATTTTCTAATAAAAATTTATTGAATAGTGGATTAAACTAATATATTTAAAATACTAAAATATCTAACATAGGTAATAATAATAAATACTAAAATATATTTATATATTTGAATTTATATCATAAGATGGAAATAAATTCAAATATATAAATAAAAATGATATTGTCGTTATTTTTTGTCATCTTTAATTAGAATTCAAATACTATTAAATTAATTAATTTAAGAAGTTTGTTATTCGAGAATAAAGCTTTAATGTTATGGATATGAACAATCCTTTCTATCTTTATCCTACCTCCCCATAAGATAATTTTATTCAGGTTATATCACTCTTATATCCGACTTAATCTTATTTTGAGCGGACACCAGATACATAAAAAAATAAAATTTATCATATCTTGAATTTTATCATGAATGCCAAATATAGCCATGAGATAAAGGAAAAAAAAATACATTTTAGGATTTGTTGGGTTAATATTGTGTTAGGAAATACTCGAGAGATTGTGTCATTGGTACTTGTAATTCTCTAGGTTATAGATTCGAATCAAATTACATAAAAGTCTTATATATTTATTTTCTATTTCTTTCTTACTTTTCTTTAGCGCTATCTCACTTGTCATTCGTTGATCAATTGCGCGATATGAGTTTGGCTGTGATAGCCTAAGGGCTTGCATGATAACGCTCACGGGAACAACTGATCTGTTCTTTTGTTCCTAGGAACGGATTTGGAACAGAAATGCGTTTGGTAAATTTTTTGTTCCCGAGAACAAATTTGTTCTGGGGAATAGATTTGGAGTAGAATTAAGAAGCAAAAAAAAGTTGCTTCTTGCTCCCGAAAACAATTATGAGAATCAATTTTTTTTCTCCCTTTTCTCTCTTCTCTTTTTTTTTCCTTACCTTTCTTCTTCTTCTTCTTCTTCTTCTTCCTCTTCCTCCGCCCACCCCATCACTACCCCTGAGCTGCCCTTGAGCCGCTAATGGCTGGGCAAGCCTCGCCTCACCCAAATCTAGGGAGGCGAGCCTCGCCTGGCCACCGATGAGGCTCGGCCTCGCAAATCTAGGCGAGCCTCGCTGGCCGGTGCGAGGCTCGGCCTCACCAGGCCAAGGCTCGGCCAAGCCTTGCGCCGCTTGGGTGAGCTTGAGCCTTGCTAGTGGCGACCAGGCTTGGCTTGGCCTTGCCCAGATCTGCGAGGCCGAGCTTCATTGATGGCCGGGCGAGGCTCCAGTGACTTGCCGGACCTCGCCCCGCCGCTCACCGGCCACCATTGGTGGCGGCGGCCAAGAGGAAGAATAGGAGAAAAAAGAAAAAGAAAAAAGAAAAAAAGAAAATTATAACAAAAAGTACTCAAAATTAAAAGAATTAAAAAATCAAAAATTTTTACCAAACGCATTTCTATTCCCGAAGTAAAAATTTTGGACAGTTACCAAACGCCTTCAAATGCTCAGAAATTATTCTCGGGAACAGAATAAAAAAGAATCATTTCTGAGTAAAAATTGTTCCCGAGAATAAAAGCGTTACCATGCAGTCCTTAACTTTCCATAACAATAACTATACTCGTCTCGTTAGGCCATGCTTACCCAGCATGATTTCATCATTAGTGGATGATAAAGGAAAAACTAAATGTAAGTTGCTGAGACACCGACAATATGTTATTAGAAGGACATGTCCTAGCTACATACATTTACCTTAGAGTCAAATTCGATTGGCATACAAAATTCGATTTCAAAGGCAGTGAAGATGCCGGTCCCATGTCTATGCACGCTCAGTTCATGAGATTTATCCATGGAAATTAAATAAGGGAAGACGATACAACTTATTCTGTACGACTTATTCTACACGATCGTTTCATCAAGAAAAATGAGCAAGTCGCTCTCGTGCCTAATGCAAAATTCGTCACATCACGTACGTGTTCAAGCTGGTTTTTTTCTCGTCCAAGATACATGGGAAAGCAAAAGATCGCATAATTGCTTCGTTGGTCTCCATATGAGTTTGGCCGTGAAAGCGATCGTCGCCCCTGGACAAACAAGAATATTCTCTCCTATATTGCCTCCGCAACTAAAATATTTTAAAGATGAAGATGACAAGCGTTCTTATAGAATATGAGTAAGGCAAACACCAAAAACAAAAAAAAACATTGAATTTGAGATTCTTAATTAGCTGACCATGTGGTGAACTTGGTGGTATTGCCCACAGAATTGTATGGAGAACATTGATTTTGGGAGACATCGATCATTTTAAATAAGATATAAACTTTGGAATTTTATAAGATATCATGAAGGAATTATGTCGATGAGATTGTGAGTGGCGTAGGTTTGGCCAATACGAGGATTGGCATGTGCAAGATTGGTATTGGTCAATGTTGGCATCAAGAATCCACATTTTTGGTATGGATGGGTGGTATTGAGGAAGGGAACGAAGATCGGCACGGGTGGAAGCAATTGACATACACGTGGCACAAGCAGTTTGCATACACATGACAAGAAAAGTATTAAAAAAACTTATTGTAATTGTGCTAAATCAGTTCTAAATATTTTAATTGTACTAATTGAGACATAAACATTTTCATAATTTGCCAAATGAGTCATTCCGTCTAATGTTAGTCGAAAATTATTGATGTGGTCGTCCTAAGTGGAGCAGTCAATATTGACATGGATAATTTTTACAAATTATAAAAAAAATTGATCTTTTATATTTTTCTTTATTGTTCTTTTCCGTTTCATTTTGGCCCCTGGCCCTTGCCAGCTGCTAGTGAGGGTTGCGATCCTCGCCAAGATCTGGGCAACGACCACCTTGCCCATGGTCGGGCTCTTGCCAAGTCAGCCAAAGATTCACAGCTATCTAATGCCGACCTTCTAGCCAGAACATTGTGGGGGATAGCCAAGGATAGAGCACCCTAATTAAAGAGCAAGTCTTGTGTACCGATATATATGAGTCCATTCTATCTCAGCTATCAAATTATGTGGTTTCCACATATTAAATTATGTGGTTTTCACATGAGACTCAAAATATTTAATGATTGAAATAAATCGGGTTCACATGATTTGGGTAGATATAAGAAGTTTTGCCGATTCAAAACCAAATCTTTAAGGAGAGAATGCACAAATATTTGCCTTTAGATAAATTATTCGAGGCTATCAAATTAGGACCATGTTAAGAAAGTTATTGGATCAAACTGAAAAACATTGCATTCTCAAAACATATTTAATAGGGATTAATAAGTGCCCCAGCCACGCTTTTTAGTATATTTCATCTAATTATGGCGTTTGGTTGAAAGCTTGGGGAATGAAAAATTAGCGGAAGGAATGGAAACAGAAATACTTGCCCGTGCTTCTCACTCACACTCAAACGTTGCAATCGCATCGCATGTAAAGACACGAATGATAACTATTTTGTTTCTCGATGTAATTTTTAACTAGATTTATATTTCTATTCTTTGGATGAGTTTCTGAGAAAAAATATGTATTTGATAACAACGCAATATTTCTTCTTATCAAGTGGCCAGCGGGCGACAGTGAGAGGTGGCCGGTAGAGGATGGCAGACAGTGATAGCAAGAGGCGGTTTGTCATGAGTGACAGCAGAGGATAGTGGATGGTGGTGGCGATGGACGGCAGTCGGCTAGTGATGAGAATGAGTAATGAAAAAAGTTTATATTTTTTTTTATTTCAGAAATAGAAAAAAAAATTTACATCTCATTTTTATTCAAAATCTATTTCTGAACTAAACTTTATTTCATAAATTAAAATAATGAAATTTCTTCATCAAGTGATTTCTGTTCTAAATATATTTCTGAAAACATAAATATAAATATGGTAAAAAAATAGAATGCTTATCGTTCGGGTCCTAAATCTTCCGAAGTCAACTCCTCTGCTTGCTCCGGAAGCCAGAAAAGAAGCCAAAGGCTTCTCGTCCCGCGTCTGTTTTCGCCATTTTCCATCGTCCGCGCCTCTTACACGCTAAGACGATCGATGAGACAGCTCGTTTGTATGCAGTTCACGTCATAGCCAAGAACACTTCCTTCCTTTCGGGAAAAGGAAAATTAAACCGGAACGTCACTCGGCACGCGAGGCGGGGCATTCTCCTAATTCGATTCGAAAGCCGAAAGGCGGCTCCCTCGTCTTGTTTTCTCATTATCGAATCCATCTGTAGCCATCAGATCAACAGCTTATCATACGACTGGACCCCAATCGAGGAACCATGTTCTTGGGAAGCTTCTTGCCCCGACACAGATCCACTGTCCGTTAAGTGGAATTCGTGGACGAGATCAGTTGTGGAAACCATCTGGCTAAACTTAGCTTATCAGGGGGCTGACCTTGGATCCTCCGTTTCGATTAAGCGGTAACCTTCACCAAGGCGGCCTGGGAGTTCCCTCCTATGAGGGCTTCCTGCGCCTTTGCATTTGCATTGTAGTGTCGGTGAATTGTCAGGATGCATTCTTTGTTTTTACGTACTAGTGCCTGCATGCCTTGCCCCCTTCAATTGGGTTGGAATCTTTGTCAAGCCCCGACCCCGTCTCCATCCTCTTACTTCTTAACGTCTTGAGAATTCTGAGATCCGAATGAGGTCCATGATAAAGTCTTTTGACGACTTGCTGATTCATCAAGTGGAATTCGAGTCCGAGGTCCATTGTCAAAATCATCTTACCCATGGTTGTGAATTAAGGTTGAGCAAAAGGAACCACCTAGACCGAGCCGATCATATTGGTTCCATTTACCTACCTGAGAATCGAACTTGTGGATTTCAATGGTTTCTTGGATAGTTTCTTTGAGTTTATGATTTTCGGACGGCTACATAACAAAGCTCATTGTGGTTTTATTTAACAAAGTTCTTGTATTACTTCCCAAAGTGAGGTTGTTAAGAATGCATTTAACTTACAAAGAGAATTAATGCTGATCATGAATGATCATGTTATTGCCATCGTATCCATTTATCCAACCAGGAATTGGAGTCTAGTCCGCTCCTATTCAATAGGCATGATGGTCCAGTACTCAATTCCAAAGAACAAGGAAAGGTCTCACTAGTCCAGTTCCTAATTCCTTGGTGGGAATGGGACCACTCAAAAATCGATCACCCCTATTGTGATGGACTTAATTTAATAAACGCTTGATGCGAGTGTAAACAAGAGTTTCTCATGTTATCATCGTGTGAATTCGAATGGATGTGCTCCGTTCGACTGAGCGGTCTTCTCATCGTATAACGAATTGCATTGGCTTTCCATAAGATCGATGTGATTCAATTATCTGGAATGCACTGAGCCAATGCAAGAAAATGCACAAATTGTTCTTAAAAGCATGAGATTTGGTGTGGTGGGAGGCGTTGTTTTGCGCACCTAAGAACCTTATTTTTTTTAAAAATATGATAAATCACACATTAAACTTTTAAAACGGCGAGGGAATGCACAAAATTTCATATAATATCAAAATAAAAAATGTGTAACAGAGGTATTATAATATATTAAATGGAAAAAGTCGCAAAAAACCCAAATTATAATTATAATGACACATTTACTCTAAACTTTGTTTTATATCATTAATTTTAAATTTGTACTTGTGCGACACATATTTATCTCAATTTTTTTTGTGATATTAAAAGATCTCAAATTTGTATTCGTATGACATGTTACCTCAAATTTATACTTATATAATACATTTACCCTATATTAAAATTTATATTAACTAAAAACTCTATGTAGCTGCCTACATAGATTATGGAAAGCAAACGATATTGACATGGCACTCATGTGGAAAAAATATCCAACTCACCGTATGTTTTTCTTTTTTTCTTTTTCCTTTCTTTTAACTTCGAACTTCGTTTTCTTCCTTAGTTTGGCAATGGTGACGATGGTGGTGATGGCAATGCTAAGGGCGGTAGCAGAAACAAAGAAGGAAGGAAAAATAATCTTGATGGAAGATAAATATATCGTGTGGATCTAAGTTTGAGATTTTTTACATCATAAAAAGGTGTTAATGTGTTACATGGATACAAGTCTGGTATTTATGTATCACATAAGTAAAAATTCTAGGGTATGTGTTACACATACAAAATTATGGTTTTTGGGATCATAAAAAAAATTTAAGATAAATATATCACAGTAATCATAATTTCTTATTTCAAATCTAAGATCGCATTCCGATCGAATAATTTAAACTTTTAAGATACCCGATAGAATTGTAACTGTACAGATGATGTGATGTACAAGCCAATTGGATTCCTCGCACGAATGTCACCAATCACCTCCATTATTTAAATTTCTGAATCCCCATCTTTTATGGATCCGCTTCGATTAGATATACCAATCAAACGAGCCTATCTCCGGCGATATAGATAGCCTGGCTCTAATCTATTTCGTATCGAGTTAGGCGATCGCTCTAGTACGTTAACCAAACCTTAAAAAAAATAAAAATAAAGGAAGGAAGGAGGAGAAGAAGAGAAGGCAGGATCAAGAATATTCCCTTCAACGTCCAAATCTTTGCTCTGTTTTTATCTTTACTTGCCGTATCAGAAACCCAACGGATGACTAAACCCCCAACAAATTTCAGAGACTAGAGCAGAGAGAGAAACGACAGAAACAGAGTAATGACCGAAGCGCTGAAGCGAGACTACCGAATCTGCGAGGAGATCGGGCGCGGCCGCTTCGGCGTCGTCCGCCGCTGCGAGCCCCTCCGCCCCTCCGCCGCGCCCTCCTCCGCCTCCTCCCTCGCCGTCAAGTCCATCGACAAGTCCGCCGTCTCCGGCGACGACCTCGACGCCCACTGCCTCCTCATGGAGCCCAAGGTGCTGTCCCTCCTCTCCCCGCACCCGAACCTCCTCCGCATGCACAATGCCTACGAGGACTCCTCCCACCTCCACCTCGTCCTCGACCTCTGCGACTCCCCCGACCTCCACCGCGCCGTCGCCTCCGCCGGGCCCCTCCCGGAGCCCGAGGCCGCCCGGATCCTTTCCCAGCTGATGCGCGCCGTCGCCCACTGCCACCGCCACGGCGTCGTCCACCGGGACATCAAGCCCGATAACATACTCTTCGACTCCCGGGGCCGGCTGAGGCTCGCGGATTTCGGCTCCGCGGAGGTGATCGGGGGAGGAGAGCCGGCGGCGGGGTTGAGGGGGGTCGTGGGTACGCCGTACTATGTGGCGCCGGAGGTGGTGGAGGGGAGGGAGTACGGGGAGAAGGTGGACGTGTGGAGCGCCGGGGTTGTGCTGTACGTGATGCTGGCGGGGTTCCCGCCGTTCTACGGCGAGAGCGCGCCGGAGATCTTCGGGGCGGTGCTGAGGGCGAACCTGAGGTTCCCGCCGCGGGTCTTCCGGTCTGTCTCGGCGACGGCGAAGGATCTGCTCAGGAAGATGCTGTGCAGGGATGTCTCCAGAAGATTCTCTGCCGATCAAGTCCTCAGTGAGTTTCCTTTTTTCTTTCCTTTTTCTTTAATTTGAATCATTTAAGTTCTGTTCTCCTTGTAATTACTCATCATGTGTTTGAATGAACTGAAAAATCCGATCTTGGAGCGGCATCAGTTCTTAGATTCACCTCCAGCTTCAGTTAATTTGCCTTGTCTGGTGTTTAGATGACACTTAGAACCATGAATCCATCTGGGTTGTTTCACTTTTCACAGAAAAACTCAGAACTGAAACAGACATCCAATTTACTGCTTCAAAAGCTAAAAACGAGATCTCACCCACGAAAGATAAGCACAGTACTGGTGGGGACAATGTGTACTATGAAAATTGATCTGGGCCCATCGCCATCTGTCTGATCTTTAGCTCAAAAACGATCATTAGTAATTATTTATGTTTTAACTGGATAAGTGACGATGATGATGCAGGGCATCCATGGGTGACCAGCTTTGGAGGTGCAGAAGAGACCGAACTACAAACCATAACCTGAACGAATGAACAGCTTTTCGCCGTAGCATTAGTAAGGCATGCGTGCTACTGTGAATAGTTTGCGAAGGAGTGGCCTGATGTGAATGTAAATAGCCATGAAGTAGGAGGGAAAGTCACTGTTTGCTCTTCGTTTTCTTTGAGGGGTTTTGCGTTTGTATCGCGTTAAAGACTTGATGCTATGGAAATTTCGCAGTTAAGAAGAGACTCGTCTGGTTGATAGACTCCATCTCTCTCTCTCTCTCTCTCTCTCTCTATGCAGTGAGTTTCTGTGCAGATGGAGACAAATTTGACTTGATCATACTCTTCCGTACCGCACAACTGCTCCGTAATTATCGCTTTCCTTGCTCAAGATTGCACGCTTGCCAAGTGTCAAGTGCGCCCACTTGAAATAATTGATTGATTCGCAAAGTGTGTGCTGATGGCCTCCCTCTTCAGATTTTCCAAATGTTCCTTTCCCTCTTTTCACAAACCTCTCTCTCTCCCTATCACGTTATCCTATATATATTTCTCTAAAATTAAAAAAAGGATTTAAATTGTTTAGTAACATTATTCAGAATAGAATAGTAGGGAGAAAGAAGGTTTGAAACAAAAACAAAAAGTAAACAAAATTATTTCTTTATTTTCAGGAATAGAAATGAAAAAACAAAAATTGTTTATAGATATAAAAATATTACCAAATGCATCTTTGATCTACCTTACTCTATTTCTCTTGCTCCATTCTTCTTCTTCTTCCTTTTTTTTGAAATGGTCACCATAAAACAATGTGATCAAACTCGCTCTTGACATGCTCATGGCTGCAACATCCCTTTGACATTGAGCAGCTTGCTGCTCACTTCACGAAAGTAGAACTGCCTTGAGCCGCCGAGTCAGAGCCAGCATGCGGGTAAGGCCCTTTTTTTTTTTGCAATTCTCTGATTTTTCCATGCGAATGTCTTCTAAACATAAGTACAAGGAAGAACACAGCACGCTCTGATTTGAAGTGAAGTGGCGGGTGCAAAAGGGAAAAAGACAAAAAGAATTTGCACTTTAGTTGATGCTAAACTTCGCTTATTTAGGGGAAGAAATAGAAAATGATGATCCCTAAACGTGAAACTAGGGTTGAAATTTTTGGATATTACTGTCGATACGTGAAAAATGTTCTTTCTCCTGATACAATCTCTCAAGTCAAATTCTGCATGATTAACTTAGGGTTTCCTTGTCAGCATTGGGATCCGATGCCATTTACATTGCTGCAACTTTCTAGAACTCAAACAACCCTCGATTTGGTTAGAGAACTTGGCGAGGGCACTGAAAAAAAAAAAAAAAAAACCCTTGGCAATCGCATGCTCTCTCTTTTCGTGTGCGTTAATCATGAAATTAAGATTGAAATTTTGAATGGAGTTATTATTGTTAGAACATTTAAATATTAAGTAATAGTTTCCTCTAATAGTTTAAATTTTTAGAATAGTTAATACTGATCTCATAAATTCATATATAGTGTCAAACCTGGAGATCATCAGTTTAGATATTTTTTAGGATTCTTTTGTCTTTTCAATTAAACATGTCCACGTTTAGTACTAGGTAGAAAGACCAGTTTGAGCATGACATCTATACATGCAAAATATTCTTTCTCTTGATTCAATCTCTCGAGTCAAGTTTTGCATGATTAATTGGGGTCGGCCCTGTCGGTATTGGGATCCAATGTGATTTACATTGTTCTAATTTTCTAGAGCTCTTCAAGATCACATCGGATCCGATGTCATTAGCATTATGTTTTTTGCATCATATTTTTCACATGCTAGACAACTTCATATAATTTTGATATCAAATTTGAAGTTAAAATTCAAAGATGCTATTGATACAGCGTGAAAAGTGTGTGGCGGCTTTAAAATATGTTTATTATCAAACATATGATTCACAACACTGCCTAATACAGTTATAATACAAACCGACTATAGTTCACTTATAATTATATCAAACAGCTCTACGTGAGGTGAAAGATTATAATCATATATATTAATAAGCATGTCAGAACAGCATCTAACATTGCACCTTCTACCACATCGTCCATCATGTTTTCACAAAAAATTTCCAAGTTTTCTCAAACAGTCAATTCACCCTTCTTAGATTTGTCGTGCCTAGCCCATTTCACCAAACTCTTGGATTTAGCATCCTGGGCACCATGAATAAGCCCTCAGTTCTGGCACCATCATGCAACCCATGCATCACCCGTGGCTGGCGTCAAGTATAGTCACTCTTGCAGTTAGTTGTACTATCTCCTTGCGCAATACATGCACAGTATCTCTAATGTCATTCTCGAGAATACCCATTCGTTCATAGCATGATGCAATTCCTCAATAAACCGATCGATCCACTGATTGAGTTCTGGGAATGATGCCCTTAGGCCATCTAGGGTATTCACCTTAGTCTCCAGATCTGCATTTGGTTTCTAATCTTCGATCATTCCAATGTCAACTATAATTAGAAAATCTTTTGATATAACTCAAGCTCCAACACCAAGTGTCATTGTTTGGGCCATTTGCCTAGTTTTATGGACCGCGCGACATTGCGATCCTCGGTCACAAGTTGTACACCAGCTGGCTCAAGCACACAACACTTGAATGTTAAGCCGCACGAACATTTCGCAGGATAATTTGTACGAAAGCAACGCCGGTCGTGCGAAAATATTCTGCGCAGTTGTACTAATCAAGGTTTAGCAACATACATCAAGGGAAGAGTTGGGATAGGAGAGTCAAAGTTGTTAAACCCCTTTAAAGAGCTTTACAGACATTATCTAATACATTCCAGTACGAGTAGAGATTACATGTACTCGAAATGGCACCACCTAGAAATTATAAAATATAGGAAAAATTCCTACGATGTGTTGACGTGTGCTTGATGCAAGCGGGCATCGACAATGTGCCCTAGGCAAGTCCGGTCAGTGCATTCTTGTCAGACTTGTGACAAGCATCACTAGAAATATTTCGAGTCAAATATAATGAAGCCCATAAATAAGCAAGGCTCGCGAACTTCCCGGAGCTGCGCATTGAAATTCCCGATTTGATATATCTTGTGAGGTAGGAAATTCGTAAACGATTCTAGCGATGCGTTCATTTTGTGGAAGATGAATGATTTAACAAATATTTTTCGAAAAATGATTGTTCATATCATTTAGAAAAATTTGTCAACGAAAAATATTTTCACCATCAATAGCAATCTATGTTTAACCATTTTTGCGGGCAATGAAAAAATTTCCATTTATTTATATATTTTTCTAGATAATATAAGCGATCATTTTTTGGAAAATATTTTTCAAATTACTTATTTTCCGTGAAAAGAACATACCCTAAATATGTCTTTTTATCACAACTATCACAATTTATTCCACGTCTTTTTGATCATGCCATAGATATTAATATGTTAGGATGTACATGTGAGTGAGTTGTGTTAGAGAATCCCACATTGGAGAATTAGTATGGTGTAGAGCAGTTAATATATTATAATTTACTCATAACTCATTGACTAAAACTTTTGAGTGAATATGGATCCAATTGAATATATTGACAAGCTCAGATCTAGGCTCCCTCTTGACAATCTCCTCGAGTCAAAGGTATTGGGCTTCTTCTGGGCACTCTCAATAATTGGTATCAAAGTCAATGGTTTTAGTATCTAGATAGGTAGGCATTGTGGCTAGCAATGCGGGCTTGTAAGGATCATGTTGGGCCAGAATGATATTTGAATTAAGGAGGGCAGGCCTAACATTGAGTTCACATGTGAGGGAGAGATGGCTCATTAGCTTAAACTTTTGAGTGAATATGGGTCCAATTGGATATATTGACGTACTTGAACTCTCTGGATAGAGGTATCGGGTTTCTATTGTGCGCTTCCAACATTATATTCGGAAATTCAAAGGCTTTCCCAATTCCCTCTTCCAATGTCCCATATATCACCCTAGAACAATAATTTCTACTAATTACAGATTTTTCTTTTTTGCTTTATTTTGTTCGAAAACTTTTACTTGGGTTAATTTGAAAAACCTAATCCTATAAGATAAAGCTAGATGCAATTAGACTCGATGGGAATACGTAGTCGAGGAGACCACATCACTTAATATATTTTTTTCATGATAGTGGAATGACTATTCTTAAATGGTTCGAGAAAATTCGTTATGAAGATTGTGAGTATATAAATCAAGAAAATACATGTACTCGACTTTGTAGACTTCATAAAGATGCCTTGAAGATCCTGCGTTATAAGAAGCAATCCTAGGAGTCTTCCTATCGAAGGCGGATCTCAATGCTTACTTATATCTCGAATATTTTCGAGTAGTTTTACTTCCTATAGAAGTCACGCTGGCTTCATCCGATCTTTGTTAATGTGGTCATTGTCACATCTAGTTAGCAGTTCATATTGACAAAATCATCATTACTCACATTTTCTTACACTAATTTTGCATCAACTATTTCATCATTTAATGGGGGAAATTATTCAATTGATCCTAAATCTATTATAAAAATGTCAATTTGATTTTAAATTTTTTAAATTTTATCAAGTCAATTGTAAACCTTTGAGAGAGATTCCAATATAATCTTTTCCGGCCAATATTTGCTGGAAATTACAGCCAGCAACATCTCTAGTGAGGGCTTAATTTTGAATTATCAGTGTGGACAATATATCGATGTAGAATTGAGTTCAAACAAGTACAAACATCATGACGTGGAACTGTTGTGGCAATTAACATTTCTTTGCATTTAATTTCAGCTACGGATTCCTTGTTGACCTAAAATTTTATTTGTATATTCTGATTGCTTTTGGATAATCATATAGGTTTTGTAGTGACTCAGTATATGCATGCAAACTGTGTTTCGTGCAAATGATGTCATAAACCGAGCTTCAAATTAGTAAATCGAAGTCACGGACCAATGTCAATTTCATAGATCAAGGGATAAAATCTAACATAAATTTTTCTTCTGTTTGTTGCCCTCATAGCTACGCAAGGGAATAATGCTGATTGTGCTCTAACATCCTACAACTAAAGACTAAAAGCACAAGAATTTGCTTGTGGCAAGAGAAAACAGGCAGTACCACGGTCGGTCGTTCCATCAAAAGAACAATAAGTAACATCCAATGAAGACGGCCGCCCCCATAATGACCGTCCTCGACATTGCTTGGCTTTCTAGGTAGCTTGGAATTAGTTTCTTGTCGTCTTACTGAGTACAGATGCCTTCGGCATTCAAGGCTGAGCGCATGCTTTGAAGAAATAAGTTACTTTGGACTTCCCAATGGTGCTTACAAGGACGGCTGTTTCACCTAATACTTCGAATTCAGTTCCTCGTTTCCCTCTCGTGCTTCCCATTCCTCTCTTGCGTCTTGTTTCTGATAATATCACACTATGATCACACCCTCCAGCCTTTTTGTCCTAACATCTTTTTTCAGTTTGATCGGCGCCCGAACTCATATATATCCGACTGCAGGCCTTAACACCACGTGGAGTGTCGCAAGTTCTGACGATTACATTAAGTTCCATTCAGATGACGCTGTCCTGAGCCTCACTCTTCTTCGGAGCCATAATGGCTCGGCATTCGCCTGTGGCTTCTATACCGAAGGCCCTGTTAATAGTTACTATTTTGTCATTGCCATCGTTCAAACCTACCCACGTTCTGTTATCAACAGCAGCGTGGCTCCGGCAGTGGTGTGGTCTGCTAACCAGGACCGTCCTCTTGAAGCCCTGCCCACCATGGAGCTCACAGAAGGAGGAGATTTGGTATTGAAAGATGCCAATGGGTCCGTCGTGTGGTCAACCCAAACTTATGGTAAGTCTGTTGTTGGCATCGACTTGACGGACACCGGAAACCTTGTGCTGTTCGATGAGAACAAATATGCGGTGTGGCGGTCCTTTGATCACCCTATGGACACGTTACTCCCGAGACAAAAGTTGAGGGTGGGGGCAGAAATTGACCTCTAGTGATTCTGCGATAAACATGAGCGAATATAGGCTCCATTCATTTCACGAAAAATGTTACTTTTCTGAAAAATATTTTTCAGTAAGCTATTTTTTAGGAAAACGTAATTATTTTCCAGTGTTCAGTTGAAGCTTGATTTTGAAGTGGAAAATATTTTCCGCTGTTTGCTTGGAAAAATATTTTACTCTATAAACTCTTTTCAATAGATTTTTTATTATTTTATTTTTTAAATCGTTATTTATTATTTTTTAAAATTGATTATTAATTAATTAATTATTTATTTATTTATTTTTTTGTGTTCTCTCCTTCCTTGGCCGGTCGCCGGCCACGCCTCAAGCTCGCCTGATTAGCTCACCGGCAAGGCGAGCTCGAGGCAGTAAGGCTCGGGCCTCGCCGGATCGGTGACGCCCGAGCGTTGCCAAACGACGGTGAGGCTCGGGCCTTGCAAATCGGCAACGCCTGAGCCTCGCCGCGATCAGCGGCGACGCCGATTTGGTGAGGCCGGATCGGTGAGCTCGGCTCGCTTGTCGCCGGCCACAGGCCGTTGCCGTAGCAGCAGTAGCGACCAGCTGAAAAAGAAAAACAACAAAAAGAAAGAAAAAAAGGAAAAAGAAAAAGAAAAAGAAAAAAGTAATAAAAAATCGATTTTATTAAAAAATAACAAAAAATTCGAATTTATGAAAAAAAAAATTGATTTAAACAAATAAAAGAAAGAAGTGAGGACTAATAGGTAGGGGTGTTAATGGTTCGGTTCGGTTCGGTTTTCCGAGAAAACCGAACCGAACCGAACCGATAAGGAAATGCAATGAACCGTTTCGGTTCGGTTCGGTTCGGTTCAGTTCGGTATTTTGGTTTTTCCTGACTTATTTTTGAAAAAAAAAAAAAAAAAAAATTTTCAAAATTTTTTTTTTTTTTCAAAAATAAGCCAGCATTTCCTCTCCATCATTCTCTGTCCCATGGGTTTCCCCTCCGCAGCACACTTCTACTGCATCTCACCATGCTGCCAGTAAAACTTTGGTAACAAAGTAATATCTTATATTGCTATGACCAAAGGCCACAAGTAATGCACCTCACGGTATCTTGCAAGTTGAGTGAAAATCACTATTTGACAGGCGCACAGGAATAAAAAAGTATGCACAGAAGCGTATGCATGATAAGCATGGTGCATTTGCTATTTGTGATTAATCATATATTGTGTTCAAGACGTACTCATTGTCTCATTGGTTTCTTATCTTTGCTGAGTAGCTCTATTCCCCAGGTAATTTAATTTTAAAACATGTCTTGTAAACACAACATGCCTCATATGTACTGATTACTAATGACAGAACCCCCATTTGTTAATATGAGTTTGTGGTGTTAACTTTAGTTGAGACATAATATTGACTAGCAAAATCCTCCTACTCTTCCATATTCTGATAACAAATTTTCAAATTAATTGTGCCTGAAATGGGTAGAAATATTAGAACAAATCAGAAGCACAATTCACTTCCAATAATTCATCTAGACAACCAGTGCTTAAGAATCAATTAAAAAACCAACCTCCAAAAGGGCAATCCCTCCATAAAACTCCTACCCTCGAAATATACTCAATATACATTAAACTTCCCTCGTGTATCCTTCAACGTAGGAAAATATTTTCAGTTGAATTAGCAGAGCCCATATAACTCACAGTAGATGAAGATTTACTTGTAAATATTAATTTGACTACAACTCCCAACTGCTGCAAGCTTATCAATCATGACACCGAGAGAGCAGAAATCAAAAAAAAATTCTGCTGAATCTTAACTTCAGCAAAATAATCCAGCCTCATATATTAATGAAATCAGTCAACGCTCTTGAATCACATCTTTTAAACAGAGAGACATTATTGAGGGCCACGACTGCTGTTGCTTTCTACAAATATCAGATGGGTATATGACATCTCAAAGATCTTAATTGGTGATCGGATTTCATATCACCCTTATCACATTAGCAATAACAGAGGTGTAACAACTTTGATTCTATCTGTAGATGCAAGACCAGTAAAGCTTACAAAAGAGCTGTTTCTATAGCATGGCCAATGAAACAATTGGCAAAACAGAGACATGTATCGCATCGCATGCTTACATGACATCTAAAAAAGATATTCCATGCCATGCTGTTGTCTTGCATTGTCCAAGCTTTGTGCAATATCCTAGCATTCTTCTTTGCTTGCCCCAGAAAATTAGCAGCTTATTCCATCTACATTGACTGATGTATATCAACTAAATGTAAACAAGAGGAATCATCATATACCTTTCTCTGCCCGCTTTATAGTTCCATTTGCACCCACTACGTCACCAATATCTACAAGGGTCTTTAATCGCTCAAACTGATCATTTAACAGCCTCTCCTTCTCGCAGTAAAGCTAAAACAAGTGGTTGGTACTTTCAATCAGTTATCTAGCCATTATATCAAAAAAGTCTAGCGATGGTAGTAGAAGTAGCTGCCTTACTTTTGCACTATTAAAGGTGATACAAATACTAACCAGCATATTCAAACAAAGTGTAGGGTCATCTAAGTATGAGACAAGTAATTGCAAACCATGCAAAGAAAAGTAGGCTGATCTTATAAGTTGTGGTAGAAAAAGAAAAGAGAAAAAGATATATAGCATAAAAGAATGTTAAATTATTAAAGGATGATCTCAACTACACAGTAGTTCATTTCATCCTAGATAAGTGCGACATAAAATTTCAGTGAACTTTCTGGATCAAAGTGTAGTCTTGTCCATTTGATGGGAGTTGTTCCTTTATTATATTCACCAACTTCCATGTAGTAATTTTGTTGGTCAAAGTCTACATGGCAAATGGCATTGACTAAATCTGTAATCAAAGGCACCAAGGAGGGCAAAGCCCATATACAAAAAGAGCTCAAAACTAAACAAGCTCAGTTACAAGACAGCATCTACAATGTCAATTAAACCATTTATGTCCACATGTAAGTTTCCACCGTACCAAAAGAGCAAAACTTCCAAACAACCAAAATTACCAAAAATAAGCATCTCCTCTCATTCAAGAGTTCTCTTGTTCCACTCTTTCTGCATCAACTGAAGAGCAGCAAGAGGGATTGAGCAATTCCTTTTCTAAACACTGAGGCAAAACAGACCCTACCAATCCTATAATTCTTGTTCAGTAGAACCTCCTATAACGTGATATAGTCCAATGCCATAAGAGGTTTGGGCTACTAACCAGCTCGATCCCTCTTTTCTACAAGTTGTCTAGGGTAAGAATACTTTACCAAGTTGCCTCCCACACAAAATACAAGACTCTAGTCAGTACTCTCACTTTCCAAAGCTTTCCAAGGAAAAGCCTCTTTGCCACCAACAATCTTCTTTCTGAAATAAGGAGGAAATTTTTTCTATAAAACGCATGCTCCGTCGCCTCGTCACACAATCGGCCGACTCGAAACTCCAATCGCAGAAACGAGAACAAGAACAAAGCACCCAAGCACCCAAATTCCCCAAACTCAACCTCATAAACACATGCACGGAATGCAGAGAGAGGGAGCACCGTACCCGCCAGCGCCTGAGGCGATCGACCGGAGCGTTCTTGGTGCTGGCGATGTCGAACGGATCCAAGGACGGGCCGCCGCCGAAGTCGCCCAAGAACCCACCTCCGGAGACGGAAGAAGAAGAAACCAGTTGCCGAAGAAACAACCCGAAGGTGGAGGCAGAGGCGATCGAGTCGAAGGGGGAGGTGGATCGTGCCGGAGACGGAAGTGAGACGGACCGAGCAAGAGCAAGAGCAAGAGCAAGAGAGAGACGGAAGAGAGATTCTGATTTTCAATTTTTTGGCGATTTTGTTTTGTGCCCTAGAAGACCGGTTCAATTCGGTTAACCAAATTGGAATCAGGGGAAATATTTTGATGTTTTCGGTTAACCGAACCAAAAACCAAACCGAACCGAAAACGCACGAAATTTCGGTTCGGTTCGGTTCGGTTTCCGGTTTCCGGTTCGGTTACTGACACCCCTACTAATAGGGGGTGTGAGATAGGAGAGAGTGAGTGTGGAAAATATTTTCCCCAACTTGAAAAGTGGAAAATATTTTCCTTGGTTTTAGAAGACTTTTTTTCCTTCATAGAAAATGTTTTCCCCAATGAATTTATTTTCCGTGAAACAAATGTCGGAAAATCCGAAACATTTTCCTGGAAGTTATCTTCCGTGAAACGAACGGAGCCATAGTTTCTATCCGTTTTCTCTAACTGCTGATGGTTTATTTGCTCGGATGGAGACTAACCCTTCGCAGGTTTATTACCATTTGAGCATAAATTTTCCAAACACAAGCAACGACTCTAATTATGTTGAATTCACCCAAGGACATTTAGCATTGTTTGTGAATTTCATGAGAAACAATTCTTTGCTTCTGGGTTTTAATTCATCTGCAGCTGTGCAGTACTTGAAGTTTGAATCTGATGGACATCTGAGGGTGTATGAACAGCACGGAAGTGAGTGGATAGTTGCACATGATATTCTAACAAATTTCATTGGGGATTGCGGTTATCCCATGGTTTGTGGGAATTATGGAATTTGTACTGGACAGGGACGTGCAGGTGTGATGATCTCTTCAAGCCAAGAGTTGATACATATCCTAGAGCGGGGAGCTTAGAAACAGTTCCTTTGTCTTGTGAAGCTTCGCAACCTCAGAGCTATGTTGGTCGGGCGATGATTGCTTACAGGGTAGACACCCCAGATTTTCGAAATACAGATCTTCAGAGTTGCCTGAAGGCTTGTATGAACAACTGTTCGTGCCGAGCGGTGGTGTTTGATACAGATGGCCTTAACAATTCATATTCGTGCTATTTAGTATCTCAGGTATTTTCGGCGACAGACAATACAGATGTAACTTCTCCATTGCAGATTTTCGTTAAAGTGCAGAATCCCCCGAGGAAAAATGCTCACATTCCAAGTGAACCTCCTATTTCTCCCATTATAAATGAACCTCCTGTCCCTCCCAATGTAAATGAGCCTCCTGATTCTCCAAACAGTAAAATGGCAAATGCCGTTCTGATAATAATAATCACTTCTAGCCTTGGATCGTTCTTAGCCTTCATCTTTCTCGTCGTTGTCATAAAATACCGATTTAGAAACAAAGGTATCGAGGTGGTCGAAGAGGACTATCTTGATCAAATACCTGGAGCACCTAAGAGTTTCACCTACAATGATTTAAAAGCAATTACCGAGGATTTCAATAAGAGGCTCGGTGAAGGTGGATTCAGCATTGTTTATCAGGGCACTCTAGCTAACGGCACAAAAGTCGCCGTGAAGTACCTCAATGGTTTGTGCCATTCTAAGAAATCTTTTCTTGCTGAGGTTGAGAGCTTTGGCAATATCCATCATGTGAACATGGTACAACTTGTTGGATTTTGTGCTGAGAACTTTCACAAGTTGCTTGTCTATGAATACATGTCCAAGGAATCCTTAGATAAATGGATCTTTTGTAAACTAGACAAGTCATTCATGCTTGATTGGCAACAGAGGAGGAAGATCATTTGTGACATGGCCAAGGGCCTTTGTTATCTCCATGAAGAATGTAGATGGAAAATAGTCCACATGGATATTAAGGGTGCGTTTGGTAACATTTCTACTTCTGGGAACAGTTTCTTTTGAGAAATAGTTCTTTTCTATTTCTACTCCCTGAAACAATTTCTAAGTAAAATAGGTCGTTTGGTAACTAAAAAAATTTCTTGTTCTCAGAATAGAAAAAGAATAGAAATGCATTTGGTATCGACAAAATTTTTTTTATTTCTTTCTTCCCTAACAATGGCGGAGATCGGCGGGCGGGGGTGGTGATCGGGGCGGTGGGGTGCGGACGGCGGCCGTGACGGCGGCCGGTCGCGTCCGCACCCCACCGCCGCCGATCACCGCCCCCGCCCGCCGGTCTCCCGCCGCCCGCTGGTCGCCACCGCCGACGACGCCGCTAGTCGTAGCCGCCACCGTCGGTCGCCGCCGCCGGTCTCCGGTTGCCGGTCGCCGGCCGCAGGGCGAAGGACGGCGACTGGCGGTCGGCTGATGGCAAGCAGGTGGGGGTGGCCGGCGACAAGTGGCGGAGATCGGCGGCCGGCAGTGACCGACGGCGGCGGCGACCGTCGGCGGCGGCAGCGATCAGCAGTGGCGGCGGCAAGCGGCGAGCGGCGGTGGGTGGGTGGCCGCGTGTTATAAGCGGTGAGAAGCCTCCAAGAAATAATTTCTAGAAATTGTTCCCAAGAATAAGAAGCTACTTTTTTCAACTTCTCATTTTTACTCTAAATTTATTCCCAGGAACAACTTTCTATTTTCAGGAATAGAAAAATCAATTTGCGTTATCAAATGCATTTATGTTCTTTTTCTATTCCGGGGAACAAAAGAACAGAAAAATAGGGGAAGAAAAATATTGCCAAACGGAGCCTAAGCCCCAAAATATTCTCTTGGACAACGATTTCAATGCTTAGGTTGTAGACTTTGGTTTGTCTAAGCTAGTTGATAGGGACCAAAGCCAAATCATGACCACAATGAGGGGAACTCTGGGCTATTTGGCCCCAAAATGACTACATGCAGCAATTACTGAGAAAGTAGATGTTTATAGCTTCGGTGTGGTAATTCTAGAGATAGTTTGTGGAAGGAAAGTTTTCGACGAATCTCAAAATCAGGAAGACATTAACTTGTTAGAAGTTTTTAAGAGAAAGAGGGAAGAAGGACAACTATTGGATTTGATTGATAAGAGCAGTGGGGATACACAGAAGAACATAGCTCATGTGGTCGACATGATGAGGCTTGCTGCTGCGTGGCGCTTGCAAATTGATTTCAAGAAAAGGCCTTCCATGTCGACGGTCATCAAAGTCTTGCAAAGAGTGATCAAAGTCCCAGATTACTTGGATTATAATTTCTCATATCCCACCTTGACAAAGGCAAGTGTAAGAATTGGACAAGAGGATGTTGAATTTGGCGCTACCATTTCTGAGTTACCCTCTGTTTTATCTGGTCCACGGTGATTCATTTCGACCATATCACATACTTTTTCTCCGCTAGAAAGCAGGTGGAGAGCGAAATAAGTTTTTATATACCATGATTTTTTCTGTATGCATAATTGTCGATGAACTACATCATTTGATTGCCATCTCCTACTATAAATTTTATATCTCCTTTGTTATTGCTGTAGAGATTGAAAAATGAACATGTATACGTAGATGAACTTTGTATCAGCTGAATTGCACGTCCAAGACAATCAAATTTGTTTAACTTGAATCATGTACTAATGACTACTGAGCACATATGGTTTCTAATATTTTTTATTTGTACTGTAGAAATTATGATACTGCTATCTGAAACTTGAGAAAGGAATAGATCTATAGAGCGTCACCATTCTAGCGGACAAAAAGTAGATTAATGACATTATCCTACCAATTCGATTTCTGAAATGTCTACTTCACATATGTATTTACCTTTCAAATATCATTCTAAACACTTTTATCATCTTATCATCTTGTAATCTTTGATCTACTCTTAAGATAGGATTTCTTTAAATGCCCCTAACGAGTCGAAGTGGGCAAACATCAATGCCTGAGAGCAATTCTAATCTTTGTTGGCCAATTCCAAATCTCCAACCATGACGGGGGCTAAGAACACGCTCACTGTTCTTAGAACGGATTTTAGGAGCTTGTTATGACATCATGAGTGCTTTATTATTTTCTCTATGACTTTAGAATTAGATGCTATGGACAAGTACCATTTTTGCTTCCTTATGCAACACACAAAAAGTCATCTAGTCGTTCATTAACATTTTGTTGGTTCGTTGCGTCTTGACGGTGAGATGAGAAAGTCTTGCATGCCCCTAGTGCATGTGAGCCAATTTCATCTTTATCATTAAATCATATGTGTTCCATGTGGAACCACACCATTGAATGACTAAGACGAAGTGAACTCACATGCTTCGTTCATGCCAGAAATTTTTGTCTTCATGCCTAACTTTTTTCCGATTTTACTATTGCATCTTTGGTAATCTAGTGGCCTGTCTTCAAATTACTTTGCAACACAGATGGCAAAAAAGAATCCATGTCTTGATATTAAAGTTTGAATGGGTATATAAGTGGACAGTTTTTAAGTCATGTTAGTTTCGTTCTTGTTCATTTAGGTCATCAAGTCTCTCCAACGAAGTGAAAGTTGTGTTGGAATAGCATCATTTTCAGATTCACCTTGAGCTTCACTCAATTTCCCTAGTTTAGTGGTTTGGCGATACCCAGAACCATATTTCCATTTAGGCTTTATTTATTTCACGAAAAATAAATAACTTGAAAAAAATTTCCCTAAAATTAATCGTTTATATGACTTGCAATAATATAATGGAATATAATATGTCAAATTATTTTCAAGGATAATAAAAATATTTTTCGTTTGCTTATTCTTATAAACGATATAAGTAATCATTTTAAAAAAAATATTTTTTGAATAATTCATTTTTTACAAAATAAATGCAGTATTCGATTGCCATTTTCTTGTCCTAAAAAAATTCAGGCAGAATTGAAGCAGACCTCCAATTTGCTGCTTCAAAAGCAAAAAGGGAAACCTTACCCATGAAAGATAAGCACAGTATCTGGTGGGGACAACGTGTACTATAAAAATTGATCTGGACCCATTGCCATTTGTCTGGTCTTTAGCTCAAAATCGATGATAAAAAATGGTTTATGTTTTAACTGGACAACTGATGATGATGCAGGGCATCCATGGGTGACTGGCTTTGGAGGAGCAGAAGCGACCGACCTACAAATCTTATCCTGAACGGATGAGCGGCTTTTCGTTCTTGTCTTTTCTGTACCGTACCACTGTTCCGTAATTTGGCTTACTTTTTCTTTTCATTTTCTCCCTTGATTAGAGCAATGGCCCATGGAGAAAATATTGCACACTTGTCAAGTGTGCCAATTTGATACAGATTTTCCAATTGCTCCTTCTGTTTTTTCACAATCCTCTCCCTTTCTCTTTTTCCTGTTACTCTATTCTACCTTTGCTCTCTTTCTCTCGCTCCTTTCTTTTTTCCTCCCTTTTTTTTTTTTCAAAATTTTGCTAATCTAGGGGAAGAAGCAAAAATTCTTAAACACGAAACTAAGGTTGAAAATTTTGGATGTAGTTATTTAAAATAATAAGTAATGTTTTCCTATAACAATTTAAGTTTTTAGAATAGTTTACAGTAATCTTACAAATTTTTACATTGTATCAGAGTTAGAGATTTTGAATTTGAATTTTTCTACGCTCTATTTGCCTCCCCAATTAAATTTATCGCACTTAATATTAGGTAGAAAGATTAATCACGCTTAATATTAGACAAAAAGACCAACCTAAGCATGAAGTCGGTACATTAAAAATATTCTTTCTCTAGACTCCACCTCTTGAGTCAAATTCTGCATTATTAACTGGCCCTGCCTCGTCAGCATTGGGATCGGATGTGATTTACATTGTTCTAATTTTCTAGTGCTCGTCAAGATCACATCGGATCTGATAGCATTAGCATTACTTTTTTTGCATCATATTTTGCACATGCTATAAAACTTCATATGACTTTTGATATCAAATTTGAAGTTAAAATACGAAGATGCTATTGATACAGCGTGAAAAATGTGTGGCGGCTTTAAAGTATGTGTATTATCAAACATATAATTCACAACACTCAATTATAATACAAGTGACTACAGTTCAATTATAGCTATATTAAACAGCTCTAAGTGAGGTACAAAAATTATAATCAAGTATCTAAATAAACATATCAATCAGCATCTAATAATGCACCTTCTACCGCATGATCCATTACGTTTTCACGAAAAAAATTTCATGTTTTCTCGAACGATCAATTCACCCCTCTTGTATCGTCCTACCTTCCCCATTTCACCAAACTCTTTGGTTTGCCCCGCTTGAATGAATTTCCCCCACTCAAGTTGGAGACACTGATATAACTAGTATTAACACCTAGAGGGGGGATGAATAGCTGTAGAGGAAATTTACATGCACGTAATAACAAACTGTTGCAATCTACAAACATAAATTAAATCGAGAGAGTAGAGAAGATTGCAAACACAGTTTATAGTGGTTCGACTTTAAATAAGCCTACGTCCACTCTCTAGGCGATCAACCAATAGGCTGGATTTCACTATATGATCAATGGTGATTACACACTCTCGAGTGTTAGTACTTGGTGATGATTTGTCTCACAAAGTCACTCTCTTTTGTAATACATTGGGATCACTCAATTTCGCACTATGAACAACTGGTGAAGAACAGAATCAAGCTTTGGAATTTTTTCATCTACTCTAACTCCTAGGTCTCAGCCTATCCTTACATACTCTCCAAGCCGCACTCGACTGTTGGCTCTTTCCTTGGGAGTTTAGTCTTCCATTTCTTGGACAGACTTTATAAGGCAAGTCTTTTTGACCGTTGAAGGTAGATCAGATCCCCTTGGATTCTGTTCGCCCATACAATCAGAATCCAAGCTTCCATAAGTGCTTCATTATTCTTTGGAAGTTGTCCATTAATTGATCCTGTCAATCAGTCTGATACAACAGAATCAATATAAATAAGGTAAGTGAAATGCTTTACCGTTGGTGATCTTATTCTATAGATTCGTCTTAAGTCTGACAGACTTAAGTTATGAGTTTGCTTAAGTTTTCCGTCTGGTACGGTTAGACTCAAAATCTCCGTCTGGTATGGACAGACTCAAAGACATCTTATGATTTATCTTCTGCCACCAGCAGACTTTGAAGCATATGTCATTCTGTGATATTTTCCTTCAAAAGATATATATAAATATCATACATAAAACGTTTTGTTAGCATCAAAACTAGGAGTTTTCTCAACAATCTCCCCATTTTTGATGGTGACAAAACTTTTTATGCATACGACTTGTTGTTCCTGCAAAATACGGTTAAACAGAGCATACTTCCAACCATTTTGCTCAAATCATAAAAATAGCCCATATCAACCATGTTCAAATGATGATCTTAGAACAACAGCAACAGCCCAACATATCTCAGAAAATATCACATCATGCATACCAAAGTTTGTCAGGATAAAATCAGCCATGCATACCAACATTACCCATGCATGCATACCACATTACTCTCCCCCTTTTTGTCACTGTCAAAAAGTTAATAACTGGAAAAGAGTAAGTAAAGTCAAAACACCAATGTTTAAACAAAATAAGGCCGAAGATGTTTTTAGGAAGTTTTCTTTTTAGGGGTCCGAATAAGGGTGAAATCCTCCATATCTGTGGTAGACTTCTCAATCCTATTAAGACATAGATGAACTATCTTCTCGAGAGTCTCCAGCCTATTGTTGAATGAGATTTCCATTGCTGTCTGCTGATTTTTGATCTGTGTAAGAAGTGCTAAGATCTTCTGAGAGTCAGCATTGTCAGATGAAGCTGTAGGAGTTTGAGTTTCAATATTCTCAGAATAATGCTCCCCCTGAATTGATGCTTCATTTTGTCCTTGTTGCCCCTTTTTAGTCCTGTCCTCATCTCTGTTGTCTTTGCTTTCTTCTTCTTCTTCTTTTGGATCTTCATCTGAATCTTCCTTTAGGTCAGACTGAACACTCTTCTCAGGTTCTGTGCTGAGAATGTTTTCTGTGGGTATTTCTGCTTCTTGTTCAGACAATCTGTGTGAAGTTTGATGCATAGTTGCCAAAATTACAGAAATACTTTCCTCCTCATCTTCTTCATCCTGCAGTAGAAGTTGTCTTCTCTTTTTAAAACTTGGTTTAGCAGCAGCTACTTCTTTTCCTTTTCTCTTTGCTGTTTCTGCTCTAGCCAATTCCTTTTCCTTTCTTCTCCATGTTTCCGCGACGTCCTTCAGTCTCATCTTATTGATTATTTTCATGTCAATGGCCATTGTAGAGAGAGTTTTAGTGCAGAATCTCCTAGGTATATCTATCTTGAGATGATCAAAGATTCTTGTCACGAAAGCTCCATAGGGTAACTGTCCTTTATCTTTAGAAATTGTCCGATACATATGCAATATAATAGTATGAGGCAGTGAGAACAATATTTCCTTTTCAATCGCCCACATTAGTTTGGCCTCAAATTTGGATACATCAGTCTTAGATGATGCATTAGGATGAATGCAGCTGATTATCATTTTATGCAGGATTGTTCTTGCTGAAGTTAAGAGAGGATAAGTTATACTGTCTCTAACAGACTTTGTAAGATACTTACAAACAGTCTCATAAGTAACTTCTATTGGCTTGAAAGTACCTCTCTTAACTTTTATAATGTCAGCTAGAGTATCTGTACTAACATCATGGAACCTGTCATTTACACTGAACTACATTTTGTCTGGAGAAAGAAATATCAAGTTCGAATAGAAATAAGCTATTAGTTCTGGATAAATAGCAACAAAGTCAATGCAAAATTGATCCATCTGCAATATTTCAAAATATCTACGCAGATTCACATCAGCAGCATCCAAAAAATCAAAGTCCACAATCCTGTGGTGCATGATTCCTCGCTCCATCAATCTGTTAAAAAATATCTTATGCTCTCTAGATCGAAACAATTTCCCAGTTGTGTTCTAAGCCACAGCAGCAATCCCTATCCTAACTTCAAAATTTTTGTAAATTTTTTCATCATCTTCCTTCTCACCCCACGCATTATCTATACTTCTCCCTGTTTCACTAACTCGTTCTTTACGAGCAGATGGTGGTTTTGTAGTCTGAACTGCTTGGATAAGACGTAATTCATTTGCATACCCTTTTTCTCGCAAGAAATAGAGTTTAACGTCTTCCCTAGCATTTCGTTGGACTAATTTCTCATATCTCCTCGTAACTGTATGAGGATTGTCAATGGGTTTTGATAGAGTTAATTCGAACATACCTCTACGGGAGACATTCCTTTCTTCAGATTGTGTGGGGAAGACTCTTGGAGATCCCACATCGTCATCTCCATTTCTTTGAGTGGATGCATTTGGAGATTGTCCTTGGGTGTCTTCAGAAGTTTGTGTCAGATCGAAGTGCGTCTGTCCTTCTTCGATATTTCTTCCTCCTCTGCCAGCAATCCTGTTTGATCTTCTTCGAGGAGATGGAGATCTTGATCTGGACATGGAGGATCTCGAAGCCATGTTCGAAGAAGATTGATTTTGGAAAATGTTTTGCTCAGTTAGGGTTTCTAAAATGGTTTTCTAAAGAGTTATGAAAAAGAACTCGACTTTGGGGGGGGTTTATAAACCCTTCGATGTGAGAAAAATGAAAAGTCGCACCTCTTAAAAAAAAACTGAAAATGGCTGTTATTCAAAACTTAACAAGAATATTCAATTAGCGTAGGCATATACCAGAAAATATGCAAATCAATCATGCAGATCGAAAATTTACTAATAAAAACTTACCAAATTCAAATAAGGAAATAACATACCAACCTAAAATACCATCAATTCCTTTTTCATTCTTCCCAGAAGATTAGTCTGTCCAGACGATTGCTTCTCTCAGACTTTGTCCTATTCTCATAAATTTTATAAAAAATGGTTAATAATATTTAATTTCCCACATATTGAATCGAATGTACCTTTTTCCAGCGGCTTTGTGAAGATATCTGCTAACTGATTTTTTGAATAAATGAATTCCACAATTACGTCTCCATTTTGCACATGGTCTCTAATAAAATGATGTTTGATTTCAATGTGCTTTGCTCTGGAATGTAGAACCGGATTCTTGGTAAGATTTATAGCACTCGTATTGTCACATCTTATTTCAGTACAGGATTCTTCTTTTCCATAGTCCCTAAGTTGCTATCTCATCCACAGAATCTGTGAACAGCAGCTTCCAAGAGCAACATATTCTGCTTCTGCTGTTGATAGAGCCACAGTATTCTGCTTTTCGGAAAACCATGAAACCAGCATTTTCCCTAGAAGTTGGCATGTTCCTGAAGTACTCTTTCTGTCCACTTTGCAACCTGCTAAATCAGCATTTGAGTAACTAAGAAGAGTAAAGTCTGTTTCATTTGGATACCACAGACCCAAGTGTGGATAAGTGGCTATATACTTGATTATGCGTTTGACAGCAGAGAGATGTGATTCTTTAGGATCTACTTGAAATCGAGCACATAGACACACATTGTATAGAATATCTGGTCTTGATGCAGTAAGATAGAGAAGAGAACCGATCATGCTTCTATAAGTCTTCTGGTCAACTTTCTTTCCCATTTCATCCTGATCTAATTTGATGGAGGTTGCCATAGGAGTTTCAGTCTTCTTGCAGTTCTTCATTCCAAACTTCTTGATCAAGTCTTTAGCATATTTTTCTTGATAGATGAAAGTTCCATGTTTTGTCTGATTAACCTGAAATCCTAGGAAAAATGTGAGTTCTCCCATCATGCTAATTTCAAATTCCTCCTGCATAGACTTTGAGAAATTCTTGCACAAGTGCTCATTAGATGATCCAAAAATAATATCATCTACATAAATTTGTACAAGCAAAATATCTTTACATTCCTTCTTGATAAACAAGGTTGTATCTACCATACCTTTCTTGAAGTTATTGTCTAGTAAGAACTTGCTCAATCATTTATACTAGGCTCGAGGTGTCTGTTTCAGACCATAAAGTGCCTTCTTCAATCTGTATACATAGTCTGGCTTTCTTGGTTCCTCGAATCCAGGAGGCTGTTCTATAAAGACTTCTTATTTGATAAACCCATTCAGAAAATCACTCTTCATATCCATTTGGAATAGCTTGAAATTTTGATAACAAGCATAAGCAAGCAGTAGTCTGATTACTTCTAATCTTGCAACTGGTGCATAGGTTTCATCATAGTCTATTCCTTCAGACTGATAGTAACATTTTGCCACGAGTCTTGTCTTGTTTCTGGTGACTTTGCCAAGTTCATTAACTTTGTTTCTGAAAACCCATTTAGTGCCAATGATAGTTCTTCCTTTGGATTTGGGAACCGATTCCCACACATCATTTCTCTTGAACTGCTGAAGTTCTTCTTGCATTGCTTCTATCCAGCTTTCATTCTCCAAAGCTTCATTTATTCCTTTGGGTTCAATCTCAGAAATCAGTGCAACAATGCCTGTGTCCTTTTTGTTCTTTGATCTAGTTTGAATTCATTCATTGATGTTTCTAATGACCAGCTCCCTAGGATGACTGGACTTATGCTTCCAGTTTCTGTTTGGCACTTCACTGTTATCAGAGTCTTCTGTTGATTCAGAAATGTCC